>OY998238.1:60220973-61420973 GCA_963922005.1 Cornus suecica | reverse complement strand
ATTTGATGTGTTGTGCAATGAAGTTTATCACAAACATGCAAATTATTTCAAAATGAGCATGATAGATGAACTTATTTCCTTCTTGGGTAAAGTCCATTTAAGTGTCATGAAAATAATTTCAAATACTTTTTGACACTTTGGTTTTGGGAATATATGGCTTCCTTGGTTAACTATTCTTGGACTTATAGTAACACAAATGAAAATGCATAACATGTGTTAATTTTTGTATATATATATTTACATTCATTGTCTTGTTCATCTCTTACTATTTTAGATAAGTATTTTTACCATATATATAAGAGATATGTTTTATGCACTTGAGAAGAATGCATAATTTGCCATCACATTATATTACAAAGACATATATTTATAAGAGATATTGAGCTCATTCTCATGATTATAAATTTCTTTGTCAATATTCTCACCAAATTTCTCCAAGAAAGCTTATTTTGTAAAATTCATAGAGAAATGGAAATGTTTTTGAATATCAATGTGTTAGCATATGTCTTGTGTATTTTTTATATGCTTATTTTAGGATATTCATCTCTTACTCATCATTATGATTTTTACATTATTCACATTACATTCCATAATTAGTTATTGCATATGTGTTTATTGTATTTCAAATGGTTGAGATGGAGGTGGTGTTGACTCGTTCTTAAATGCTCATATGTGATTTTAAGTGAATATTTATACATGACTATGTGATTTTAAATGATCTAGTGATTGAGTGTTCCTTGTTTGCATATAGTATGTTGAATACTTACGATTTGAGTTTTCATTCAATCACACACACTTGAACATTAAGTCACTCTCCGTTTGAGTAACTCACTTGATACATGTACTTCACATATGAAAATCTATTTTGATCATGTATCCTATTTGTCTATGAAAAGCAAGCAAATTATTTAGTTATCATTGATTACATGTGTTAGCATGTCCTTGTTACCATCATGAATGCAAAGTTATGTTTGTAATTTAGAATTATTTTAAGCATATTCATGAAATGTATAGATAATATGAGATTGTGCTGTTTCAAATGATATATTCTATGATCACAATTCATATATGCAACTTGATTCTTTCCTTGTACTTGATTGTATCTATTCTTTTTGATGATGTCAAAGGGAGAGAAAAGATTAGTTGATGTGTATATGTTGTATGAACATTCTTAGGGAGAGCTTTGCTCCTTGAAATGATCGCATGCTACATGTTTAAAGTGTAAACATCATTTAAAGCATGGTGATAGGGGGAGAAATCCCAAAGATTATGCATATGGTTTATTGTAATATTCATTGATTGCATATTGATAGGGGGAACATTTATAAAATGCCCTCAATTTTTTATTGACACATATCAATGTTTGTCATCATAAAAAATGGGGAGATTGTTGACCCAAGGTTTTCCACCATGGGTAAACATGACATTTTGATGATAACAAACCATTGAATGTGATGAATTTAATGTCTACTTGAGTTATGCTTAATAGGTTATTGATTCAAGATAAACTCAAGAGAGCTAGTGGATCCATCAGAAGATCAAACAAAGGTACTTAGAGCTCAAAATACATTGGAGACAAGGATAGAGACATCAACCCAAAGCTTATAGAAATTGAAGATCAAAGAAATGGATAAAATAGTCTTGGGTGAGTGCTAGATTAAATGTAAAGTTATTTTTGAAATAACTTATTTGAAAGATCAACTCTTAACCATATAGCATATAGGACCATGCATATCATTCTTGAGTCCTTGCATCATTAGCAATAAACTACGCATAATATTGAAGACACGTTTCTATGTATAGTCTTTGCTAAAGTTGAGTTAGTTCAAGCTTTCATAAGCTATGGAAGAACTCAACAAAGATGTTGTCCTAGAACCATTAACTTAACTCATATCACTTGAAATAGATTCTAGATGCATATTAAAGCCTTGAACAAAATTTTTAAACCATGAAAAACTTTTGTTTAATATTGAGAATTTGTTTAAATTGAAAAAATATTTTATGATCTCAATATTGACTTTAGGCATGTAAAGGACCTTAACAAGTCTCTAAAACATCCTAGGAGTGTGTCTAAGTCATTTCGGAAAAATCCTAAAAGATTTCACGAAAAACCGTCATGTAGGTTAGAAGTTCGAAATGAAGCATTACATTCAAATGAGTATATCGGACTCCAAAAAGGGTTAAATGGAGTGACTAAAATGCCTAAAATCAAGATCTTGAAGTCCTCTTTCCAAAAAGCTAAAGAACACCTCAATCCGATGAACGGAACTCGAGTTATGACCAAAAGAGTGAACTATGTCGAAACTGGGCTAAACCGCCGAGTCGACTGGGTAAAACCTCCCAGTCGACTACAGGGTGCTCAGTCGACTACGCCAAAAGGGCAGTCGACTACACCGGGTCGAAAGTTACAAAAAAAGCTGAGAAATGGATTTTTGAAGCCTTAGTCGACTACCCAATGTCCCTAGTCAACTATAAGGTCCGGATTTTGAATTGTAACGGCTGGTTTATAGTTCAAACTTCTCCTAAACTCCCCAAAACACCCCCAAACTGCTATAATTGATTCCTACTCCATATATATGCCATATATAAGCCACAAATGGGTTGAAGAAGAGAGGGATAAAAGTATGAAAGAAATCTACCATTTGTGCATCAATTTTGAATTCATTTTTGGGTAGAAAACTCCTACATGAATCACCCCATGAACATCATTCATATTTTCTTCTTGTGATTCATTCTTCAGACTTGAGTTGAGCTTTTCATGTAAGTATTTCATTTATAACTCTAAGTATGTGAGGAAGTGAGCTTTGAATTTCCATATCTATCTATTGAGAGAAAATGTTGTACACTCAAATTCCGTTCTTATTCTTTGTGAGTGAAAGACCAAGAAGTTGTCTTGGCATGGGATGGGCTTATTGAAGCTATGTAATTGTTTTTATCTTCCTTAAAAAGAGAGGATTATGTTGGCTCTCCACCCGCAAGAGTGAGCAAAGGTCGGCTCTTCACCCGAAAGCAAGAGTGTTCGAAGGTTGGCTCTCCACTCGCAAGAGCGAGCAAGCTCGGCTCTTCACCCGGAAGCAAGAGTGTTCGAAGGTTGGCTCTCCATCCGCAAGAGCGAGCAAGCTCGGCTCTTCACCCGGAAGCAAGAGTGTTCCAAGGTTGGCTCTCCATCCGCAAGAGCGAGCAAGCTCGGCTCTTCACCCGGAAGCAAGAGTGTTCAAAGGTTGGCTCTCCACCCGCAAGAGTGAGCAAGGTCGGCTCTTCACCCGGAAGCAAGAGTGTTCGATGGTTGGCTCCCCACCTGCAAGAGTAAGCAAGGTCGACTCTTCACCCGCAAGAAGGAGTATGTAAGGGTTTGGTTTTCACCCGCAAGAAAAACACGATAGTGGAATCCTTGAGAGGTTTTCTCAAGGCATGGACGTAGACCAAAACTTTGGTTGAACCATGTAAAATCTTGGTGTCTTGGTTTGCATTTTCTCTATCCCTTAAACTCTTTACTTTATAAGCAATTGTCATTTACAATCTTGCACTTTATATTGATGTCATGATATGAAATTGCTCATGTTGAAGAATTCATGAAGAGGATAGTAAAAGCTTAATTGTGGTTGATTATATCATGAATTTATTGGGACATGACTTAGATTATAATTTATCTACCTCTTTTACTTAGCCATGATTAATATGCACACCAAGTGTTTGATAGAAAATATCTTCCATAAACCATAACATTGAATGATGATATGCACCCCAAGTGTTTGACTAAATGCATATTCAATATAAGTCACTAATTAAGAGTTTATGTGTGAACTCAATGTTTGATAACATTTCATAAACTTTACACGACGTTCTTTATGACAAATAGTACTTTTCATTATGTCTCTCTAAATGAGGAAAGTGTTGTTACATGTTTAGTTGAATTGCATACTTGGGTGCGTGAATTATTTTCTATTCTACTTGAATCGACTATATGTAATTGTGTAGCTCATTGTTCATGATTCAATGTATGAATTGAGATAAGCATTTAGGAAACCATCTTATTCACTAGGCGTTTGACTAGAGCTTTACAAAGATTATTTTAGTTAAAACAAAGTCAAACAGAAAAAGTATCAAAGTTTGTCATTGACCCTATTCACCCCCCTCTAGGTGTCAATATGTGGCCAACAAAAATGTTGAGGTGGTTGGTTCGTCATCAACTAAAATTCAAATTATGGAGCTTGATAATGCACAATTGGGTAAATCTAGTGATTTTGCATCACTACTAGTGTTTGAAAGGCATATGGAACAAGAAGAAAATGATGGGAGTAAATCAGAAGTTGATAAATATTTGGAGGAATCATGTGAGAAACATAGTCCAAAAATTGATGTTTTGAATTGGTGGAAAATAAGCGATGTGAGGTATAGGGTTATTTCTCAAGTTGCAAGGGATGTGTTAGCCATTCATGTCTCTATTGTTGCTTCCAAATCTGTTTTTATTACGGGAGGTCGTGTTCTTGATCAATTTCATAGTTCACTTACTCCCAAATTTGTAGAATGCTTGCTTTGTGCTCAAGATTGGTTGTGTGCTTCAACACTTCCAATTCAAGTGGAAGAGAACATGGATGAAATTGCAGCACTTGAATGTGGTAATTAACTGTCATTAATTTTTTTAATTTGGTCTTTGATAAATCTGTTTTATTTGATAAATCTTTTCTTTTTAGATGCAAGTGAAATGACTTAAGCTTTTGGAGGATAATTGCATGGCTTGAAGGTGAAAAGGTAAGTGGACATTACTGTTTTTTGCTATTGTAGTAATTTGCTAAAGTTTGCCACAGCAGTTTGCTAAAGTTTGTTAAAGTTTTGCCACTACAGTTTTATTTAATGCAATTTTAACACACTGTCCAATTTTTTGCCACTACAGTTTTATTTAATGCAATTTTAACACACTGTCCAATTTTTTGCCACTGCAGTTTGCTAAAGTTTAGGATTGCAAGCCGAATGCGATTATTTTTGTTTTGAGATACAAGTGACTTAGCAGCTGTATCGAACACCGACTCAAGGATATTTTTGTTTTGTAACTTTGAAATGCAAATTTTTTATTAGGGGATGCAATATTGAAATAGTACTATTGAAATTTTTTAGGTTCCGGTTCGGTTCTTTGCCCGTTCTGTTCGGTTTCGGTTCCTATTTTTAAGAAACCAAAGCCAGAATCAGAACCAAACCGTACCTAGGGATGACAATAAAACCCGCTCCGGTGGGGCCCCGCCCCGCCCCATTTATTCCGGGTTTGGGGCCCCGATTAAGCTAATCGGGGCGGGTATGAGGGTGAAAAAAAATCCCCGATTATATTTGGGGCGGGTATTAGGAACCCTTGCCCCGCCCCGATTAGCTGCCCTGTCCCGCCTCGTTTCCATATATATATGTATTTCATATCTTAAACACAAACCTATATATATATATATAAAAGATAAGAAGTGAACATCATCTATATATACATATATGTTGAAGATCATTCTATTTGCGAATTTATTTTCTTTCAACAACGTCTTTCTCACAAAGGTTATTCAAATTTTTTTATTTTATAAGAAGTAAAAAAAAAAATTATAACTGGGGCACGGGGCGGGGCAATTTTTTTTTTTAAATCGGGAACGGGACGGGTATAGGGATGCAAATTTAAACGGAATTTAGGGATGGGGAAGGTGATTCCCGCTCCGCCCCATTGCCATTCCTAACCGTACCGTGTGCAGCCTAGGTGGTCTTAATCACCGGCTAAGAAATTCATTAAAAATTAAAATAAATAAAATGGAGCGGGCGGCAGGAAGTGGTGAAATTCCAAGATGATATTGACAAACAGTTTGTCATCACATGCTCTTGCATTTAAAGTCAAACTCAAAACAGCTCTTTTCTTCCCAAACTTGTCACAGAGAGAGAGAGAGAGAGAGAGATCAGGGCTTGTTTGATTGTAGTATCTGAGAGTGAGAATGGAGTACTATGAGGCAAGTTCAAGCACTTCCAGCATTTCACTTGGTCATCCCAATCCGGGAGGCGAATACGATGTGTTCCTGAGTTTCAGAGGCCCAGACACTCGTCTCTCCTTCACTGACTTCCTCTACACCTCTCTCCAAGACGCCGGTATTCGAACCTATCGCGAAGACAACGAGCTTCGAAGAGGTGAAGAGATCGGGCCCGAGCTCCTCAAAGCCATTACTGACTCCAAGATCTCAATCCCAGTTCTGTCCAAAGACTATGCTTCCAGTAAATGGTGCCTCCGCGAGCTGACAAAAATGTGGGAGTGTAGGAGAGCAAGTGGGCACTTGATTTTACCCATTTTCTATGATGTGGAACCCACCCATGTGAAGCATCAATCTGGGTTTTATGAGGAGGCTTTTAGGGGTCATGAGAGCTGTTTGGATGAGAGGACTGTTGGGGAGTGGAAGGAGGCTCTCACACAGGTTGGATCACTCAAGGGTTGGGAACTCAACAAACAAGCTGATGGGTATTTTCATTCTTTCCTTTATTATTATTAGGGATATTATCAGTAAACTCATGTAGTTTTATTTTTAATCAACTAACCCCCTCTAATTCAGAAAACCCCCATATGGTTAGCAAAATGTATCAATTTGACTCCCTCCCTATAATTTTGGATCAAAATATCTCTGAAATTTTATTAAATTAAAAAAAACATATAAAATTCAAAAAATATATATACATAATTCGTAAAAAATATATAAAAATTTAAAAAAACATATAAAATTAAAATATATATATAAAACTGGTAAAAATATATATAAAATTCGAATTTTTTTATAAAATTTGAAAAAATATATAAAATTCGTAAAAAATATATAAAATTTGGAAAAAATATATAAAATTAAAAAACATATAAAATTCGAAAAAATATTTAAAATTCGGAAAAAAATATATAAAATTCAAAAAAAATATAAAATTAGAAAAAATATATAAAATTCGTAAAAAAAACACATAAAATTTGAAAATATATTTAAAATTCATAAAAAGATATATAAAATCCGAAAAAGCATATAAAATTCGTAAAAAGTATATAAAATTCATAAAGAAATATATGAAATTCGAAAAAACCATATTATCAATCAAATAAAATATCTTGGAAACATAAACATCATTTTAATTTTAGTTAGGAATAAAATTATATAACTTTCTTATTAAATCACATGAATGGGTAGATTATGTTGGATCCTCCACATTAAAAAATGGTTAGTTCAATCCGCACTTTGTTTATTGCATGGAAATGGAAAAAAACAATTGACTTCGAAAAAACACTTTTAACACCACAAATTATTTTAAAACTATGACTATACTCAATTGTGACATCTAATTTTGTTTGAAAAAAATAAATCAAATATAGTGGAAGAACACTTTCTTGGATTGTATTATGCTTTTCCCAAATATAGTGGAAGAACACTTTTAACCTACCCCTTTTTTTTTGGATAATCTTGTTTGAATATACTATTGTAGTGTACCAAAGGATTATATATATATATATATTGAATTTTTTTTTACGAATTTTATTTGTTTTTTTCGAATTTTATATGTTTTTTTTCGAATTTTATATATTTGTTTGGAATTTTATATGATTTTTTTATTTTATATATTTTTTACAAATTATATATATATATTACGAATTTTATATGTTTTTATTTTATGTTATATATTTTTTACGAATTTTATATATTTTTTCAAATTTTATATATATTTTTACGAATTATATATATATTTTTACGAATTTTATATATTTTTTCAAGTTTTATATGTTTTGTTATATATATATATTACGAATTATTTATATATATATTGAATTTTATTTGTTTTTATTTTATTTTTATACGAATTTTATTTGTTTTGTTTATTTTTATATTTTTTTTTACTAATTTTATATATTTTCTCGAATTATATATATATATATATTCGAATTTTATATGTTTTTTTAATTTTTATATATTTTTTACGAATTATGTATATATATTTTTTGAATTTTATATGTTTTTTTACGAATATTATATATTTTTTCAAATTTTATATATTTTTTTACAAATTATATATATATTTTTACGAATTTTATATATATTTTCAAGTTTTATATGTTTTGTTTTTTATATATATATAGTTTGAATTTTATTTGTTTTTATTTTATTTTATATATTTTTATACGAATTTTATTTGTTTTGTTTATTTTTATATATTTTTTTACTAATTTTATATATTTTCTCGAATTATATATATATATATTCGAATTTTATATGTTTTTTTTAATTTTTATATATTTTTTACGAATTATGTATATATATTTTTTGAATTTTATATGTTTTTTTTAATTTAATTAAACTCTAAGGGTATTTTGGTCCATAATTACAGGGAGAGGGACAAGTTGATACATTTTGGTAACTATATGAGAGTTTTTTGAACTAGAGGGGGCAAGTTAATATCCTTTATTATTATCCCTAACACCCTCATTTTGTAACATGGAAATTTTATAATACATATATATATATATATATATATATATATATATATATTGTTGTTCTTGGATTTATGGGTACTCCAAGAATGACTTTCCTTTATGGGCTAGTTTGTTGTATTCAGTTATGTTTATAAGTTTTGTAGGGCATAATTGGGGATGGAACAAGATGAGGGGAATTTTAGTACAATTGCCAAATCTGACATCATTCTTTTGCTCCCATTTGATAACGGAGTTATTTTATGAAACAGAAGTAAAGTAACAGTGAGTGATTCGTGGGTATTGAATAAAGGACATGTTACTGCTGTATGTCCCTGTTAAGAGGAAATATACAACACCATAGCTCCATAAGTCAATCAAATCACAATTGGAGCGCACAACACACACTTGTACACTACCAACCAACTTTGATTGGTTGGAGCTACTGCAAAACTATTTAAGTATGACCCGATTCCAATATGCATGATGGGATCAAATTTTCGTATTTCAAGCATTGGGTTTCCTGTCTCAATTAAGAGGAGTCGCGGAAAGAACGTGTTCAAAATCACGTAATTTGATTTTAGATTTAGATAACAGAAGAATTTTTAACTCGTGGGTGTATTACAAATAAAGCAGGTCCGAATAGCCGTCTTTACTTCAGCAGCTAGGAGAAAAGTTCCTAAAACCACTATTCTAGTATTTAGGTGTCATTGATTTTCTAGTTGCAAATCTTAAGCTGGTAAAAGTGTGAGTTGGTTCATGTTTAGGAGTGTGTCCCTGTTACTGCTCATATGTGTTCATTTCCACATACATAAAAAGATGACGTGAATGCAAAAGTATATTCCGTTATTCTTTCCCTTGGTTGTTAATTTTGTACTTACTTTTTAGGGACTGAGTTTGTGTTTCATTTTCTCTGCCCTTTACTGCAATAAGGTATCAAGGAAAACTCATAAAGATGATTGTTCAGACAGTTTTGTCAGAGTTGAAGAAGAATTACATGGTTGTAACTGATAACTTGGTTGGCATCGATCATCATGTAGAAGAAGTAATGAGATCATTGAACGTTGTATCCAATGATGTACGGATTGTTGGTATCCATGGCATGGGTGGTATTGGCAAGACAACTATTGCCAAGTACATCTACAACAGGCTCCTTCAATTCTTTCAATGTGGAAGCTTCCTTATGGATGTTCGAGAAACAATGCAACAACACAATGGTTGTGTTAGTTTACAAAAAAAGCTTCTAGCTGACACCCTAAAATGGAGCCCTGACATTTCTGATGTTGATAGTGGAATTCAAACAATTAAAAACAGATTTTCCTGGAAGAAAGTTCTCATTGTTCTTGATGACTTGGATGAAAGGTCTCAATTTTATAAGCTTGTCGGAAATCGTAGTTGGTTTGGTTCGGGAAGTAGGATCATTGTCACAACTCGAAACAAACATGTCCTAAATGCGCTTGATGTGGATGGGAGTTATGAACCCCCAGAAATGAATGCTGAGCAGTCTCTTCAACTTTTTAGCATACATGCTTTCAGAAGGGAGCTTCCATCAAAAGAGTTCGAGAGTTTCTCTAGAGAGATCGTATCCACTGCTGCAGGGCTTCCTCTAGCTCTTGAAATTATAGGTTCATTTTTATCTGACAAAGAGAAAGTGGTGTGGGAAGATACAGTGAAGAAATTGAGAAAAATACCTGATGATGAAGTCCAGAAGAAGTTGAGAATAAGTTATGAAGCATTGAATTATGAGCAACAACAGATATTTCTCGATATTGCATGTCTTTTTATAGGGATGGATAAAGCTACTGTATTTCACATGTGGGATGACTGTGGTTATTATCCAGAGAAGGAAGTTAATGTCCTTTGTCTAATGTCTCTAGTAAAAATGGATGATGATAATGGATTGAGGATGCACGATCAGCTAAGAGATCTTGGTAGGGAAATTGTCCGTCAAGAAAATTTCAAATTTCCGGAGAAGCGTAGTAGGGTGTGGAATCATGAGGAGGCCGTGGAAATATTGGAGGGCCGCAGGGTAAGATTTGAATGCACTAATTTTTTCCCCTTCTTCAACTAATTAATTTTTTCAGTATCCTCATTCATGTCATTTCATCATAATATTCACACACAAACATTTTTTTTTCGCCAAAATCTTATCTTCATTATTTTCCAAAAAGTTATTTGTGCTTTCAATCTTCTTTCCCTCCTTTAATTTTTGTAAATATGGTCCATTATTATGCATGGGTAGAACATTGGTTTTGAATTCAAATGCTGTCAGAAAATTCCTTTTTGCAATGAGAACTCCATAAGTTGCTGAATAGATGGCCTGTCTGCATCATTAAAATTTCATTTCTGAAATCAGAACTGGTCTTTAACTTCAAGAAACCTTTAACCGTAACTCTCCTTAACAGGGAGAGGGAGAGGGAGAGGGGGAGGGGGAGGGGGAGGGGACAATTGGACGATATATATTTGTATACATAAAGCAATTCGACCATAGTTCAATTTATAAAATTTTTTGTCTTATGAGTCCAGATTTTTGGTCAAATTTTTTACCATATTTTAATATGATGAATTATTAAGTATCACACTTTTTTTCTTTTTCTTGAAGGGGGCAAAATATGTTGGGCTGCAAATGGAATATGATCTTCAAGATATATTTTTCTATGATGCTAGCATGCTGCCACATTTTCTTACATTAATTTATGAATCATGTTATTTATAATTTTTAGAAAAATTCAAAAGGAGTTGAAAATAAAATTGATGATTGAAATGAAAAAAGTTACACCAAACTCTTACAACCCTGATTCTTTTGTTTGCATTCTTAAATCTTGATACTTTATCTACCTATTAAAGGATTTCCTCTTGCAGGGAACTGAAGAAGTTGAAGCATTGAGTCTTTGTTTTGAAATAGGTTCTCCGATGCCTTCCTTTACTAATGAGGATTTTGCGAGACTAGTGAATCTCAGGTATCTCCAAGTGGATTGCACTGACCTTGTTGGGGATTTTAAGCATCTTTTGTCAAGATTAAGATGGCTCCGTTGGCGTAGTTGCCCCCTGCAATTTAAACTAACCAACTTTAATGTAAAGAATCTAGTCATTCTTGATCTATCAGATAGTAGCGACATAACAGAAGACTGGGAGGGTTGGATCCAAATCAAGGTAAATATTGCTACTTCTTTTTCTTTTGTGCCTTCATGTACATGTTGTTGGAGAGTTTTTGTTTTTTATTTTCCTTCTTTCTGGTAATTGTATTTTTTTATTTTTTCTAGCAGATGGCAAATAAGTTGAAAGTTCTAGAACTTGCTAATTGCGGCTTAAGGAGAACTCCTAACTTTTCAACACATGCAACTTTAGAGAGATTGGTTCTTCGAGGCTGTAAAAGATTGGTTGAAATTGATTTATCCATTGGTCATCTGAAGAATTTGAAAGAGTTCGACATTTCAAATACTCAAGTAAGGAAATTACCCGATGAAATCTGGATGTTAGAGAAGCTGGAAATGATAGATGCCTCGAAGTGTGATCACTTGAAGATCAATATTCCTACTAACATTGGGAGACTTTCATCTCTGAGAATCTTGAACTTCTATGGTAGTGAAGTTCAAAGCCTACCAACGAGCATGTTTAGGCTTTCTTGCCTCGAAACACTTCATCTAGGATGCTGCGAAAATATTCACTTTCTTCCTGAGCTTCCTTCAAGTTTAAAGATCCTTACTGTCGCTTCTACATTTCCAGATCTCCGAGGTTTGATTAATTTACAGGAATTCGAATGCTTCAAGTGCCATGAGCTTGTCGAGGTTCCAAGAGATATTTCGAGATTATCAAAATTGGAGACATTGAGATTGGAGTTTACCGACATTAGGTCTCTACCAGAAGAGATTGCTATCCTTCCACAGCTCAAGATACTTTATGTACAACGGTGTAAAAATCTTCAAAGCGTCTTGGGGTTTCCCTCAAGTTTGGCCGAGCTGTCTCTTTCTGGTTGTTTTTCATTGGAAAGATTGCCAGATTTGTCAAACTTGAAAATGTTGTTGGAATTAACCCTTGAGGGGTGCTGTCAACTGAAAGAGGTTCAAGGGCTTGGAGAATTAGAATTATTGACAAGTTTGGACATCAGTGCTTGCAATAAGCTCACCAACCTTGATTGGCTTGAAAAGTTAACATCATTAACAACCTTGGAGATGCGCGAATGCACAAACCTTGAAAAGACACCGAATCTGTCAGACTTAAAAAAGTTGAAAAGGTTAGATACCATTGAGTGTACAAAACTCGTTGAGATCCCAGGACTTGACAAATTGGAATCACTGGAACATTTGACTATGAGTGGTTGCAAATCCATTCGAAGATTACCCAGTCTCTCAAACTTAAAAATGTTGGAGAACTTGGAACTTGATAAATGTAAGAAATTACAGAAGATTGAGGGCCTTGGGGCTTTGCAATGTTTGAACGTATTGGATGTGTCCGGTTGCACATCCCTGAAAAGCATACCATATTTGCCAAACACACTTGTTTGGCGGTTCAAGTATCCATATTTTTGAAGAATTAAAACTCTAATGTTGCTGGACATTTTGTACAACTGAATTGAGAGTATTAGATTACAGAGGTATGGGTTTCATTTTAAAGCATTCCTTTGACTTGGAATAGTACTTTTGGAATGCTATATGTTTTTCTAGTTGTATTTCAATATATTATTACTGTTGAAAATAACGCACCAAACCAATACGAACTCAAGACAGAAAATAAACACGCCACACAAAGAACACAAAGATTTACAAGGTTTAGCACAAGTCGTGCCTACGTCCTTGGGAAATCCGGCGAAAGTTTTCACTATGCAAGAAACAGGAGATTACAAGTACAGACCCTCAAACCCTTAGCTTTCTCTCTCTGCAAATTAGGGTTCTTTTTTTTCATGACCACACCAAACCCTAATTCTCCTTATATTTATAACGGGTTACAAAAGAGACTAAATTGGCCCACGGCCCATAAGAATAAAACGGATCGCAATGCGAACCGAATCCAAATTCGGGCCATAAATATCACAAATCTCCACCTTGGCTCGAATTTCCAAGCTTGCAATCCCAGCTACTCCTTTCGCCTCTCCATATGCCCCTAAGGGCCTCAACAATTGCAAACACCAATCAAGTCCAAACAGTGTTTGAACTTGATAGTAGGAATAACCTTAGTCACCATATCCGCCGGATTATCTGTTGTCCTGATCTTTCTCATTGCAATAACACCCTGGGCAATCATGAGAAGATATTGGGTACCCCCGGGATAAATCCATGTGGTACCACAAACCAATAATAAAATGGTGTAATACACGCATGGATGGATGTAAACTACGAAGGGATTCTAGCACTTGCGCATGATATGCACCAAGTATTTTAATTGGTTTGGGATACCGCATTATAGTTATCCTGGGATAACCAATAATTTTTCGTGCAATCACATCTCTGATGAAATACAACCTAACACAAAGCTCAATTTTCGGTTCAACCTGAATCCAAATTCGGGCCATAAATATCACAATTACCATTAGGTACTTGCATGAGAGCTTTTCTCTTGAATCTAGACAAGGGAGCGAGCAACAAAGAATCCAATTAGCGGAGATTTTTTATTCACAACTATAAAGAGACTCGCTGTTATGGCATGGCGGAAACCTTAGTAGTCCTATCTTAGGGGGAATTAGCAATAATATTAATATTAGGTTTTGCTTTCTAGTAATTTCTTTTTGTATTTCAGGTCAGGTTATGCCAGGAGAAGTTAGTATTAGCAAGCTTTATGCTGATCATTGCACTCTTCCTGTCTCATGTTGGTGCTTGGTTTAGTGAAAGTATTGTGGAGAGGTAATTCCTTGGACAATCTGATTTCAGACTGAACTATATATTTTCATTTGTTCATTTTTATTTTTTTGATGGTAAAGCAGATATATGGCAAAAAAGGGAATATTTCTACAAGAAGGCCCATATGAAGATGACCGAAACATACAAGGTTGAATATCCTGCTACAACCTAAGCCGAGAAAGCCCATCCCCCAAATTATTCTCAATAAAACCATGATCAGTTACCGAGAGAAATAGCAGATAAACGATGCTCTATGTCAGTGACTAGAGCATTAATCATCTGGTGGTTTGAGTTCCGAGAATTAGATGTAATGGCTGAAGTATGCATATTCCAGTCATGCATTACTTCATATGAGGCCAGAGATGATTTTCATTGAGTTGTCACCAGTTTTTTATGAATAAGACCGAGGATGCCATTGCGAACTGATAAGCATTAAAAGTTTTTCCTTGAATAAACTTAAGTTCCTTTCGTTCCAAGCTATTTACAAATTTGTCCAAAAAGGTGAAGAAGGGTTGTTGAAGGATGCCCTATATCATAAATTTGCTGTTTTGATGATTAACTGTTGAACAGTAATATGAGTTTGACTGTATTACTTTTACCAGATATGGAACTCTCAAGCTATTTACGAATTGTCCGAAGGTGAAGAAGGGTTGTTCATAGTCCACAAGCATTTTGAGAGGCCGTCCTGGAGGCAGTATCTGCAATGAATAGGCATTTACCGTTATGCCTCTTCTTCATTGATAAGGTTGTTCCTGGCATAATACCTGGTAAGAACCTTTCCTCCTTAGAAAGGTCTCAACGCCTTCTCTATGTCCACTCTTTAGGATTCTCATGAGCATCTCTTAAAAATTACGCCTTTGTTAATAGACCGAAAGATTGAGGAATTCCCCACTATAGATAAGCCTAGTTGAAGACCTGAAACTTGATGTGCGTTGTCGACTTTCTTCTTCTCAGTTAAGTTTGACGTTTTATTACTTTCTGATTGACAGGTTTGGACTGAATAAGAGAGCAGATGACCTTTATTTGATACCGGCAATGTCGGCTAATAATGATGGCGATGACTAACTCAATCCATTGCTCTCCGTATGATTGAGAGTTGGCGAGTGTGGTGAGGTAAAATTTGGTGAAGACGAAGATGATTCCATCAACCACAGCTAGTTGCTCAAGCTCATTAACAGCTCCAATGGATGATTTAAACACTGGTGTTAATGCAATTGCTCTTTTCAAAGAACCACTCTCTTCTTCTCATGGAGCATTGTTTTTGGGTTATAATTTGATTTCATTCAGTAAGGTGGATTTTGTGCTCTTGTATATAAGATTAGGCTGAGACTATCTTATCCATGTTTTCATTTTTCCTCAAAAGATTACTCCCTTTGTCCCAAAATAAGTGTCCGCATTTGATTTTTTAAAAAAATTTAGGGTATTTTGTGTTTTCAATTTTGCCATTTGAAAATGTAGTATAGTTTTAGTTTTTAGTAGGCCTATTATTTTTTGAAGTTAATATAAGATTATATTATATTGGAATTCAAAACTGCACATTTATTTTGTGACGGATAAAGTTATGAATATGGACACTTATTTTAAGACGGATGGAGTATATGCCTTACAGAAAACACTAGGGCATACCCCAGTTACTATATCCACAAATGTGGAAACCAAAAATCCACCATATGAATAAGAAAACCCACACCATTAGCCAATTCACAAGAATAACACAATAGAAACCTTAACTAATGTGAATAGCCAAGCAGTGATACTCCACACAAGGGACTAAGAGCCACCGAGCAGCAAGACCAAAGGAATGAACCACCTTCCCCAAACAACGTATAGCTAGCCCATACCAGAAATCACAGCAGCACAGTGAAACCACAAGATGAGACACACCATAGCAGCCCACATTCACGTCAAAGCAATCACACCAGCTAACACTCAGCACCTCAAGAATCATGACCCTTTCACGACCAAAACCACCCCCCACCAGGCATACATTGAGCTATCACCAAAGCAAGCAACACCCCAGAGCCACCCCCCCCCCCCCCCCCCCCCCCCCCCCCCAAACACCCAGCAGCACCAAAACCAAGCAGCCCTTCCACCCCTCCACAACAAACTCGGGCTAGCAATGACATTGGCAAATTCCATTCTTGCACCATATCCCTGTTCGCTTGTGTCTCTTATCTATGTTTTGAAAAGGTGTACATAAAATGTTTTTATTTGCTATACATTTTTTGTTGAAATGGAGCTAGTAGTTTCATATCCAAAATAACTATTCACTTTTATAACTTTATCTATTCCAAAATAAGTGTCCAGTTTCAAATCTCAATACAATATAATCTTATACTTTCTCAACTTATCGTTGTTCATTAACTTCAAAAAACAATGAACCCCACTAAAAACAAAAACTATACTATTTTTTCAAAGGACAAAATTAAAAACACAAAATACTCCAAAAAAATTTGAAAAGTCAAATGTGTACACTTATTTTGGGACAAATGAAGTATTAGAAACAGTTTTAAAATTAATTACGGAAATGACCGTTAACATTTTCTCAATCTATACTTGGACCCCTAGATTATTTCCAAACAATTTTTACATATTATAAATCAAAAATATAATAAAATAATTAAAAGATTAAGAAAAGTAGAGGTTTATTGCACTATATATGTTCTTAAAGGCACCTATTCAATTTGAACAGAGAGTCACATTCATACGAAGAGTTATGTCGATTGATGAAACTAATACATCACTTTACATTTAATCTGAAACGGTGTCAACCCCATCTATAAATGCAATCTATTATCCTTTTGCAGACAAGACTAGGCTTGAATATTATTTTCGTTGTATTATCTTCTTATGGATTTTCCATATTTGTGTATGTCTTTTATCGAATGTTTATGCATTTAGAACCATGACTCCTATTTGCTTTTAAATTGCTTATAGTATATACATGTATTACACTTTGTCTTTCTATTTTATTTTATCATATTTGTACTTAATATGGATGAATTGTTTAAAGTTATACATAGATGTATTCTATCTCTCTATTTGATTTTTTTTTATTTCGGGTTTGAAGTTCTCTCCTCCCATTTAACACTTTATATTTTATCAATATTTTTTATCTCTTCTTTTTTTCTTTTCTTTTGTATTTCATTCATTTTCAACATGCGCATAACACATACTTTTTCCTAGTAATACTAAATAGATAAAAGCACACAGTAGTTTGTGGACCTGTTGACAAGAGAGTATTATTAAACCCCTTGAAGTCGGTGTTAGAGGCCATGGCAAAAAGTTGCACACACTTTTATATACATGATACATCATTTTTTAGTGTTTGAAGATAAAAATATATATACTCCCTCTATCCCAAATTAATTATTCAAGTCTGACTTTTCAATTATTTTTTATTGTTATTTTGTGTTTCCAATTTTGACTTTTGATAACTCATTATATTTTGAAATTAATGAAGATGAATAATTTGTGAAAGTATAAGATTATATTCTATTGAGATTCGAAACTAGACAAGTATTTTGGGACAAGTAAAATTGTTAAAGTAGACAATGAGCGAGTATGTATATATATAATATTACTTGCAGATTTGAATAAAAAATAAAATAAATAACTTGCCTATTTGAAAAAATAAGAAAAATACTTGCAGATTTTTTAATAGTAGTTAAGTGAGACGTCTTCTCTCACACTGTGTTTGGAATCAAATCATTTGGGATTTGGAATTGGAATCGGAATTGGAATGGGATTGTTAATGAAATAGAATTTCATTTGTGTGTTTGGAATAAATAGTAATTTAAGTAAAATAGAATTCCATTTGTGTGTTTGGATGCTAACAGAAATTGGAAACATATGAAATGTAATTACAAAAAGAAGGTGCTAATGGAAAAATATAATTGAGAGTTTATCAAACTAAAACAAGGTCCCAAACTCCAGAACGTACCCTTTTCAATTGTCCAGTCCATTTCAATTTCCTGGGAGGGTGGTGGAGAGGTGGCGGAGGGTGTGGAGAGGTAGTGGAGGGGCGGTGCGGGGTGGAGAAGGAGGGTGGTGGAGGGGTTAAGGAGGGCGGTGGGTATTTTGATGCTTTTAAAAAAGTGTTTGAGAGTATTTTGGACCTCAATAATAATTGTTACCTTTGATGTCCCACACGCCCGGGTAAAGGTCTGGGGATGTGCTTATATGTGCAGTGTTGTCTCCAATTGGTATGAGGCTTTTTGGGAGGAGCCCAAGAGCAAAACTGTGCAGGCTGGGCCTAAAGCGGACAATATTATACCAAGTGTTGGAGCGGGGTGTTACAATTGGTATCAGAGCCAGAGCCCGGTCGGAATTAAGTGTGGGTGCATGTACAAGCCCGTGGGTAACACCAGCGAGGACGCTGGGTCCCAAGAAGGAGTGATTGTGATGTCCCACATCGCCCGGGTCCAATTGGTATGAGTCCTTTTGGGAGGAGCCCAAGAACAAAACCGTGCGGGCTGGGCCCAGAGCGGACAATATTATACCAAGTGTTGGAGCAGTGTGTTACAATTGGTATCAGAGCCAGAGCCCGACCGAAATTAAGTGTGGGTGCATGCACAAGCCCGTGGGTAACACCAGCAGGACGCTGGGTCCCAAGAGGGGGTGATTGTGATGTCCCACATCGCCCGGGTAGAGGTCTGGGAATGTGTTTATATGTACAGTGTTGTCTCCAATTGGTATGAGGCCTTTTGGGAGGAGCCCAAGAGCAAAACCGTGTGGGCTGGGCCCAAAGCGAATAATATTATACCAAGTGTTGGAGCGGGGTGTTACATTACCTATTTGTAATTAGTTTGCATAACTTTATCAAAATGAAATATGAAGATTTAATATTGACTAATTTATAATTTATATCCCCTAACATTACCTATACGTAATTTTCCCTATAATTAACATAGAAATCCATAGGCTAAGCACCACATTGATGAATTTTTAAAAAAAATTAACATGTAGCACTACTTTATAAGTATGTGATAGGTATAAAAAATATATTTAAATTGCATCAATTTGTATTTTTAAATTATTTATATATATAATACATACATATATATATAACCCAATGTCACATCATATTTCCTTTTAATGATTATAACCGTAAAATAATTATTAACAACAAAAGAGATTATGCTACCAAAATAAACGCATGAAAAAATTACGAATTATGCAAAACTAAACCTAGGGCCTGTTTGGATAGGTGGTTTTGATTTTGGTATTTGATTTCAAGACCAAACCATGTTTGGTTGGTGGGTTTTGGACTTGGTTTTGGGCTTTTTAAAACCAACCACTAAAACCATGGTTTTGGCCTACTAATTTTGACTTTTCTCTCTCTATATATATATATGGCCGAAAATATGAATTATTTTGAAAAAGATAATATATAATATTTAGAAAAAAATAATTTTATTCTCAAAAAAAATTAATTTTCGGAAAAAAATTATTTTGCGGAAAAAATTATTTTTTGGGAATAAAATTATTTTTTCTGAAAACAAATTATTTTTCCCCATTTTATATCCTTTTTTTTCTAAATTTTTATTTTTTTTCAGTATATAATAAAATTATTCAGAATTTTATATATTTTTTTGAATTATATATATATTTTCGAATTTAAGATATATTATTTGAATTTTATATATAATTTTCACATTTTAAAATATTTTTTTCGATTATATATATTTTTTTTAGAATAAAAAAAAATAAAAATGTCAAATGTTTTCGGGAATTTTAAATATTTTTTAATTATATATATTTTTTCATTTTAATATTTTTTTCCAATTTGATATATATATTTTTCATATTTATATATTTTTAATACATATTAGTATATATATATATAATTATACCAAGACCAAGACCAACTCTTTACCAAACATTATATATAGGTTTTAGATTTATCTAAAACCACCCAAGACCACCAAAACAAAAATCACAAGACCAAGACCAAAACCAAGTTCTCAAACGGGCCCCTAATAATTTATAAGATTATATATAAAGATGCACTCATTTTCACGTTATACTTACAATATAAGGATGAGAATAGTATAATACCAGTAAATGCAAATCGTAGAAAAACAAACAAATAATAAACATGTTATTTTATGGAGATGAAATAAGGGTATTTAAGTAAAAAAGTAAAGAAATATGGTTATACGTGTAATTACACCGTGTTTGGTAACCCTGGATTTGAAGGAAATCGGAATTGAAATTACAAATTTGGTGTTTGGAAGAAATGAAATTGTTAAAATTTGGGAATTTGACTGGAAATTTTATAACTTAACCAAATGCTCTCAAATCCATGAAAAAATAAGCGGATTTGAGGGAATTTGGTTACCGCCCATTAATTTACTCTTAGTTTTCAAAATTACCTTTCAACTAATTATCTATATCCCTATAATTATAAGGGCAATATCGTACACAATTATTTTTCCTATAACTGAATTTTCATTTCTTCCAAACATAAAATACAATTCCTTTTCCATTCCAATCCAATTCCGTTTCCATTTCTGATTCCAAATCCCTGAAATTGTTTTATTCCAAACAAAGTGTTAGGGAAATGAAATTTCATGAAATCCGACCATTTTTCCAAATATTTCATAAAGCTTGAGATTTTCATATCAAATCCCATGGAATTCCATATTTTTTAAAATCCCAAGATTTCCAAACACCTCAAATCCAATTCCAATTCCAAATCCCCTTAAATCTGGACTTCCAAACACAGTGTCAAGGACTGAAGCGGTAATATTACTAGCCATTTGTAACTGTAATTTCTATTTGAGATTTTTTGGAAAATTGATATGTTCTTTATTTTGTTTCCCTTTTTCTCGCATTGCTGGTGAGGAATACATATGGAGTATTATAAATTTAAACAACCACTAATTTATTTAAAGTTCAAATTCAAATTGTTGTGTAGAACTTATGACGGTAGCATGTAATTTTAGAAAACCAAACTAAAAATCCGTTAGTAAGTCAACAAGAAACTATCATTTTTCTTCTTATTAAATAACTTGAATGACTATTATTTTAATTTCGAATCTTAAACTAATTCTTTTAGATATTATATTATATAAATTAAAAACTCCACTTGCAAATTAAGAAGAAAAAAAAAGAAAGAAGAGGCCATGTTGGCAATCACACAATTAATACTGAAAATTCGTAACATATAGTGATTTTTTGGCAATCTGCACATTGCATCTACGAATGAATGGATAGGGTTTGTGGTAGAGATTGTGTTTGGGGTTTGGCTTTGGAGGTGGTTAGGGTTTGTTGTTGATTGAAAATGTGAGACGGGATAGAGTGGAGGAGAAAACCTATCTGTAAATTGATTTATAGAGGGAGAGAGTGAGATAAACATAAAAGGGTAAAAAAGTACTTCACCCCTTAAGATATTTGAGAATATAAATTGATAAGGATCATAACTCAACTGATAAGGATAAACCCGAATCAGAGATAAAAATAAGTTTGACTCAAGATAGGGAGAGACACGTAACTATCCATATCTGGGATGTAGTGGAGAAGTTACGGGAAGCGGTTCCCGGCTTGAACACAATGACCCAAAGCCCTATAAAAGGGAGCGACGGTCACCAAATAGGCAATAACTACACCCCACAAAACTCTATCAATTTCTTCTTTGGGCGGTACCGCACCGGTGCCCTGCAAGTCCCCTTCCAGGTAGTGGCGACGTTGTTTCGGGTCGGGGCAACTCTTGCATCATCAAAAATAAAATAAAATGATAAAGGTATAAAGGTAATTTCATTTTTTTGAACGTCATGACTTTGATGAAAAAAAAGTGTAAATACCCAAAATACGGGGAGGAACATGTAATTTACCCAAGATTTTAAACTTTGCTCCTAATTACAATAATGGTTTAATGGTTTAAAAGGTTAATTTTTCCGTATTCTCTTAAATTATAGAACTCTTGATTTTATCTCTCTTCCAACAGTATGTGTTTACCTCAAGCAAACATTTCATTGTTAATCCGAATTTGAGGTACCTAAATGTTGAATTTTATTGTGGCAAATTAGCTCCGATTTTGATGACTACACATTATGATAACGGGAATTTGGAAAATTTGTACTAAAAATATTGTTTTACAAAATGTGGATATTGGATATGGTGTAAACCTATTTGTGTTAGACAAGAGAAGTTTGCTACATCTACATCTTGGTAGCATGTTGAAAGAAAGCAGCTTGATATTGAAGATGATGTTCATGAGTTGAAAAACATGTTTGTTGCCATGAAATGGTCTATCAGAATCCTGAAGAAATTAGTTGTGGTTTGTATTTTGATTGCAATTGCAACATGTTTTAATTCTTTGATGTAAAAGAGCAAAATTGTATGGTGTTTTGTTTGGTATCATTTTCGGTCAGGGTACAATACTTTAATGTGTTTTTCTGCAATGTCAATGTTTTGGTTTGAGTGTGCACCTTCGCAAGAGCATTGTAAACACCATCACCATTTGTTTAAACCTGTTAATATTGATGCAGCCAAACCATGGTTAAAAATAGTGATTAAGAATGAGCCATTGCAGTGCTCCGGTTTTATCGATCGCAAACGCACGAATCATTTTGTAATATAACATGGTTTGAGAATGGGAATCTCGAACCCATAGAGACTTGGAATTATTAAATTTAGTAATCTAAAAGCACTGAATTATGGTTTTGAAAATGTTTTGATTGATTTTAGATCTATTACAAGTGAAATTAACTAAAAATAATATTTAAATGATTTTGTGATTCAAAGTAGAGAAAAACTAGAATTTTCATACTCCACCATTAACCGAATAATGTTGCTATTTATTTGATCGCTTGTAAGAGGGCGATCTATCACATGTGAATCAGATTAACGTTGCAAATAGTCAACACTTAAATCCCCAAAAAGATATCATCAACCGGATTTGCAACAACCCATCTCCGAACAGAGTGTGATTAGTACATGCAAACTATTTTAGTCTAATATACTCCTACAACATGAAATTAAACTAATGCATGTCTATATCACCTCGTCGAGACATGGCCTGTGTAAACCTAGGGTTTCGAGTATTAAGAACCATTGTGTAGAAAATCATAATTCAAGCATCCGAGTTCCTGCCCATATTTAATAAACATAATTAATTGAGATAATGTATTCATTCAGTCCAAGACAAGAGTAGAATAAATATAAAATCCCTTGTATTAAATAACTACGGTCTCTTATCTACACAATCATTACATGTGTAGTCTTCAATTTCCCCTCGTTACAATTGAAACAAATAAATAGACTACGTTACTAGCTAGGGTTTTGTTAGAAAACCCTAGATACCGGTTTAGATGTTCATGATGGGAGAGATCAATATCGTTAATGACTCCCTTCTTCAAAAGATGTAGATCTACAGAGATAGTGTTCTGAAAATTATGTATTTTGAATTTCCCTATATCTAAATCAAACATTGGTATTTATAGATGGAAATACACCTTATACACGTGCTTGGAAGTATTGGAGTTGAAAACAAATTAAAGGAAGTTTATTCGGATCGAAACTCAAATTCTGAGAATTTCAGGTCGGTCTTGTGCATACCTCTACGCATATGCCTAGGTCAGGCTACGCATATGCCTAGGTCAAGCTACGAATATGCCCGGGGGTCTATGTAGGTATGGGTAAAAAATCACTTTCTAGCCACTTTTAGCTACTACCTGCGTAGGTATGCGTAGTAAAAATCATGAAAATCATTTTTTCCCCTTTTTCCTCCTTTTGGACTCCTTTCACTTCTATTACATGTTTCCCATAGTTTATGGCTCTCAAAATATCCGTTTTACCATCCGGAATGCATTTTTGGCTCAAAAAGCCTCACTCTGCTTCTTTTCTTCTCTTTTCCATAGGTCACAAGCATAATCTCAATTAATTCACCAAAATTAACTAGTTTCCTTTGTTAAGCTCCTAAACACACTTAGACATGCAAACCGAATAAAAATACCAAGTTATGTGATGATTATATCTAACAATAGCAAGTTAATGGCCTAGAATGTCTAACATTCGGCTCCTATCACACCCCTAAACTTAAATATTTATAGTCTCTTAGCAATGAACTCATGGGAGAACTTTGAAAAAACCTTATGATGATTCTTTACTCTAATTTTTCTACACTACTCCCTTGCTTTCGTGAGGGTCAACGATTGCACTTAGCATGTGCAACAAACCTTTTAAATCCCTAGGCAACGCCTATCGAACGAGTTGAGTCTTGTGAGGGTTAGTTATACTACCTAATAGGTGCCGAATGTTGTCCATTCTAGGCCCCCTAACTCGCTATAGTTATGTCTTATCATTCCACTACTTGGTGTTTTTATGCAGTTTGCATGTCTAAGCGTATTTCAGGAGCTTAATAAAGAAAACGAGCTAACTTTGGCAAATTAACCAAGGATGTGCTTGTGTTTACCCAATAAGAGAGCAAAATAGGAGTTTTCAAGTAAAAAGTCTCTCGGAGGGCAAAAATGACATTTTTCAGAGCCAAAACTTTAGGAAACATACCAATGGAGTCAAGGGGGTTCTAACGAAGTAAGAATTGGAAAAAGTGATTTCCATGTTTTTATCTATGCATGAGATACACAGATAGTTGACAAAAAGTGGTTAGAATCGTTAAATCTAAGCACGAGCTACGCACGGGGAAAATGACCCTACGCATGGAGCTATGCTCAGGCGTAGTAAGCCCTATGCTCATAGGGCCATGCATAGGAAGCTGCTGAGTTTTTGAATCCCAATCCAATTTGACTTCCTTCGACTTATCTCCGACTTCAACACCTTTATGAACATGTATAAGGTGTATTGTACATTAGATTGAAGAGTTTGGCTCAGAATTGAAGAGAAAGACATCAAAGACTCCTAGTGGGATAAGTCTAATACAATTAGGACTCTTTTTAACTTCTTCTAAAAATACCAAGGTCTGGACCAGACCTAGAGAGCTTTTAATTACATAAATTTCAGAGCACTATCTCTGGTGATTTACATCTTTTGAAGAAGGAAGGCATTCAAGACGTAGAGATCCAAAACAGAAGATCATGGAGGGCATTTCTACATCAACGATGCATTCTCCTTCTACCATGAGCAACTAAACCGGTATCTAGGATTTTCTAGCAAAACCCTAGCCATGTAATGTAGTTATATATTTGTTTCAATTGTAACGAGGGGAAACTGAAGACCACACCTGTGATGATTGTGTAGATCTAAGACCATAGTAATTTATGATAAGGAGTTTTATATTTATTTTATTATTGTCTTAGATTGAATGAATGCATTATCTCAACCAATCATGTGTATCTGGTGTTCTCCAACATATCATGATTTTTTACACAATGATGCTTAACACCTGAAACCCTAGATTTACACAAGTCATGCCTCAACGAGGTGATATAGACATGATTTAGTTTAAATTCATGTTATAGGAGTAAATTAGAGTAAAGTATATGGCATGCACAAATCACACTCTGTCCGGAGATGAGTTGTAGCGAATCCGGAGGATGGTATCCTTTTTGGGACGTATTTGACTCTTTGTTGTACGGTCTGATTCACGATGATGGATCTCCTTCTTGCAATTGATCAAATAGATAACTATATTATGCGGTTAGTGGTGGAGCATGAAAACCCTAGTTTTTCTCTACTCTTAATCATAAACACAATTTACATACTATTTTTAGTTAGTTTATTAGCTATAGATCTCAAATAAATTGAAACATTTTTCAATTATAATTCAATACTTTTATATTGCTAAAGTGAATAATCCAAGTCTCTGTGGAATCGATATTCCCTTTCTCAATCCGAACTGTACTATTATACGATTCGTGCACTTGCGATAGGCAAAACCTTGTCGTCATAAGGATCCATTCTTAAGCACTATTTTTAACCCTAGTTTGACCGCATCAAGTTTTTGGCATCGTTGCCAGGTACTTGGAAATATTCTTAATTTTAGTAGTTTAGTATAATTGAGTTATTGTAGTGTACTTAAAGTTTGAATTTTTGTGTGATTGGCAAGTACACTGAAAAGGGTAAAGGGAATCAGTGGAGTAGTGAAGATTGCGTTATTAGACCTCTTGTAAGTTTTAGTTTAGCTTAATTTCGCACATAATTTTAGCTTTATTTTCCGTCAATAATTAGAATAGTTTATGTCACGCCCCTAATTTCCTAGGACTCCAAAACCCAAGCCTAAGAACTAAGGGAGTGAATGCGGAAGAAATAAAAATGAAATAAAATCCATTTCAGTCATCAAATACCCATACAAGGGTAAAATAGACATAAAATATCTCAAAGATGTCAAAAAGATCACACGGGATCGAAAATGAGGCAAACCAAAACACTCGGTACCTTGATCGAATCATTCTGACCCACCATGTTCACCCAAGGGTAAAATGGTCAAATCAGGGGTAAAATAATAATTTCCAACTACAAATACAAAATTTGTACCTAAAACTAGCAATACAAACAAACGGGACCTAATTTGCAGCCACGAGGAAGGAGATATGAATTTTCAAAAGTGGCGTCAGACAACACCGACCTAAAACTAAAATTGAGCTACCCCTCTTTCACCAAGGGTAAAATAGTCATTTCAGGTCCAAACTGATCATTTCAAATTTTATCTAGAAAATTTGGACATAGGAAAACCCATAGAAACAAACGGGGGTCCATTCCGATATGCGAGGAGGAAAATACGATTTTTCGAACATCGGACATTTCATGACGCTGCAGCAGGCCATGGCATGCCATGCCGCGTGCAGCCCTGCGCGCTGCAGCGCACCGCGCGCACGCGCGCACAGCAGCCATGCGCGGCCTGCTGCGGCTGGCATGTCCAAAACCAAAAAAATGAGATTTTTTTGGAAAATCTGAAAACTGAAAAAAAATTCTAAGTATAGATAGGTTAAGCCACTGCCCAAATCTGCACTTTCATTAAAGTTTGAATATGCAAAAACGCGAGATTTTGCGATATGGCTTTGTTTTTCGCGCCGTCGGTCCCGAAAAATCATAAATATTGGAAAAGTGATTTTTTCCTTGGCGGAACCCAAAAATAGTTTCCGAGACCTCGGGAAACGCGAAAAATGTAAACTTAGCAAAAAAAATTGATTTTTGTAAGTTTTCATAAAATCTTCCGTCTTGCCCCCGGTCTCCGTTTTTAACTACCGCCGGTTTCTAAAGTTTGAATCTCTAAGATAATGAATTTAATTAAATCTATTTCCAAAAACAAGGAAATTTTACCGGGGTTACGGGGGTAGGCGAAAACGGGTTTTTCTATTCAATTCGAAAAGGGTTATTTTGAAAACCTAGAAAAACGCCGTTTTCGGCTAAACACATAATACTCACATTTCATGGCAAATCATCCAATTCACATTCATAACTCCAAGTAAAATATTCAAGAGTGACATTTAAACGCTCTAAGGCGAAACATGTTATAGTTGTTCAAATTACACAATCCGGCACCGAAGTGGACCAAAAGAATACAATCCCCGCGCATAGCGCTCCAAGGGATAAACATGGACTATACCACCTCGGCTAACATGCTAGCCGGATCAAAATAATATATTTCAACAAGTTTGGTTTACAAGGGAAAAATGAATATATTTATCGACCTAATTCCCAACAAAATAAAGTGTGGTCCGCCTCCGACGCACAAAAAGGCGGACATACATCCACACGTCCACGGAGAGACTACGGAATTCTCCCGACGGGGTCATCACCTGAAAAACATATAAGGCGTGGGGTGAGCTCACTAGCCCAGTAGAGGAAGCGTCATTGCCTCGATCTCGGTAGTCCGAGTAGTACAACCCACCCATGGTACATGCAGCTACTCTTAGGTTAGTCTTTTGTCCTACATGGCTCTCACGCCAATCCAGAACCCCTTCGAACCCCACAATTAAGTTTCCCCAACATGCTCACAACATGGTTCTCTACAATTATAGCATGCTTTCATAATAACATCATAATCACATTTATATATATATATGATAATCTAAATGCACCATGACCCGACACACCCCACGAGACAAACGGTGCCCAACTCAGGTTAACGGATACATACTATGTCCAATTAGTTTCGAGAATACAAGCTCAACAAGTAATTGTAGAATACCGCACCGACCCTTCCCAAGTGATTTTTCTCTCTATCACTTTAACAGGGAAGGCGGTTGTACGAGAGCCCAACTTGTAACTCCGTACGCCATGACTACACTGGAGTCAAGAACATGAGCCTCTACCCGGACTCCAAATTCACATTTGCCAACTTTTTAGTTCCGTAGGCGTGATACCTCCTGGCCAGTTGTTGCTTTGATCCGAACCCGACTACCAACACATCACTAAACCACCCGCATATTCCAACACCATAAATTTGACATTACATGACGTACTCAATATGCACATACGATTTTGTTTTTCATCAACCGTACTCCATCATAATATACGCTTTTCTCTATAGGCAATATATCATGTCAAACTTTTCACATGCTCATAATATTACAATTATGATAAATAAACCACAACATTAATTCTTATCACATTTATAATCAATTAACAACAATATGAATTTATATCACACAATCATATTATCAAGGGCCTAAATCATGGTCTAAGTTACCAAAACCAACTCGTATATACATATACGGCATATATACACTTAGACGCACACACCCTCTTACTAAGACAAAGACAATCGTTTTCCCCTACCTCAATTCCAAGCAAGAGCAAGCAAGAACAAGTAATGCCACCAAGAGTGATTTGAATCCACCCAACCTCCTCCAAAGCCAACACTAAGCTCTACCCAACCGATAGCTAAGCTTCAATGGAGTTTAAGCAAGAGTTATAAGTAGACAACTCCATAAACTAAAAATTGAAGACAAGAATCCAATAATAGAAGCTAGGGTTTGAAACTAGAAATTCCAAAGGAGTAGAATTTACTTACCAAGATTTGGCTCAAAAGAAAGCTTGGAGCACCAACATCCACTTTCATGCACAAACCTTATTCAAATTCTCATCCTAAGGAAGAGAGAATTTGACAAGAAGAAGAAGAAGGAGTGAAATGAGGGAGAGCAAGAGAGAAAGAACCGTGTGAGAGATAGAGAGATATTTGTGGTGTATGAGAGAAGTCTTGCAAATGAGAGAAACTCATAAGTGTAGAGATTCTCCACTAACCCTACACAAATCCAAGGGTCCAAAATGAAGCTAGGAAAGAAAAGAATGAATCCAAGGGCTAGGAATAAGTCTTGCCAAGTGGAAGACTTATTACACAAATCACAAAACTCATTATTTTGCCAAACAAGGCCTTATCATCCAAGGGCTTAGAATAAAGATGGGAATTAAAAAACCATCCAATGGTTGAGAAAAAGTCTTGTCAAGTGGAAGACCAAGAATAATGGATTATTCCATTTAAGTGTCAACCAAACAAGGCCTTATGATCCAAGGGTCTAAAACAAAGATGGGAGAATGAGATCAAGGGCTAGGAATGAGACAACACATGAAAGGTGGAAATGACCAAATTCATCCAAAGTTGGGGTTAATTACAAGAGTGTCATCAAGACTCTTAAATACCCTTTTACCCCTTGTCATCCTCCCTAATTACTAAAATGCCATTTTTGCCCTAATTTCTACATTTTCCACTAATTGTTCCAAATGTGAAATTACTCCTTTACCCCTCGGTCATTTCTTTCCCGAAATCGTTCTCAATAATTTTCATTAATTTTAAAAATGAAAATACAACATGCTACGTACAATTTTTATAACACGTACAACATGTAAGGCATGCTAAAACAATTAAACACATTAAGCACATAATTGTTCAAATAAAAATTTTAAATTAACCCGAAAAAATATCGGACGTTACAGTTTAGCAGTAGATAGTTTTCTTTTTAGAAAATTTTTGCCTTCTGCATGAGCGATTGGAAATCCCCTTTTGACCCCGACACTGAATTAACACATTTTGATCATGAGATTGAAAGAAATTTTCGTAAGAATCATAGAGCTAAGAGACTAAAAGAGCTTTGAATAAAGTTGGATTTTGAGAGGATGGCGAACTGCAATGCAGATGCGCGACAAGCCCCATATACATCCTTGAAAGGGTATTTTGCACCTTCAAATCATGAATCCTATGCTGAATTTCCTCAATAAGATGGAGTCACACACTATGAGATCAAATCTAGTGTGTTCAACATGTTGCCCTAATTCTATGGACTCAGAAATGAGGATACATATCAATATGTCGATGAATTCATAGAGATGGCTTCAATAGCCAAAATCGAGAATCTAAACACTCATGCGTTGCGTGCGTTATTGTTTCCCTTTTCCTTGAGAGAGAAATCTAAAATATGGTATATTAACTTGGATAGGAAGATAAAAATCAATTGGGAAAACCTAAAAGCTGAATTTTTGCTTAAATATTATCCAATTAGTAGAACTTATGAGGTGTAACACGCAATTACCCACTTTAGAGAATTGCCTGGTGAGAAATTCCATGATACATGAGATAGGTTCAATGATATTTTGAGGAAGTGTCCCCATCACAAATTTATCAATCAGGATTTGGTACGAAATTTCTATCTTGGACTTAATGAGGTTCACAAAATTTTGATAGATGTAGCAGTGGGAGGTCAGTTTACACTGAAACCTGTAGAGGAAGTGTTAAGGCTGTTTGATAATGTGAGCGATAACTCGCTTCAACATGAATCTGAAATGCGTGCTAGAGATGGAGTTAGTAGAAAACTGATAATATTTTCGATGTAGAAAGAGACGACGATGTTAAAGAACAAGTGGTCGTGTTAGGACAGAAGCTTGATAAATTCATTAATCTTAGTCAGTCAACCCCTAGAGAAGTCTTAGCAATAGGACATGACCCTTCCTAAGTTGAATATCAGGGCAATGAAATAGTTGATGTTGATATGAATGCAACATTGTTTATAATATAATTCAATTTTCTACTTTACAATTATTTGAAATACGACTCTGATCTCTGTGGTTCGATATCCTCTCTACCCAACTATACTGTATACTACTCGCGTACTTGCGACTGAGAGATAAAACTAGATTGTGTTAATTCTTCATTTTAAACACTTTCATTTATATACGACTAGAACCAATCATTCATATAAGATGTATCTCCCTATTGCAATAATAAGATTAAATGACTATATTACGAGACTAGCGGTGGAGTTGGAATAAAACCATAGACTTGTTTATCTTGATTTAAACCAAAAAAACTATCTTTTTATTTATTTTATTTTTAGTAGTTTTTAAAACAAACCAATCAAAACAATGTTTATAATATAATTCAATTTGTCACTTTATGATTATTTGAAATACAACTTTGATCTATGTGCTTCGATAACCCTCTCTACCCAACTATACTATATACTACTCACGTACTTGCGATTGAGAAGTAAAACTAGATCGTGTTAATTCTTCATTTTAAACACTTTTATTTTCACATGACTTGAACCGATCACAAGTTTTTAGCGCCGTTGCCGGGATCAAACGGATATTTCATATTATTGTATTGAAGTTCTTTGAGTTATTGTATTAATTTTAGTTTATTTCTATTTTTTTTTTAATTTTTCTTGCAGGTATTCAGTACACTACCAAAACTGCAGTTTTCCAGAAAATTCATGAATTCCAGCCACCGATCGAGCGACAACATTAGCGATTGATCGGTAAGTTGGCTGATCATTCGGTAAGTTCTCTGATCGATCAAATGGGCTGATTGGTGATCGATCGGAAAAGCTTTTGTTCGTGCGAAAACGAAAATAACCAGAAAGCATACAGTTTATTTACAATATTTACACAGTATCATGAAAAAAAATTTATATAATAAAAATTTCATAAAAGAAAAGAATATAAATTTCCTATTATATAATCTAGAAAAAAAATTCAAATTATTTTTTAAAATAAAATAAATAACTCTCTCTATATATAATATAAAAGTAATTAAATATATAAATAAAATTTATATATATAAAAAAATGTGTTTATTATTTGATTTTTAGTTTTATTTTTATATTCAGTTAATTACATATTTGGTTACCGTTTACTTTCTCTTGCTTAATTTATCTTTTATTTTATTTTATTTATTTTGCTTTACATTATTAGCTTAGTCTATATTTTATTTTTGAAGATTTCATTAGTTGTATCGATGGTTGTCATGAACCATCAAAAGAAATGTTCTCTTTGCATTCTGAAATTGAAAATACTGTGTTGAACTCTGTAAACGAGGAGAAAAATAATCCAATTAGGGAGAACCTAGCAATAGAAGACATGACTAACCATAAAATACAACCAATAACATTAGAAGATTACTACACTTCTTCTAGTTACACTTCCCCATTTGATATTGAATTACCGGGTGTTATGAAAGATAAATATGAGATTAACCCGGACATAATTGACCTGTTACCACAATTTTATGGATACAATAGTGAAAACCCATATCGACATATCGATTTATTGCTAGAAATTTGTTCAACCACTAAAATAGATGGATTAACGAATGAGATACTATGTTTATGCTTTTTCCCTTTCTCTTTGAACGATAATGTAACGCCCCGCGTTTCTTTTCTTCTTTCTGGAATTCTTTAACATTTTATTACGTCACTTATTCATGACGTCTTGTGTAATCTTGGTATGTGTAAATTTTTCGCGTTTATGTTTTGGACTTAGCGAGATGACGTTATGGACTTTTGTTTCCGGTTTCGGGATTTATTATTCGTTGACGACTACGTGAGTTTGTTGTAATGTTTTCTCATTGGAGCTTCGGCACTTGTGTTGCGTTCCCGAATATGTTACCCTAATTTAGTGTAGACGTTCCGGTGTAGCATATTTAACGGGTGCATTTTGATAGGTGTAATTATGTGAATTGTTTGTTGTGTTTTCATTTTGAGAATACTGAACATTGATGGAAACGATTTTGGGGAAGAAATGATCGAAGGGTAAATGAGTATTTTCATATTTAGAGCACTTAGTGGAAAGTGTAGAAATTTGGCTAAGTGTTGGGGTATGAGTGACATAGTGGTAATAGAGAGGATGACAAGGGTTGTAAGGGTAATTAACAGGCATGATGACACTCTTGTAATTAATCATAAGTTGGGAAGAAATTGGTCATTTCTCAGTTTTATGTGGTGTCTCACTTATAACCATTGATCTTCTTCTCCCATCTTTATTTTAAACCCTTGGATCATAGGGTCTTGTTTGGATGACACTTAAATACAGGAATCCATTATTCTTGGTCTTTCACTTGGCAAGACATCATGTCAACCCTTGGATCCTTTATTCATTTTCATTGCCTTATTCTCAACCATTGGATGTTAAGGCCTTGTTTGAAAAATTAATGGGTTTTGTGTGTGGTGTATTTAGTCTTTCATTGCAAGACTACTTTGTGGCCCTTGGATTTAGCCTTCATATGCTAGCTTGAAACTTGGCCATTGGATGTTGAGAGGTGTGAGTGGAGCATCTCTACACATCTAAAGTCATTCATTGCAAGAGTTCATCTTTTCCTCCCCATTTTTTCTCCTATTTTCCCTCTTGCTTCTTTTCCACTTATTGGTTGATTTCATCATCGTAAGTTGGGAGTTTGATGTAGCCATTGTTGGAAATAGTTTGAAAAAAATAGTAATTAAACCCAACTTTGAGCTTAAATAATTATGGGACCCGAACTCCGATTTTTACGGGACCAAGCACTAATGTGTTCTCCTTGGTGAGAAGATCAAGTTGGTATAATTACATGTTCAAAACTATTCATTATTGAATGAGAAATTATCTCTCAAAGTGACCCACTTGAACTTGGGTAAGAATGGTTGTCCCACATTGGAAATAAAGTAAAGTGTAAAGGTGTTTATATATGGTTGCATTGAATGGGTGACTTGAACATCTAAAGGCATAGGAGGTGAGCTAGACCATGCATGAACCATGCTAGTCTTAGCCTAACCACGCGACCGCGCGCGCCGCCCGCCCGGTCCGGGGCGCAGTGCGGGTGCGTGGGTCGTCGGTTCTACCCATTTTATTTTTATTCTTTGCCAAAACTGCAAATGTCTCTTCTGAAGAGATACGTATACAGTTTTGTATGCAACCAGTGTATATACAGTTTGAACACCTATTGGAAAGGATACCAGTACAATTAAGATACCTATTATTTCTCTATATCTATAGGTTTTGCAGTTAATTAATATATACGTTCATTCATTCACTCTGCCAGAAATATATATATTTCCCTCTACATACGCATATACATATAGATAGATAGGTCTGGTCCAAGTTCGGGTACAAACACAGTATTTGAGTTCGCCAGTCTTCATCCTTGCAGTGCTGCAATAGTGAAGGCGAAATCCGTTCTATCTTGGGAGACATTTTGTTCAGATTCCTTGAGCACCGTAGAGGGAGGAATATTGCCTTAAGAAAACTGTGGTATCACACAGGGCTTGGATTTACTCTGTTCGTTCTTGCAATTTTATATTACGGGTCAGATTCCTTTTTATTATTGCAATACTTGTATATATATTTGTATGCATGATATATTTATATATATACATATAACAGAAGCATATTTGATCAACAATCTTAATGCAATATTTATTTGATTCATATATTTTCTATTATAGTTGTATATATATATATTTCGTACATATATATATATATATATATTCTGTCTGCATATTGTACTTTATACAGTATATACACATTAATGTTATTCTCTATACCTGTATATATATATAGTTCGTATATATATATATATTTATTTCCATGCATATATATATATATTATTCTGTACATATATATATCGTTCTATTTCTGGCTATATATGTTCAATACTGTGTCGTATCATCTGTACACATATATATCTATTGTTCAGAAATTTTGTTTACTGCTCTTATTTGCCAGAATATTCCAGTATTGTGTTGTCTCATTAGTCAGTGGTTGATTTGTGTTATAACTATAATTCCTGTAGTACTTATCTATTTTATTAAGCCACGGACTTTTGTTCTTTGTTGTTTATTGGTTTTACTATTTATTCCGTATAGTACTCATTCCTATTATATATATATATATATATATATATTCTGATTTTACATTCTGATATATATATATACATATAGTATAATAGTGAATTCTGTTATTTACATTCTGAAATTCTGTGATATATATATTTGATTGTTATTTGGTAAAGTGGTTGATTATCTATATATATATAGATAATCTGATTGTGTATTCTGTGATATATATATATATATATATATATATATATATATATATAACACTATGTCTGTTATATATATATATATTCTGTTTTATATATATATTCTGATTTTTTATATTCTGTTTTATATATATATTCTGATTTTTTATATTTTGTTATATATATATTCTGTATTTCTATTCGGATTATATCTATATGTATATTCTGTTTTTATATATATAAACTGCATTCTGTGTTTTATATATATTCTGATTATATATATATGTATTCTATTATATATATCTATATATTCTGAAATTGTATTATAATATATATATTCTGTTAATTTGTATTCTGATATATATATATATATATATATATTCTGTGTATATAATATTATATATATTTTCGGTTTTATACATACATATATATATATATATATATATATATATATATATTATGAAATTAGCATATATATATATTTAATTATCTTAACTGTGAATATAATTATATATATATATATATATATATATGTTTTGACTCAAGTCCATTATATATTGGGTATCTATATATTTTACTGGATTGTTTTTTATTTCAGAATTTTATATAGATACATCTTGTTTGTTTTATTAAGTATAATTTTGTGTTATTATATTATTGTGCGGGAAACATTACATGAAACAGATTTATGTTTTTGTAATAGAAATGGTTACTGGTAATCCAAACACAATCTCTGTCCCACATGGGGAGAAGCCTGAAAAATTCAATGGCTCTGATTTTATGCGTTGGCAACAAAAGATGTTGTTTTATCTTACTACTTTGAATTTGACCAAGTTTTTAATGGAAGCAATTCCATTAGTGACCAAGGGTGAAACTGATAAAGATAAACTGGCTGCAGTGGATGCATAGAAGCATTCTGATTTCTTGTGCAGGAACTATATCCTAAATGGATTAGACAACACACTGTATAATGTATATAGTGGTGTGCAAACTGCAAAGGAATTATGGGAATCATTGGATAAAAAGTATAAAACTGAGGATGCTGGCATTAAGAAATTCATTGTTGGCAAGTTCTTAGATTTTAAAATGTTAGATTCCAAAACTGTACTCAACCAAGTGCAACAGCTTCAAGTGCTTCTTCATGATATTCATGCAGAAGGTATGTCTCTTAGTGAGTCATTCCAAGTGGCAGCTATAGTTGAAAAACTACCACCACTTTGGAAAGATTTTAAGAACTACCTGAAGCATAAACGCAAGGAGATGACTCTTGAAGAGTTGATAGTTCGCCTGAGGATTGAAGAGGACAATCGTAAGTCTGATAAGAAAAGTAGTGCATGGCATCCTATGGAGTCAAAAGCAAATATTGTGGAGGAAGGATCATCTTCAAAGACTACAAAGAGAAAGTTCAGTGATGAAGGTCCAAGTAAAGGATCTAAGAAGTTCAAAGGCAAGTGCTTCAATTGTGGAAAGCTGGGACATCTCTCTAAAGACTGTCGAAAGCCAAGGAACTTCAGGAACACTAGACCCCAAGCGAATGTGACTGAGGTAGATCGACTTGCAAATGATGTAGGCGATATGAATCTTGCTGTTGTGGTTTCAGAGTGCAATTTGGTGGGCAATAACAAATAGTGGTGGGTGGACACTGGTGCTACTCGTCACATCTGTGCCAATAGGTGGATGTTCACTGCTTATCAACCTATGAAAAATGGAGAACAACTCTTTATGGGTAATTCTTCATCTTCTAAGGTAGAAGGTAGTGGAAAAGTGATCCTGAAAATGACTTCTAGAAAATAGGTGACTCTGAATAATGTGCTACATGTGCCGGATATTCGCAAGAACTTGGTATCTGGATCTCTGCTAAGCAAAAATGGCTTTAAATTAGTCTTTGTATCTGATAAGTTTGTACTTACAAAGAATGAGATGTATGTAGGAAAATGATATCTCAGTGATGGGTTGTTTAAGCTAAATGTAATGATTGTTGTACCCACAGCTAATAAGATTAATAACACAGTTTCTTCTGCTTATATGCTTGAGTCTTTTGATATTTGATATGCTAGATTTGGCCATGTTAATTATGATACTTTACGTAGATTAATTAATTTAAATGATTTGCCTAAGTATAAAATTGACCTAAATCATAAATGTGAGACTTGTGTAGAATCTAAATTAATAAGGAAATCCTTTCAAAAAGTTGAAACATGTAGTGAGCCTCTAGAACTAGTGCATACTGATATATGTGATCTAAAGTTCTTGGAAACTAGATGAGGAAAAAAGTATTTTATTACTTTTATAGATGATTGCACTCGATATTGCTATGTTTATTTGCTAAGAAGCAAGGATGAGGCTATTGATATTTTCAAACAATATAAAACTGAAGTTGAGAATCAACTTAGCAGAAAAATCAAAGCTATAAGAAGTGATAGGGGTGGTGAGTATGAATTTCCTTTTGAGGAGTTCTATAAAGAACATGGAATTATTCACCAAACTACAGCTCCCTACTCACCTCAATCGAATGGTGTAGCTGAAAGGAAAAACCAAACTTTAAAAGAAATGATGAATGCATTTCTGTTAAGTTCGGGAGTACCACAAAATTTATGGGGGGAAGCTATACTTTCTGCTAATTACATTCTTAATAAATTGCCTCAAAAGAAAACTTTTAAAACCCCATATGAGTTATGGAAAGGCTATAAGCCTTCCTATAAATACTTAAAAGTGTGGGGGTGCTTAGCAAATGTTGCAATTCCTAAACCTAAAAAGGTGAAAATAGGACCTAAAACCGTGGATTGTGTATTCATCGGTTATGCCCACAATAGCAGTGCATATCGATTTCTTGTTAATAAATCTGAGATTTCTGATGTACATGTCAATACAATAATTGAATCAAGGAATGCTACATTCTTTGAAAATGTATTTCCATATAAAAGGACATCAGATTCAAGCTCACAAAAAAGGTCATTTGGTGATATGACTCAAGATAGTCAGGAACCTATAGACGAAGAATCTATAGAACCCAGACGAAGCAAAAGAGCAAGATTCACTAAGTCTTTTGGGACAGATTTTTTTATCAATCTGGTAGAGAATGAACCTCAAACTTATAAGGAGTCCATGTCTTCACCTGAAGCAGTTTATTGGAAAGAAGCTGTGAATAGTGAAATTGAGTCCATTATGCAAAATCATACATGGGAACTAGTAGATCTTCCACCAGGCAATAAATCATTGAGTTGTAAGTGGATCTTCAAGAAGAAGATGAAGGCTGATGGATCAATTGACAAATATAAGGCAAGACTTGTAGCTAAAGGCTATAGGCAAAAGGAAGGGTTGGATTATTTTGACACTTATTCACCAGTTACTAGAATAACGTCCATTCGCATGCTAATTGCTATAGCTGTTTTAAATGGATTAGAAATACATTAAATGGATATAAAAACAGCATTTCTAAATGGTGAATTAGATGAAGAAATATATATGGAACAACCCGAGGGGTTCATTTCTCCTGGCCAAGAGAGAAAAGTGTGTAGACTTGTAAAGTCATTATATGGACAAAAGCAAGCGCCAAAACAATGGCATGAGAAATTTGACAGTGTTATGATGTCTAATGGGTTCAAAATAAATGAATGTGACAAGTGTGTTTATGTCAAGAGTTATCATAATGCATACGTCATTTTATGCCTATACGTGGATGACATGCTTATTATAGGCAGTGATAATGATGTAATCAATTCTACTAAGCAAATGCTAAATAGTAGATTTGACATGAAAGATCTTGGCATAGCTGATGTTATTTTAGGAATTAAAATTTCTAGAACATCAGAAGGACTTGTATTATCCCAATCTCACTATATAGAGAAAATGTGTGACAAGTTTAAGAAGTATGTGATAAGTCCAACACGAACACCTGTGGATATAAACGTTAAACTTTCTACGAACAAAGATGAAGGTATTTCACAATTGGAATATGCTCGGATCATAGGAAGTTTAATGTATGTTATGAATTGTACTCGACCTGACATAGCATACTTTATGAGGGTCTGTTTGGTTGAAGAGTTTCTGTTTCTATTTGTGTGTTTTAGTTTAAAACACATGTTTGGTTGAATTTTTATGTTTGTGTTTTCAAACCACATTAAACAAACACTTGCCTCTTTTAGTACAAAATGAAAAAACCAAAATTTGGTGTTTTTTCACTCCACTATTTATAAACATGAATTTGGTCTTACTATTTATTTATTATTTATTATAATATTTATTTATGTATTATTATTTTTCTTTCTTTATTATTTCTTCATTTTATAATATATTTTATTATTTTATTATTTATATTATTAAATTATTATTTATATTATTATTTATTAATTTATATATTAATTTATAAATATATTATATTTATTTATTATTATTATTTCATTATTTAATTCATTTTATTTATAAATTATTTATTCATTTTTAATTATTTAAAAATATATTTATATTAATTTAATATTAATTTTTTATTATTATTATACTCATTTTTTATTATTATTATGAAGTATTTATTTATTATTATATTTACTTATTATTTATTATTATATATTATTATTATTTATTTCATTTTGTTTATTATTTATTATTTATATTATATTTTTAAATATGTTTTATGTAATTTATTATTTATTTTATTAATTTATTATTATTATTTATTGTTTAGTCCATTTTTTTATTATTATTGTATTCATTTATTATTATTATTATTATTATATTATATTATATTATATTTATTATTTATATTATTAATTATTGATTTTTAATTTTTCAATTTCAACCAAAAAAACATCCCTACCAAACATACTTATGTTTTTGGATGAATAAACAAAAAAACCAAAAACCTGTTTTTTGTTTATTTCAACACAAACACAAACACAAACATAGTTCTACCAAACAGGCTCTGAGTAAACTGAGTCGATACACAAGTAACCCAGGTAAATGTCACTGGAATGCAATACTAAGAGTTTTGGGATACTTGAAGTATACTCAAAATTATGGTTTGCATTATACTAGATATCCAACTGTACTTGAAAGATATAGTAATGTTAATTGGATTTCTGATTCCAATAATTCAAAATCCACTAGTGGATATATTTTTATTCTTGGAAGTGCAGTTGTGTCATGGAAGTCCTCAAAGAAAACATGTATTGCTCGGTCCACAATGGAATCTGAATTCATTGCATTGGACAAAGCTGGAGAAGAAGTATAATGGCTTCGTAATTTTTTAGAGGACATTCCAAACTGGCAGAAACCAGTGTCAGCTATTTGTATACATTGTGATAGTCAATCTACGATTGGAAGGGCTCAAAATCACATGTATAATGGTAAGTCTAGACATATTCGTCGTAGACATAATACCGTCAAACAATTGCTCTCAAATGGTATAATATCCATTGACTATGTAAAGTCTAAGGATAATATAGCGGATCCGTTAACTAAATATTTGGCAAGAGAGCAAGTTGAAAGATCATCGAGGGGAATGGGCTTGAAGCCTCTGGGTTAAAAGACACCATAATGACAACCCAACCTAGTTCACTGGAGATCCTAAGATCTAGGTTCAAAGGGATAACTGAATTGTGCGTGACTTAGTTAAAAGCACTGTGGAGATTAAAACAAAACTCCTTCCCATTCCTATGATGAGACAATGCATATTTTAGGGTAAGTTGTCACGCCCCGTTATTCCTGAGACTCCAATCTGGCGAATCAGCAAATACCGGGGTATGACGTCATAGAAAAAGACAACCAAAATCAACAATAACATCGAAATACATGGAATAGGAATGAAAATGAAGTATTCCATGTTACCTGAGTGAAAGAAACTCAGTAAATAATTCTAACGAAAATCCGGCAGAATTCCGTTTATAAATGGAACATCCGGACAACCCAAAACAACACAACACAGGAACCTGCCCATAATAACAGAAGTAGAAACAATGGCACGTAGCCCAACATTCCAGAAACCTGATAGGGCCGAGGTAATGGAAAAGAACACCAATACCTCTCCGAAACCCTTCTAAAAACAATAGAGCCACAAATGCTCAAATGAAATTATAAGGAAAATCAAATGGCGATGCCAAAAAGGTATAAAGGCACCCCAAAAACAACAAACACCTACTGAGCCACCAAGCTCAAATAAGAATACAGAGAATCATACGGTAGTGCCGAAATGATACAAAGGCACCCCGAAAATAACAAATACACAGAATAGAGATACAATACGAGGGAATCTGCCAACAACCTGGCTCCCAGCAGAATAAAAGAATATACAAACGTAACTACGGAAAGAATAACAAGACTACCGTCCCAAATCACCCGTGTCGTCGCTGCCGAGCATAATCCTTGCTGCGTCCACCTGCAAACCTAAAAATGTTGTGTGTGGGGGGTGAGCAAAAAACCACGTGCTCACCATAATACCAAAACATCACACTAATAGCCGTCTAGAAAATGCTAACCATCCCGTGTGCATGCATCTATCCTAGGTCAAGCTATCGTCTACCATGGCACCCAACAATAACCTCACAACTAATCTCGAAACTACTCAGAAGTCGTAAAACAGCACAACTCATAAGATATATCTATCATTCGTATATACGCATGTCAAATCAACATATATATATACACATATATACATATACACAAAGTCCCGTAAACAGCTAATCCTAACACCTGGTGTATAAAGGCACCTAGTCGAATACACACTCTCGTCTAGGGATACAACTAAAACTAACTATCTATTATACCGTGCACCGAGCACGCCACTCAAGATTTCTAGGAAGTAAGATCCCTCACTAAGACTACTAGAAGAGAAAAACCATAATCATGTCCACAATTAATTTATAACTCTTACAAATCACATCTATCAAATCATACCTGGAGAGTCTCACTCTCACAATTTCTATCCTCAATACAGTCCGATGGTGTCCTCAATACAGTCCTTTCTGTTTACAATATTTCGTGAACTAATCCATTCACCTCAAAGAAATACAGAAGGGAATATATTATCACCACAATGGATTCGGTAACCAACCGAACTATCTCTAACTCACACCACCTATCAAGGCACTAAAGAGGGTATAGATCAACAAGGTCACCTCTAACTCATACCGCCTATCGAGGCGCAAGAAAGGGTTACTGGAGTCATTTAGTCCCAAACAGATGCCATGACCCTCGGGTTTTTAAAGAAAAATGTTGAACCCCGAAGGATTCAACCGGTTTTTAAGAAAAAGTTAGGGCCCGGTCAAATCATATTTGGTTCCAATGCCTCCTAACCCAACCAAACAGTAGGAATCGCACTATGTACTCTTAACTTAATCTCACTTCTCTTACCTGATAAGATCCACAGACAAACACAAATGATCATATTTCTTACCTTAAGGAATGAAACCTCAGAAACACATGTTCGGGTTAAAACCCAAGAAACTATAACACAGGGAAAAGAACTACTAGAGTTCAACCAAATATCACCTCAAAGTCACATTCAAACTTATTTCGAAACAGGTTCTAAGACCTTCAACTTAATATAGGAATTTATAAACAAATCCTCAAAAGTTACCAAACCAACACCAGGATTCAAGTGTTCCTCAGAACAACTAGGAGAAATCTGAAACCATCAATCTCTAAAAATATATCTAGATCTCAGAACTGACCTCGAGTCTTACCCAACCTTTAACCTGAACAACTCTCTCCACTACCAAAGTGGTCTAATAATCATCCAGTGATAACCCTAATCTCCAATCACAAAGGCCTATTGTGGCTAAAGGCACAACCACAACCAAGTCTCAATATACAACTATCCAATTCAACTCAACTCCAACCCAAGGGGAAAACAATTAATTATCTAAACCTCTTTTCATCTATATCCACGTAACTACCTAGAACACATGTCAACCATGGCTCTACTAATCCAGGTTTTAACATTATTAGATTTCCTTTCTTTCTTTACAAGTTCAAATCTTTAAATATTCATTCACATTGAGCTAATTTCATCATTTATAATAAAGCTACAAATAGCATCAGTTTAATAACAGAAATTTTCAATAATATAAAAGAATGAATACTCAATGTGAAAACAATGCAATGACAATGCAAATAACACCCTATCTAACATGGAACAACCGGGTATAATGTCGCCAAAGTAACACAACCACGAGGATCATATCGACTCGTGAAAGAAAACACACCGTGTTCGGATCACATCCTCCCACGCCTCCCTGTTCCCGGATTACTAGTCCGCCGGTAGCGATACACCGCCTGGCCAGTTGTTGCGACGACCCGAACGACTCAATGCAATATGTATATGAATGAGACATGAAACCATACCCAATGCAATATCAATGCTCATGGTGTATGAAATATGTACATGTTGCCTCAACAGTGAGTCAATAATCGAAATATAACATTTATCAAGTGACAGATATATCTCAAAATTCATTTTACACAACCAATCCACTATATATAAACATTTTCATTTTCAAAAGCATGATTTATAATTTAACTATAGAAAATTACTTCAATTTATCTCAAGATCGTCCGGGTACTCAATTTCCCGTAAATAATAAATTCTTATAACTCGCATGCTTTTAATTTCAATTCTCAGTAATTAATTTCAAACTATTCCACCTCAAGAACAATTAAAGTCGCCATTTAACTTAATCATAATTCACGGGAAAAATAAACTAGAAGGGGAACTAAAGCTATGTCTACATTTTATCGTTCCTCGTCCTCATGAATTCCCCTATCTTATTTTCAATTTCGATAAAATATAAATAGCAGGGGATAATTTATTCGTCAGCTCTACATCCCTCAACATCAAATCTGCCCCGCTCCCACTGTATTTTAATTTCAATTACATATAATCCGGGAGCTAATCACAGGTTCTAATTTCACACAAAAATTCTACAAAATCCTATTTTAAGTCCAGGGGTACTAAACCACCTATTCTAATCCAATTTAAGTAGGATTTAATTACTTAAAAATTCTCAGGGAATTAATTTATTTAATTTCCCAGGAAATTTCCATTACCGACCTCATTTATTCGATTATGGGTATTTCGTGAATTTTATAAAATTCTTAAATTCCATTTATCGCTTAAAAATTTAATTTCACGCTTTTATTATCCATAAACATACTACGGGGCACCTTAGCATTTTCTACGCACTATTAGTGAGTGCTAGATAAACATATATATATATTTAAATATATATAAATCCCCACCTAATTAAATACGCTTACAAACGGTCCCGCTGTGCCATGAATAGTACTCGCTGCCCAAATTCGTTCGAAAATTATTTCGAATATGTCGAACCGACCGCATTACCGTCCTATTCAATATAATTATAATTCATTAGCAATCAATAATTTAATTTGAACAGATCTACAAAATTTGAAATCGAAAACCATACCAAAAATCTGAAATTCCCGGCAACCCGCTCAACGGTTTCACTCCAATTTCGGATATATCGTACACGGTACCGAGGCCGAGCTACCCTCAAAGTTTCGTGTCCAACACAGCTCGACTCGGCACTGAGTCGACTCGACTCGGCACTGAGTCGACTCGACTCGGCACTGAGTCGACTCGACTCGGCACTGAGTCGACTCGACTCAGTCCGAGTGAACAGGGGACTGGTTTGAACCACCACGCTCCCGATTAGCAGCACGTCCGGCGACCCACGCCGCCGCGAACCACCGGTCCACCTCCATGGTCGCCGTCGTCCCCATCTCAAGCGAGCCCCTCTCTCTCTCCGGCCAAACCCCAAGCCGAACCTGGTCCCTGCTCGTCCCACACGTGGCTCAGTCGCGCCACTCCAGCGACGACCACACCACCAGGCCCGACCGTCCTGCTCACAGCCCCAGCTCAAGCCATCATCACCGGCGAAGCTAGCCACCGCCTCACGGTCGTCCATCCCAACCGGCGACTCTGGCCACCGCCGTCGCGCCTCCACCGTGCCACGGCCAGCGCCTCTTCTTTCCCATTCTCTCTCTCTCTCTCTCTCAATCGTCCATTAGAGCAGGAGGGAGAAGCAAGGAGAGAACCAGAAGTTTCTGGTCTCTCAAACACCCACACGTGATATATATCTATATATTTATCTATATAATTAAATATATATATATATCCATTTAATACCCATATATATACATATATTCTTAATTAATAATAATATATATATATATACGAGTAATAAATCCCGAAAAATATATTAAGATCCCCGAAATAATATGACACGTGCCCGTAAATATAAACGTGACTTCTAATAAGTTATATAACTGAAATAAATAATCTAGGGTATGAAACCCTTAAATATATATATAATCATAATTAAATTCGAACAGATAAAATAAGTCCCGTAAAATATACCGGGGACACTCAAATAATTCTACGTGAGCCCATCAAATTCACCGGACTCCGAATAAATAATATAGGCCCAATTAAAACTCCGGGGCACGAAAATCATCCACCACTTAAATCATCGAAAGCCTCACAGTACACCGAATAACTTATAAAGTCTTACATAAATAATTCGGTTACAAAATCGAGTATAAATATTTATATAAACCAAATTAAATCATTTATCGCCTAGCGGTTTATACTACACGCTCCCGTAAACTCTACAGATAGTCGAGAAGTAATACAAGTCGAAATAAACGCTCCGGGTACGAGACTCAACTACCCAGTCATCGGAGTCGTCACTAACCCAATCGAATCAAAAACCATAAATACCGAACAAACCCAACGTGTCGTCAAGTCGAAGTACTAAACGCTATAGGTTTAAACAAAATTGCACTAACACTTATCACTTACGTATAATCCTGAAAAACGAATCAGAAAATACAAATACACATAAACACATAAGTCAAACAACCAAAGCACATCAATACACATAGCACGTATATACAAACATAAATAAAACGAGTAAAATGACTATCAATACTCCTAAGCACGTCGGCTAAACAAAGCACGTACTAACCTCATAACTAGGGGAAACAAAAAGGTCAAACCCCTAAAGCATTAACTACCGAACTCAAATCACTGAGTCGAAACCCTAAGCGTCAAGCGTCGAAGCAAATCCATTTAGTCGACTACACTAACTGTCAATCGTCACCTCTCAATCACGTAGTCGATAACAAGAACATACGTAAGCGTTTCACTAGGTTCGAAATAATATCGTCACGTCAAGCCACGTAATAGCCACAGAATTCCATGAAGAGAGATCGCAACGTCGTCCTGTCGAGTGTAGACGTAAACGCGAAAAATTTACTCGTAAAATACACAGAAGAACCATGACGTCATGAACAAGTGACGTCATCACCGAAAATAAATCGGGAATAATTCAGAAATAAGGGAAAATGAAACGGGGTGTTACATAAGCTATGCTTTTAATGATATGTATGACTTGGACAAATTCAAGTGAGGAAGAACTCCTAATAAAATCACCCATGTGAGTAGAAGGGGCCGCTTCTAGGAGAATTTTTTAAGGCGGAATTCTCTGACAAATACTCATGAAACCAAGTGGTGTCCAAGGCCAAAATGGACACAAACGTGAGAACCAACTGTGTTCGAAGGGAAACTGTGTGCAGTCTATTGTCTTGGTTTACACAAATAGCTGACAGTTCAAGGCATTACGTCCACTGATTAGCCAGTAAATCCGATAGTCTTTTACAAGGGAAAGTTCAAGGCTCTAAGGCTACTTATCCTGATACAGTAACCTTTCATTGTACTCGAACTAGTATTTGCATATTCATCTGCATTTTGAATTGCTAATTTCCATTCATGTGGGGGATTGTTGGAAATAGTTTGGAAAAAACAGTAATTAAACACAACTTTGAGCTTAAATAATTATGGGACCCGAACTCCGATTTTTACGGGACCAAGCACTAATGTGTTCTCCTTGGTGAGAATATCAAGTTGGTATAATTACATGTTCAAAACTATTCATTATTGAATGAGAAATTATCTCTCAAAGTGACCCACTTGAACTTGGGTAAGAATGGTTGTCCCACATTGAAAATAATGTAAAGTGTAAAGGTGTTTATATATGGTTGCATTGAATGGGTGACTTGAACATCTAAAGGCATGGGAGGTGAGCTAGACCATGCATGAACCATGCTAGTCTTAGCCTAACCACACACGCGCACGCGCCGCGCGCCCGCCCGATCCGGGCCGTGGGCATGGTACGGTGTGGGTGGGTCGTCGGTTCTACCCATTTTATTTTTATTTTTTGTCAAAACTGCAAATGTCTCTTCTGAAGAGATACGTATATAGTTTTGTATGCAACTAGTGTATATACAGTTTGAACACCTATTGGAAAGGATACCAGTACAATTGAGATACCTATAATTTCTCTATATCTATAGGTTTTGCAGTTCATTAATATATACGTTCATTCATTCACTCTGCCAGAAATATATATATTTCCCTCTACATACGCATATACATATAGATAGATAGGTCTGGTCCAAGTTCGGGTACAAATACAGTATTTGAGTTCGCCGGTCTTCATCCTTGCAGTGCTACAACAGTGAAGGCGAAATCCGTTCTATCTTGGGAGGCATTTTGTTCAGATTCCTTGAGCACCGTAGAGGGAGCAATATTGCCTTAAGGAAACTGTGGTATCACACAGGGCTCGAATTTACTCTGTTCGTTCTTGCAATTTTCTATTACGGGTCAGTTTCCTTTTTATTATTGCAATACTTGTATATATATTTGTATGCATGATATATTTATATATATACATATAACAGAAGCATATTTGATCAACAACCATCAACATGGAAGTTGATCATGGTATTCTTGTCTTTGGTTTGAGCCAAGGATTCATAAGTGTTCTTTCAAGTCTCTTGTTTTCCTCTTAAATATACTGACATTTTGTGTTGTAGTATATGGAATCTGGATTGAACGAAATTGCAGGATTTATAATGAAGGATTTAGTTCTTTAGAGCAAGTTCAACAGAATGTGATGAACAATGTCAGATATATTCTTTTTCCCCTATCCAAATTCAAAGCTTCTCGTTATGATCATGATCTGTTAGTTAAATGGGATCTCCCTGCTTCTATCTTATCACCATGAGCATGGCAGTCTTATGGATTTTAAATTTCATTATGGTGTTGTTGGTATTCAGTTATGTTTGCCTTGTAGCAGCTTATGTTGCTTACTTGTTGTTGAAGCTTTCTCAACAGGTATTCATGCTCTCAATCTCAAGGTTATCAAGTTGTTGTAGTGCTTTGGTCTCTTGTTTGTGCTCTCTGTTTGGGACTCCTTTGGTATGTGATTATGGTAGTGACATTCTTATCTTTTGGTTTAGCAGTTTTTTATAGCACAACAGATGGTTTAGCTGGTCTTTTCCTTGGGTGCAACTTAGATTTTACTATTGACTTAGCTCTAATGGTGCTTGCTCTTTGGTGTAGGGTTTGCACGAATCCCAGAGTTCATTCTATTACTTGATTCACTTTGAGTATTTTTTTTGTTTGTTGGTAAGGTTTCTCTTCTCCTTCATGTACTTAGACATTGGGGTTGTTTTTCTTGTTTCATTTGGTGGATTTATGGTTTTCATTTTATTCAGGGGTATGCCCTAAGATCCTTTAAGGCTTTTGCCTATTTTATTTTAATTAATATATATCATCTTACATTAAAAAACACAATTACTTAAGACAATAAAAAAAATTAATACAATACAATAACCATGCTCAAAATCATAAAAGAACACAACTATGAAGGCCAAATCTTGAGCAAAGCCACTGTTCATCCACCATCTCATGGACCAACGAACATAAACTATCTGAAGCTTCTTCCATTGAAAACACGTGATAACCAGCTAGAGAGGTAATGAAGCCTCTATCCATCTTGCACCAGCAAACCAACATGAAAACCCATGAATAAATAGAGCAGACCATAATCCATTTCTCATGAGCCACGACTGACTAAACCAGAAAAGAACTAGCCCCAAGCTGACCTTCTAAATACAAAATCAACATCTCCCAAGCTGTGGTGGGAGAGATGCAAGCCATAATGTACAACAAGCACTCATAGAACCAACACCATTGTGAGAACAGCAGACAATAGCACCAAGACCGAACAAATCTAACCCTTCCACTATGCATTAGTACAAACAAGGAGGCAATCCATACCAAAAATGAAGCCCCTATCCATCTTGCACAGCAAACCAACATAAAAAACCATGAATAAATAGAGCAGACCAGAACCCATTTCCCATTATCAAGGGTTGGCCAAACTAGTAAAAATCCATCCTAAGCTGACAATATCTCCCAAGCTATCAAGGAGGGGGAAACCATATTGTACTACAAGTACCCATTAAACCCATACAAAAACTCAGCAGAAACCAAAAACAAATTTTCCATTGCTAGAACAACAAACAATAGGACTAAGACTAAACAAAACCACCCCGTATTTTAGCACATTTACAAAGATGAATTACATATACATTTACTTGCAGAAACTTGAGGTGGGATGCTGTAACTTCATGAAAAATGCAGCAAACATATCACTGACTTTAGCTTTATTCTCTGCCTACAATAATGTTACCGTCCAAATTCAATCTCTCGATCAATTGAGATGATCGTCCCAATTAAACTCTAAAATTTTAAAGCTGAAAGTTAAACTCTCCAATCACATATCAAGATTGTAACTTCTATAACAGATGCATTGTGATTGGAGAAGTTAAGAATTTAAACATTACCCCAGCATCACCCATCACTGAACTTGTAGTAGAATAATGTTTCGTGTTACCTCCTATAACAGATGCATTGTTGCTGCTCACCTATATCAAATTTTTTATCTTCATTAGAACCTTATTGTAAAGTAAATCCTTTGTAAAGATAGTTTACATATTTACTTGAACACATAGTGGGCTGTTAGAAGGTTTAGAGTACTCCTATAATGATTGATTTTGTGAAAATTCTTGACTCATCCAAGAAAAACTATTTGGTATTTCAAATTTTTACAAAAACATGTATTAGATTATCCACTAATAATAATAAAAAAATTAGAATTTCAATGACACAAATACTTATGAAAAATATGAATCACCTGAGACTGCTTATTTGAATTTTTTTCTTCTTCTGTGAGCCTTCTCAAGTGCTGATTTGATTGTTCGCCTTCCTTTTGATGTTTCCCTTCTCTTCAAATCTTTGGCATTTATGTTATTTTGTGTATCCACAGCATGCCCAACTTTACCTGTATCTTGGTCAGTGAAGGCGTGCAAATCCACTTGTTCACAATTTTCACCACTAAATTTCAGTTTTCTAATGTTGTGGATTACTTTTCTTTGTTCTTGTGCACTGTTGAGAGCCACCTTATATAATTCATCAACCTCAGCTACCATGGATGATATATTAATGAATTCAACACACAAATTCTTATACCGAAATGTCATTTCTATGTTTACATCTTCTTGAATATCACGCCCACGATTGTCTTGTACTAAGATTTCTCTTGCCTCTTATGCCCACTTTTTTAAGATATATATTCTCGGTATTTCATTGACATGCATGTCATCTATAAGAACTTTTATCACGTGGCTACATAGCACACCCATTATTTCATATTTTCCACTACTACATGATAGATAACCATCACGGTTCCTTTTTACTTGACATTTTTTAGATTGACCATTAAAAACAATTATGTACACATGAAATCCACCATCCTCAGTGTAACCACCAATATAAGCCACAATCGCCTCTTCAAATTGATTTTGGAATTCTTCAAATATTGCTTAGGTATAAATACTACTGGCTTGCAATAACATTATTGAATTAAGATTTCTTTTAGGTAATTTATTGTGCAATGCATACTCAGCTTCTAACTCCTTGTAACGTCTGTGACTAACTATCCTCTCAAAATGCTTGAAGAACTTAGGAAAATTATGATCAGACTTCAAATAATCTTTTAAAGAAGCATTAAGGCTTTCACTGAGTTATGTACTCTTTATACCAGCAAACCACATACATTTGACATACATTTTTGCCCATTTTCTTTTTGATTCAAACAAACTACATGATTTGAGCCGAATGTTGTACATTCTAGGCCCCTAACTCGGTGTTGTTAAGTCTTATCATCACATTACTTCGTATTTTTATGAGGCTTGTGTATTTCAAGAGCTTAATGAGGAAAACAAACTAATTTCGGTGAATTAACCGAAGTTATGTTTGTTACCTATTCAAAAGAAAATTAGAGTTTTGAATCAAAAGACGTATTCTGAAGGGCAAAATGGGCATTGTAGAATTCTTATATATTGATATATGTGTCACAGGAACAAACAACATCCGAAAATACGAAGAATTACAAAAAATTGGATTTTGATATTTCGGGCTGAAGTTGGGAGCATACAGTAAGGGAAAAATAACAGAAATTTTGAATGACCATAACTCAGTAAAAATAACTTCAAATTGAGTGATTCTTGAGTCTAAACTCAAGAGGTTGAAGTTAGCTTTTCAACAAGCTAAATAACACCTCAATCAGAAATGTGTAGCAAGAGTTATGATAAAAAGAGTGAGCCGTGTTTGCAGGAAAAATCAGAAAACTGCTGATTCGGCCAAAAATCCCAGTTTGACTTGAATTGATCCCTTTTGACCCAGATTGACTTTGTGTGCACTCCAAGACTTCCTAAAACGTGTATAATGCACATTTTTACTAAAGTTGGGTAGATTCACTACTAATTGTAAGAGGGGTTCACAAAGAGGAATCCTAGTTGGAAAAGAATGTGAATATAGTTGAATTAAAACTCTTCATATTTTTGCCTATAAATACCAAGGTCTAGACCATAATTAAGGAGACTCCCACCACATAATTTCCAGAGATTCTCTCTGGAAATTCTCATCATGGAAAGGAGAAAGTCATTCAAGACCTAGAGATCCAGAGCAGAAGATCATAAAGGGCATTTCTACACCAACAATGTTGATCTCTCCCACCATGAACAACTAAATCGATATCTAGGGTTTTCTAACAAAACCATATCCAAGTAATGTAGTTTATTTATTTATTTCAATTGTAACGAGGGAAAACTGAAAACCACACATGCGATGATTGTGTAGATGAGAAACCGTAGTAATTTAATATAAGGAGTTTTATATTTATTATACTCTTGTCTTAGACATAATAAATGCATTATCTCAATCAATCATATTTATTCAATATGGGTTGGAACTCGGATGTTTAAATCATGATTTTCTACACAATGGTTCTTTAACACTCAAAATCCTAGGTTTACACAGGTCATGTCTTAGCGAGGTGATATAGACATGTTTTAGTTTAATTTTATGTTGTATGAGTATATTAGAGTTAAGTTGTTTGCATGCACTAATCACACTCTGTCTGGAGATAGGTTGTAGCGAATCCGGTTGACGGTATCTCTTTGGGGATTATATTTGACTATTTGCAGTATAATCTGATTCACATGTGATGGATTGCCCTCTTACAAGTAGATATCTACATTATGCAGTTAGTGGTGGAGTATGAAAATCTTAGATTTTATCTATATTGCTCTGGTCTTAATCTATCTTTACTTGCTTTATTAGTTAATTAGTTAATAACAAAAACCCAAAACCATATTCTCATAGCAATTTGAGAGTATTAATTTGCTAAAGTTTAGAGTATAACTTAGGCATTTGGGTTTGATAATCTGACGCCGAACAGAATAGAGATTATTCTGCAGGCTAGCGCAACGGGTACTTTGCAAGGAAAAAAAGGGAGAAATTCGACCCAAAAATTCAGAGAACACTCTGGAATTTATTAAAATTGTATATAATCAAGAATGAATAAAAACAACCCACAAGCCGGGTATAAATAGCTGAAAATCGACCCCTAATGGGATTTTTGCCAAAAATAGCAAAACCTTAAAAGTCCTACCAAAACAAAATATGGAAAAAAATAAAAAGATTGCCAAAAATCTGGCCTAAATCGGGTTCAGAATCATCTCCTAATTGACAAATAAAAAATTACCATAAGTAGCAAAAATTAACTAAAAATAAAGAATTGAAAAGGAAAACAGCGGATTTGGGGCTCGAAACGATGTGCACCGAGCGTAGCTTGGGGTCACGGGCGCGAATCCGACACTCGTAGCTCCAGTTATGGCCAAAAAACCGACACTTGCACGGAAACTGCCCCAATTAGGCTAGATTACGATTTCTTGCCATTCTTGCGCTGATCCTCCCGCTCCAGGTAATCCAGCGCCATCAATGAGCAATCTGACATCTCGGCATCGTCTGACTCGGATCCCCCTGCATCATTCACCCCGGGTTGGAAAGAACTCATCCTCGAATTCATGGCAGCATCAGCAGAATCCGCAAAGCAAGGAGTCAGGTGTTTCACATTAAAAACGTCAGAAGTCTTCAAGTGACTAGGGAGACGCAACCTGTATGCGTTGTCATTAATCTTCTGCAATATCTCACAGGGTCCAATCTTCCGCTCCTAAAGCTTATTATACTCGTCAACAGGAAAACGATCACGAGTTAATACATCCCAAACAAAATCTCCAACATCAAAAAGTACCTGACGACGATGACTGTCCGCTCGAGCTTTGTACTTGGCATTGCTCTCGTGAATGGCCAATTTCACCTGCTCATGGATGCCTCGAAGATGTTGGGCTAACTCATCTGCCTTAGGATGCAAACGGCCCACACGTGGAATGGGCGCTAGGTCCAGTACTCTAGATGGATTCTGACCATAGACGATCTCAAAAGGACTCATTCCTGTGGTCCTGCTCGTTGACCTGTTGTAGGCAAATTCTGCTTGAGGTAATGCCAGATCCCACTGCTTGGGTTTAGTGCTTGCTAAACACCTCAACAGATTGCCTAGACTCCGATTCACCACTTCGGTCTGACCATCCGTCTGGGGGTGATAAGCGCTGCTGAAATTCAGCTTCGAACCCAGCTTTCCCCATAAACTCCTCCAGAAATTACTGATGAACTTGGTGTCTCGATCTGAAGTGATGGATCGAGGAACACCATGGAGACGCACAATCTCCCTGAAGTAAAGATGGGCTATTCGGGCAACATCCATGGTTTTCCTGCAAGGTACAAAGTGGGCCATCTTGGAAAACCTGTCAACCACAACTAAAATAGAATCACAGGCCCGTTGGGTACGGGGTAAGCCCAACACGAAGTCCATGCTGACATCGAACCAAGGAGCTTCAGGAACCGGCAAGGGGGTGTAAAGGCCTGCATTGGTGAGGACACCATTAGACCTTTGGCATACATAACAACGTTCCACAAAATGAGCCACGTCACTGGTCAATTTGGGCCAATAATAATCAGAAGCAATAAGGGCCAATGTCTTGTCTCGCCCGAAGTGACCCTCATTATGAAGCTCACTAATAATCTGTTGCCTTAGCGAACAATCTGGAATGCACAATTGTAGCCCACGAAACAAATAACCATTATGTAAAAGGAAATCATGACGATGACCAGATGTTACCTCCTGAATGATCTTTCCAAAGGAAGGATATGTGGCATACAAATCAGTGAAAGTTTCAAATCCTGTGACTCGGGTACTCATAGTGGTGAAGAGTAAAGTGCGACGACTGAGGGCATCTGCAACACGGTTCAAATTCCCTGATAGGTGCCTCAGGGAAAAAGTGAACTCTTGTAAGTACGCCACCCATTTGGCATGCCGTCTGCTCAGCTTGTGTTGACCATTTATGTACTTCAGGGCCTCATGATCAGTAAGAAGGATGAATTCCTTATGCACAAGGTAGTGACGCTAATGACTGAAAGACTGAACGATGGCGTAGAACTCCAGGTCGTAGGTGGAGTAATTCTTCTTGGATCCCGACAGTTTCTCACTGAAAAAAGCTATGGGTCGCCCTTCCTGACTTAGAACACCACCAATGCCAACTCCAGATGCATCACAATTCAACTCAAACACTTTATCAAAATCAGGGAGTGCCAACACCGGTGCCTCCGTCATCTTCTGCATGACCAGTTGAAAATTGGCTTCTGCCTCCTTAGTCCAGTGGAAATCACGTCCCTTGAGGCACTCTGTGATAGGAGCAATCAGAGTGCTGAAATTTCTGATGAAGCGGCGGTAGAAAGATGTCAAACCATGGAAACTCCTGACATCATGCAAGGTTTTTGGCTGGGGCCACTCCAAGACTGCATCTATCTTCGACTGATCTGCATGAACACCATCAGTAGATACAACAAAACCTAGAAAGGTTACAGAAGTAGTGAAGAAATAACACTTCTTCTGATTAACAAACAGACGCTCCTTCCTGAGCATGTCAAAAACTGCACGGAGGTGATCAAAGTGTGAGGCCCATGTAGGGCTATAAATAAGGATATCGTCGAAGTAGACTACCACGAATTTCCCCATGAAAGGCCGTAAAACCTGATGCATAAATCTCATGAATGTGCTGGGCGCATTGGACAGTCCAAATGGCATGACCATCCACTCATACAACCCATGCGGTGTCTTAAACGCCGTCTTCCACTCGTCTTCAGGCCTTATTCGGATTTGGTGGTATCCGCTCTTAAGGTCAATTTTGGAGAAGACCTTAGAACCTGACAGTTGATTTAGCATGTCATCCAGGCGGGGAATGGGAAATCTGTACTTCACCATAATTCTGTTGATGGCTTTGCTGTCTACACACATGCGCCAGGAACCATCTTTCTTTGGCACCAGTAAGACAAGAAAGGCACATGGGCTCATACTCTCACGGATGTAGCCCATCTCCAGCAACTCTACTACCTGTCGCTGCAACTCTTCAGCCTCCTTTGGGCTGAGGCGGTATGCTGGTCTATTGGGCAAACTCGAGCCCGGAATTAGGTCGATCTGATGCTAAATATCTCTCATAGGCGGTAGTCCAGGAGGAAGATCTTCTGGCATCAAATCAGAGAATTCCGAAAGCAGTTGTTGGACCTCCGTGGGTAATTCTGGAACCTCACCTGTTGCATTATTTCCACAAGGTAGTAAAGCATAAACTACATGTTCACGCTCAACTTCAACCAAAAACCTGGACATAGAAAGCAAATTGTTACTATTGACAACCGGGGTGGGATTGGGTCCTTCCCGACGAGGTGCCAACACAATCTTTTTCCCTTTGATGCTAAGGGAATATGTATTCTTCCGTCCATCATGTACCACACTTCGATCATATTGCCAAGGTCTGCCTAACAGTATATGACACGCATCCATGGACACTACATCACACCAAGCATTATCGAAATATTTCTTGCCAACAGAAAAAGACACTAAGCATCGTCTATCTACTGTTACCTCACTGCATTTATTCAGCCATGACAGTTTGTACGGCTTGGGGTGACGATCTGTCTTCAACTACAATTTCTGGACAGCGTCTTCAGAGACTACGATCTCGCAACTGCCACTGTCAATAATCATCTTGCAGACTTTATCGGCCACAGTGCAGGTTGTGTGGAAAATATTGGTTCTCAACCAGTCATCTTCGGAATCGCCTCTGGGAGTCAGTAGGCTCTTACGAATTACCAGAGTTTCATGTCCTTCCCCATACAACACATCCTCATCTCCTTCTTCGTCATACACAGGCTCTCCAACCTCCTCAGTCTCATCTTCCATGCCTTCCTCAAGCAGTAGATTTTTACCCGTCTGACTGGCAGGCTTCCTGCAATGGGTTGCTATATGCCCCTGTTCACCACATCGAAAACACTTAATCGAAGGGTTAGGATTACCCTTTGGTGGTTGCTGGGGAGGACGGGATTCTTGAGGGTGAGATGGCCTACTGCTTTGGTCGTTTCTGATGACGGGTCGTCTATTCTGCTGTTTCTCTACAGCAAGGGCACGCTGGTAGGCTTCAGAAACTGTCCACAGCGAGTGAAGGCTGAGGGCATCTTGTAGAGGTTGTCGTAAACCCCCCAAATATCGGGCTACCATCTGTTCTTTTGTCTCAGTTAGATCATTTCGAGCGATCAACTGATAGAACTCCTCTGTATAATCTTCCACAGATCTCATCCCTTGCCTCAACGAATGAAGTCGCTGAAACAGGGTTTGAGTATAGCCAAAGGGAAGGAAGTGACTCTTTATCTTCTTCTTCATCTTCTCCCAATCAGTGATCTTGGCCTTGCCCTGCCTGTTTCTTGAACGTTTCAACTGTTCCCACCACGCATATGCTCGACCCTTGAGTTTGATGGCCACCAATTTCACTTTGACACTATCCGGGACCTCTTTATAATCGAAAATTCGTTCTACTTCATTCAACCAATCAATAAAGCAATCGGCTTGTAACGTACCAAAAAACTCAGGCAGGTCTACTTTGAAGCCGAGATCTCTATGACGGTACTGATTGTGATACGGATTTTCGAAGGTGGAATTGTCGGTATCAGAATCTTCCACATCATGATTACCGATTTCCTGCGCCGCCAGGCGCTGGGTTAACTCTGCCACTTGCCTTTGCAAATCCTCAATCATAACATCCTGAACGTTACGATCACGGTACGGGACTTCCTCAATCGGAACCTGCCCACGACGACCACCACGACCACGACCACGACCACGATTATTAGCCATCGAAAACTGATGGAAATACCGCCTCAGGAAGATGCTGAGCTCTGATACCAATTGACGCCGGACAGAATAGAGATTATTCTGCAGCTAGCGCAATGGGTACTTTGCAAGGAAAAAAAGGGAGAAATTCGACCAAAAAATTCAGAGAACACTCTGGAATTTATTAAAATTGTATATAATCAAGAATGAATAAAAACAACCCACAAGCCGGGTATAAATAACTGAAAATCGACCCCTAATGGGATTTTTGTCAAAAATAGCAAAACCTTAAAAGTCCTACCAAAATAAAATATGAAAAAAAAATAAAAAGATTGCCAAAAATCTAGCCCAAATCGGGTTCAGAATCATCTCCTAATTGACAAATAAACAATTACCATAAGTAGCAAAAATTAACTAAAAATAAAGAATTGAAAAGGAAAACAGCGGATTTGGGGCTCGAAACGATGCACCGAGCTATGCTCGGTGGCTACAACGTCCGCGCCGAGATTAGCTTTCCGAATTGGGGTCACGGGTGCGAATCCGACACTCGTAGCTCCAGTTATGGCCAAAAAACCGACACTTGCACGGAAACTGCCCCAATTAGGCTAGTTACGATTTCTTGCCATTCTTGCGCTGATCCTCCCGCTCTAGGTAATCCAGCGCCATCAATGAGCAATCTGACATCTCGGCATTGTCTGACTCGGATCCCCCTGTATCATAATCTTTCTGAAGTCGAACTATACTACAGTACAATTCGTGCACTTGCGAGAGGTAAAACTAGATCACTGTAAGGGTCCGTTCTTAATCACTATCTTAAACCCTTGTTTGACCGCATCACTACACAACCATGTATTTTTTTAAACATTATAGTTGGATAGCATGACATTCCAAGCATCAATAAACTCGTCTTCTTCCTCGAAATAATCCATGAATTTACTCAATACAAATTTTATCCCTACTGAATCCCTAAACACACTACTCAAATGCTTGTTTCAATACATTTTGCATAAGATGCCATGTACAAAGCAAATGACATGTTTCAGGTATCACAAGTAATAAAGCTTTTGCCATTGTTGGATCTTGGTCTGTAAAAATAGTTTTCGGTCTTCTTACAAACATTGCCTCCAAAAAATATTTAAATAACTAAGTGAATGACTCTACTGTCTCAACATACATTAATGAAGCTCCAAAAATTATGGTTTCCTTATGGTGATTAAATCCATCAAACACTGCAAAAGGCCGATTTGCTTTGTTGATTTTATAGATTGTATCAAAAGTCACATCATCACCGAACAAACCATAGTCAAGAATTATTTTTGCATTAGCCCAAAAGATGTTTGTTATTTGCTCTTCGACATCTAACTGCACATCATAAAACAATGAAGGATTTCCCAATGATTGCCTCTGGAAATATCTTAACAAGCCACCTACGACTCCGAATTCCAAATCTTTTTGTCTTTTAGACCGTAGATAATTCTTTTGATCCAGCTTCGTGTACCCAAGACATTCTTTTCCACCAGCTTGTCTTCCATCAATTCATACGCTGACATAAGTGGTATTCCTGAATCATCTCCTAATTCCATTTCATTAGACTAGGTTAAAGAAATTTTTCGTTAAGATGGCATCATATGGGCGCATTCTTTTAAAATAAACTCATGATTATGTCCTTCTACAAACTTATCTACTCAAAATTTTCCGCTCTTTGTATCTAATTTGATATGAATCAAAACAGGACAACTAGTCCTAGTTTCAGCTCTAGGGTTTTTTGTGAAATAATATCGCTGCTCTTTTCCTCTATGACCCTCCTTATTACAAATGAGTAATCTAGAAGTAATTTCTCTAGTGATATGATTCTTGCTAGCATACTATTTCCTGATACTAAGCCCAACTTTTTGGCCACAAGCATTGTAAAAGCTGTAGGCATTTTCCTCATAATCAAATTCCATCCCATATTTAGGTATTCACTCAACCTCAGGTAAGGACCCATTAACTGTACAAAGAGACTACTCGATCCAAAATCAATTAACTCTCAACTGTCCAAGGATTGCACCAGTCTAACAATAATGAAATAATTAATTGATGAGCAACAAATTAATAAAATAGTTAATTCTAAGTCACGTTTGACACAAAAATAAATTAATGAACAAAAATCGTATCCATACAATCAACAATAAAAAGGAAGAAAACAAGATAAAAAAAATCCAGTGATTCAATACAAAATTTAATTAGTCTAGAAAAGAAAACAAAAACATAAAACTAGTTAAGCCCAAAAAATGGAAAGCTAATATATATTATATGTATATGAATATTCAGTGCTCTGTTTCAAAAATTGTCCCACAGATGTGAACACACCATTTATACACCAAGAAGCATGCATCTTTATTTTAAAGAGATATTAAAGAATATAAAGAGAGATAATTCAACAGTATTTAGAAGAATTCAACTGATTAATATACAAAGAAAACATATTATTCACATGTCCAGATCAAATCAAACTACAGGGATGAACCGTCTTATAAAAAAATCAACCACATTTTTTTTTCACCATTGATAAACTACAGGGATGAACAATGGCATGACCTCTATAAACTTATATATACTTCTATGATTCATAACTCCATTTTAGAATTTTGGAACAGATAAGACATGAATCAAATTTTCTACAAATTTACATAGGAAAAGATCAACTAATTACTTGCCTTTGTGAATTCAAATGAAAGAGAAGAGATTATGTTGAAATACCTAAACATTTTATAGTTTGTTTCAAAACCTAAATTGAAAGGACTTAGGGTTGTGGAGAATGGACGGAGAGAGAGAGAGTGAGAGAGAGCGATTGGCGAGGGAAATTGTGATATGGAACTTGGGAAATTTTGAAATGCAAGTTGGGTTTGATTTTGCTTCTTTGTTAACGTTAAGTGATCTATTAGTTCCCAAAATGTTGTAGAATAGTTAAGTGAAGTTTTAAATGACGTGTTTTTATTTTAACCATTAGATTTAGGTTGAGGGAAAATAGGAGAGAGATTGCTCAGAGATGATCCGCATCCTTCTTTAAAATATCCCGTGGAGTGATACACCGGTAGCTGACTAAATATTTGCCTATTAACAAATATAGGGAGTGACCTGGTCGATTTTGCATATGGGTAATTTTAACTGCTCGTGTAGGTTGGGGAGAAGAAATAATTATGATAGAAAAAAAAACGTGCAAAAAGTTGTCGACTCGCGAAATGTTGTTTGAGGCATTGCGGTGGTGTATGATGGCGACAACGTTAGCACTATTTTTTTTTCTTTTATCGGATTAAGGTTTTAAAATTTGAGAGCAGATGTCATGAAGGTATTATTGGTTTTTTTTGTTTTTATTCTTTTAACTATAGTTAACTTATTTAAATTATGGGTTATTATATATAAAAAAAAAACCCTATGCCTATGCTTTCTAAATTGTTCAAAAAAACCCATGTGGTTTCAAAACCCCCCTTATGATTTTCAATTTAATCAAATACCCATGTCCTCTACAAGATTACGAAAATACCCTCCAAAACTGTAATTCATTCTATTATTTCAATTTAAATCCCAATTTTAATCCAATTAAACTCTAATTCCTTCCATTTATCACAAATCCACTTTCTCTCACCCATTTACTCCAAAACTCTAATTCCTTCCATTTATCACAACCCCACTTTCAATATAAATCCCAATTTTAACCCAATTCAATTCTAATTCTTTCCATTTCTCACAAACTCACTTTCAATTTAAATCCTAATTTCAACCCAATTAAACTCTAATTCTTTCCATTTATCACAAACCAACTTTCTCTCACCCATTTACTCCAAAACTCTAATTCCTTCCATTTCTCACAAACTCACTTTCAATTTAAATCCCAATTTTAACCCAATTCAACTCTAATTCCTTCCATTTATCACAAACCCACTTTCAATTTAAATCCTAATTTCAACACAATTAAACTTTATTTCATTCAATTTATCACAAACTCAATTTCAATTTTAATATCAATTTGAACCCAATTTCAATTAATTATATATCTCTCTATATCACTATATTTAATAGTCAACTCCCGTCTTGGTTTATTAAGTGGTGGAATGACCATGGCCCAGATGACGATAATATCCCTAAAATCCTCTAGGAACAAATCCTTTATTTTGAAACTAAGTTCAAAGTCCCTTCTTATGACCATCAATTCCCCCTACTACTAATTTTCGCCAAAAAATACAAAATCCCTTGGATTTTCAAATGGCATTACAACCTTAAATGTGATACTGACATAGTATATAGAGTCCATTATACTAAATGGTGGGATCCGGTGGGATCCTTTCAAAATCGAAAGAATTGTTCAGCAAGTCCAACTCGAATTCCCAAAAGAAGTTTCTCAGTCACTCAAGGCTAGCCCAGTCACACAAGTCCTTGAAACAGCACAATCAAGTTCCTCTACAGAAACTGCAGTCAAGAAATCAGCCTCCAAAAAGTCAACTTCCAAAGCTAAGCTCAAAAAGAAAATGGAAAAGCTCTTTGCCCAAATAGAAAGAGCTTCAAGCAGTGATGAAGAAGATGAATCATCTACAGAATCCAAATAAAGGTCATACCAGGATGCCCAAGATCCCTTTGAGTTGTTCCTGTTCAAATCCATGTATATGCTTCCCTTTTGGTATCAGAGCCATAAAGTTTCGTTGATTAATCTAGTAATATGCTTAAATATGTTAATCTATAGTCATTTATTTGTTCTTTTATATTATTCTTCATCTTTTATTTCTCTGCTTATTAGTGTCACCTCCCCATAAACCGTAAAACCAAACATTAAGTCCCTTGGTGAGCTTATAGGCGTTTTAGGGCATGAGCGATGATGTCGTTGGGATAAGGTACGTGTTATGAAATGCAACAAGCATTGAAAATAGGATAAGCACAATTATAATGCTCAGATAATAGGCAAATATATTAATCATGAGTCGTTTATTTAGATCTCCTCCTCTCGACCTAGTCGAACAAACCTACCTTCCATTCTAGATATTAATGACATAATTAATGAAGAAGAACACACCTGCACTGATCTTGAAAGTCACAATGATTGGAATATCCCTAAGGTACCCACTAATCAAATTTACAAAACTAGTTTCATTAAGTCAACCTTTTTTTACAGAATACATAGTCAAAACTATTGAACAAGTATATGCTATAAACAAAGAACATGAAAAATGTCAATTATTTTCTCCAAAAACTATAAAACAACACCGTGAAAGAAGATACAATTTTATCCATATTGGTCTTGTACAAGTTGTAGTTGATCCATTAACTATTTTAGGACAAAATGCATCGATTCTTTTATGTCTAAGAGATGCTAGGTTCCTCGACTATAATCAAAGCTTAATTAGTGTCATTGAAACCAGTTTATATAATGGTCCGGTCTACTTTGATTGTTTTCCTAATTTCAAGTTAAGCCTAAGTGACCTTCACATACTAAAAGCTTTAACATTAAATATCAAAACTTCAGGTTATGCCATGTTTGCAGTTGCTCATCCTCTAAGCTTAATTTACAGAATTCACTACAAGACTATGAAAACTAATTTAAATGTTCATACTCTAGTCAAAAATCCTAAAGATCAAACTCTATTAATTCAAATTAGTACTTCTAATGCAAATATTCGCATATCAAAAACAATTGTCTGGAAAGATGTTTCCCTCCCAAATGAATGATTACTTGAAAATGAAAATCTCCCAACCAAAATCGAGACTGATATCCGAAATCTTGAACATGTGCAACAATTCCTAGATGGAACTGTTAAGTTAACATTTGATCGATCTAGACACAGTTGCTCTTCCGTTAGTTCAAACTCTAAAATGTTCACCCCCTACCAATTAGAAAAAATACTACTAACCATGATACGGAATGTGTAGAATCTCTAGTCCACCGATCCAGATGTGATAATAAATTAAAAGGAATTCAAAAGGATGAACAAGTATCTACTCCATGTTATGTCCCAAACATAGAGACTGAAGATTAAATCTCTAACCACTCCCCTACACAAACTGATTTTGAGACCGGCACTGTTAATCCACAACTATGTGTTTTAACTAAATCATTTTCCTATGACCTTCTAAAGTTCGAAGTTGAAGCCAAGTCCAAAGAAAATAAAGCAAAATGATAATTATATAGAACAAGTTACATACATGAGGAGAGAACAAAAATTACAAAAAATGGCAAAATTTCATGATAACAAACCAATTGGAAATTAGTTTCTTTGATTATCTTGAGAATTACTACAAAACAATTAATATTCTTACAAAATATAAATGGACAAAACATGATAAAACAACTGTTTATTCTAGTCACCCTCCTCTAGAAAACCTAATTATTAACCACCTTGGAATAGAAATCTCAGCCTCCCCTTTTAAGGTTGTCACCTCCGCAATTGATCCTAATACTAAAAAAATTATTGAACAAAGCAATTTCATCAATCAATATTTACTTATGCTAAGTTCTCAATTGGACAAAATAGAATCCAAACTTAACGCCTCCACCCCTGTGACAAAAACTATTGATTCCCCTCTAATCAAGCTTCTTACAAAACGTCAAGGACTACCTAACAAACCAAGCACAACTGACTCCTCTGCCCAAATTGATAAATTATTAAAAGCCTTAGAATCACAAATGATCAAGGATGAAAAATCCCTCACAGTTCTCAATTTTGATTCTCATAACAATACTGATAACTCTGAAACTTCATTTGAAGAAGACACATATAAGGATATACGCAAGTTAGAAAATGCCTTTGAGATCAATAGAATCACACATCAACCAATTAACCCTACCAATATTATAAAAAATTGGTATCCCCAACCTACTCCTGTCGATATATGTGTCATCTAAAAAAAATTATGAATGGAATATTGATGGACTCTTTGAATAAGAAATTTTAAACAAATTAAATCACCTTTCTATGACAGCCAATAGTTACCTCACACATCACAATATGCCTCAACCCGATATTGTAGAATTACTCACCTCTGGATTTTCTAGCATGTTAAGAAATTGGTGAGATAAACATCTTACCCAAGAAGCAAGAGACAATATAACACATGCAGTCCAAAAAACAGAAGATGGAACCCCTATTTTTAATGAACAAATTGGCCTCGGACTCCCTGATGGAGTCAATACATTAATTTACACAATTATGGATCATTTCATCGACAGACCGAGTGACATTACTTTTAGAATTCATGATCAACTTAGTAACCTTAGATGTCCTACATTGAGTGATTTTAGATGGTACGAAGATACTTTCTTGTCATGTGTTATGTTACAAAAAGATAGTAATAAATCATTTTGGAAAGAAAAATTTATTAATGGATTGCCCAACCTTTTCTCTCATAAAATACGCACAGAATTGAGTAACACAACTGGTGTTATTGAATATGACAGTCTAACCTATTATTATATTATTAGTCTAATCCAGAAAGTTGGACTCAAAATGTATATAGATATGAAAATTAATAATCAACTTAGTAAAGATAAAAAGAAGGCTAAATATGAAATGGGCACATTCTGTGAACAATATAGATTACCCCCAATTGCACCATCTCGACAAACAAAAAAATCAAAACGAACAAAATCCTTCGCAAAACGTTATACTCGCCATTATAAAAGATATAATAAAAAATTCCAACATAATGAATTCAATGATAAACAAAAGTTTAAAAAGAATGAAAAATACACGAGGAAAACAAAACCTTTTGAGAAGAACAATAAAATCAATCAAAATAAAGTTACATGTTATAAATGTAGTAAGAAAGGTCATTCCGCAAGAAATTGTCCTGTAAAAAATAAAATTAATCAACTAGAAATCCCTAATGAAACTAAACAACAAATTTACACAATTCTTGAGTTAAAAAACACAAGTGATAGTGATATTGAAATTGAATCTAGTTCCTCTTTAGAATCCCTTGACTCATATCCCTATTCACCTGATATTAGTTTTGGGTGCAAAGACAGTTGTTGTACAAAAACAGTCAATATAGTGAATCGTCACAAACCTAAAACCCTTAATATTCTCACCAAGGCAGAAGAACAACAACATCTTCTTCTAGATCTCATAAGTAAAGTTGAAGACCCAGATTTAAAAAATAATTATCTTCAAAAGCTTACTAAATTACTCACAATAAACAAAGATACTCAACCTCCTACCATAAACAAATCAAATTTTAGTCTTCACAAAACTCTTGAACGTTTTTCTCCTAAGAAAGAAGTCACTATACAAGACCGCCAAGCAGAAGTCAACATAGTTAAACAAGAAATTAAAACTCTGAAGAATGAAAATCAAGATATAAAAACCTTCTTTCACACCCAACTCAAAGATCTAGTTAAAACTTCACACCAATTTTCAGTTTCTGATTCCTCTTCCTCTGACAGTAATGAGGATGATGACAACACAAATCCCTTTTAAAGTAATGAGGAGGAAACCAATGGTTTGAATCTAATCAACCGAACCTCATTTAAAAAATGGAAAATAATAGTCACCTTAGTTATTAATAAATTATACCAAAAAACTATCATTGCTCTAGTTAACTTTGAAGCTGATCTTAACTGTATACAAGAAGACCTGATTCCTAGCAAATACTATGAAAAAACAAATGAGAAACTCAGTTTGTCTAATGGTAGTGCAATGAAAATCAAGTATGAATTATCCAAAGCTTATATTTGTCAAGATAATGTCTGTTTCAAAATTACATTTGTCTAAGTAAAAAATATGACTGATACAATCATCCTTGGCCTTCCATTTTTATATCTTCTTTACCCATTTACTATAAATAGTGATGGTCTCTCTACAACACATATATGATTATATATCACTATATATGATTATATATATATAGTGATATAGAGAGATATATAGTTAATTGAAATTGGGTTGAAATTGAGTTGAAATTGAGATTTAAATTGAAATTGGATTTGTGATAAGTGGAAGGAATTAGAGTTTTGGATAAAATGGGTGAGAGAAAGTAGGTTTATGATAAATGGAAGGAATTAGAATTGAATTGGATTAAAATTGGGATTTCTATTGAAAGTGGGTTTGTGATAAATGGAAAAAATTAGAGTTTTGGAGTAAATGGGTGAGAGAAAATGGGTTTGTGATAAATGAAAGGAATTAAAGTTTAATTGGATTGAAATTGAGATTTAAATTAAAATAATTGAATGAATTAGAGTTTTGATGGATATTTTTCATAATTTTATAGAGGGCATGTGGGTATTTGACTAAATTGGAATAGGGTTTTTTTTTTTTTTTAAATCACAAGGGTTTTTTTGAAGAATTTGGAAACCATAGGAGGTTTTCTGATAATTGGATTGAAATTAGGATTTAAATTGAAAGTGAGTTTGTGATAAATGGAAGAAATTAGAATTGAATTGGATTAAAATTGAGATTATATTGAAAGTGAGTTTGTGATAAATGGAAGAAATTAGAGTTTTGAAGTAAATGGATGAGAGAAAATGAGTTTGTAATAAATGTAAGGAATTCTTATTTAATTGGGTTGAAATTGAGATTTAAATTGAAATAATAGAATGAATTAGAATTTTGGTAGGCATTTTCGTAATTTTATAAAGGGTATGGGGTATTTGACTAAATTAGAATAGGGGGTTTTTTTTGAAACAACAATGTTTTTTTTTTTAAGAATTTGGAAATCATTGGAGGTTTTCTGATAATTGGGTTAAAATTAGAATTTAAATTGAAAGTGAGTTTGTGATAAATGAAATGAATTAAAGTTGAATTGAATTAAAATTGAGATTTATATTGAAAGTGAGTTTGTGATAAATGGAATGAATTAAAGTTTTGGAGTAAATATAATTGTGATAAATGGAAGGAATTAAAATTTAGTTGGGTTAAAATTGGGATTTAAATTGAAATAATGGAATGAATTAGAATTTTGGTTGGTATTTTCGTAATTTTATAGAAGGCATGAGTATTTGACTAAATTGGAATAGGGGTTTTTTTTGAAACCACAATGATTTTTTTTAAGAATTTGGAAATCATATGAGGTTTTTATGACAATTGGGTTGAAATTATGATTTAAATTGAAAGTGAGTTTGTGATAAAGGGAAGAAATTAGAGTTGAATTGGATTAAAATTAAGATTTATATTGAAAGTGATTTTGTGATAAATGAAATAAATTAAAGTTTAGTTGGGTTAAAATTAAAATAATAAAATGAATTAGAGTTTTGAAAAATATTTTCGTAATCTTATAAAGAGTCGGAGTATTTGATTAAATTGAAAATCATATGGATCTTTTTGAAACCACATGGTTACTGATAAATTATTTGGGAGCAAATGTCAGGGGAGGTTGACTAAATTATTTTTGCTAGTTTAATTTGAGAGTAATTACTCTAAACCTCAAGGGAGGTGAAAGTAATTTACCGTAATGGTAAAGTATTGAATATAATAACAAAAGATGCTTCGTCTAAAGTTGACTTGCCCTGCAAAGTAAACTTTCCATTGTGTGGCGCTCATCAATTTCCATATTCGTTGCCCAAACGCAAGAGAGAAATCAGAGTTTGTTGCAGTGAATGAAAGATCATGGGTTTCCGATCCGGAAAAATACGATATACATATATATGTAAATTAAACAGCTGATGAATGGAGCGGAAAAGAAAGGGAAAAGAGGTATTTAGACCTCCACCGACTCCCCCATTAACAAAACCCAAAGACACAGAAATTTCGGAACGATGGGACAGCGAAGTGTTGATGAGTTCAAGAAGCGGCCGAGACTCTTGGTGCCACAGCTTCTCGAATAACCTCTACAATCACCTCTTCCGCCTACGAATCCACGCCCTTTGGGACGATCATCAACAATTAACACAACTGCCATCAACATACATCTGCAAGGCCAAGATCTCAATTCCGATACTGTCCACAAACTATATTTACAATGAATGGTGCCTCCAAGAGCTGACACGACTTGTGGAGTTGAAGAGAAGAAGCAAGGGACATTTGATTATGCCCATCTTCTACGATGTCCCACCCTCTCTTGTAAAGAATCAATCTGGGTGTTTGGAGGATGCATTTCGCCAGCATTTGCAGCGCTGTGATGGATCAATTGTGGAGGGTTGGAAAAAGGCATTGACAGAGGTTGGACAAATCCAGGGTTGGGACTTGACTGCACAATCTCACCATCATGGGTATTTTCTTCATTTCATAGTATCCTCCTACTAATTATGTTCAAGTTGCTTTTGTTGGGTACTAATTTCTTCATTTCAAATAATTTCTATGCTTGATTCAGAAATCCTTGAAAATAATTACAACTTGAAATCAAAATAGAGAGAGTGGAAATCATGTTATTGCTCTTATTTGTTTTTCTTTCTCAATAACTATGGATCAATTTTCATACTCGACATCAATCATCAGGTCCGACAGAGAAAGATTCATACAAGAGGATATTGTTCCAACAGTACTGTGGGAGCTAAAGAAGAATTACATGGTTGGAACTCATAACTTGATCGGAATTGATCACCATGTAAATGAGATGATAAGGTTATTAAACAATAACTCTGATAAAGTACAAATAGTTGGTATCCACGGCGCAGGTGGTATTGGCAAGACAACTATTGCAAAGTTCGTCTACAACAAGCTCCTCCACAGCTTTGAATGTTGCAGTTTTCTGCCAGATGTTCGAGAAACGGTGCAACAACACAAGGGTGTTTGTAATTTACAGAAAAAACTTCTTGCTGACACCCTAAAACGATGTCCTGAAATTGCTGATGCTGATAGTGGAATTGACTTGATTAACAACTTACTTGCCAAAAGGAAAGTTCTCCTTGTTCTTGATGACGTCGATGAAAGCTCGCATTTTACTAGGCTTGTGGGAAAGCATGATTGGTTTAAATCGGGGAGTAAGATCATAGTAACAACCAAACACAGATATGTTTTAGATGATCTTAAAGTTGATGCTACTTATGAACTTCCATTAATGGATCATGGGCAATCTGTCCAACTTTTCAGCATTCATGCTTTTAGAAAGAACTGGCCTCCAAATGATTACGGTAAGATCTCTAGGGATATTGCATCTGCTGCTATGGGCCTTCCTCTAGCTCTTGAGGTTATTGGTTCATTTCTCTCTAGAATGGAGAAACCAATATGGGAGGATACATTGAAGAAATTGGAGCAATTGTCTCATGATGAAGGCGATAAAAAGTTGAGAGTAATTTATGAAGCATTAGATTATGCACAACAACAGATATTTCTCGATAGTGCATGTCTTTTTTATGGGATGGATAAAGCAGTTGCGTTTTACATGTGGGATGATTGTGGTTACCATCCAAAAAGGGAATTGAATGTCCTTTGTCTCATGTCTCTAATGAAAGTGGGAGATGATGATGAGCTGAAGATGCACGACGAGTTTAGAGCTCTCGGTAGGAAAATTGTCTATGAAGAAAAGATTCGGGGAAATCGTACTAGGTTGTGGAATCATGAAGAGGCCTTGAACATATTGGAGGGACGAAGGGTAAGAGTTGTTTGCTCAAAGTTTTAGCTTTGAATTTTTTACTCTTTACAAAAGTGTAGTAATTCTATGAAATCTGGTGCTAATACTTTGTTTTTACTCATTTTTACCTTTTGGCAGGGGACTGAAAAGGTTGAAGCCCTAAGTCTTCATTTTGACTTAGGACCTGCCAAGAAGCCTCGCTTTATAAGTAAGGAATTTTCAAAACTAGTGAAGGTAAGGTATCTCCAAGTGGATGGTGCGGATCTTGTTGGGGATTTTGAACATCGTTTACCCCAGTTAAGATGGCTTAATTGGCGCAGTTGCCCTCCACATTTCAAAGCAACCAATTTTTATCTGGAGAATCTAGTCATTCTTGATCTATCAGATAGTGGCATCACAGAAGACTGGAGGGGTTGGAATCAAATCAAGGTATTAAATGATATCCATACTTATGTTGCTTCTATTCCTTAATATACATGTTTAAGAACACTCTTTTTTTGTTATATCCTTCTTTTCACAGACGGCAAAAAAGTTGAAAGTACTACAACTGGCTAATTGTGCTTTAAGGAGAACGCCAGACTTTTCATCATATGCAGCTTTAGAGAAATTAATTCTTCACCACTGTAGAAGTTTGGTTGAAGTGGATCGATCCATTGGCAGTCTGAAGAATTTAAAAGTTTTTGACATTTCATATACTGATATAAGGGAAATACCCGATGAAATTTGGATGTTGGAGAAGCTGGAAGTGATAGATTTCACACATTGTAGTTATTTTAAGGGGCACATTCCTGATAATTTGGGGAGTCTAAAATCTTTGAGATTCCTGAGCCTTTATGATACCAAAATTCAAAGCTTACCAACAAGCATTTGGGAGCTCTCTTACCTCCAAACCCTTAAGTTAGGAGGCTGCACTGATCTTCAGTCACTCCCAGAGCTTCCCTCAAGTTTAAGCTTTCTCTATGTCACTTCTATCCATAATATAAAAAATTTGGTTAATTTACAGGAACTGCACTTTGTTGGGTGCTGTGTGTATGTGGAGAGTCCTATGGATATTTGTTTATTATCCAATTTGCAGAAACTGACCTTTGATTCCTCCAACATTAAGACCCTGCCAAAAGAGATTGATGCCCTTTGTCAGCTGAAGGTGCTCGATATTCAATTTTGTCAGGATCTTCAACGTATATTGGGGTTACCTTCAAGTCTATTTGATTTATCTCTTGCATTCTGTTCTTCCCTGGAAAAACTGCCGAATCTGTCAAATTTGAAAAACTTGTCAAGATTATCACTTAGAAGTTGCATTAAGCTGACAGAAGTTCAAGGGCTCGGAAATTTGAAATCATTGACAAGGCTAGATGTGCATGCATGTGATATGCTAGATGACCTTTATAGGCTTTATTCGTATGAACAGATTATTGATGCAGGTGACATTCCGTTCATTGAGAATTTGAAATGTTCAGATGAAGCAAACATGTCAGTGTGCCCCTCCCGCAGGTATGGATCTTATTCATATGGTTTTTGCAAGAGGGGCTTGATTGCATATTAAGATTCTTTGTCTATATTTATATTTGAGGCTTTTTTTCTTTTTTTGTTTTCTCTCTCTCTCTCTCTCTCTTCTCGCTTTTGTTCCTCTTCAATATTCACAGAGAGAGAGATACAGTTGTTTAGAATGTTGTGCAGCCATGTAATTTTCAATTGTGAGTCTGTCTCCTTCATTTTCTTGGTTTCTCTTGATTGTTTAAAATCCATTCGCACTTGATGAAAATCATGTGCAGCTATCAGGTGATCTTCATTGGTTAAAGGTTTGTTTATTTATTTTCTCTATTTTTTGTTCTAATTTTTTATTCCTCTCTTTTTTTGTAAGTACCTTATTTATGCTAGGTGATGTGTTGAAGAAATTGGTAACGTTAGTTAAGAAAAATTAACAGTGGTTTTAATTGTATTACGAAATGAGATAAGTGGGTTTGCTGTCTTAGGAAATGGGATAAGTTTGTTTGCAATGTAACCTTTGGGTAACGGTCTCTATACTTGGCGTCGAGAAAATCTTCTTCTCACACACTATATGTATAAATATGTATATATAGTGAGCAAGAAATATCACTATACACATGTATACATGCACAAATTGTTTCTGTCTGCAATTTTGGATTGTGTGTGTTTAGTTTTCTAATTTTATTCATTTCTCTTGATGTCAGCCTTGGATTAGTCTTCTCTGCATTTTCATGGATATTTTCCCTCTTCTTTATATATATATATATATATGTATACATTCCCAAAACAAACAGTTTAGTTATTTTTCATTTTCCTTTTATTGTTTCACAGGAAACATAATGGGAAGATGTCAGTGAAGGTACCTGCTGTCAGTATTGCAGATACCCCTCCTGATGGGTATACCTGGAGGAAGTACGGGCAGAAGCCGATCAAAGGTTCCGCACACCCTAGGTACCTTCAGTTTTGGTCAGCGAAAACAGATTTGATGTACTTAAAGTTTATGTAATTGATTTGCTTCACATAATTATTGTTCAAGTCTTCTGGATTTTGCAATTTGATATTTGCCATCATTTTACTTTCTAATTACATGTTTGTTTATTGCACTGGATTTCTCATTCCTATTGCAGCCAACTATTTCCTCGGGAAGAATTGTAAAATGACTCTGGTGGTTTTTCTGAATAAGTTGTTTCTTCTGAATTCGATTTGCTTTGATGGTGTAAAATTACAAATTTAAGCCATCAATGTTTTGCAGGGTTTACTATTTACTGCATGTTATTTGAATATTGCAATAGTATATAATGGTGTAGCTGAAACATTGAAAATTAGGACCTTAAACTTTTAGTTGCGTGCATTTGTGGTACATCTATCTGTTAAGAGAAGATTTGGTGACGATATTATTATAATCTTGCAACTATCAGTCTTACTCCTTTATCTAATGAAAAATCAAAATATATACTTTTTTTTTCTTAGCAGCCAAATGGAATGTTTAAGGTAAAAGTCTGGCAATGCCCTTTGCCCTCATCTTTTATCAAGATGATTTTAAACTGTTAAACAATAATTTTGAATTTATATTACTGAATAGTGCTTATTGGATTTTTGCAGGGGATACTACAAATGTAGTAGCATGAAAGGTTGTCCTGCAAAGAAAAGTGTGGAGAGGTGCTTGGAAGAACCCTCTATGCTTCTTATAAATTATCAAGGCGAGCACAATCACCCAATCTCACAATCCCTATCAGAAAACACGAAAACTCCCATGGCATACACGGGAATCCCTAATGCAGACTCAAAAATTCCCATGGCACACACGGAAATTCCCATTGAAGACACAGAAATTCCCATGGACTGGTTCACATAGATCACTTGAAGTCTCCTCAAGTTCAACGATTAACTCTCTTTATGTTTGGCATGAACAGCTGGTTTATATTATCGTGAAAATGTAATCTAAGTTGAAGGCACATTTCTTTTTGGTTTGGATAATTTTGCATCACAAGAAGGAAATCTAGAATGCATTTGCTTCATGAAATCGAAGCCTGGTGGTTAAGAGGCTGGTGATGATATATTAACTAACTATTTCTTCGTGCCATTATGATATTTTAGACTAATGTTGCAAGAAAGGTGCATATTGAGGTGTTGGAAGCAGAGTTGGTCATTTAATATATCGGGTGTCAAATTCTTGGAGGACTCTGTTGTTATCGATAACATCTTCGTTAGCCAAGACAGGGTTTGAATCTTGCATACTAAATTGAAGGGGATTGTGAATCCATTCTGAATTTTCAGAATTCTGACGAAGCTCGGTCAACCATCTTTTTCGACCCCCAGGTTCTCTTGCAAGTTTACAGTTATACTTCTTGGCAATGGCCCAATGGTAGAAACACTTCATTATGGTATAAAAATTGGCACCCTCATGGTGCATTGTGCAAATTGTTCACTCAGAGGTTGATTCATGCATCTGTGAGCAGGCTTATTAGCTCATCAGGTTGGCATTTTCCTGTTCTCAGTTCATCTGAATGGGTAGCTTTCAAGAATAACTTTCCTACTGACCTGCAGCCAAATCAAGCCAGGAGAGATAGGCTTGTTTGGACACCAACAAATGGTTCCTTTACTACTGCTTCTGCATGGGAAATGCTCAGAGCTAAGTTGCCCCAAGTGGATTGGCATAAGGCTATTTGGTTTACTCGTAATGTTCCAAAACAGTCCTTCTTGCTTTAGTTGGTGAATTTAGACAGACTCAACACCATGTAGTTCCTCCTCTCAATTGGTCATGTCACTCGTGCTAACTGTATTTTCTGTCAGCTTAGAATGGAGGGTAGGGATCATCTTTACTTCCAATGTGGTTTTACATCAAGATTATGGAAGAAGGTTCTGGTCAAGGGATTTCTTCAGTGGCCTGATGGGGACTGGGAGATTCATGCATTGGATCAGTCGCCAATTGAATGGTAAATCTCTTTCAAGTACTCTCAACAAACTAGCGTTTTCTAATACAGTTTATGAGGTTTGGTTGGAGAGGAATAGAAGGCTGTTTAGTGATGCACATTTAACCCAGGAAGCCTTATTTCAGAAGATTGTTCAGGGTGTCAGATATGCTTTGTTTTCTCTTACCAACTTTGAGAGAACACAAGTCAATGAATACTTAGTCAAGGAATGGGATTTGCCAATTTCAATATTTGCTAGTGTTCTGGGTGTCTTGAAGTTCAGATGGATTCATAGCTGCTCTGGCTTTGTGGGTTGTGCAGCAGCAATGGCTGTTGGTGGTTGTTGGTGTGGGCTCTGGTTTCATGCTCATTTTGGTTGCCTATACTGGATAAGCTTCGTGTTCTTCTGCTGGAGGTTGATGATGTTTGTGGTGCTGCATTGTAGTATGGGTATACGTCAGCATCATGGGGTGTCCATGGTCCCGTGCAAATGTGCCTTATTGTTATGGTTTCATTGTAAGGACCTCCGGCTTCTTGGGAGTGTTGTACCTCAACTTCAGTTTTTGGGTTACATCTATTATCTAGCTTGTTGCTTTCTTTCAATCTTTTGTAAGGTAGCTAGGCCTGTAGGTTTTTTGAATCTTTTTCTTTGGTGGATCTTCGGTTCCATATCATTGTTCTTTGTTCTATAGGGGAATGCCCCTATGTGTATGCAGGGGTAGGTGCCACAGGGCAAGCCCACATGGTCGGACCCACATGACATAATCAAATTAAGAGCATAAAACACATGTACCCGAGCAGCTAGAGTAGGAAATAGCGATGCTTGAGAAGAACCCTTAGGGAAACCTAAGAAGGATTGGTTTAGGGCTGCAACTTGGGCCAGCCCAACCCGGCCCAATCCGAACCCGGCTGGGCCAGATCTGGGTTGGGTCGGGTCGGGCCAGCCCTTGAGACATGCCTGGGTTCGGGTTAAGCCCGACCCATTCTTTCATGGGTCGGGTCGGGTTGAATTTCCCCCCCCCCCCTTTCTTTTTATAGAAAAAAAAACCGCATATACTGTATATATATATACCTATATCTATATATACATACTTGTATGTATATCAAGGAAATGCAGTTCTTCTTGATCTTATTGTTTATTGGCACAGTTATAGACCATAATTAATGATAGCTAAGGTAGATCTTTTTTAGGTCATTGGCAAGCAAAATGACTCGATTCTTTCATTTTGATGGTAGCTAGTACCTCGAAACAGTTTAATTCAAGAACAAACACGGTAAGTCATCAAATGTGTTAAACATAGTAGAATTATTTAAATTTATATATATATACATATATGTGTGTGTATATTGTGTGATTTTTGCCCTCTTTGGTGCAACAGTTTCTCTCTTTTTCCTTTTCCATCATAAAATCTGGTTTGGGTAAATTTCAATACCAATTGTTCGTTAAATTTATGAGAGCTTTACATAGAATTTGGTTAAGCTAGCTAATTGAAAGTTTCCTCACATGAACAATATATATATATATATATATATATACACACGAAAATGATCTCTTGTTTACTGATGAACAAGAATTCTTATATATATATATATATATATAAATAAATTACAAACTGTTTTCACATCAATACATAATTGCACACTGTAAAAGATCATATAAGAATTCGATATTTAACCTGGTTCAACGAATTTTGGACCAACATAATTGTATCAATAATTACAAATAATAAAGAGTAGACAGCACAGAAACTCACGAGTAACAATGGCAGAGTAAGGAAGCATCATCCATGTTCTTGGCCCACTGCTAGTGTCCCAAGCCTTTGAAGCATCTTATTGTTTCGATTTGATCGTGATTTAAACTTTGAAGCCCTTGAGACATGCCCGGGTTTCGGGTTGGGTTTGGGTTTAACCCGAACCCAACCCAATTTAAACATTGACCCGATAAAATCCAACCCGTGCTGACCCAAATTGAACCCGAACCCGACCCAAACCCAAAATTTTCGGGTTGGGTCTGGGTTGGGCTCGGCTAACCCGACCAAGTTGCACCCCTAGATTGGTTTACAGGATTGAGACAAGGACCTAGGCTCGAGAGAGAGTTCGGTCAGTGGATGGAGAGATGATCTCGAAAATAGTACATGGAGGCGTTTAATGATTGGCAGAGCTGTCAACTACCCATCTGCAAAAGGAGCTAAAAGCAAGCATGCGAGGAAGAAGGCACATCATAGATTCTTGACCCAAAGGCAGGTACTCTGTACCTTTGGTAAGGAAATTTGACCAATGAGCAAAGGGATGTTCCCTTCGCCTAAATGACAATCAAGCCCCCCTTAAGCCCTATAAAAATGGCTTCTTTAACTCCAAGAAAGGCAGAAATGCTGAGAGTGACAAGACTCCATAACTGTTTGAAAGATCAGCTCACTGATTCCTACCTCCATCATCTGATCGATCCTCTGTCTCTCATTTTAAAGCCAATCATTCCTGGTTTCCCTTGCAATATCTTGTCGGTGTGTTTATTTCTGTTTGTTATGTTGATTTCCTTTGACTCCCATCATTACCTCATTATTGTAATATTCAACATTATTGGGAAAGGACCCCATACATTTTGCGACTATGCTGGGGAATCAAAGCTAAGATGAAAGCACATGATGAACATGCCATCCAGTTTGAAAGCACGCTGGGAGCTGGGAGTTGGGGCTAGGGCACTTGAAATGTCAGGCAAGCACTCAAGACCCTGGCAGGACGAGGGACCAGCCACCCCAGTTATCAACAAGTCATTGCAAGAGGGCCAACGTGCACTATATGACAGGTTATGTCACGCCCCTAAATTTCAAAGACTCCTAAACTGGGACATCCGAAAAATCCGGGGTGTGATCCATACAAAGAACGGTCAACTAAGATCATAAATAATAATAAAACGAATGGAATATTATTAATAACAATAATTTCATACATAACCAAGCGGAAGCTACATCAAATGATACACAAGGCACATCGAGGCGTCGAAAGAATACATCTCTAGAACGATGCAATGATACCAAATACAAGAAAGGGATATGCCAATAGACTGGCTCCCAAGAAATACAATAAAAATCCTCACGTAAGGGCTAACAAAGGGAAAAGCTAATAGGAATAACACTACGTGAAAACATCCCAATCCCGTAACGTCATCCGTATCCCTCTGCGTAAATCCAGAACCTGCAACAAGGAAATAAAAAAAAGGTTCTGTTGCACCGCATGTTGTCCGTAGCTGTAACATCACCTGCAAACTGGTGTGGACCACCAGGGCAAACCAACGCCGGGGTGAGGTCATCAAGCCCCGTAGGAGAAAGGAATCATAACTGTCATATCCTCCGACCGTCCAAGTCTAGTGCGAATCAACCTGTATACATGCATCTACCCTAGGTCAGTCAAATGTCCTTTATGGCACTCCCGCTAATACGAAACCCCGAAAACACATCCCTCTAGTCCCCTACCATGCATCAACAAATACGACAACTAACATGTAGTGAAACCATAGTATAACAACATATAATAAACACACACCTATATATATATATATATATATATATATATATACAACCAATACAAGCTACGTAGTACAGACCATCTCATAAATCACTACGACTCGTACCCGCCAGTTCAACACTGACAATAAACACAACACTAAACACCAAATCACGGGAGCAACACTCCTATTCATAACACCCAAGAAGAATAACAATCACACTTCCTAGATCACAAGCATACCAAGCTCCAAAATCTCCAATTAGTATAAAATCATATTACTAATCAACTCACATAGTACTACCCACCATCCGTAGACCCAACAAAGGGGTAAAATAGTCACTTCAACCTAAGGGAAGTCACAAAGGTTGCCAAACACAAAAAGAAAGTGAAAGAGATTAAACCACCCATCACATCGACCACTTAAAGGTCACATGTTCGTCTATGGGTAAAATGGTCATTTCAAGGGTAAAATGTACTTCCAAACTTTACTCCACTTATTTAAACATAGGTAAAATCATAGAAACAAATGGAACCGAATTCACAACCACGACGCGAGAGATATAAATCTTTGAAAATGACATCGGACAACGCCAACCCAAACAAAATGTTAAAATACCCCTCTTGCACCAAGGGTAAAACAATCATCTAAAGTGAAAATAAATGATTTCAAATTTTGTATCAAATATTTGGGTATATAACAGGCCCTAGAAACAAACGGGACCTAAATCAAAGACACGAGACGAGATATATGCATTTTTGAAAACAGTATCGGACAACGCCGATAAAAACGGAAAGCTGAAGTACCCCGCTTTCATCAAGGGTAAAAGAGTCATTTCAAGTGAAAATAAATAATTTTAAGTTTCAAATACAAAGTTTGTACCTAGCACAAGCCATAGGAACAAATGAGACCTAATTCCGAGGTCCGGGGTGAGAGAAATGAATTTTCAAAAATGGTCAAAACAGGATTGAAACAAGGACCTACGAATTTTTATGAGTCGGCTGCCCATGGACATCAGTCGGCTGCTGTATCTCCATCAGCCGGCTGCCCAAAGTCGAAACTTCACAAAAATTATCAAAAAAGGCAAGTTTCCATCAGTCGGCTGATGGCTCTCCATCAGTCGGTTGATTAAATTCGAAACCCCCAAAAAATGACCCAAAACCACTTTGAACTCTTATGAAACATGGGGAATAGCCTCAAAACTATTAGGGAACTTTTGAAACGATAAAAATATCATTTAATCTCGGTTTAGTTTTATCAAAAACACTTCTTTGAAAATTCATAAAAATAACCGTCTTTCCCTCGGTCTCCGTTTTAGTACACCGCTGACTTTCAAAGGTCAAAATCTTTTATAAAATGAATTTAATACCATTTAAAAACTCAAAGTTTTTGTTGGGGCTACAGGGGTGAGCGAAAATGGGTTTTTCACTTAAAGACCGAATAGACTTAAATACAAGTCTTATGAAAAATCCGTTTTAGGGAAAACAAACCGAAACACCAATGGAATAATCCAAGCGAATTGGTAGACACTCAAATGAAGAAACGGAAGTGAATGACATCTCAAAGAAAAATGTAAGTGGCTATACACAACGATACTAACCCTAATCCAACCACACTTAGCTCCACATTCAAACCAATAAACCCCATAACGACTTAACCAAGAATGACCACAACTCTGATAACATTCTTATCCTTAAGATCGCTAAAGGGAACCTAATGACCGTTGCCACAAACTAACTAGTTTCAACCAAGAACCTCTTCCGATTCTTTCAAACCTCAATTTCACATTCGAAATCACATCACTTAGGTGTCTAACAAAATCAATTGGCCATCAATATACAATCGACTCTGTTCACTCATGACCTCGTTTATCATAACCAAACCCTCAATGTCACGTTCCTACACCAGTGCTAACTTAGGCTAAAAAACCATCACCCGCCTTCTCAAGGCTTCAATTCACATTCAACTCCATAGTCCACTACCGACTTCACTTATCACAAGAAAGTCCTTAAAACCAACTCATATCACTCCCTAAGGTATATAAGCACATATCAACAAGTATAAGCATTCATCTCACATTGTTCTTTAAACAAGACATGCAAATCATACTTTCACATCCTCCAATTTCACTTGAGCATTTTAATAACATATGAATTATATATCTCAAAATCCATATTAAACATGCTTCTCAACCACATAGGATAATATCATGATCTATATATAAACATAAATCACATATTAGCAACTCAAATGCAATGTGACTCACACACCTCATGATACACCCTATGCGCTTGACACGGTTAACGAATACACACTCTCTCTAGTTACTTTTGAGGATACAAGCTCATCAAGTAATGTAGAGTACCGCACCGATCCTTCCTAAGTACTTTTGACACTTCACACTTTCAACACGGAAGGTGGTTGCACGAGAGCCTAGTTTGCAACTCCGTGCATCATGACCACCAAAATCAAGAATATGAGCCTCTCTTACGACTCCCAATCCCTTATCACGTTTCCGGACTAACTAGTTCTGTAGGTGTGAAACACCTCCTAGCTAGTTATTGCGATGATTCAACACAAGACTACTCACACATGATTACACAACCCGCATATACCAACACCATGATTTGACACTACACAATGTACTCAATATGCATCTAGGTTCTAAATAACAATCATGTCTCATTACAATATATATGTTTTTCTCTTTTGCAAAATATTGTACTCAGTAAAACCATCATGCTTACAATTTCACATTTATAAACAATGGTCCATAACATACTCAATCACAATACATGTTTTTCTCATTTGCAATATATTGGACTCCATTTAGCACAATGCTTACAATTTCACATTTATAAGCAATAATCCACAAGGATGCTTTCTCATGCACCATTCATGATCCAAATCATCGAGTTGTCCTTTAATATACAACGATAACATTTTCATTTATTTAACATGCTTATATCTCAAATAAAACATTTAAATCACAAGGATACATTCTCATGCACAATTAATGTTCCAAGTCCTCAAGTTGTCCTTTAATTCACAAGGATAACAATTCCATTCTTTTAAACATGGTCTTAGTTCAATTCAAACAAGTTTATCACAAATCACAAATCAAACATAACATCACTTCCCAAAATACCTCAAAGGTACTAACCAAAGGAGCTAGCCTAATCTCACTTCAAAGGCTACATCCCTAACACCCACATATACATATGTATAATTACACTTACACATATACACCACTATACCCACATACATATACACATATATATGCATACAAGCATACTTGATTATTGGAAATCTCAAGAACAACCACACCACTATCATGCATCATAATCCTATCAATATCATTATCAAATACTCCACACACAAGGGTTAACTTACATACACATGCTCAATCCTAACTTCACAATTTCAAGGATATACTTAACAATTTCATCTAAGTTTAGGAATCCTAGAATCAAACTCACACTCACATAATCATAAGACAAGCTAGTTAAGAAGTTTTCCCCTACCTCAAGTGAAGAACATAGCAAATCATAAGGCAAGGCCAATGAAACCCTAGCTCTCACCCAACACCAAAATCAAAAGAGAAAATCGGTGGAAAGCTTCATCATAGCCTCATAACAATGAATCAAACTCCAATCATTGGTTCAAACCAAAGAGAAGAACACCATGAACAACTTCCATGTTGATGGCCACATCAAACTTCCAACTTAGGGTGATGAAATCAACCCCTAAGTGGAGAAGAAACAGGAGGAAAAAAAGGAGAGAAATGAGATAACAATGGAGAAGTTTGGCAAAATGTGCTAACCCTAAGAGTTGTAGAGATTCTCCACTCACAACTCTCACCATCCAATGGCCAATAATAAAGCTAGCAAATGAGGCTTAATCCAAGGGCCACAAAATAGTCTTGTAATGAAAGACTAAATACACCACACACAAAACCCATTAATTTTCCAAATAAGGCCTTAACATCCAAGGGTTGAGAATAAGGCAATGAAAATGAATAAAAGATCTAAGGGTTCACATGAAGTTTTGCCAAGTGAAAGACTAAGAATAATGCATTCTTGCATTTAAGTGCCATCCAAACAAGGCCCTATGATCCAAGGGTTGATAACAAAGATGGGAAAATGAGATCAATGGCTTGGAATGAGACACCACTTGAAAATGGGAAATGACCAATTTATTCCAAACTTAGGGTTAATTACAAGAGTGTCATCATGCCTCTTAATTACCCTTTTACCCCTTGTCATCCTCTCTATTTACCACTATGCCATTCATACCCCAACACTTAGCCAAATCTCTACACTTTCCACTAAGTGCTCTAAATATGAAAATACTCATTTACCCTTCGGTCATTTCTTTCCCGAAATCGTTTCCAACAATTTTCATTAATTACAAAATAAAAATATAACAAGCAATTCACATAAGTGCTACCTCGGAACGTTTATAATAAACTAGGTTAACACGTTCGGGAATGCAATACGATTGCCAAAGCTCCAACGAGAAAATGTTGCTTGAACCCATGTAGTCGCCAACGAGCAATAAATCATGAAGCCGAAAATGAAAGTTCACGAAGTCGTCCCGCTAAGTCCGAAACTCAAACTCGAAAAATTTACATGTACCCAGATTACATAAGACATCATGAATAAGTGACGTCACAAAAACGTTAACACTTGGAAAAGAATTCCAAAAAGGAGAAAGGAAACGTGGGGCGTTATAGGTTTTCTCACCTCGAGTCTCTCCTGCTAAGGAGTATAGAGGCAAAGGAGTAAAAGAGGGCCATAGCCGAGCAAGCAAGTCCATTTGTTGTCACTTTCATCGGCCACCCTCTTGCGATCCTGACGGCCTATCCACTCGCACCGCCTACGAAGAGACAACTCGAAGCCCAGACAAATTTTGCAATGCTAAATCCACCAGCTGCTTCACCTCAACTCTTTGTGACCGAAGCCCATCTTTGCAATTTATTAATCAAAAGTTCTCCCTCCTCGACACGAGCCCTTTTTATTTAAGCAGGAGCCACCATTCCCAAAAGAAATCTTACACATCCTTTATCCTACCGGATACTTAGTCCCCATTTTCCTCATGTACGACGGGCTCGACGGAGACCCCGAGGAGCACGTGAGCCGTTACATCGAGGCATTGGGAGGTTTCAGCAATGATGAGAACTTGCAACTACAAGAGTTCTCAAATCAGTCACTAGCCTGACTAACAAGTGGAGAGTTTAGAGTCTGGATCGATATCCACTTGGGACCACTTGGCAGAGCTATTCTTGTCTAAGTTTGTGGAGGCCATGGAGCGAGTTACCACACTCTCCCTCACCAAAGAAAGACAAGAAGAGAACGAGGATCCAGTCAAGTTTGTTGCTCGATTCCAGATGAAAGCAAAGTAATGCTTTGAAAGTTGTAGTGAGAAATATAGGGTTGAAATATGCGTCCAAGGCTTAAACAAGACATTTAAGCTACACCTAATCAACTTAAGGCTGGAAACATTCACATAACATGTTTGCTAAACCCAAGAGCAAGTATTGCGCAACAGTATAACTCCCGGTATGAGTGTCGAATCCACAGAGACCGGTGTTAAGTTCGCAAAAATTCCTTTTTGCAATAAAAATAACAGTATGTGATTTAAGATAAATTTCAGAAGTAAAGAAACATTAAGGTTTCGGGGTTCCACCTACAATAAAACATATTATGATCTACGGATTTGGTTCTTTTCAATTCACTCAAGGTACAAATAGATACCGCGCATGATCAAAAGTTTTTAAAAAATAATTATTCCACAAAGAAACACAGAAGATCAATCCATTTTAGTAGTTCACAAAATTACCAAGCATAATGTGTACCTATGGTGACAAATTACCAAGAATACTTCACTGAATTGATTAACAAATTTATAATTTGCTAAATTTTTCTCAATCACAATGCATGGATGATTTTTACCAACAATGAGGAAAGCATAACTGAACCCATGAAAATCCAATAAATGAAATGAAATCCAATAAAGAACCTAATCACAAAATCACATAGTTATAGTAGGTTTCTCCTTTAACCTTAGTTAGGATTTTAGCCTTGCATGAAAACTAAACATGAAAGTAAGGCTTTAGAAAGATTCTCCATAGTAAACGACCAACAACTTTTTCTCCTCTCTTATATTCTTCAATTGAGAGCCCTTTTTTCTCTTGCCCTAGGTCATGCCCTTTTTTGCTTCCTATTCTCCTTTTTCCCCTTTGTCTCACCATTCGAAGCTTAGGGAGTAAGCTCCCTTATTTTTCTTTACTATTGTTGGTCTCACCAATTGATAGTGTCTCACACTGGAGAACTTAGGCATGGAACTTTCTTCTTCATTCCTTTTTTTTTTCTTTTATTTTTCATAAAATCACAAAAATATGTAAAATAAAGGAAAATAACATAATATTCTATCCCGAGCTCAGATTGATGTGTGATCGCGTCGATGAGCTCTTCAAAATAAGATCCATTTCTGATATATGTCTTTGAACTTTTTTAAACACTGTATACAACTCACATTGCTCACGTCCAATTTAACTGCTTCGGGTGCCCATTCTGAAACAAATAATCAAATTGAAGCCTTAGTTTGCATATAAAACTAATAATGTATAAATCGATCACACTTGCTCCCATAAAGTGCTCAAAATATATAAAATAGATATAATAAGCATGCACTTTTTGGCCATTATCACACCCCCCAACTAGCTTATTGCTAGGCCCTAGCAATTACAACACAATAAAATTTTATAATTCAAGAAAAATACTAAAAAAAAAGACAAAATGAAGAAAAAATTGTTCTTCTTTGAATATATAACTAGCATTCAATATACCCAATCTACTAATTCTAGCAAATACATCCACTTAGATCTACTTGTGTAAGATGTCGCACTCATACTATGAACCTCATTCTATAAGCAAACACAAAAAATTACTAGTAATTGTCTTTTTCAAATTGAACATCGCGAAGATCTGACAATCCAAAAATTTTAGACATGACATCCAGTTGCACTCCACTTAGTTTTTTTACATTTACTCCAAAAAAGGCATTGGTTACCATTCCTTCTACCAAAATCATATTAGGAAATCATGCTGAAATTATGCCCAAGGAGTATATGTCAAGATTTAAATCACATAAGAACACCAGAGGCATAAATGAATAATATGTTTTCTTTATACTTCATAATTTTGTTTTCAAGTTCATGACTGTGCAATGCTAGTGCTCTCTTGCTTTCTATTTGGCCCATGTAATGAGGATTATGCAAGTGACTTCCAACCAGTTGGTTTAGGGCACTAAATAACAAGGCATCCCTTGGGCATTTAACCTCAAACCAAAATGACGTAACAATTAGCAGCCACAAAATAGAGTTAGCCAACTTTACCTTTTTACATGAACACTTAATGCTCGCTAAGGCATGAGGCCCAATTATTTAGTAGAGAAACCATTACTCTAATTACTACTTCACATGTGCTTAACTTTAAGCACTTTGCACTTCAACATATTGTCCATATTTCATAATAACATATTATCCATTCAACCTTTATGTGATTTGAAAATAACTCCAAAAATTTTAGCATGAAACATTAAGATGATAGATTAAGAAGTACTAAGGATGCCAAAGATTTTACAACAAAATCAAATCTACTAAGCTTTATGCATACTGGACACACATCTAAATATCTAAAGATTGCATCACTAAAACACACGTTCAATTAATTTTAAAAAATACGTGTATGTCGTTTAGAATGAAACAAATAGAAATCGAGCTCAGCCTAATTAGAACTTCACTTAACAAGATGGTCATCGCTTTCTAACTAGATTGGCTTTGCTAAACATAGCTACATACTCAAAGGAACAACTAGAAAGCATTTTTTTTTGTTTTTTTTAAAGCACACAAGAAAATAAAAATATATATTCTTAAAGCACACAAGAAAAGAAAAGAAAATAACACAATATCACTTTCCCCCCTAACTTAGTATAAGCATTGTCCTCAATGTACAGATGTAGAGCACAACAAGCTATTCAAATGTAGAGAAAGAGAGTAGAAGTGTACTTGAAAGATGAAATTTTTGATTTTTTTTTCAAGTTAGGCCCTGTACTTGTTAGAATCCATAACAAAAAGGAAAACAAAATCCAAAAAACTGAAGTAGAAAGGCAAAAAAAAAAAAAAAAAAAAATACACACTATTACTGTTCATAAAATGAAAATTTCAAATGTATGGTGTCAACCTCTGCAATAAAATTTTCCAGCAATGGCTTGAGGCACTGACCATTAACTTTGAACATATTATCATTCTTTGGGTCCTCTATTTCAATAGTTCCAAAAGGAAAAACTCTTTTAATCACAAACGGACCTCTCCATTTAGAATGAATTTTTGTAGGAAAAAGATGTAATCTAGAATTATACTAGAGAACTTTCTGTCTAGGCTCAAAACAATTTCTCAAAATTTTCTTATCATGAAAAAAACTTTCATTCATTCCTTGTGAATCCTAGAATTTTCATATGCTTCATTCCTAAGTTCTGCTAACTTATTCAATTAAAGTTCTCTAACAGTACTAGCACCATCCAAATAAAAGTTAAATGTCTTTATAGCCCAATATGATTTATGTTCTAGTTCCACATATAATTGACAAGCTTGTCCATAGATCAATCTATATGGAGACATACCAATTGAGGTTTGTAAAGCAGTACGATAAGCCCAAAGTGCATCGGTTAGTCGTAAAGACCAATCTTTAGGATTTGGGTTGACCGTCTTCTCTAAAATCTATTTGCTTTCCCGAGTTTCAAGTTTAACTTGACCACTTGTTTGAGAGTGATAGGAGGAAACAACTTTATGAGTTAAACCATATATTTTTCATTAAACTTTCAAAGGGTTTATTGCAAAAGTGTTTTACCCCATCACTGATAATGGCTCAAGGTATTCCATGTCTTGAAAAAATATTTTTCTTTAGAAAATTCAAACCAATTTTGTGATCATTATGCTGGCATGGAATAACTTCAATCCATTTAGAAACATAATCAATGCCTACCAAAATATAATGATATCCAAAAAAAACAGGAAATGTACCCATAAATCAATGCCCCAACAATCAAATATTTCAATGACTAAAATTGTGTTTAGAGACATCATATTCCTACGAGTTATTGTTTCTAACTTTTAACTTCTTTCACAAGTTCGACAATAGACATAAGTATCCTTAAAAAGAGTAGGCCAATAAAATCCACATTGTAGAATTTTGAAAGCAGTTTTCTTAACGGAAAAATGGTCACCAAATGCGTTATTATGGCAAAAAGAAATCACATCATTTATTTCATTATCTGATAGACATCTCCTTAGTATTTGGCCAGGGCAATATTTAAATAGATAAGGATCATACTAATAGAAATTGCGTACCTCCACGAGAAATTTTATTTCTATCTTGAGCAGTTAGAGTTTGGTGGAAGTTGACCAATTACCAAATAATTAACAATATTAGGAAACCAAGGTACTTCAGAAATAACAAAAAGTTGTTTATCTGAAAAAGAATCATTAATTAGCATTGTATCAGATAATTTATCAAAAACCAGATGAGATAAATGATCAAGCACAACGTTCTCAACTCCCTTTTTTATCTTTGATGGTGATATCAAACTCTTTTAGTAGAAGGATCCACCTAATGAGTTGAGCTTTGGCATCCTTTATGGTGAAAGATACTTTAAAGCTGCATGGTAAGTGAAAATAGCAATAGGCAATCCAACAAGATAGGCACGAAATTTATCAAGAGCAATTACCACAACAAGAAGTTCTTTTTCAGTTGTAGAATAATTCATTTGAGCACTATTCAGAGTCCTGCTTGCATAGTGATCGGTTCCAGACGTGTGAAAATAATAGTGTTAAAAATAATAAATTAACACGATCTAGTTTTAACCTCTCAGTCGCAAGTACGTGAGTAATATATAGTATAGTTGGGTAGATAGGGTATTGAACAACAGAGATGAAAGTCGTATTTCAAATAGTTATAAAGTAGCCAATTGAATTATATTTATAATAGTTGTTTGATTGGTTTATTTGATTAAACTACTAAACATAAAATAAAATAAAGATAATTGTTTTTGATTTCACTCAAGATAAATAAGTCTAAGGTTGAATTTGAACTCCACCACTAGCCTTATAATGTATTCCTTTAATTATATTATTGCAAGAGGGCGGTACAACTTACATGAATCAGAGTAATAACACTACAAACAGTTGTCTAGTCCCAAAAATGATGCAATCGGTTCGTATTCGCTACAATCCATATGCGATTAGGGATGACAACGGGTCGGGTTTGGGACAGGTTTGGCTAATACCATTACCACCCCATTTAAAAATTACTAATACCAAATCCGCCCCAAACCCGTGACGGGTTGTAATCGGTAATACAATTACCAACCCGGGTTACCATCGGTTGTACTAAATTATTTCTAATAAATTAGAAGCACAGTTGATTTACTAAATTATTTGATGACAAATTAAGTTATAATGCGTTTGGTAACAAATTAAGTTATAAACCAAGTATCTCTCTCTTATTCTAGGCATATATTCTGCTTTACGTTATAAACCAAATATCCCACATATTTAGACAAACAAATATATATATACGCATATTGACTGAAATTCTTTCAAAAAATATAAATATATAGATGTCAGCATCAAGAATTATATTTAATGAGTTATATATAGACAAAGACGCACATATATATATATATAAAAAAATCATAAACGGGTCGGGGTCGGGTTACCAACGGGTTTTCCAGAAAACCCAAACCCGACCCGAACCCGCTTTGGATTTTAATTTTGGATACCAAACCCGTCCCAAATCCGTTTATAAGTTTACCAAACCCGCCCCAATCGAGTTGGGATGGGTCGGAACCCGGCCGGGTCGGACCATTTTGCCATCACAGACTGCGATTGGTATGACTATTGTATGCATCTATACTACAACTACTCCTAAAACATGAAATTAAAAAGCATGTTAACAATCATCTTCTCTAAGCACGGATTGTGTAAACCCAAGACTTTATCATGCCAAATAAGTACCATTATGTATAAACCATTATTAAATCACGGAGGTTCTTGCCCCGAATGATAATACACAGTTGTTCAAGATAAATCATTAATTTAATCTCAGCTTAAGAATATAATCAAGAAATAAATCTTATTTAGGTTATTTGTTTGGTCTCTAACAACATAATCATCATATAAATGTCCTTCATTAGATTCTCCCCCCTTTGCAATAAAAATAAATAAAATATTACATTACTCGGCTTGGGTTTCGTTGATATCGACTAGCCGCTCATGGAAAGAGGAAACTCCATTGTTGATGTAGTCTTCATCTTCATGATTGAATGGTTGATTCTTGAGTTCTTGACGAAGGGAGCCTCTCTCAAAGAGAGAGACTTTTTATGAACAATGATATTCTGGAAAATATGAAAATATATCAAAAGACGTTCCAGAGATATTCCAGATATCTTCTCTTCACGAAGTCTACCTATATTTATAAACAAAAGTTGGTGCAAAAATGACATGTTCTTTGCTTGCACTCCAAGAGAACTAAGGGACTAAGAAATGACGTTGAATGGATGATTCTGCCCCTTGATATACTTGTACAGAAAGTCAGAATTTTGCAATATAGTTTTGCACAGATTCCAAGACGATGATTTCCGAACGATCGAAGGATCCATCGATCGATCGGTGGCTCCTGAATTTTATTATTTATTTAATCCGCAAATTTCCTTGCATTAGCTACTTGTACTCTACTTTACTGACTTGTACCTTGTTGATTTAAGTGCAAATATCTTCTAAGTGTTGCTCTGAATCAAACATATTTGCTAAAAACCCAGAATGAACTCATTTTTTGCATTAAGGCCTGAAAACATGCTTAACACACAACTCAGATAAAAATACCAAATTAATAGAATAAAGAGACTAACAAGAGGTATATTAATGCCCAGAATATCAACTATTCTGGTCTCATCAAGCACCCAAACTTAAACATTGCTAGTCCCTTAGCAATAAAGAATAAAAAGAAATCATGAAGAATAATTAAATCTAAAATAAAAACTAACCCCTTTCTTTCGTGAGGGTGAACGATTACACTTAGCACGTGTAATAAGCCTTTTAAACCCATAGAAAAAATCCTAGTGGACGAGTGAAGTTTCGTGAGAGTTAAATAGACTATCCACAACTTCTTTATATTATTTAATTTTCACATATTCATGAATATACTTGTTCATTAACTAGGAAATGATATAATCTATAGAATAAATGCAAGCAAATAAATCATACTTATACAAAACAATAATTATCTCAGATTAGCGTCAAGAATGGTCTCCACTAGTAACTAAACTTAGTTAATCTTTACTTCTAAAGCCAACAATCCTCCGTGTTCTGTGAACTTTCTCTATAGCACATTTACTCCCATTTGTAGTATATCTCCATATTTGTTTCTTTTGTTTTGGAGAGGCTTTCCTCTCTCTTTATGCTTTTTCCTCTCATATATATATATATATATATATATATATATATATTTTCTTTTCTTCAAGAAGACTTTCTTCTTCTATTTGCTTTTCCCACTCTATATTTTCTTTTTAGTATGCCATTCTCCATTCATTCATATTTGAGTGTGTATTGTTTAAGAGGAAGAATGTTTACGTACTTATGTATCTTTTTTAGTATATACTTTTTTTTTCCAGAGATAATACTTTATATGCTCATAAATGAAACTATAGAGATCATGTGCATGTGCTTATAGGTCAAGATTGTCTTTTCTATTTTCAATTTCAGCAACTTTACTCACCTATGGAGAACCACATCTTTTCACCTTTCTAATTTAACTATTATTCAAAAAAGCATAAAATAATCACATACATATATTTTCTAGACTAGTCTCATGTCCTAATTAATTCACAAATTTAATCCATAACATGTTTAAATAAAGATAAATTAAAATAAGATTTAGAATAATATAATAAATATATATTTCACATAGATATCTATATCTATATAAGTTAGTAAAAATAAAATTACCATATACCTATATATATAAAAATGGGAAAATTTAAAAAGGGACAACTTTTGGACCCTATATTAAAAAAAGGTCAACTTGCAAAAAATAATTTAAACAAAAGGTCACTTAACAAAAACAATTACAAAAGGGACAACTTTAGCTAAAATAATTTAAATTTTGACAAGTTTAAATAATTACAAGACTAAAATACCTCTCACTAATTTATAATTGTTTTTACATATTTATCCTTCAACTATATTATTTTTATAATAACAACTATATCTCATTAAATAAATGTCCTTATTACCCCTACCACATATTTCACTTTCCCTACAGCATCTTTCCCTTTCCCGTTCCCGTTCCAGCAGTTTAGGACTCCAACCCTCGCGCCTCGCCTTGCCTCACCTCGCTTGATAAGAGCATTCATCGGGTGTTGATCGAAGTGAATGTGAAAGCGATTGGAATATTTTGCGGAGTCGAGCGGCAAAAATCATGAGTTATATATATTATATATGCGTTGTGTGTGATTTTGATTTTAGGTTGATATTGCAAGAGATGTTCAACTTATTTTATGGAGTTAACAAATATTGAATCCTAAGTTTGTAAATTGAATGACATCAATTATAGTATTTCAAATGTTTTTTTGCTTTAGAAGCATTTCAAGAGGGTTACAGGCAATTGTCTCATTCCTTTGGAAACTAGTGTTCTTTTATATGGGTGTTGGTAATGTGAAATATAGAAAATATATGGGTCCTTTTGGAAGGAGGATGTTTTTTATATGCTACTACAGTTCATCATGAAATGTATTTAGTATGAATTATTAAGGGGGTCATCTTAAAGTTCGTATAAATGTATTCCATTTGTCCAAATAAATGTGTTGGAGATGTTTCTCTGTTTTTCCACCAATTTGTAATAAACCTAGTCCACACTACTAGTCTACCTTTGTTTTGGTGTATAATCACTATTTTCAACTGCCATTCAACACAACGGTGTTTCTGAATATATAAATTGTCACCCCCCAAATTTCCTAGGACTCCACAACCCGAGCCTAAGAGCTAAGGGAGTGAATGCGGAAGTAATAAAATAAAATAAAATCCATTTAAGTCGTCAAATACCCGTACAAGGGTAAAATAGACATACAAAATCTCAACGATTCCAAAAAGATCACACGGGATTGAAAAGAAGGTAAACCGAAACAATCGATACCTTAACCGAAATGTTGGAACACCCTATGTTCAACCAAGGGTAAAATGGTCATTTCAAGGGTAAAAATAGAAATTCCCAACTACAACTACAAATTTTGGACCTAGCACAAGCCATAGGAACAAATGGAACAAAATCAAAGGTGTGAGGTGGAAACTACAACATTTTGAAAATCGGCATTGCCACGTTTAAGGTCCAAAATTTACCGTCAAATTCAAATGACCATTATGCACTCAAAAATAACTCAAATGAAGTGATTCAAAAGCCTAAACACAAGATCTTGAAGTCATATTTATAAAACGCTAAAGCACACCTCCATCTGACACCCGTAGCTCGAGATATGATCAAAATAGTGAACAGTGGTCAAAATGTGCGCGAGCTGTAGTTGACTACAAGAAACCTTCAGTCAACTACAAGGAGGCCTGCAATCGACTGCACCAAGTAGTCAGTCGAATGCCCAAGGTCGGGGCTAACCAAAATTTTACAGAAACTAAATTTTTCAAGGCTCAGTCGACTGCCTAAAGGCCCAGTTGACTACAAGGGTTTGAAAAAGTTGAAAAATGACTCTAAACCACCTTGAACTCCTATGGAACATGGAGGATAGCCTCAAAACTATTAGGAACTTTTAGGATGCTAATAATATTCCCGGAACTCAAAACTAGAGATGAACAATTATTTTTGTCAAAATCTCTTACTTGAATTTCCATAAAAGATATCCGTCTTGCCCCCGGTCTCTGTTTTTAGTAAATCACAGACTTTAAAATCACAAATTCTTTTCAAAAAACTTCAAATCATTTCAAAACATGAGGTTTTAGTCGGGGTTACGAGGGTAGACGAAAACAGGTTTTTCCATTCAAATCGAAAATGATTGGTTTGAAAACATAGAAAAAATGCCGTTTCCGGCCAAACACCTAAAAATCACATTCCTGGAAAATAATCTACTTCATATTCACAACTACAAATGAAAGGATTCAATGTTGACATTATAGCGCTCTAAGGCGAAACATGCTATAGCTTGTTCAAAATATATATTTGCACAATTCGGCATCGAAGTGCACCAAAAGAATATAATCCCCGCGCATAGCGCTCCAAGGGATGTACATCGACAATAACACCTCGACTAACATGCTAGCCAAGTCAAAATAAAGTAGTTTAACATTTGTTTACAAGTTTACAAGAAAATGAACATAGTTATATATGTGAGTTATACTAATGCTTTACAAAATAAGTAGTTTGCCTCCTTATGCACAAAAGGGAAAAATCAACAACGTGTGTCTACCGAGAGACTAAGGACCTCCCGAAAAGGAATCACCACCTGAAAAATATATAATTTGTGGGTTGAGTTCATTAGCCCAGTAGAGGAAGCGTCATCGCCTCAATATCGATAGTCCGAGTGACATAACCCAACCAAGGTTCATGCCACTAACCCTAGGTCGGTCTCTTGTTCCACATGACTCTCACGCCAATCTGGAACCCCATTGAACCCAACTAATAAGTTCCCCAACATGCTCACAACATAATTATTCACAATTATGGCATGCTTTAGTCATCAAAACCACAATCACATATATATGGTAGTTAAGATGTAATGTGACCAACACGCCTATGGTACGCACAAAAACACACACCCTACTCTAAGGGTCAACAACATCATTCTCTAACCCTTCACTTTATTCTCATAAGGGGAGGTAGATTTATCATACCGATTCTTCCCAAATGCTTTTGACACTTCACACTTTTAACAAGGATGACCGTCAACACGACGCGATCGTGACATAGGATTTGGAACAAGTCCTCCCCCTATCGTCTCAGTTTCTTAGAAGATTAGTTCTATAGGAGCGAGAAACACCCCTTAGTCAGTTGTTACGATGATCCAAAGCACGACAACGCAAACCTGTTTACACAACTCGTATAAACCAACACCCATGTCTTTGATACTACATGGTACCCAAAATGCATCAAGGTCTTCACTCACAACCATATGCCATCACAATACATGATTATCTCAATTTGCGTTATATTGTATCCAACTCAACCCAATACTTACACTTCCACATTTATAAGCAAGTTCACAATTATAAACAATATTTCTCAACATGCTCTATCACAATACATGCTCATTTTATTAGGCAATATATTGTACTCATATTATCACAATGCTTACAATTTCACATTTAATAAGCAATAAACCACAACATGAATTCATATCACAAAATCATGTTCTCAAGACCCAACTCGCATATATATATATATATATATATATACGACATATATACACATAGACGCACACACCCTCGTACAAAGACGAACACAATTCATTTTTTCCCTACCTCAATTCCAAGCAAGCTTATTCAAGAATGCCCAAAAGAGGTCCAACTTAAGCTACCACTCCAAAGGTTCATTAGAATAGCTCCCAACTATCAACACACCACATGAACAACAAGATTTACTATGGTGTCACAAGAAAACCGAAAATTATACAAAATTGGCTCCAACCACAGGAATCAATTCAAACCTTAATGATTTCTATTTTAGGGTTTTATGGAGAAATAGAATCTTAAGAGTATAAGTTATGGAACTAACCACTAGCTTTTTCACAAGGTGAAAATCAAGAGCTATGGTAGATGAAAACAACTCAACCTTCCATAAACATGAATAAGAGATAACTCAAATCAATATCAACTCAAGAACTCAAAAACATGAGAACTTGGGTTCTTGCAACAAAACCCTAGAGTGAATTAGAAGACCTACCAAAGTTTTTCAAGAACACCACCAAGAACTATCCCCAACTTAGCAAGAAGAGGAAGAAAGAGCAAAAGTTTGTGGATGTGTGAAGTGTTTCAAAGTGGCTCACCCTAAAGGGTTGTAGAGATTCTCCACTCACCTTCTCACCATCCAAGGGTTGAGAATAAGGCAAGAAAAATGAGGAGATGATCCAAGGGTAGACATGAAGTCTTGCTAAATGAAAGACCAAGAATAATGGATTATTTCATTTGAGTGCCAACCAAATAAGGCCCTATGATCCAAGGGTTGAGAACGAAGATGGGAGAAGAAGATCAAAGGCTAGAAATGAGACACCACTCCAAAAGTGTAAAATGACCAATATTTTTCCAACTTAGTGTTATTCACAAGAGTGTCACCAAGACTCTTAAATATCCTTTTATCCCTTATCATTCTCTCTAATTACCAACATGCCACTCATGCCCCAACACTTAGCTAAAATCTCTACACTTTCCACTAAGTGTTCAAAATGTGAAATTACTGATTTATCTTTCGACCATTTCATTCCCGAAATCGTTTTCAATAATTTTCATTATTCTCAAAATGAAAATACAACGTGCAACTTACAATTTTTATATCACATACAGCATGTAAGTCATACTAAGCACATAAACACATTAAGCACATAATCACAAAAGCTCTTAATTGTTTAAATAAAATTTTTAATTAACACGTAAAAATTCCGGACGTTACAACCTTCACACCTTAGGAGATTTCGTCCTCAAAATCAAGACGTACCTATAGTAGAAAACAAGTCCGGGTATTTTTCCCGAACTTCACGCTCACGCTCTCAAGTCGCCTTATTGACTCCGCGATGATGCCACAAGACCATAACTAATGGAATAATTTTGCCCCGCAAAACTTGCTCTCGACCATCCAAGATCTTCACAGGTCACTCCTCGTAGGATACGTCCTCGGCAACATTGACATCAACCCAACTCAATACATGAGAAGGGTCTAGCTCTTACTTACGAAGCATAGAGACATGAAAAACATCATGAACCCTCGATAATTTTGGTGGCAACGCTAAACGATATGCCACCTCACTAACATGGTCAAGAATATTGAAAGGTCCAATAAAATGTGGAGAAAGCTTTTCGCTCTTCCTGAATTGCATCAAGCCCTTCCGAGGTGAGACCTTTAGAAACACTTGATCTCTGACCTCAAAGAACAAAGGACGCCTACGCCGATCCGCATAGCTCTTATATCGGCTATGTACTATAACCAAATGCTGTCGAGTAACCCCAACGTTCTCGGTTGCCTCATAAACCATATCGGGTCCCAAAATCGTAAAATCACCAACCTCGGCCCAACAAGTCGGTGAACGACATGGTCTACTGTATAACCCTCAAAAGTTGCCATCTGAATACTGAATTGATAACTATTGTTATACGCGAATTATGCTAAATGAAGATGATCCTCCCAACTACCTCTAAAATCAATAGCACAAGCACGAAGCATGTCCTCCAGGATGTGAATGGTACGCTCTCATTGACCGTCCGTCTGAGGATTGAAAGCGGTACTAAACCGTAATTGTGTATCCAAGACTTTTTGAAAATCTGTCTGAGGATTGAATCGAGGCAAGACTTAGGAATTAATTTGAGAAATTAATTAAATTATTTTCCTGCGAAATTAAATAAATCCCTATTTGAATTGAAAAAGAAAAGGTGGCTTAGTTCCCTTTTTACTGTGTTAGGGGATATGTAAACTTAAGGGATGGGAAAACTTAGACGTTATGCTAGGTTCCCTTTATAATACGTGGATTATTGCTTTAAGGGAATTAAAAACATGTTTAAATGAATGAACTTGTATACTTGTGAATTAAAGTATAAGTTGATGAATTGCAAGCATGATTATATGATATAATTGCTTGTTGTGGTTTATTGCTTTATTGTTTTAAAAGCATGTGAAAGAGATTATGAGATTCATGTGGTAGTATGTAGATATTTTCATAAATATGATGTATTACATATTTATGTTGAGACATGATTATTATTGAGGCCCTGGATGCATATTGAGAACATCGTGTAGTGTCAAATCATGGTGTTGGTATATGCAGGTAGTGTAATCATGTGTGGGTGTCTTTGTGTCGAATCGTCACAACAACTGGCCAGGAAAAGGTGACTCCCACCTCCAGAATAGTAAACCGGGAATTGGGGATATAGGGTTGGTGGCTGCCCCATCGTGGTGGTATGCGCCACTCTCAAAGTCGCAACCGTGTTGTGCATATGAAGTCGCAACTGGGTTGTGCATCCGTTATTCGGATCTTTGGAATAGGGTTGGTTGTTGCCCCATCGTGGTGGTATGCACCACTCTCAGCATAGGAGTTGCAAGTAGGGCTCTCGTGCAACCGCCTTCCTTGTTGAAAGTGAAAGATAAAATTCACTTGGGAAGAATCAGTGCGGTACTCTTTATGCTCATAGTATGGGTAGAGTGCATATTCGTTAACCTGTGATTGGGCAAAGGGTGGTATTAAGTCACATTGTATTGCATAGCATTATGTGATTTCATTTGACATGTATATGTGATATTATTACATGTGATTGTTGGAGCAGGTTTATATGTGCTATTATTACCTGTGGATTTTGGAGCATGTTAATTATGAATATTGCAATATAAATTCATATTTTATAAAATGCTCAACTGAAAGTGAATAATGTGAAAACATGAATTAAATGCGGTAACTTTTCAAGTATAACGAAATGTTTATTTTTATACCTGTGATTATATACTTTCGTACCCTTGGGGGAGGTTAAGTATATTGGCATAGTGACCTCTGTGGTTAGTTGAGGTTAGTGATGGACTGTATAGTTGATTTTGAGTTGATGCCTTAGAGAAGGCGGGGTAATAGTTTTGTGATCGTGGTTAGTTGTGTGACCTCTTTGGAGATTTAAGGCCAGTGATTGATTCTAGTATCAATTGAGATTTGAGGCCTTAGAGAAGGCGGGTGAAAAGATTGTGAACTTAGTGGATGTTGTTGTATAGACCTTTAGGTGACTTTCACTTTTTGGGGAATAGGTTATCAACTGTATTTAAGATTTTGATTGGGTTAGAAGAGGTTATAGTTGAGGTGATTTTATTTAAGTACTTGGAGTACCGTAGAGTTGTTTCTCATGCTTAGTTCATTCTCCTAAGCATTCCTTATACTGTGTTTTGTACTCTGGTATGTGATTGTTGACTCATATGTCACTTATTGAGTCGTCAATTACGGCGAGGTGCCGAACCTCTTCCTTGTGTGGTCATTTGATCTCGTGGGGTTGGAAACGGATAGTTGTGTTCCGTGAGCCCAACATAGTACTCTTCCTTCCTTATCCTCTTGGACATTATCGGAATCCGTGGAGTTATGTTCACTCTTATTTGGCTGTTTTTCAGAAACGGTGTTTTCTAAGCCTTAAAATAAACTCTTTGTATTTAAAAGGAAAAATCCGTTTTCGCCTACCCCCGTGGCAACTAAAAGTTTTAGCACTTTATAAAACGATCTTAGGATCTTCTTTAAAAATATTTTTTAACTTCTAAAAGCCAGTGATAGCGACTGACGGAGACCGGGGGCAAGACGGTTATTTTTACTGTGTGGTTTTTTAAAGGAAAACTATTTTATTCCTTTTCTCGAGATTCTGAGATCTCGAGACTTCTTTCTCAAGATCTCGCCCTGTAGAGTTTTGAAAGGTGTTTTCTTGTTCACCTTTGCTTCGATAATTTTCAAATCTCATGTTTGAGGCTAGTTGTAGTTCAGTGCACACATATAGTGTTGCCCTTCCTTTCTTCTTGGTAGTTGATGTCACCACTTAGGTGATTTAAGTTGTTACACATGTTAAGGGCATGGATACTAAGTGGATTGGTTTCTTTTGTCCAGGTGTTCTTCCTAAACACTTGTGGTGTTTTAACCTTGACATTGTTGTCTCGGTTATCTATTGGTTAACATTGGAATTTCTTTTCCCTCGCTTTCTTTCCTTGAGTCTTATGTGGTTGTCACGAGAGTAGTGTTCAGGTACTCTTCGAGATTCGACCGTTTAGCATTCCTTATCCATAGTGAGAGTATTGGTGATTTGTTGACCTTGTTGGAGATGGTATTTTGAGATTTTCGTATGGTGATATGATGAGGTGATTCCATCCTTGAGGTATAGATTTTCTCTAGGAATGAGATGAGGTTTCTTATATATATATTTTACATATATATATATATAGATGACGATTGTGTTAGTACGTAAGGACGTGAGTGCTTTTCCTCCTGTGTTCTCGGGGAGTGAGTTATGAGTATTCCTTGGTACTAGTGGTGGATTTTGATCCCTGTGGATATTAGAGGTGAGTGTGTTTTCCCTCTGTTTGGACTTTTTGGTAAGCGTTGTGAACGCTTGATGATTTGTTAGATTGGACCTGGGGGTCGTGTACCTAGTGTACGTTGGTGAGAGTAGTGTAGACTACTGGTGTTGGTACTTGGAGTACGAGTCTTAGTTGTACCTTATAGACTTATGTTGTGTACTTATACATATGTAAATATATATATATATATATATATTCCCGATATGTATACTTATTTACGGTAGTATACGAGTACATACCTTGGGTTGCGTAGCTGGGATTTATTGGGCTATGTATCTTGCTAGATAGTTTAGCATTACCTAAACAGTTAGAGGATGTGGTAGTTAGGATATCATTTTTCCCACTGAGCTTATTTTCTTACAGGGGTATTTCATCGCCCCCTGGTATTCCCACACCTGGTTGCAAGAAATGTTATGGCTATGGGCAGCATACGGTACAACGACAGTTCCCTTTTTATTTTCCTTGTTACAGGTTTTGGAGTTGCACAGGGTGATGCGGTTACAGTTGCAGCGCAACTGGTTTGGGGACGATAGTTATCTGTTGTCAGTTTCTTTACCCATTTTGTATGGGATTGTCATATGTTTCTCTTGGGAGCCAATCTGTTGGCATATCCCTATTGATGTATCTTTTATTTCCTGTATTTATTATTTCAGGATGGTATTGTATCTATTCTGCACTGCTATGCGTATTTCTGTATTCTTATTCGAGCATTTGTGGCTTTGTTAATTATAGAGGGTTGTATAGGGGTAGTGGTGCTTCTTTCCACTGCCTCGACCCTAGTAGAATTGATGAATGTTGGGCATATGAGCCATGGATATTATCGAACTGTTATTGGTAGGTTATTCTGTTGTGGTAGTGTGTCCGAATGTTCCATTTACAAACGAAACTCTGCCGGATTTTCGTTAGATTCCGCTGCTATGTTCTATCCTTCATTTGGGTATGAAATATACCACTGTTATCATTATTCCATACGTTTTCATGATTAATGATATCTTAGTTGGTCGTTCGTATTAAGGATCACATCCTTGATTCCTTGGATGTCCCGATTTAGGAGTCTTAGGAATTTAGGGGCATGTCTGTTGGTATCAGAGGATACTATTGAGTTTCTAGTATTCGATTTAGGCATGGAGTATATTTTTCATTGTTATTCCATGTATTTCCTTGTTATTGTTGACTCTAGTGGTTGCTTGACTTACGTCACCCTTTGGAAATTCGTTGATTCTCCGGGTTGGAGTTTTGGGAATTTTAGGGGCGTGACATTCCTAGTACTAGGAAAAAATTGAAATGGTGCGTTTAAACTTATCTATGGAGAAACTACATAATATAAAAGAGATATAAGCATAGATAATGTTAAAAAGGAAAATATATGAGCCTTTCCAGAACTGTAAATTGTATAAATTTCGTAACTTGGACTAGGATTTAAATCATATAGGTCCAAAAAGGAAAAAATCAATATTTTATGAAAATATAAAATTCTAAACAATTACAACCTACCAATCAATAGCTATGATGCTCGATCGATCGGTTACTAATAATTTTCATTTTATTTTAACCAAACACAATATATATATATATATATATATATATAATATAGATTTTATGAAAAATACTAAATGTAAATATGCATATAACTCCCTCCCCCAAATTTATTTATTACAGAAATGAGAAAATAACTTATATCTATGATGGTAGATAGCTATTATTTAAATTAAATATGAAATAACCTGAAATGCCAAAATTTTCATATATATATATATATATATATATATTAAACTTTGTGATAACATAATAAACTAGAATGGAAAACATTTATGGCATAAATATCAGAAAGAAAACATGAGAGGGTGGCCAACAATGTCTATAGTGATCGCTCATACTCATGCTTTCTGCACCTATCTACTGGGTAGGTGGATCCTGGGGATGACAGGGCTGTGCCACCTAAAATAGGCGTATCTCCTCTGTAAGTGTGTCTATATACTTTAAGATAGTCGCCAGGTTTGCTCTAACCCCTTCCCACTCAGTCCTAGGGATAGTGACCGCCTCCGCGGGGACTAATGGATCCACTGCAGGGGTTGCTGCTAGAGCTAGTGGTGGTACTGCTACTGCTACTGCTGTTGGTCCTCGCTGGCTCCGAGGAATGAGATATCTACGGGATCGTGTCTAATCATTTGGATAATAAAGCACTCTGGCTGTAACAACTGCGTCATCATCCTCGATGGCATCCCACATCAAGCTCATCGCTAGTGCGGGTAAAGGAATCTCATAGCTTTACTTCTTGATGGCATACTTCTTCATCATCTTCTGCATCGCCCACCGCATCTACTCAAAAATAATATGGGGAATGGAGATCCAAAACCCATGCTAAAAAGCATAAAGAGTCAGGTTGAGCAACCCCCGCCACTTAGTCTTATGCTCTTATGGGTGCACCTGTGCTCTAAGCACATCATCAATAAACCAGATCCTTGTTGGCCAATCGACCTTCTTGGTACAAGTCATGGCATCATCGCAAACTTGTGGCAACATCAAGCTAGTGAAATTTGATCAATCGATGGTTCTGGCGTCGGCAGAGGATGATATGTCCCCTGAAGATCAGGAGGGCACTCAATCGGTATCCCCTAAGTCAGAGCAATCGACTTAGGAATAATCTCAAACTCCTAGTGGCGAATAGAAGTAAAGAGCCGGACCCGGTCCTCCTCCAATTGTATCTCCAACAGGAGCCAAAACTCCCGTACCATCCTCTCATAAATAAACTCGAAGGGGGAAGACAACAATAGGCCTAACCCTCGAGAGATGAAATCCTAGACTGCCCAGGTGATCATCTCATCGCCCATAAAGTAGTCTACGTCGTACGTAGGCTCGTGGCGTAAGGACTTCTGGACAGCCCTATGGACGGTGGTCCGGACCTCCTGTAGGGTCGGTGAACAACCTCTCTTGCGCCTGGCAGCACTAAACTCAGCCTTGGTTGCTTTCTTGGCGTGTACGATCGTTGTTTTGAAGAGAAGGCTAAAATAAAAATTTCTGAACGATCGTGATACTCAAGTGATCGATTGCCTGTAGTTGCCGCTCGATCGAAGGAAACTGATATCGATTGCTTAAACCCAATCGAATGATCGAAGTACTAATTGATCGATCGTTTGAAAACTCTCTTGAAAGAATGCAAGATCGATCACGAAACTATAATCCTCGTGTAAATGTGTAGCATGAACTCTTTTAGAGGAATTAAGTTATTGTTTTTATATAATTTTTTTTTTAACCTAATAAAAGTGGGGGAATAGTTTTCGCTAACTACCTACATCGATTGATCGAGGAAGATAACCGATCGATCGGTAAAATAAAATTTTTGAAATGAATAAATAAAGAATAGTAAATTAAAATCCTAATTTAATACACTTGGCTAAAATCTTAGGTAACTTTTAGACTGAGACCATTATTTAATGTCGATGGCATGACAACTTTATTATGTCTAATCAGGTTTATCCATGACATCTATCATATTGATTTTTGTTTTGTTTAATGAATTTTAATCGAAGTTCCCACCATCAGTCCATCTCTTCATAATTAAGTGTATTGAAAAATTTTCAATGGTCATATTCTTTACTAATAAAAATATCGGTTTCTGATGGGATTTCAAATTTGAGTTCTAACTGATCTCTGATCATAGCTTGAACTGAGAAAGGAAAAGGAATTTTCCATTTCTGATCGAAAGGAATTTCATAATCTATTATGGCTTCCCAAAATGTTTCCATATGATCATAAAAAATCTCGGGGATTGAAATCCAATATCCCTTGTCGAAATAGTAAAGCATTTTAATAAGTGATTGCCCTCGTATATTACCAAACTTTAGACCAACTTATCTTGAAATAATCGTATCTAAGAACCATAGCTCAGGTTTAATTTTGGCTTTTGTAATCCCTCCCATAATTAATTTTATATTATCATCTCTACATATTCTTCTAGTCATAGTGAGAATTGTAGGATTGGGAGTGATTATTTTTGGGAAAGCATTCTCTAAATCCGAGGATATTTTATTGGGAATTTTCCATGCTCTTGTAATAGTGTCAGGGGGTATTTCTGTCACACCCCTAAATTCTAAACACTCCCGAACCGGGACATCCAAGAAATCCGGGGTGTGATACATACAAAGAGCGACCAACTAATATCATAAATAACAATAAAATGAATGGAATATTATTAATAACAATCATTCCATACATAACCAAGCAAAAGCTAAACCAAATGATACACAAGGCATATTGAGGCGCCAAAAGAATACATCTCTACAACGATGCAATGATACCAAATACAAGGAAGGGATATGCCAACATACTGGCTCCCAATAAATACAATAATAATCTCCACATAAGGGGCGAGTAAAGGGAAAATCTAATAGGAACAACACTAGATGAAGACGTCCCAATCCCGCAACGTCATCCATATCCCTCTACGCAAATCCAGAACCTGCAACGAGGAAACAAAAGAAAGGTATCATTGCACCCCATGTTGTCCGTAGCCGAAACATCACCTGCAAACTGGTGTGGACCACCAGGGCAAACCAACGCCGGGGCGAGCTCATTAAGCCCCGTAGGAGAAAGGGAATCGTAACTGTCACATCCTCCGACCCTCCAAATCTAGTGTGAACCAACCCGTGTATATGCATCTACCCTAGGTCGGTCAAACATCCCTCATGGCACTTAAGCCAATACGAGACCCCGAAAACACATCCCCATAGTCCCCTACCATACATTAACAAATAGGGCAACTAGCACGTAGTGAAAGCATAACATAACAGTATATAATAAATGCACATCTATATATATATATATGTACATACATATATAGAGAGAGACAAATAACTAATACAAGCCACGTAGTACAGAGCAATCACACCGACTACGCAAAGGTCACATGTTCGCCCAATGGTAAAATGGTCATTTCAAGGGCAAAATGTACTTTCAAACTTTACCCCACCTATTTGAACATAGGTAAAATCATAGAAACAAATGGAACCGAATTCAAGGCCATGACGCGAGAGATATGAATATTTGAAAATGGCATCGGACAACGCCAACCCAAATAGAAAGTTAAAGTACCCCTCTTTCACCAAGGGTAAAACAATCATTTCAAGTGATAATAAATGATTTCAAATTTTGTATCAAATATTTAGATATAGAATAAGCCATAGAAATAAATGTAACCTAAATCAAAGCCTCGAGACGAGAGATATGTATTTTTGAAAACGGTATCAAACAACGTCTACAAAAATGGACAGCTGAAGTACCCCACTTTCACCAAGGGTAAAACAGTCATTTCAAGGATAAAAATGACATTTAAAAGTACAAATACAAAATATGGACCTAGCATAATCCATAGGAACAAATGGGACTTAATTCAAAGCCACGAGGCGAGAGATATGAATTTTTGAAAATTGTTACGCGCACTGGGCAGCAAGGTGCGACTAGCTACAGTAACTACCGAAAACCCAACTTTCTGCCATTTTTCAACTTCTGTTGAACTGCACTCAACTTCTATAGACTGATTCAATATTACACTAATAAGCATAGAAATGTTTCATTTTGTGAGAATTTGCGGTAAAATGACCGTTTTGCCCCTGGTCTCTGTTTTAGCATCCTACCGATTTTTAAATACCAAAATCTTTTCAATCGACTCAACATCATTTTCTAAAAAACCAAAATTTTAGTCGGGGTCACGGGGGTAGGAGAAAATGGGTTTTTCACTTAAAGACCGAATGAACTTAAATACAAGTCTTATGAAAAATCAATTTTCGGGGAAACAAACCGAAACACCAATGTAAAAACCAAAGCGAATTTATAGACGCTCAATGAAACAAGGAAATGATGAACCGAAGTGAATGGTACTTCCAAGGAAAAAGGCAAGTGGCTCTACACAAGAACACTAACCCCAATCCCACCACACTTAGCTCTACATCTAATTCCCTAAACTCCACAACAACTTAATTAAGAGTGACCACAACTTCAAGGAGATTCCAATCCTTAGGATCGCTAAGGGGAACCTAGTGGCATTTGCCAAGGAACCAACTAGTTTGAATCAAAACCTCTTCCGATTCTTTCAAACCTCAATTTCACATCCGAAACCACATCACTTAGGTTTCTAACAAGATCATATGACCATCAATAGACAATCGACGTAGTTCACTTATAACATCATCTATCATAACCAAAACCTCCATGTCACGATTGATGTCACATTCTTACGTCAATGCTAACTTAGACTAGAAAACCATTACCCGCCTTTTCAAGGCTTCAACTCACATTCAACTCCATAGTCCACTACCGACTTTACTTATCACAAGAAAGTCATTAAACCAACTCCTATCACCCCACAAGTGACTATAAACACATATCAACAAGTATAAGCATTTATTTCACATTAGACTTTAAAACAAGACATGCAAATCATATTCTCACATCCTTCAATTTCACTTGAGCATTTTAATAACAAATGAATTATACATTGAAATTTACATTAAACATGCTCCTCAACCACATAGGATAATATCATGATCCACATGTAAACATAAATCACATAATATAAAATCAAATGCAATGTGACTCACACACCTCATGATACACCCTATGCGCCCAACACAGGTTAACAGATACACACTCCACCCATTTACAATGAGAAAAAGTACCGCACCGATTTTTCCCATGTGATTTTGACACTTCTCACTTTCAACAAGAAAAGCGGTTGCACGAGACGACCCATGACGAAAGATTCATATATCAGATGCACGAGACAACCCGCGACTTTGAGAATGAGACGACTGGCCCTATACTCGATTCTCGGACACACTAGCTCCGTAGGTTGGGAACACCCCCTGGCCAGTTGTTGCGACGATCTGAGACAAGACTACTCACCCATGGTTACACGATCGGGCGTAGCCCAACACCAATTGAATTCTCAATACAAAAGGTGAACACTATATGCGCTATGTCTCAAAAGATCCATGCACCAACACAAATATGTATCTCATCATATTTATGAAAAAAATTCCCAAAATGCCAACACGAATCCCATTAATCATTCAACATGCTTTTAAATCTCATTAAAGCAATAATTAACAAGGATGTTTTCTCATGCACCATTCATGTTCCAAATCATCAAGTTGTCCTTTTATGACACAAGGATAATATTTTCATTCATTTAACATGCTTTTATCTTAATTAAAGCAATTATCAATAAGGACGCAACTCCATTATTTTAAACATGCTCTTAGTTCAATTAAAACAAGTTTCTCACAAATCATATCTCAAACATAACATCAATTCCCAAAATAGTAAATATCATTCACAAAAGGGAAATTAGATAGTCGTTCTAAGTTGAGATGTTGCGTTACACAGATCACATAGTATATCTTCAAATGCGTTAACCAAAGGAGCTAGCCTAATCTCACTACCAAGGTTACATCCCTAACACCTACATACAAATATGTATAATTACACTTACACATATACACAACTACACCCACATACATATACACATATAGGCATATTAGCATACTTTAATATTGGAAATCTCAAGAACAACCACCCAACTAGCATGCATCATAGTCCTATTAATATCATCACCAAGTACTCCATACACAAGGGTTAAATTACCTAGACATGTACAAACCCTAACATCACATTTTCAAGGATACACTTAGCAATTACATCTAGGGTTAGAACCCTAGAATCAAATTTACACCTACACAATCACAAGATGAGCTAGTTAAGAAGTTTTCCCCTACCTCCATGAAGAGAAAAGCAAAACCACTAGGTAAGGCCAAAGAAACCCTAGCTCTTCCCCAACACCAAAATCAAAGGAGCAAATCGGTGGAAAGCTTCACCATAGCCTCTTAACAATGAATCAAGACCCAATACAAGAGGAGAACAAGAATCATGAAGTGGTTCATCAAGAAAATAAAAAACTAGGGCTTGAAAAGAAACACACAAGGAGGGAAGAACACTTGCCAATTCTTGGCTCAAATCCAAGAGGAGAACACCATGATCAACTTTCATGTTGATAGTCACATCAAACTGCAACTTAGGATGATGAAATCAACCCATAACTTGAGAAGAAACAAGAGGGAAAATATGAGAGCAAATGGAGAGAAATAGATTGTGTCTTGCCAAATGATAGACAACTACAGTCACACATGTGTAGAGATTTCCCACCCACCCCTCTCACAATCCAAGGGTCCAAAACAAATATGGGGAAAAAGAAATGAATCCAAGGGCTAGAAATAAGTCTTGCAAATGGAAGACTTAAACCAATACACTACCCTTATACACTTGCCAAACAAGGCCTTAACATCCAAGGGTTGAGAATAAGGCAATGAAAATGAATAAAGGATCCAAGGGTTGACATGAAGTCTTGCAAAGTGAAAGACTAAGAATAATGCATTCTTGCATTTAAGTATCATCCAAATAAGGCCCTATAATCCAAAGGTTGAGATTAAATATTGGAGAAGAAGATCAATGGCTATAAGTGAGACACCTCATAAAAGTGGAAATGACCAATTTCATCTCAAGTTAGGGTTATTTACAAGAGTCTCATCATGCCTCTTAATTACCCTTCTACCCTTTGTCATCCTCTCTATTTACCACTATGTCATTCATACCCCAATACTTAGGCAAATCTCTACACTTTCCACTAAGTGCTATTAATATGAAAATACCAATTTACCCTTCGGTCATTTCTTTCCCAAAATCGTTTTTAACTATTTTCATTAATTACAAAATAAAAATACAACAAGTAATTCACATATTTACACCTATGAAAAAGCACCCGCTAAATATGCTAAGCACAACAAGCATATAATCACATAATTGCTACACCGGACTGTCTACAATAAACTAGGGTAAAACATTCGGGAACGCAACACTAGTGCTGAAGCTCCAACGAGAAAACATTGCAACGAACTCAAGTAGTTGTCAAAGACCAATAAATCCCGAAGCTAAAAATGAAAGTCCACGACATCGTCCCATTAAGTCCAAAACATAAACACAAAAAATTTACACATACCAAGATTACACAAGACGTCATGAATAAGTGACGTCACAAAACGTTAACACTTGAAAAAGAATTCAAGAAAGGAGAAAGGAAATGCGGGGTGTTACAATTTCTATCTCATGCCCCTGCACTTTAGTATGTAATACTTTACTTATCTCAGGATCTTTTAAATATATATTTTGATAGAATTCCCGAACTAAATTAGGATAAGCTACAGATGAAGCAAGTTGTAAAAGATTTTATTGTCTTTGTTTCTTAAGCTCTGCTATAACTTTCTTGATTGCTAATTATGAATGTTCATCCTCAAAGAAAATGCATTCATATTTTAAGGAATGATTCATAAGATAATTGTCTTTTGTAGGCTGTGGATGTAATTTTGATAAAGTAGGTTCTGGTTTCACCATTTCTTTCCTATTTGTTTCTTCTATTTTAGCTAGAGCTAGCAATTCGTGTCAACAGGTCGTGTTTGGGTTGAACCCGAAATGACACGAACATGAAATGACAAAACCCAACACGACATGATTATTAATCGTGTAGAAGTTATTAAACACTAATACGACTTATTTTTTAAACAAGTAACACGACACGACCCGTGTAATCCGTTTAAAAAATAGGTCCTGTCGGGTTCAACCCAAGTCAAAAATTTTGACTTGTTTCAAAAAAAACTAATTAACTTTAACAAAATAATATAATCAACAATTTAGATAAGCCAAAAATAGAAATATAAATATAACATTACAAATCACTTCAATAAAATATAAATCAAGTTTACAATGTTTCATTCTTTTGATTATACAAAAAACTAATTATAAATCAATTTCCTCCTCCAAGCTTATCACTGGACAAAACCAACTATCACTACTTCGTACTTTTTACACCTGAAACCTAGATTAAAAAAATAAGATAAATGTTTTCAGTCATTGACTTAAACAAAAAAAATAGAAAAATTAGAAAAAATTAACTAAACATATAATTTGTCTCATTCAAGGTTAATAGAACATACTAGAGTTAGTTGAAGAAAATATCCATTGAACATATCTTAATTTGTCATGCCCCAAATTTCCAAAGACTCCCGAACCGGGACATCCGAGGAATCCGGGGTCATGACAAATCTATAAAATTTGTCATGATCTATATGCCAACAGACTGACTCCCAAGAAGTACAACAATAGTCCAAATACAGGGGATAAGTAAAGGAAATTGAAAAATGGAACAATTCTATGTACAAACGTCCCAAATTCCGCAATAGCATCAGTGCCACAAGTCATCCTGTACTCTAAGCTGTCTGTAGCCGAAACATTATCTGCAAACTGGTGTAGACCACTAGGGCAAACCATCACCGGGGTGAGCTCATTGAGCCCCATAGGAAAAAGTAAATCCTAATCGTCACATCCTCCGACCGTATAAACCCAGTGTGAACCAACCCATGTACATGCATCTACCGTAGGCCGGTTAATCATCCCACATGGAAATCACACCAATATGAGACCCCTGAAACAAATCCCTCTAGTCCCCTACCATGCATCATCAAGGAAACTAGCACATAATGAATGCATAATATCACATCATATGGAAAACACACACACATATATATATATACGTATATATATACAGAGATACAACAAATAAGTACAAGTCACGTTGTCCTAGCCTCACGAGAGAACACTATGACTAGTACCCACCAATCCAACACTAGTAGTCTACACTACTCACATAGACGTACACCAAGTACACAATACCCTGTCATAATATAGCCAATCACTTTAGTGGCTACAACAATAACCATATGCTCCAAAGGAACTAAAATCACCGCGATGCCCATAAGAAGGAATATCCATAACCAGTACTAAGGAAAATCTTAAGTCCTTATGTACCCACATAATCATCATCAATGCATATATACACAATACACATATGACACCATAATCTCTTAACAAAGGTGAACCTCACTCACCTCAATATCACTACTGATGCCACAACATCAATCTCACGATACCATCCATAAGGGGATCAATTCAATCACTAAGGTCCTCACTATGAACAAGGAATGATAGCTACTCAACCACGAAAGGTACGTGAACAGTACCTTTAAGAAGGGCCACACAAGACCATGACATCAAACAAGGGATGAAACTCCAATGCTAACCGGAACATCTCATTAATATGGAAGGGCATCCACCCGTGACGAGGAAAACCACCAATATGTATGTGCACTAAGACACACACATCATAACTGAAACTCGGAATGAAAGAAGGTATGATAAACACATACCGAGAGAAATACTCTCAAATCAACTGAACAACCATAACTTAAGGATTCCTATGACGCCCCGAGGACGAAAAAGGAAAAGTGACACGCTGGAACCACGAAACCCAGTGTTCGTTTCCAACCCCATAGATCAAATGATGATACAAAGGAGTGGCTCGACATCATGCCGCGACCAACATCAAGAAAGATGGACCTAAGATGATCCTTCAACTCATCAAAACTCATCCCTAAAGACCACTAATCAATGCCTCAAGCATAGGAGAAGAAATGGTGAAGCATAAGGGAGAGAATAGAAAGAAGCTGCAAGAAATACATAAATAGGTGCCACCAAGTTGTACCTCGAGTACTCGGTGGTGGAAGCTTCGAGTACTCAGTGGCTCTTCCACCGAGTTGTACACCGAGTACTTGGTAGCCTTAGAAATGGCCAAAACTCTCGAGCAAAAAATGACGCTCGCGCGCAAATGTGCTCACTTATGCACTTGCGAAGTACTCGGTAGAATCATCACCGAGTACTTGGTGGCCCCCAGAATGCAAAGTCAAGGAATGAACCCGAAAAGCTCCAAAATGAAACCGGACGACTCCGGGCCAAACCTGAACACACCAAAACATCTACAACACCATGTGGAGTGACACCACAGAGAACGAAGAATGAAGAATGAAGTCCAAAAATGACAACACTTCAATGAAAATGGGAAATATGATCCCGAACTCTATCCCCAACCGGGAACTCAATTCAGCTCTCAATGAACGACTCATCTCAACAACCTACGACAACTAAGTTGACAACTCCAATAACATTCATATTCTTAGGATATGAAAGGCAAGATCTAGTAGCCAATACTCGGAAACTAACTAGGTTCAATCAAGACCACTTCCGATCCATTCAAACCTCAATTCACACTTAACATCACTCCTCTTAGATTACTAACGGAATCAAAAGAACGTTACCACATAAGTGACTAGGATCAATCCTAACCTCACTTAATTAAACTCCAAACCTCAAGTGCAAAGTAAATACTAATTGGCCATCGATACATAACCAACTAAAATCCCAAACTATTAAGGATCGAACACCCCTCAAAGGTGCAAAAACATCAAGTGGTCAATACCACACTATCAACCCAGGTCATAAAGCCAACACCCGCTTCTTTAAGGTCTCATTTCATAGTTGACCCTATAATCCACTATCGACTTTATTTATCACAAGAAAGCCATAGAAAACCAACTCATAACCCCACCTAAGGGTATATAAGCTCATAACAACAAGTATAACTATTCATCGCACAATATACTTTAAACAAGGAATGCAAATCATATTCTCACATCCTTCCATTTCACTTTAGCATTTTAATAACATGTGAATTATATATTCCAAAATCCACATTAAACAGGCTCATTAACCACATGGGATAACATCACAATCCCCGTGTAAACATAATCACATATTAGTAACTCATATGCAATGTGACTCACACACCTCATGGAACCCACCTCATGAAACGCACTTTGCCCATCACAGGTTAACGAATACACAGTCTACCCATTTACACCGAGAAAGAGTACCACACCGATTCTTCCCAAGTGATTTTAACACTTTTCAATTTCAACAAGGAAGGCGGTTGCACGAGACGACCCATGACTAAAGATTCGTATACCGAATGCACAAGATGACCAACGAATTTGAGGATGGGACGACCTAAACCTATATCAACAATTTTTGGCTTTTTAGTTTCGTAGGTGGGGGACATGTCCTGACCAGTTGTTGCGACGATTCGACACAAGACTACTCACCCATGGCTACATAACCGGGCGTAGCCCAACACCAATTGAGTTCTCAATACAAAAGGTGAACCCATGCACTATGTCCTCAATGACCCATGCATTAGTATAAATATGTATCACATGATACTTATAACCAACATTCCTAAAATGTCAACACAAATGCTTTTCATCATTCAAGTTGCTTTTAAATTTCATTTAAAGCAATAATCAACAAGTATGCTTTCTCATGCACCATTCATGATCCCAAATCATCAAGTTATCCTTTAATACACAAAGATAATATTTCCATTCACTTAACATGATTCTATCTCAATTAAAGCATTTATCTCACAAGGATACATTATTATGCACAAATAATGCTCCAAATCATCAAGTTACCCTTTAATTCACAAAGATAACTTTACCTTTCATTTAACATGCTTTATCTCAATTAAATCATGTAATCAACACATTAACTCATTTTCATACATAAGTTTATTGTTCAATATAGAACCCTCGAAATTCACAAGAATGGGGAAAATAGAATAACACTATAAGTTTCACATCTTACTTCACTAACCAATGTAGCTAGCCTAGTTACGTTATCAAGGCTACACTACTAACACCCGAAATCCTATATGTATACTTACACTTATACATATACACCTCAATACTCATATACATATATATATATATGTATACAAGTATATTTTCATCCTAAAAGTCCACAACTCATAACCCATCTAGCATACATCATATACCTATTTCAAGGATGACATAAACATGGATTATAGCATATAAACACATACAACCCTAATTTCATATTTCTCAAGTATAAACTTAGCAAAAATTATATCTAGGATTACAAAGTCCGAAAACAAAATTGCACACTCACAAATCAAAGAACGAGAGATTAGAGATGTTTTCCCCTACCTCAAATGAAGAGCAAAACCACACCACCACACAAGGCCCATAAACTAAAGTAACACATCCGAATACTGAATAGATCGCCGAAGCATTAACAAGAAAATGTACGACAAACCCACGTAGTCGTTGGCGACACTCAAATCCACGAAGCCGGAAATGAAATACCACGAAGTTGTCCCGCTAAGTTCAAAACTCAAACATGAAAAATTTACACGTACCGAGAATATACAAGACGTCATGAATAAGTGACGTCACAAAACGTTAACACTTGGAAAAAAATTTCAGAAAAGGGAAAGGAAAATGTAGGGCGTTACATCATTACTGAAAATAGAGTTATACAAATGCCCAAATATTGTCCATTATGATTGGGTCAAGACTTCATGTACCTAACAATCATGTACAAATGCATCCCAAGAACTACATAAGGCTGAAGCAAAAAAAAAAAAACACAAAGGATTAAATCGCCTATATTTAATTTAAGTACTATTTGGAGTAGGCAAGTGATGATCTGAGCAACAATACCTCCGCTAGCTCAGGCAAGCCCAGTCAAACTATTCAATGCTTCTAACAAAACCAATAGTCAAGTAATTTGAAGTAAATGCTTGAAAAAACCGAAATATATATGTTGTTGCCGGAGTCGAGAAAAAGAAATAAAGATGAAAAAGTTGTTTATTCATAATAAGATGAGGCATATTTAACTATGAATACACATAAAGATGAAGAAGTTGTTTCATGAGATCTACTTCACTGCCCAAAACACATCTTTAATTCAATTAAACATATCATCTCTGTAAATATAATAATAATAATAATAATAATGAATGAATGAAATCAAGCTGGGAGGAGCTTATAACGTACCTTTGCATGTTATAACCTTGGAGCTGGTATTGGACATGGACCATGGTTAGTATAATATGTAGTTCCAACCTTAGTTTTACGCCTTTTTGAGTTTCTGGCTCTCTTCAACTCCTTGCATATCTATAAAACCCCGCTCCAACACTTGGTATGATATTGTCCGCTCTGGGCCCAACCCGCACGGTTTTGCTCTTGGACTCCTCCCAAAATGCCTCATACCAATTGGAGACAACACTGCACATATAAGCACATCCTCAGACCTCTACCCGGGCAATGTAAGACATCACATCACCCGGGTAGAGGTCTGGGGACGAGCGATGTAAGACATCACATCGCCCGGGTAGAGGTCTGGGGATGTGCTTATATGTGCAGTGTTGTCTCCAATTGGTATGAAGCCTTTTGGGAGGAGCCCAAGAGCAAAACCGTGCGGGCTGGGCCAAGAGCGGACAATATCATACCAAGTGTTAGAGCGGGGTGTTTCAATTGGTATCAGAGCCAGAGCCCGACCGGAATTAAGTGTGGGAGCATGCACATCACCCGTGGGTCGCTATCGAAGTGCTGGGTCACAAGGGGGGGTGATTGTGATGTCCCACATCGCCCGGGTAGAGGTTTGAGGATGTGCTTATATGTGCAGTGTTGTCTCCAATTGGTATGAGGCCTTTTGGGAGGAGCCTAAGAGCAAAACCGTGCGGGTTGGGCCCAGAGCGGACAATATCATACCAAGTATTGGAGCGGGGTGTTACAATATCTATATCTATATATATATATATGCATACATATAGTCGATACCTATCAACATAAAAGTCATAATTCTATCAGTTGTAGTATAGTGCATGAGTTGCATGCTTTTTTTGTTTAATTGCATGCTATATAATAAAATGACAACAACTGTCGTTTCAATGATTTTGAATCCTTATCATGACTTGGGTTGAACACTATAAAAAGTACCTGTGTTAATTTTATTTTCAAAGTCTAAAACTAGGGTCTAAATCATTTGCCAATTAAAAATTCACAATTCTACAATTCTACCTTCCAAAGTAGGAACAACACATTTAATACCACTGCACAAAGAAACTGATCCTAAAGCCAACAAAAGTTGGACAAGCCAAAGCTGGAGAAGGCAACAAATTAAAAAGATTAAAAGTTGACATCTTCAATAAAAAAAGTAAGCTTGTATAAAGATAATCAATATCTAAGAAGACTAAATATAGTGATAATAAAATACAAATCATAATTATATCTGCACAAACGAAAGGGTTACCTCCAAGCATGTTATCTCTAAGACTCTATCCATCAAAATCCCACCAAAAAGAGCATTCACTTGGTTCAATGATGAAGGCATAATCAAAAGACTGCATAAAGCAACTGATCCCAAAGCCAACAAAAGTAGGACAAGCCAAAGCTGGAGAAGGCAACAAATTAAAAACATTAAAAGTTGACATCTTCAGTAAAAAAAGTAAACATGTAGAAATATAATCAATATCTAAGAAGACTAAATATAGTGATAGTAAAATACAAATCATAATTATATCTACACAAACAAAAGGGTTACCTCCAAGCATGTTAGCTCTTAGACTCTATCCATCAAAATCCCACCAAAAAGAGCATTCACATGTTCAATGAAAAAGGCATAATAAAAAGAAAGATTGTCTCATACTAGCACCAAAAAGTAGTTCCAAAAAGGGTTTCACTTGAGAAAAAGTTGATAAAGCACAAACAATATAACTAATTTAGTATATTTGTTGAGTACAAAACTAATTATATATTAGCATTATTAGAACCTTATTGACCCTTAACAACATAAGTGTTCACTTATGCTAAAGGATTGCTCTCTTCACTACACAAAGTTAAATCATCAAACTCAACAACAAGTTCACCCAATTGAAGTTGCACGCTCTCTTCATTTAAAACACACAAAAACAAATTAATATAAAAACTAACAAAATCAAATTTATTTTAGACAGTGATAAGAGAAATTTTGTCGACTACCTTTCAAATTAAACAATAAATATTTAGTGCATACCAAAGCCTCCACATTCTCAAGTTTAAGCGAGCTACAAAATTGATCGAGAATTCGGCCACTAATACTAAATGTAGCCTCGTAAGCAATTGTAGACACCAGAACACTTAATACATCACGAGCAATGCGAGAAAGTATGGGATACCTGAATTGATTAGTCTTCAAATAGGAAAGCACATCAGGATCCACTTTCATGTCAACCTTTGGTTCATCAAAATACAATTCCAATTCTGATTTTTTACCAGTACCAAACTCATTACTTTCAAAAATATCAAATTCCTATATAAAAAATAAATAAAATAAAACTAAGCAATCCCAGACATATTTTGCAAGAGTAATAGTTCGAATAGTTAGAATAAATTAATTACAAAATAAATTTAAATTACCTGCATGATATCTCGACTCTCTTTTGAGAAAAGAACCTCTTCTCTTTCATGAGAATCATTCCCAGCTTGTTGTGGAGAGAATTTTGTGTCTTTATGCAGTGGACCACCATGCATATACTCATTAAAAAGTTTATACAAGTTGTCCCGCACTCTTTGGCTCTCTATAGAGTTATCACCATAGATCTTACTATAACTAAAACCAACAAATCCAAGTTTGTAACGAGGGTCTTAAATTATAGAAATAACAAGTATCATGCTGAATTCTGACCAATACTTTGCAAACTTCAAGTACATTTGATTGGCCATGGTAGACAAGAACAAATCTAGACTGTTCTTTTCAGTTAGCAATTTTCGTTGAACTAAAAACACCGCTGGAAAATACAGATTTATTGTGGCATATTTTGTTCTAGAAAAGACTTTGGTAACATTATAAAACTCTCCCAAGAAGTTGCATATCGTTTGTACTTTGCTCCATTCCTCAATAGAGGGACAAAACTTATAGTTTGAATCACTTAGTGCCATGTGACAAAATGCTCAACGATAATAAATTGTAGACTTAATCATCATAAAGGTAGAATTCCATCTTGTACAAACATCCTGCCTCAAACTTTTATTAGAATCTAAAGAGACATGAGAGAAAGATTCAAATTTTTTTTGTTTTCTCCCAAGATTACCTTTAACATACTTCACACTTTCACGAATGTTAATGACTGATCCATCAATTTCTTTCAACCCATCTTGCACAATTAAGTAGTATATGGGCACAACACCGAATATGGAAGTATATACCACCACTCAACAATGCATCATTCAAATTTAATTGACACTTCAACATGTCAAGAAATGCAGTATTTGAGGAAGCATTGTTTAATATGATTGAAAATAGTTTATTCTCAATCCCCCACTCAGTTAACAGTGTGTAATTTTTTTCATTAATGGTCACACCATTGTGCGGTGATGACTTGTAGCAAAAGTTCAAAATTCTTTTATGTAAATTCCAATCATCATCTATAAAATGGGCAGTGAGGCACAAATAACCATCAGTGGTTAAAAATGTCCACAAATCAGATGTCAAACATATTCTACTATGAACTGTTCCTAACAAGTCTCGCAGCCGACCCTTTTTATTTTTATACAGCCTTAAGACATCAGCCTTGGCGGTATTCTACTAATAGGCTAAAAGTTGGTACATAAGTATCGGAATACAACTCTAATGCTCTCATACTCAACAAATCGAAATGGTAGTTCTTGCATGACAAGAGCAGCAGTTAATAGTTCACGAAATTTAACAGGATCAAATTGTGATGATTGAGTGGTTAAATCTTGAGATATACATAGCTGACCTATATCACATGAGTCCCTTCTAACACACTTATCCCTATGCCGCCTTAAATTTCCAGTTCTATACGCACTATTAGCCAAATACACCCTCCCACAATGCTTGCATTTGCATCTTGGCTTGTTGTCAGGTTGAAGAGGAATCATATAAAAAAAGCCCCAAACATTTTACCTTAATTTCCTTTTTCGCTTATTTGCTGCCTTTTTCCCTTTGAAAACTTCATTATCCCCAAGAAGCTCTTCAACTTCATCATCATTTTGATCAATATCTTTAGCATCAATTTGGATTTGAGCAGTTTCCATCTAAAATATTTAGCAAAATAGAGAAACAAAATTAAAAAAATGATGTATAATATTTCATAACCGGAAAAATGAGTAATGACTTTATATACTCAACATTGATATATATCCAAAAAAGCAATTCCATGAATCAAAGAGCAAAAATGAGCTCAAGAATCAGAAGTGATTTTATACGGCAAGAGAAAACTGAAAAAGCTTTAATCACTTGCTACAGAATTTTAGGAATCACAACAAATCATGGAAAAATTATGCTCTCTGTAGGCAAGGAGATAAATCCGCACAAAACTAGGGCTGCAAATGAACCGAGCCGAGCCGAGCTTTAGAATGTTCAAGCTCGGTTCATTTACTAAACGAGCCTAGAAAATGTGTTCAAGCTCGGCTCATTTGCTTAACGAACGAGCCCGAGCCGAACGCCAGATTTAACGAGCTGAGCCCGAGCTTGTTCACGAACGACTCGTTTCAGTGCAACATATATTAATCTCCATAATAGTTGTTTGGATTGAGTTGTTGCATGTTTGTTTTAACATATTTTCACTAGTATAATTTTTTATGAATGAATTTTATGTTATGACCGCCTAATTTCTATAATTTTTTCACAATAATCTTCATAATTTGTTCAATTTGAACACTTTCTTTTGTCAAATATGATATAATTTTACTATTTAACTTAGACGATCCTGTTCACGAGCTTGGCGAGCCGAGCTTAGTAATGTTCAAGCTCGGCTCGTTTACTAAACGAGCCTAAATATTGTGCTCAGGCTCGGTTCGTTTACTAAACGAACGAGCACGAGCCGAGCTCTTAACGAGCCGAACCCGAGCCTGCTCACGAACGGCTCGGTTCATTTGCAGCCCTACACAAAACGCAGGCCAATAAAGCAAAATACCATGTAAGCTTCTATGGAAAATAATAATTATAAAAAAGAGAAGTAATTACTAACTAAATAACATGAGTAGGAATAAGCATAATAATTTGCTATCCCAAGGCAAGTAACATGGAAAAAATATAGTTTTTTAATTCTGCTAACAATATATATATATATATATATATATATATATCAAACACCAACTAATGAACTGAATAGGAGCAACTACTCCTTTTCTATTTCTCAAAAAATAGAATTAAAAGGAATATATAAGAGCATATCAGTTCACAGGAAAATAAAATGAAAATAAAAGGAGAGAGAGAATTCTTTAATATCAAAATTCATATATCAGCTATTCCATGAATTTCACAAAAAAGCAAGAAGTCAATTGGGTGAAATTTTATTCTTCTTGCGCAATCGATTACCAGTACCACTCACACGAATCAAATTCAACCCATGTAAGAGCAAATGATCTGATGTCAATATCATTATTACAAATTTTTTTAAAGATAATTAAAGTCATTTCCTATTACAAATTTATTAGTGTTTTGGTGAATATGAATGTTATTCTTAAATATCAATAACACTCTCACCCTGCAGATAATCTTAAATATCAGAGCAAAATATATAACACATACATATACATATACGTATATATATAGATATATAATATCTTTGCATATAACCTTTAATGTTACAACTTACAATCCACACAATCACAACCTTCAATATCACAATCCCATACCTATATATATACAGATATATAATAGATCCATGAATCATGAAATCAGAAATGGGGTTCTATTGATTTCGGCAGAAAGTTTCATTTATCAATAAAAATTTGAATAATTTTCAAAAACCTGACATAGATTTCGACTGAAATTTTCTACACTTTTGTTTTCAGAAAAAACTTTCTAGAATATGAAACATCCAAAATTCCCTTTATATTGTTTCACTAAACATCCAAAAAAAATTTAAACGGACTTTTTGAGCTTGGAAGCCCGTTTGCAGGGTTTGAAAAGCTCCCCCAAACAAACCCTTAATCAACATGCAAACACTTAATCAACATGAAATATTCTCAGAATTTTGGAAAACCCCAAATTACATCCATCATCACTAGCTCACTTACAATCAAACACCGAAAACACTAAAATCAGAGCTATATTAACATGGAATTTAAAAAAATCCCAAATTTCTGAATATAATACCACAGTACTAGGGTTAGAAAAATTAATACCATAGTACGCAAATGCTAAATAAGCCAAATCCAAGGATTTTTGCTTGCCTAACCTTCAAATCAGTTCATCTACAAAAAGAAACAAGTACACTGGGGTTAGAAAAAAAAATAATGAAACAAAATTTTCAAATCAACACCCATCAATTCATACTTACATAAAATTAAGTTGGTAACATGTAGATCCAACTTAGAGAACAAAGGTTATGAACCAGATTGGAGAACGAGAGATCAGAACCAAGCTATCAAACCGATGAAGATGAAAGGGCGAGAACAAGAAGAAATCTTTAGGAATCACAACAAACAAGGAGAAAGATAGAACAAAATTTTAAAGACCAAGATGAAACACTAGATCAAATTCGATCAGCAAAAAGAACTAAACAACGATCACAAAAAACCCATCAATATCCTATATCAGATAAACCAAACAAACCCTAGTAATTGCATGGAAGATCGGAGATGAAATTGGAGATGAAAACCTAGAAGGCTAGAGAACCCGTGGAAATTTCTACAGAGCTCTCAAAAGGGCAAATGAAGATGATATGCGATGTTTGAGACTTGAGTGGTGTTTGGGTAATGTGAAGTGAAGTGATAAGGTTGTGGTGGGTTACAACTTGCAACGTGTTAGGTAGAGCTGGAACAAAGAGTCAAAGACAAAGACTAGTCATATATATATATATTTTTTTTTGTATTAAAAATTTAAAATAGCCTAAATAATTAATGGGTCACATTTAAGTAAATAGGTCAATCCGAACCGTTTCACCCGATTAATTATACGGGTCGTGTTCGGGATAAACTGGTCACCCGACCCATTTGACTCGATTAATTATACGAGTCGTGTTCAGGTTACACGGGTTTGACCCGAACACGACACAAAAATTTTCATGTCGTGTTCGGGTTAACCCTTTTAATGCCTCGACCCTTTTATGCTCGACTCTAACCTTTTTAATTAGTGTCGTGTTCGTGTCATGTTACCGTGTCATATCCAATTTTTCCAGCTCTATTCAGCCATGTGTTGATTTCATACGGCCTCAAAATAGAAATCTAAAATACTTAAGGATTCAGGTATAGGTTTATTTGTAACCTTGTAATCTTTTAACAATGGTTTATCTTCCGATGTGTCTAGTTGATATGCTAGACAATTTCCAGGTGGTCTATATACTGGTTGAAGTATCAGTCGTGGTAGTGTTTTATCAAGTGTGTTAATCACAAAACATTCTTCATTACTATATAACTGATAACCGGATTCAAAAACATTCTTCCGCACCTTAATGTTCCCAAAAGATAGATCCATAACCCCAGTTCTACAATTAATAGATGCATTAGCAGTTGCTAAGAAAGGTCTTCCTAGGATTATGGTTATTTGCTTAGTGGGATCGTATACAGGTTCGATATCTAGAACGACGAAATCCACATTAAAGTAGAATTTCTCAATTTCAACAATAACATCATCTACGATTCCTCTAGGGGTTTTAGTTGATCTATCAGCAAGTTATAAAATAACAGGTGTGGGAGTTAGATCTCCTAAGCCTAGTTTCTGATAAACTGAGTAAGGTAATAGATTAACAATAGCTCCTAAATCAAGAAGAGTTTTTCTAATTTTTTGATCTCCTATTATACAGGAAATAGTTGGGGCTCCAGGATCTTTATATTTTGGAGGAGTGGTGTTTGATATTATTGAACTCACAAGATTGGTTAGTATTATTTTATTAGTATTGTGAGTTTGATTATTCCTTTTTTGCATACATAAATCTTTTAAAAATTTAACAGAACCAGGAATTTGCTTGTTAGTCACTAATTAGCCCTAGAGGGAGGGTGAATAGGGTGTTAAAACAATTGTTAAGTTCTTTTTAACAAAAACTAACAATATCCACAAATCCCTAAATTTGTTATACAAGTGAGTTTTCAATAAAAGACTTAATTTAATTTATCAAGCTAATTTTCACAACATTAGTTAAGCATGCAAGATAATAAAATAAGAAGATAGAGATAGAGAGATTGACACCGTGATTTTTACGAGATTCAGTAACTCCTAGTCCTCGGCTCAAAGAATCCCCTTCCTTGAGACTTTCCCAATCCTCACACTGTGGCTCTTCCTTTAATAGGTGGAATAGAAAAACCTTTACACACGAGCTAACTAGCTCGTCACACAATCAAGAGAACAATCCTCCCTAGAAATAATGGGCTTCACTCACCCAAGATCATAAATTTGTGTATGCAATCAATATATCACTCAAGAATAAAAAAATATTCAAAAACCCTAAGGTTTTTATGGAAGATAGATCAATATAAGCTCAAGTGTTTTTAGGTGATATTTCAAGAACTCTAGATGTATATTCTCAAAGGATAAATTCAATGAGAGAAGAAGAAAAGAGCTAGAGTTTAAATCTCTAAATGATTTGAATGAAAAACGAGATTTCTTGCTTCTTGCTTTCAAAGAATTTTCAAAGAGTGGTAGAGAGAAAATAAGAGATGAAGATTTTTCAGAAACATTTCTCACACTTGAACTCCTCTTTCAATCCTATATCTCATTCTATATATAGTGAAGCATTCGGGTTTGGAGAGTGAATCTCACTCTAGGAGAGTAGGAGAGTGAGATATGAAAAGTAACAAGAGTATACACTAAGTGATGGGCAAAAATATTTCTCAGATTTACTTTTTCCTAAAATAACGAACCATCTAGTCGACTGCCAATAGGTACCCAGTCGACTGCCTCCAAGCTGTATTTTAAAACATTTTTACCAACGGCTATGGCCAGTCGACTGCCTCAAGATCTAGTCGATTGCCTTGGACAGGCTAGTCGATTGCCTCAGGCAATCAAATAAGTTTATAACTCTCTATTTCATCCAGTCGGCTGGGCCCTTGGCCAGTCAACTGGGTCACAGCCAGTCAGCTGCCATTGCTTGGCCAGTCGACTGAGTGACTCAAAGATTTTGATTCTAAGTTCATTTTTGTCCCATTTTGAGTTCGGTTCTTTAATCACTTGAGCTTATACGAAAAATCAACGCATAGAATACCTTGTTAGAATATTCACACATCGACCTATCTACCCCGGGTCTTGAGTCTTTAGCTTTCGCCTCTCGTGGACCATTTTGTCCTTTTCCGTTTTTACGCTTGAATTTCTTTGTCGCTTATCGCTTTTTGTGTTTGTATTCTTTCCGAATCATTTTCCTGTTCTTGCTGAAACACTTAGCTCAAAGTTATATTAGTATCAAACACACTTTAAATATTTTGTTAATATCAAAATAAGAATTATTATCCGAAATAGAATTTCGAGGCCAACAATCTCCCCCTTTTTGATGTTGACAAAACATTTCGTATTTGCGCATAGTTGGTGAAGTATCAAGTGATACTTCCCTTAATGTGTGCATGTTTCATTTTTCTTTCGATGCTCCCCCTTAGGAATTAAATTTTGCAATTTGATAGAAATTGAGATAATGCATTGAAAGATAATAGAAACAACATTTTCATTTAAGTTTTGCAATATTCGATACATGTTGTTTTACTACTACAACGACACACAAGATAATAAAACATAGAGCAAGAACAAAAACAACACAAAAAAAACTAGGCAACGCCCTATGCTACGCAAAATATAAGCTACGGCTAAACACATAAAAACCCAAAAATTCTCTCCCTTTGGCGACATAAAAAAGGCGGAGGATCGCAGTGAAGAGCTTCCATGGCAGTGGTGATTCGGTCAACCTTCTCCTCAAGGTGCTTCATGTCCTCGACAGTCTTCTTGTGGGCTTCCTCGTTGCGTTTAATGACCTCCAGAATTTGATTGAGGGTTTCAGGATTTGCACCGAACCTAAAATCGGGAATATCAAAGGAGCTGCCCAGTGAAAGAAATGAAGAAGTCGGAGTTTCGGGATGAGGAACAGAGGGACCAGCTTGGTTCGCTGGAGGAACATCTTTTAGAGAGACCAACACCCCATCGGTATTTTTTCCAATATGCATATGTTTGAGATGAGTGCGATCAAGAAAAATAGGGTTGTGCTCGGAAGGTTCTTTATCAAGTCGAACATTGCATCGTGCAAGAAGATAAGAACATCGTTCTTCTTCTAGTGCTCAAGGATTGCGGAAATGAAAATGAAGGCTAGATTTACCTTTCGACCGGTCATTACGCAAAAGTCAAGGAAGGCTTCCATTATCGACACAAGACTCCAGCTTCCGGACTTGGGCAATATGGAGTATGTGATAATATTATGCACAAGTCGAGCCTCGGGAGTAAGCAAGGAAGATGGAAATTCGGCAATTGTGGTAGTCTCTTTGTTGACCGAAATTTCCCGAACCGCTTCGAGAGGATCAAATTCATTGGAAGAATACCAAAGAGACGAACAATAGTAGGAAATGCCGCTTGGAGGGAGCCGAAATACATCATTGATTATAGATTCATTGATGTTAAAGGATTTTCTCGCAACATCGGAGCGGAGAGAGGTGGCAGGGGGACTCGGTTGAGACGGATTTCTCAGATTCGTGTAGAATGCTTTGACAGCATGCGGGTAATGAAGAACATTGAGAGAAACAAACAGATCCCAACCCATATTTTGAAAGAGATTGAAAGTATTTGCACCAATCTCTTAGCATAGAGTTTTAGTCACAATGCGACACCGAGCGATTTTCCGATGGATGAACTTCATCTCGAAAAGACAAATGTTGCCTTCATCATTGCCGAGAAGAGCAGAGATGGACATAGGACCAATTTCTTCTTCAGATTTAGTGTTTTCGTGGACGGGGGACACAGGGCGTGGCGGAGGAGGTACAGTAATCAAGCTTCCACCCCAACGAGCTCACTTGCGAGTAGGAGCTTTGGGCACGGGCTTGGGTGCCATAAGGGAGATGAAAACCAAGATAAATGGAAACATTTTGAGAGAGAGAAGGGATGAAACGGTAGAGGAGGAAATTAGGCGTATATATATATGTGTATGTATATATATATAAATGAGAGAAGAATGAAGAGAATAGAGGTGAAGATCGTGGGGAAGTGGGGAAATAAGTGAGAGGTGAAGTGATAGCGTGAAATAGGGAAGGGAAATGAGAAATCATGGAGAGAAGATGAAGAGAAAGAAAGTTATAAAACGGAGTTTGTACAGAGGCAGTCGCCTGGCCAAATGGAGGCAGTTGACTGGTTCATGACCCAGTCGGCTGGCCAAAGGGAGGCAGTCGACTGGCTGAAGTAATTTTAAAATGCCAAAACTCTTTGGTTCACCCAGTCGACTGGCCATTATAAGGCAGTTAACTGGCCTTCGAAAATAATTTGAAAAACTTTTTGAAAGCCAAGATAGTAGACGAGGTTTTGAGAAAATTAAACTATTACTTCAAAATCCATGCCCATTCCAATTTCTCTATGAATTTTTGAAAAAGGTTCGTTCGATAAAGGTTTTTGAAAATATCCGCTAATTGATTTTTAGTGTCAATAAAAATCAATTCAACATCGCCTTTAGCTATGTGATCACGTAAGAAGTGATGCCTAATCTCGATGTGCTTGGTGCGTGAGTGTTGAATAAGATTCTTAGAGATGCAAAGAACACTAGTATTGTCACATTTAATAGCTACATGATTGAATACAAGTCTGAAATAAAGTAATTGTTGCTTAATGTAAAGAGTTTGAGCACAACTACTACTGGCCGCAACGTATTCGGCTTCGGCCGTAGACAAAGCAACAAAATTTTGCTTTTTACATGACCATGATACTAGGGAGTGTCCTAGAAAGTGTCATGTACCGCTTGTGCTTTTTCTATCCACTTTACATCCCGCAAAATTGGCATCCGAATAACTGATGAGATTAAGTGTAGTGCCACGTGGATACCACAGTCCTAAATTAATCGTTCCACTAAGATAGTGAAAAATACGTTTTATGGCTAGCAAATGAGATTCTTTAGGACAAGATTGAAAACGAGCACATAAGCATACGCTAAATATTATATCCGGTTTACTAGCGGTTAAGTAAAGCAAACTTTCAATCATGTCTCTATATTTAATGATGTCAACACATTTTTCATTTTCGTTTTTGTCTAGCTTAATAGAGGTACTCATAGGAGTTATGGCATTTTTGGTTTCCTCCATACCAAATCGCTTTAGCAAATCTTTAGTGTACTTGGATTGGCTAACAAATAAGCCGTCCAAGCTTTGCCTGATTTGCAACCCTAAGAAGAACTTCAACTCACCCATCATACTTATTTCAAATTCATTTTGCATACTTGTGACGAATTATTTGCAAAGAGAAGCATTTGTTGATCCGAATATAATGTCGTCAACATATATTTGGATAAGTAACAAATTGTTCTTGACAGTTTTTGTAAAGAGTGTATTATCAAGTTTTCTTTTTGAAAAGTCATTTTGAATCAAGAAATCACTAAGCCTCTCATACCAAGCCCTGGGAGCTTGCTTCAAACCGTACAAGGCTTTAGATAATTTGTAAACATGATTAGGAAAAAAGTTCATTTTCAAAACCGGGTGGTTGCTTCACAAACACTTCTTCATCTATAGTTCCATTTAGAAAAACACTTTTGACATCCATTTGATAGAGAGTAGAATTTCTAGATGATGCAAATGCAAGAAGCATTCTAATTGCTCCTAATCTAGCTACGGGTGCAAAAGTTTCATCATAGTCAAGGCCTTCATCTTGATTGTAACCTTGAGCTACCAATCTTGCTTTGTTTCGAATAATCAGTCCATTTTCATCCTTTTTATTTCGAAAAATCCATTTTGTGCCTATTATATTTTAATGTGCGGGTTGAGGAACTAAATGTCAAACTTGATTATGTTCAAATTGATTTAGCATCTCCTGCATAGCCATGATCCAAGAATCATCACATTGAGCTTCGTGGAAGTTCTTGGGTTCGATTTGAGACACAAAAGCCATGTGATTGTATAAGTCTCTAAGTTGAGATCTTGTGCTAACACCTTCTGAAGGATTACCTATGACTTGGTGAAGAGGATGGTTGTGTACAATCCTCCAAGATTTAGGAATTGAGCTTGTCAAGTCATCATTAGATTGATTCCCAATTTCACTCTTGTCCATTTGCCTACTTGATGAGTTGGAGATATTAAGGTTATTTAAGCTATCCTCAATCCCTACAACTTCATCATCATCTAGGTCAATATTAGGTAATGGTAGTGGTAGTGATTCATCAAAAATAACATGGATAGACTCGACCATGGTTAAAGTCCTTTTGTTAAAGACTCTAAAGGCTCTACTTTTTGAAGAATAACCTAAGAAAACTGTTTCATCCGATTTGGAGTCAAACTTTCTCAAGTTCTCTTTATCATTAAGCACAAAACATTTACAACTGAACACCTTGAAATACCCAATATTGGACTTTCGACCGTTCCATAACTCATAAGGTGTTTTTCCCAATTTCATTCGAATGATAACTCTATTTATGACATGACAAGCGGTGTTTACCGCTTCCACCCAAAGGCTTCGGGGAAGGTTATGCTCATTTAACATGGTTCTAGGCATTTTTTGCAATGAGCTATTCTTTCTTTCAACCACACCATTTTGTTGAGGAGATCTTGGAGCTGAGAGATCATGAGATACGCCAAGTTCATCACATAATTTCTCTAGATCTTGATTATCAAATTCTCTACCCCTATCACTTTTAATTTTCTTGATTTCCAAATATTTTTCATTTTGAATGACTATAAAATTTACCAAGAATGGAGTGAGATTCATTTTTATGAGCAAGAAAGTGAACCCAAGTAAATCTAGAATAGTCATCGACTATAACAAGTACATAGAGTTTCCCGGCTAAGCTAGCCATTCTTTCCGGACCAAAAAGATCCATGTGAAGTAGCTCTAATGGTCTAGAAGTGGTAATGTCTTTCTTTATTTTGAAAGAGGATTTTACTTGCTTGCGTATTTGACATGGACTACATACTTTATCTTTTGAAAAATTAGTCCTCGGGAGGCCTTTGACTAATTCATTTTTAGATAAACGATGAATGAGGTCCATACTAGCATGTCCTAAGCGTCTATGCCATAACCAACTATTTTCGCTAGATATGACAAAACACTTAACATCTTGTTCATACAATTCACAAAACAACATAGTACATAAATTTCTGTTTCTTTTAGCACTGAACAATTGTTTTCCATCTTTCTCAATTATTCATGCATTTGGCCTAAAAATAACATCATAACCTTTGTCACATAATTGACTAATGCTAAACAAGTTATGCTTCAAACCATCAACTAAAAGCACATTATCTATAGATAGAGAGAAAGATACACCGATGGAGCCAATTCCAATAATCTTTCCTTTAGAGTTGTCTCCAAAAGTAACGCTCCCTCCTTCATAGGATTTTAAAGACATGAATTTTGATTTGTATCCTGTCATATGCCTTGAGCATCCGCTATCAAGAAACCATCTTTCTCTTGAGGCGGACTTCAAGCATACCTATAAAACAAATTTAAGTAACATTAATTGGTACCCAATCTATTTTGGGTCCACTAAGGTTAGAGAGAGATGCAACTATTCCTTTTGGAACCCAAAACGTTTTTGTTACAACATTTTCCTTTATACTTAGACATGCAAATGTTCCTTTTGGAACCCAAACCATTTCTGAGACAACTTTCTTCTTTCTCAGAAAACATACATTTGCCTTATGACCATATTTCTTGCAATAATAACATGTAAGATGTTTATGATCATTTGAGGGTGTGTGAGAGAATTGTTTTGAAAATGTATGCCTTAATGATTTTCTCTTTTTCAATATAAGTGCATCTTTGTTAAAAGCATCATACCCTAAATCACTTTTGTCAAATGATCTTCTTTGTCTTCCTAGCATAATACTCAAATTTTCTTTTCGTTTTGTGAATTTTGCTAAGATGTTTATTTGATCATCTATAGTCTTTTTCAATAACACATTTTCCTTTTCTATCTCAATGCTTTTGTTATCCGTTATATTTGAATCAACTACGGTGGAGCAAGTAAGAGTACATGACGATTTAGTTTTCTTAAGTAAAATGTGTTTACTAGCTAATCTTTCAAATTCATCATGCAATTCTTCAAATGCATCTTGCAATTCATTATAGGAGAAGGGTAGGTCATCATATAACATTTTTTATTTATCTAATACTTGTGAATTTAAATGTACCTCATCTTCATTTACCATGAGGCAAATATTTGCTATTTCCTCACCATTTTCTTCCTTATCCGAATCACAAGAGTCATAGTCATCTCATGTAGCATTCATGACCATCTTGTTTGGCCTTTTCTCGCTCTCTTTTTTTAGTTTGAAACACTAACTTCTGTAGTGCCCCGGTTTTCCACAATTGAAACAAGTTAGAGGCTCCCTCTTGCTAGACTCGCCCCTTGCCTCATTTCTCCTTGTGAATCTCCCGCCATTAGCCTTCTTTCTTTGTAGAAATCTATTAAATCTTTGGGTGATCAAGGCAATGTCTTCATCTATCTCTTCTTCAATTTTCTCATTTGCTTCAATTTTGGTAGAGGCTTGCAAGGCTATACTTTTTCTAGGCTTGGTGTCTTCTTCACGAGATTTTAAGGTGATTTATCAAGTGAGAAGAGACCCAAAAATCTCATCAAGGCTCATTATGCTAAGATCATGTGCTTCTTTAATTGCCGTCACTTTTGCATCCCATTTGACATGAAGGCTTCTAAGGACTTTGCGTGTCGTATCTGATCTAGGAATAATTCTACCAAGATGCTTTAGTCCATTCAAAATATTAGTGAAACGAGACATCATAGAATTGATATTTTCATCTTCCTTCATGGCAAATAATTCATATTCATGCATGAGTATATCAATTTTAGATTCTCGAACTTGAGTGGTACCTTCATAAGTTACTTCTAGTTTATCCTACATTTCTTTAGCCGTGGAGCAAGTAGAAACATGATTAAATTCATTTAGACTTAAGGCACAATTTAGATTTACCTTAGCTTTAGCATTAGACGACATAAGCCTACGCTCATCATTATCCCATTTGTTTGGCAATTTAGGGATTGTTTTTCCATCTACCACTTTGGTTATAATAAAAGGTCCATCAACAATAATTTTCCAAATTTGATAATCAATGGCTTGAAGAAAATCTACCATTCTAGTTTTCCAATAACTATAGTTTGAACCATCAAACCATGGGGGTATATTGTTGGATTGTCTTTCTACGTGAGTGACTACATTTGAGGCCATGATTGTTCTCTAAGATGATTAAGTCTAAAACAAGTAGAGATTAGGCTCCGATACCAATTATTAGTCACTAATTAGCCTTAGATGTGGGGTGAATAGGGTGTTAAAACAATTGTTAAGTTCTTTTTAACAAAAACTAACAATATCCAATAATATCTAAATTTGTTATACAAGTGAGTTTTCAATGAAAGACTTAATTTAATTTATCAAGCTAATTTTCACAAGATTAATTAAGCATGCAAGATAACAAAATAAGGAGATGGAGATAAAGAGATTGATACCGTGATTTTTACGTGGTTCAGTAGCTCCTAGTCCTCGACTCAAATAATCCCCTTCCTTGAGAATTTCCCAATCCTCACGCTATAACTCTTCCTTCAATAGGTGGAATAGCAAAACCTTTACACACGGGCTAACTAGCTCGTCACATAATCAAGAGAACAATCCTCCCTTGAAACAATGGGCTTCACTCACCGAAGATCAAAAATTTGTGTATGCAATCAATATATCACTCAAGAATAAAAAATACTCAAAAACCCTAAGGTTTTTATGGAAGGTAGATCAATATAAGCTCAAGTGTTTTTAGGTGATATTTCAAGAAATCTAGATGTATATTCTCAAAGGATAAATTCAATGAGAGAATAAGAAAAGAGCTAGAGTTTAAATCTCTAAATGATTTGAATGAAAAAAATGAGATTTCTTGCTTCTTGTTTTCAAAGACTTTTTAAAGAGTGCTAGAGAGAAAATAAGAGATGAAGATTTTTCAGAAACATTTCTCATACTAGAACTCCTCTTTCAATCTTATATCTCATTCTATATATAGTGAAGCAGTAGGGTTTGGAAAGTGAATCTCACTTTAGGAGAGTAGGAAAGTGAGATCTGAAAAGTAGCAAGAATAAACACCAAGTGATGGGCAAAAATATTTCTCAGATTTACTTTTTCTTAAAATACTGAAGCACCCTGTCGACTGCCTATAGGCACCCAGTTGACTTCCTCTAAGCTATATTTTAAAATATTTTTACCAATGGTTATGGCCAGTCGACTACCTCAAGAGAGCTAGTCGACTGCCTCAAGAGCCAGTCTACTGCCTTGGACTGGCTAGTCAACTGCCTCAGGAAATGAAATAAGTTTATAACTCTCTATTTCATCTAGTTGATTGGGCCCTTGGCCAGTCGACTGGGTCACAGCCATTGGTTGGCCAGTCAACTAGGTGACTCAAAGATTTTGATTCTAAGTTCATTTTTGTCCCATTTTGAGTTCGGTTCTTTAATCACTTGAGCTTATAAGACCAATCAACGTATATAATACCTTATTACAATATTCACACACTGACCTATCTACCCCCGGGTTTTGAGTCTTCAGCTTTCACCTCTCGTTGACCATTTTGTCCTTTTCCGTTTTTGCGCTTGAATTTCTTTGTCGCTTATCATATTTTATGTTTGTATTCTTTCCAAATCATTTTCCTGTTCTTGCTGAAACACTTAGCTCAAAGTTATATTAGTATCAAACACGCTTTAAATGATTTGTTAATATCAAAATAAGAATTATTGTCTGAAATAGAATCTCAAGGCCAACATTGCTTAAAAGCATCAAGAAGAGGAAGATTGATTTTCACTTGTTGGAAAGTTTTAAACATTTCTTAAATCTTTTCTCTTTGCTTACCATAAGGAATAGGATCTCTTAAGCGTTGTGGAAAAGGTGTTTTTGGTTCATAATTTGTTTATCCTGGTTCTTTAAGTGGTATAGAATTATTTTGTGTTTCTTTAATAGGTTTTTTTCCTTTAGGAATTAATTAATCAATCACAGGTTCTTTTTCATTTTCTTTGTTTATTTCTTCATTATTATTTTGTTTCTTCGTCCTTTCTTCAAATAGCTCTTCAACCTTATTATTTATGACTTTTCCACTTTTAAGAGTTGTTATTGCTTGAATAGTTTCAATAGTTAGTTCTCCTACATGAATTACACGCTCTATCATATGCTGCCTTTTAGGGTTTGTTAATGGTTGACTTGGAAATTTTCCTTTTTCCTTTTTATTCATGGAATTAGTTATTTGCCCAATGTGGGTTTCTAGTTTAGAAATAGATTGGGAATGTGTATGTAGGAGTTGTGTAGCATTTTTGAATTTATTTAGGACACTTTTGATTTATTGTTCAAAACCAGGTGACCTCAGAGGTTGTGTATTATTTGGGTTTCTAAAGGATGGATGGTTAGGGTTTTGGTTAAATGGGCGGAATTGATTTGGTTGTTGTGTAGGGTTTTAGTTAAATGGGCGGAATTGGTTAGATGGTTGATTAGGACTTTGGTTAAAAGTATTATTTTGAGTCTTGTATGAGAAGTTAGGATGGTTTCGCCACCTGGATTATAAGTATTTGAGAACGGATCGTTATTCAGGTTGGTGAAAGTAGTGTTAACATCCTCAGTGATAAACTCCGACTCTTGTTGTAAATAAGGACAAGTATTAACAAAGTGTGAAGTATTAGCGCACATTGAGCAGACTTCTTGGATAGGATTGACTTGAGTATTTCTCATTAATAAATCAAAAATTTTATTTAGCTCATCTACTTTTAAGGTAACTTCGTTTATCTGACTAATTTCAAATGCACTATCCGTTCTTTTAGGATTAGACATGATAGTTCGTGGTGCTCTAATGTCCGACATATTTTGACAGGAATCTTCACTGAGATTCTTAAAAGGATTCCATAGAAAGTCTACAGGTTTCTGTGTAAAGGTACCTCCACAAGCCGTGTCAACTGTATTTTTATGCCCCTCCCCTAGTCCTATATAGAACTACGGACTAACTCGTGTGTTGGAAATCCGTGGTGAGGGCATTTTCGTAATATTTTGTTAAATCAATCCCAAGTTTCATAGAATTCCTCACCAGGTAATTGTATAAACATTAGAATAGTTTCTCTAGTTTCATGAGTTTTTCCTACAGGGAAGAGTTTATGCAAAAATTCTTTTTGAAGTTTTTTCCAATTAGTTTTCATATCAGTTGGTATAGTTCCGTTCCATACTTTGGCTTTATCTTTTAGGGAATGAAAGTATAATCAAGTTTTAAATTCATCATCAGTTTGTCTTCTCATACGTATGGTAGAACAAACTTCTAAGAATTCCTCTATTTGTTGATAAGGGTCTTCATGAGCATTTCCATGAAATTTAGATAACATATTAATTATTGTTGGTTTAATTTCAAAATTTTCCGCTCCATCAGGTACTGAGATTTCTAAAGGTGACGTATAATCTTGAGGTGGATAGAAATCTTTAAAAACTGCGACCGATGCTATGACTGCGTTTACACCCATTTTAAAATTATTTATAATATTTAATAAATTATTTCTTTTATTTATTCGGTACGTTCGATCAATTTCAAAATCAAAAGCCTCGAGGGGACTATTCACTGAACGATGTCCAAGCATAAACAATCAATAATAATATTAAATAAATAAGTAATGAATTGCAACAGTTGAATAAGGGATGTAAATGTATAAAATATTATTTTTATTATATATATATTATTTATTTATTTATATATATATATATATATATATATATATATTTACGTCAATAAGATATAGATGTAAACAAATCTACTTAAAATCTAAATATATATTTTTGTCACGCCCCGAATTTTCAAAGACTCCCGAACCACGACATCCGAGGAATCCGGGTCGTGATCCATAAAATGAATGGAATATTATTAATGACAATAATTTCCATACAAAACCAAGTGGAAGCTAAACCAAATGATACACAAGGCGCATTGAGGTGCCAAAAGAATACATCTATACAACGATGCACTGATACCGAGTACATGGAAGAGATATGCCAACAGACTTACTCCCAAGAGATTCAACAATAGTCCCAATACAGGGGACAAGCAAAGGAAAACAAAAGGGAACAACTCTACATATGAACATCCCAAATCCCGCAACAGTATCCATGCCACGAGCCATCCTGTAACTCAGAAATAAAAGAAAGTGTCGTTGCACCTCAAGCAATCCAAAGCCAAAACCTTTTCTACAAACTGACGTTTGGGATGCCAGGAAAAAGAACGCTGGTGTGAGCTCATCGAAGCCCCATAGGAGAAAGGCATCATAACTGTCACATCCTACGACCGTCCAAGTCGAGTGCGAATCAACCTGTGTACATGCATCTACCCTAGGTTAGTCAAATGTACCACATGACACTCACACCAATAGGAGACCCCGAAAACATATCCCCCTAGTCCCCTACCATGCATAAAGAATCATGGCAGCTAGCACATAATGAAGTCATAATGCAACCACATATAATAACGCACACCTATACACACATATACATATACATAGAGATATACAACTAATATAAGTCATGTAGTATAGACCAACTCATAGATCCCTACGACTAGTACCCACCAGTCCCACACTGACAATCAACTCAACACCAAACACCAATCACGGGAGCAATACTCTTATTCATAACACTCTAAGAAGGATAACACTCACACTTCCTAGGTCACGAGCAGACCGAGCTCTAAAACCTTAAATCATTATCAACTCAAACTATTAATCACCTCACATGTCATTATTGACATCCGTAAACCCAACACAGGGGTAAAATAGTCACTTTAACCTAAGGGAAGTCACGAAGGTTGCCGAAAACCAAAGGAAAGTGAAAGGAATGAAAACAATTGACCTATAGTGATCAAACATGCACACAAGGGTAAAAACATCCTTTCACGACTAAAAGATGTCAACAAGTTCACTCGAGATCGAAATAGAAGTGGGACAAATCCAACGACACCTTAAATGGACTGTTTAAATACCCGTGTTCACTCAAGGGTAAAATAGTCATTTCAGGGGTAGAATAGTAATTTTCAAGTATAAAAACAAGTTTTGGATCTAAAATAATTCATAGGAACAAATGGAACTAAATTTGAAGGTGCGAGAAGGAAACTACAACATTTTCAAAAATCGGTCGCCATGACGTGCCGAAGTTTAAAACATACTGTCACTTTCAAATGAACATTACACCCTAAAAAATGACTTTAATGAAGTGATTCAAAAGTCCAACATCAATATATTTAAGTCAACTTTCTAAAAAGCTAAATAACACCTCAATCCGACACTTGTAGCTCTAGATATGACCAAAAAAGTGAAGCAGCGTCGAAACAAGACTATACTGGGACACAATGGGAAAATCAATCAACTGATGGGGGCCATCAGTCGACTGACTGTACCATAAAATTTTAGGCTTTTTTCCAGTCGACTAACAAAATTCCGTCAGTCGACTCACGGACCCAAAAATACTCCAAATGGTCCGAAACCACTTTAAACACTTATGAAACATGGGACAAAGGCCTAAACTCATTTAGGAACTTTAGAAATGAGAAAAATATCATTTAATATCAGTTTAGTTTTATCGAAAATACTTTCTTGAAAATCCGTAAAACTAACCGTCTTGCCCCCGGTCTCCGTTTTTGACACCGTTGGCTTTCAAAGGCCAAAATCTTTTATTTCATGACTTTAAAGTCATTTCAAAACTCAAAGTTTTTGTCGGCATCACTGGGGTAGGTGAAAACAAGTTTTTAATTAAAAGACCCAATGAACTAAAATTCAAGTCTTTTGAAAAATTCGTTTTCGGGAAAACAAACCGAACAACAACGGAAAGACCAAAGCAAATTTAAAGACGCTCAAAATGAGCAAGGAAATGAAGAACTGAGGAAAAAGGCAACTCGAAGGGAAGGCAAGTGACCATATGCAAATGCACTAACTCTAACCCAACCATACCTAGTTCGACATCCAAATCTCTAAACTCCACAACGACTTATTCAAGAATGTCCACAACTTCTATGACATTCCTATTCTTAAGATCGCTAAAGGAAACCTAGTGGCCGTTGCCACGGAAGCAACTAGTTTCAACCAAGAACCTCTTCCGATTCTTTCAACCATAATTCCACATTCGAAACAACCTAACTTAGGTTTCTAACAATATCATAGGGCTATTAATACACAATCGACTCGGTTTACTCATAACCTCGTCTAGCATAACCAAAACGTCAATCTCACCATTGATGCCACGTTGCTACACCAACGCCAACTAAACCACAAATCCATCAACCGCCTTCTCAAGGCTGCAACTCACATTCAACTCAATAGCTACAACCGACTTTAGTTATCACAAGAAAGTCCTTAAACCAACTCATATCACCCCCCCTAAGGTATATAAGCACTTAACAACTAGTATAATCATTTATCTAATATTATACTTTAAACAAGGCATGCAATTTATATTTTCACATCCTTCAATTTTACTTGAGCATTTTAATAACAAATGAATTTATATATCTCAAATTCACATTAAACATGTTCCTCAATCACATGGAATAATATCATAATTCACATGTAAACATAAATCACATATTAACAACTCAAATACAATGTGACTCACACACCTCATGATACACACTGTTCCCACATTAGTACAACAAATATGTACTCTACCCATTTACACTGAGAAAGAGTACCGCACCAATTCTTCCCAAGTAATTTTTCTCTCTATCACTTCAACAAGGAAGACGGTTGCATGAGATGACCCGTGACAAAAGAGTCGTATACCGAATGCACGAGACGACCAACGACTTTGAGAATGGGACGACCCACGCTATATCACAATTTTGGCTTTTTAGTTCTATAGGCGAGGGACACCTCCTGGCCAGTTGTTGCGATGATTCGGCACAAGACTACTCACCCATGGTTACACGACCGGGCGTAACCCAACACCAATTGAGTTCTCAATACAAAAGATGTACCCAGGCACTATGTCCTCAATAACCCATGCATCAACATAAATATGTATCGCATCATATTTATAACCAATATTCCCAAAATGTCAACACGAATGCTTTTCATCATTCGACATGCTTTTAAATTTCATTTAAAGCAATTAATCAACAAGTATGTTTTCTTATGCACATTCATGATCCCAAATCATCAATTTGTCCTCTAATACACAAGGATTACATTTTTATTCATTTAACATGCTTATATCTTAATTAAAGCTTTTAAATTCCAAGGACATATTGCACAAGTAATGTTCGAATTCATCTAGTTATCCTTTAATTCACAAGGAAAACAATTTCATTCTTTACACATGCTCTTAGTTCAATTCAAGCAAGTTTATTACAAATTATATCTCAACCTAACATCAATTCCCATCATAGCAAATATCATTCACAAAAGGGAAACAAGATAGTCACTCTAGTTGAGATACCTAGTTACACCAATCACATAGTATAACCTCAAATGTGCTACCTAAAAGAGCTAGTCTAATCTCACTCCAAGACTACCTTCCTAACACCCACATACACATTTGTATAACTACACTTACACATATACATAACTATACCCACATACATACACATATATATAGGCATACAAGCACACTTTAGTCTTGGAAATATCAAGAACAACCACCCACTAGCATGCTTTATAACCCTATTCAACATCATTACAAGTACTCCATACACAAGGTTTAATTAACATAAACATGTTCAAAGCCTAATTTCACAATTTCTAGGATACACTTAGCAATTTCATTTTAAGGCTAGGAATCCTAGAATCAAATTCACCCTACTACACAATCATAACATGGCTAGTTAGGAAGTTTTCCCCTACCTCTTGAAGAGAAAAGCACATCAACTACCAAACAAGGCCCATGAAACCCTAACTCCTCCCCAACCGAAATCCAAGGAGCAAACCGGTGGCAAGCTTCACCATAGCCTCCTAACAAGGAATCAAACTCCAACACAAGAGTAGAATAAGAATTATGAAGTGGTTCAACAAGAAACCCTAAATTAGAGTTTGAATGAAAAACCCACAAACAAGGAAGAACACTTACCAATCCTTGGCTCAAACCAAAGACAAGAGCACCATGAACATTTTCCATGTTGATGGCCACACCAAACTCCCAACTTAGGGTGATCAAATCAACCCCTAAGTGGAGAAGAAGCAAGAGGGAGAAAATAGAGAGCAGGAGATGACAATGGAGAAGTCTTGCCAAATGTGTGCTAACCCTAAGAGTTGTAGCGATTCTCCACTCACAACTCTCACCATCCAATGACCAATAATAAAGCTAGCAAGTGAAGACCTAATACAAGGGCTAGGAATAAGTCTTGCCATTGGAAGACTTATTACACCACTCCCAAAACCCATTAATTTGCCAAACAAGGCCTTATCATCCAAGGGCTTATAATAAAAATGGGAATGAATAAACCATCCAATTGTTGACATGAAGTCTTGCCAAGTGAAAGACCAACAATAATGGATTATTGCATTTAAGTGCCAACCAAAAAAGGCCTTATGATCCAAGGGTCTAGAACAAAGATGGGAGAATGAGATCAAGAGCTAGGAATGAGATACCACTTGAAATGGGGAAATGACCAAATTATTCTCAACTTAGGATTAATTACAACAGTGCCATCAAGCCTCTTAATTATCCTTCTACACCTTGCTATCCACTCTAATTACTACTACGCCATTCATCCCCCAACGCTTAGCCAAATCTCTACACTTTTCATTAAGTGCTCCAAATATGAAAATACTCATTTATCCTTCGGTCATTTCTTTCCCGAAATCATTTCTCACTATTCTCATCACTTACAACATGAAAATATAACAAGAAATTCACATAAGTGCTACACTCAATGTCTACACTAAACTAGGGTAACACTTTTGGGAACGCAACACGATTGCCGAAGCTCTAACGAGAAACCGTTGCACGAACCCATGTAATCGTTGGCGACACTCAAATCCACGAAGCCGGAAACAAAATACCACGAAGTCATTATGCTATGTTTAAAACTTAAACGCGAAAAATATACACATACCGAAAATACACAAGACGTCATGAATAAGTGACGTCACAAAACGTTAACACTTGGAAAAGAATTCAAGAAAAGAGAAAGGAAAATGCAGGGCGTTACAATTTTATTTTCGGAAAGGATTATATTCTGATTTTCTTTTCTAATACTTGTATGATATGATTATACAATATCTTTTCTGTTATCAATATTTTTATACGAACATAGTAATTCGATCGATCTAAAATTCAACCGATCGATCAAGGATATTACCGAACGATCAGAGAATTCTTTGATCGATCGTTAGAACTTAATAAACGATCGCTAAAGGAGTCGATCGATCAGGAACTGGAGTTCGTGAATTTTCTGGAAAATTTGCAGTTTCGGGAGAAGTTGTTCCTGCAAAATAAATGCAAAAAATTAAAAAGAAAAAATTAAAATTGATACAATAATTCAAAGAACTTCAATATAATAATCTGAAATATTCGTTTGATCCTTGGCAAAGGTGACAAAAAACTTGTGATCGGTTTCAAACGTGTGAAAATAATAGTGTTAAAAATAAGGAATTAACACGATCTAGTTTTAACCTCTCAGTCGCAAGTACGCGAGTAGTATATAATATAGTTGGGTACAGAGGGTATCGAACCACAAAGATCAAAGTCGTATTTCAAATAATTATAACATAGCAAATTGAATTATATTTATAAAAGTTATTTGATTGGTTTGTTTGATTAAACTACTAAACATAAAATAAAATAAAGATAATTGTTTTTGGTTTCACTCAAGATAAACAAGTCTAAGGTTGAATTTCAACTCCACCACTAGCCTTATAATGTATTCCTTTAATTATATTATTGCAAAAGGGTGGTACAACTTACATGAATCAGACTAGTAATGCTACAAGCAATTGCTTAGTCCCAAAAATGATGCAATCGGTCTGTATTCGCTATAATCCATCTGCGATTAGTATGACTGTTGTATGCATGTATACTACAACTACTCCTAAAACATGAAATTAAAAAACACGCTAACAATCATCTTCTCTAAGCATGGACTGTGTAAACCTAAGACTTTATTATGCCAAATAAGTACCATTATGTAGAAACCATTATTAAATCACGGAGGTTCTTGCCCCGATTGATAAAACACAGTTGTTCAAGATAAATCATTAATTCAATATCAGCTTAAGAATATAATCAATAAATAAATCTTATTTAGGTTATTTGTTTGGTCTCTCACTACATAATCATCATATAAGTGTCCTTCATCATATTCCCCACTTTGCAATAAAAATAAATAAAAGACTACATTACTTGGCTAGGGTTTCATTGGAAACCCTAGATACCGACTAGCCGCTCATGGAAAGAGGAGACTCCATTGTTGTTGTAACCGTCATATTCATGATTGGATGGTTAGTTCTTGAGTTCTTAAGGAAGGGTGCCTCTCTCAAAGAGAGAGGTTTTTTATGAACAATGATATTCTGGAAGATATGAAAATATATCAAAAGACGTTCTAGAGATATTCCAAATATCTTCTCTTCATGAAGTCCATCTGTATTTATAGACAAAAGTTGGTAAAAAAATGGCGTATTCCTTGCTTGCACTCCAAGAGAACTTAGGGACTAAAAAATGGCCTTGAATTGATGATTCTACCCCTTGATATACTTGTATACAAAGTTAGAATTCCGCAATACAGTTTTGCATAGATTCTAAGACGGTAATTTTCGAATGATCGAAAGATCCACCGATCGATCGGTGGCTCTTGAATTTTATTATTTATTTAATCCGCGAATTTCCTTGCTTCAGCCACTTGTACTCTACTTTACTGACTTGTACCATGCTAATTTGGGTGCAAATATCTTCTAAGTGTTGCTCCGATCAGGCATATTTGCTAAAAACCCAGAATTAACTCATTTTTGCATTAAGGTCTGAAAACATGCTTAACACACAACTCGGATAAAAATACAAAATTAATTGAATAAAGACACTAACAAGAGGTATATTAACGTCCAGAATATCAACTATTCTGGTCTCATCACATAGTATATAACAAAAGGTTTCTTGTCTCTTTTGTGCCCCAAAATAGCTCCAATAGCATAATCACTAACATCACACATGATTTCAAAAGGTAAGTTCCAATCAGGTGGTTGCATAATTCGAGTAGATGTAAGAGATTCAATTAATTTATCAAAAGCAGCTTAACATGCATGATAGCCCGTCGGGGTTTTACCTATCGCAAGCGCATGAGTCAAATTATAGTATAGAAATGGCTTGAGAAAGAGAATGTTGAACCCACAGAGACTTGGTTATTCACTTCAGTAGTTAAAAAATATTGAATTATAGTTGAAAAGGTTGTTTGATTTTATTTTGAGAATCATAACTTAATTAACTAAGACATAATTTAAAATATAGTTGTGATTCAAGAGAGAGAGAAAACTAAGGTTTTCATTGCTCCACCACTAACCACATAACATAGTTTTTAATTTTCTCAATTATAAAATGGCGATCTATTCCCGTGAATCAGAACGTACCGCAAATAGTTGAATATGCTCCCAAAAAGGATACCGTCAACCGAATTCGCTACAACCCATCTCCGGACAGAGTGTAACTAGTGCATGTTATTTAGTTTACTCTAATCTACTCCTAATGCATAAAATTAAACTAGAGCATGTCTATGATACCTCGCCGAGGCATGGCCTGTGTAAACCTAGGTTTCAAGTCTTAAGAACCATTGTGTAGAGAATCATGGATTAAGCATCCGAGTTCTAGCCCATAGCGAATAATCATGATTGAGTAAGAAAAATATATTTATTTAATCTAAGACAAGAATCAAGAACAAAGATATAATCTTGTGTGAAGAATAAAGTATGATCACACATCTACTACAATCATCACGTTATAGTCACAACTTCCCCTTGTTACAATTGAAAACAAATATAAAAATTACATTACTTGGCTAGGGTTTTGCTAGAAAACCCTAGATACCAAGTTAGTTGATCATAGCTAGTGGAGACTGCATCGTTGATGTAGAATCGTTCACTATAGACTTCTTCTCCAGATCTCTAGGTCTTGTATGACCTTGGAATGATATATGATTCTCCAGCGGTTGCTTTGAAAATTATACGTGTGTAGAAGCTCTCTAAAATATGTAGTAGACCTCTGTATTTATAAGCAAAGTTGAGGGAAACCCTAAAGTTACCCTTTTTCATAATTTCACACCGAACTGATCAAAACCCTCAAGTCTAGTGTATAATATGTGTATATCATGTGTATTGAAATGCTGGAGTTGCAGTCGCATCAAAGGAACTCAAGTCGGGGTCAAAATTAGGATTTCACAGCTCCAATATGCATGTTAACTACGCGTGGCACATAGAGGGGCTACGCTCGGCGCGTAGGCATAAACTACACACGACGTGTAGGCCTACCTGCACTTGGTGCGTAGGCCTTTTTTGATGGGGCGTAGAAGGGGCGTCATTTTGGCACTTTCTAGCCACAATTAGCTACTGGGTCCGTAGATGGATCGTAGCATTTTCCATAAAAATCACTTTTCTTGGTAGTTGCTCCGTTTGAACCACCTCGACTCTATTAGCATGATTCTTGAAGTTGTGGCTCCGAAAAATGATATTTTCGCCCTCAGGGAACATTTTTCTCTTGAAAATACCTCTTTAGCTCTCCTCTTGAATAAAAATGAGCACTTCTCTTGTTAATTCACCAAAGTTAGATTTTTTTTCTTCGTTAAGCTCCTGAAACACGCTTAAACACACAAACGGGATAAAAATACTAAATAATGGAATGTAAGGACGTAACAATAGCAAGATAGGGGCCTAAAATGGATAATATTTGGCATTTATCAATGCACTAGTCCGTTCTAAAGGGGCATCATTAAAAATGATCTAATGCATTTTATGCTCTTTAGAATAGTTAGATTAGCAAACAATTCTATTTTAGCTTTATCAACTTCAATTCCTTTCGATGACACAATATGACTACGAAATATTTCAGAAGAAACCATAAAATGACATTTTTACCAATTCAAAACAAGATTTTTCTCTTGGCATCGAGTTAATTTTTTTTGAAATTTGACAAACACTTATCAAAAGAATCACCAAAAACAAATGTCGTCCAAAAAGACTTCAAGATAATGCTTAACCATATCACTAAGAATGCTAATCATGCATCTTTGAAAGGTAGCAGAAGCATTGCATAAACCAAATGGCATTTGGCGAAAGCAATGTCAGGGTTTTTACACTCACCCAAGATCACTTGTTAGGGTTTCAACACCCTTTATTCGAATCCGTGCACACCTGCAATCAGAAATCGCACACAAACACACACCAAATAATCGATACAATGATTTATACATGGTTCGGCCAAATCAGCCTACGTCCATGGAGAGCACCATTTCACTATCGATCAAAGATAGGATTACAAGGGGATAATCCGCAGATCATACACACGCACACACGCAGTGTATATTCACGCCTGTATCACCAAAATTATTATTCCTGACTCTCACCGGTGTTTCACTCACACCAAGAGATACCAATCTGCATCTCTTCTCATTTATCTCTCTTTGTACACCGCATGTGCTTCACTCACACTAGTATCGGCCTATTCTGGCTCTCTATCTGGTACGCATAATACAATAGGCTACACTTATATTTATAGGAGAGACTGGAATGGAAGATAAGTCAATCAATCTAATTAGGAATTGATCTCCTACCTAATGAAGGATTGTTTGGTGGCTAAGTTATATTCTCCCTTAATAAAGGAGTCACCAAATATAACAATCTCCCACTTAACGACTTTCCATCCAACAATCAACTCCATCAATGATCAGTACATTACGATGCCCTCATTCCTGTCTTCAAACTTGAAGACCCACTGAAGTTGCGCACAACTTCAATTTCTCTATTGTCACCATTTTGGTCAACATGACCAAGCTGATAGCTCCCACTACATGAGCAATATCTAGCCTTCTACAGAACATGCGACCTCTATTGTATCAGACCACTTCTGTCTTGCAACCACTATCGCCTCTGACTTCGCCTTGTAAAATTTGTCGCCTCTTTCTTCTTTTTCCCTTTCATTGAGAGACTTTCCAATTACTGCATATAAAACTCCTCCTCTAGGTCACCTTGGAGGAAAGCAGATTTGCCATTTAACAACTGTAGATACAAACCCTCTGCTTCATCAATGCTTGAATGAATGGTATTCAGTTTCCCAACCGAATAATGAAGAGCTTTCTTTCCAATCGGCAGCTCGGTTAACTTCCATGTCTTGATAGAGATAAGGGACTTCATATCATCTTCCATTGTAAGCTCCCAGTAGCTCACATTTGCTACAATGCATGCTTCATCATCATATTCTGGTTCATCTTCATCTGTGAGCAACAAATAATTCAGGTATCTTCGATTCGGCACATGTGGTCGTGAAGTCCTCTTAAACACAGAACTAGGAGTCAGAGTTTGCGGTGTATCATCCTGTTGAGTATTGTTGTCTATAATATGTTCTTCTAACTGAGGACTCTCACTATCTAGAACATTTTTTATCTCAACATACACATGATCGCTATGTGCCTTACCGCTCCATACCTCTTCTAGTATTATGTGCTCTAGTGGTACTGATGGACCACGATTCAGAAGATACGTTGTTGTACTGACTGCTTTTGCCCAGAACTGTTTGGGCAACCCTGACTGAATGCACTTGCTTCTGGCTATCTCAGTCACTTTTTCAGATCATACATTCTGCTACACCATTCTGCTGTAGTGTACTTGGAACAATCTTTTCTAATCTGATACTATTATCATAGCAAAAGTTCTTGAACCTGGAGTCTTCATTTTTTCCACCAAAGTCGGATCTCAGTTTCTTTACCTTAAACCCTGTCTCATTCTTTACCATGGCTTTCCATTTCTTGAATGTATCATACACCTCAGATTTATGTTTCAAGAAGAAAACCCATATCATCCTGGAATAGTCACTAATGAAAGTCACGAAGTAGGACTTTTCGCTAAGAGATGAGACAATTGTTGGCCCCCAGACACTCATGTGAACTATCTCAAGCTTCTCCACTATGAGACTTCTATTTTTGCTCTGGAAACTAACCATCTTCTACTTACTCTCGCAAAAGTCAATGTCAATCGATTTCACTAGTAGTTTTCCCTTCGAGAATATAACTGCGACCTTTTTTACACTCATGTGACCAAGCCTCTGGTGCCACAAGTTGTGATCCTCCTTGTCTTCTGCACCTATAATCACTGTGCTAAATTGGTGGTTGTTTAGAGCGTACCTTCTTTCTTTCCTCGTGCTATATTCACATGACCACATGTGGTCGCATGATCGTCACTGATCATTCTTGTCTTTTCTTCTCTCATAGCTCTCACTAAACCTTTTCGATTTGTTTGGAGTCAAATCATGCAAAACCGATTGTACGGTTGAGTCTGAAGTGGTCCAAAACCTTAAGAATTCCTTTGACCGCGTCAAAAACGGGTAAAAAAAACTATAAACGGGCCAAAACAAATATTAGCACTAAAACACAAAATAGTGTTTATGTGGTAGGGGAGGCATTGACGTGGCAGTTGACGTGGCAGTGCTGATATGGCACTTGCTGACGTGGTAGTGCTGACGTGACCAAGTACTCGGTAACACCTTCGTCGAGTACTCGGTAACTTTTCTTTGAGTACTCGGTAACCTGAAGTGTTGATTACTCGGTGAAAACTTCTTCGAGTACTCGATGACTTCACTAGTCTTCTCTGGTGAGGCACGTCACCAGACTGGTTTTTCCGGTGAGCTGCTCGTGGGGATTTTGGTCGAAGCTTGTAGCGGCGCGTGTGGGCACGTTGCGGCTCTGATCGCTGCGCGATTGATGATGTTGGCTTCGTCTCTTCAAGTTAGTCCTCTTTGTATGGATAGTTTTGATTTCGTTCAAGTTGATCATACGAATCTGGACCAGAACGTACGGCTTCAGGATTTGCTTCAACCTGAAGCTCTGATACCACTTGTCAAGGTTTTTACACCTACCCAAGATCACTTGTTAGGGTTTCAACACCCTCTGTTCAAAGATGTGCACAACTGCAAATTAGAAATTGCACACAAACACACATCAAACAATCGACAGAAAGATTTATACGTTGTTCGGCTAAATCAACCTACGTCCACGAAGAGTACTGTTTCACTATCGATCAAAGAGAGGAATATAAGGGGTTGATCCATAGATCATACACACGCACACACATAATGTATACTCATGCTTGTATCACCGGAATAATATAAGCTTATATTATTCCTGACTTTCACCAGTTTTTCACTCATAGCAAGAAATATCACTCTCTATCTCTTCTTCTTTCTCTCTTTTTGTGAACCACATGTGCTTCACTCGTACTAGGTGTCTCACTCACAGCTGTACTGGCCTATTTTGGCTCTCTGTCTGGTACATAGAATACAATAAGCTACACCTATATTTATAATAGAGGCTGGAGTGGAGGATAAGTTAATCAATCCAATTAGGAATTAATCTCCTACCTAATTAAGGATTGCTTGGTGGTTAAGTTATATTCCCCTTTAAGAAATGAGTCACCAAATATAACAAGTAAAAGTACCAAATGGGCATGTAAAAGTGCTTTTTTCTTCATATTTCATGGCAATTTTTATTTGATAATACCTTGAATATCCATATAAAAAGTAATAAAATTCATGACCAACGACCCTTTCTAAAATTTGATCAATAAAAGGCAAGGTAAAATGATATTTTCTAGTCATTGAATTTAGCTTCCTATAGTCAATGCACATTCGCTAATTGGAAACTACCCTCATAAGGAATAGTTAATTTTTATCATTCTTGAATATAGTAATGCCTGATTATTTTGGAACAGCTTGAGTCAGACTTACCCATTGACTATCAGATATAGGATAAAGAATTCATGCATCCCACAGTCTTCAAACTTTAGTTTTCACTACCTCGTTGATATTCGGGTTCAACCTACATTGTGCCTCCCTAGAAGGTTTAGCATCATCCTCTAAAAATATTTTATTAGTAGACACAAGAGGGCTAATATCTTTAATATTAGCAAGAGTCCAACCTATGGCAGATTTATGTTCTCTTAATAAATTAAGTAGATTACCTTCATGTAAAGAGTTTAATTCAAATTAGGTTACCACTGGAAAGGATGCATGCTTAAAACCCTTTGGTAGTGGCTTCAAGTCGACTTTTGGTACTTCAACACTTGATGGCATAGACCTAGCTTTAGGTGTCACACCCCTAAATTCCAAAGACTCCCTAACCGGGACATCCGAGGAATTCGGGTTATGATCCATACAAGGTGCGACCAATTAAGATCCTAAATAATCATAAAACGAATGAAATATTATTAATAACAATAATTTCATACATAACGAAGCGGAATCTAAACCAAATGATACACAACGCACATCGAGGCACCGAAAGAATAAATCTCTACAATAATGCAACGATTCCAAATACAAGGAAGGGATATGCCAACAAACTGGCGCCCAAGAAGTATAACAACAGTCCCAATACAGGAGATAAGTGAAGGAAACTAAAATGGAATAACTCTACGTACGAACATCCAAAATCCCACAACAGCATCAGTGCCACGATCCATCTTGCACTCCAAGTTGCCCGTAGCCGAAACATTACCTATAAACTGGTCTAGACCACTATGGAAAACTAACATCGGAGTAAGCTCATTGAGCCCCATAGGAGAAAGGAATCGTAACTGTCACATCCTTCGACCATCTAAGTTTAGTGAAAACCAACCAGTGTACATACATCTACACATAATGAAGCCATAGCATAACAACGTATAATAACACACACCTATATATATATGCACGTATATATATACATAGAGATACATAATCAATTCAAGCCACATGGTATAGACTACCTCATAGATCATTACAACTCATACCCGCTAGTCGCACACTGACAATCTACACAAAACTATCACCAAATCATGGGAGTAACACTCTTAATCATACACTCCATGAATGATAACAATCTCACTTCCTAAATCACTAGCATACTGAGCTCCAAAACCTCAAGTTAGTATCAACTCATACTATCAATCACCTCACATGTCACTACTGACATCCGTAAACCCAACACAGGGGTAAAACAGTCACTTCAACCTAAGGGAAGTCACAAAGGTTGCCAAAAATCAAAAGGGAACTGAAAGGAATGAAAACAAATGACCTATAGTCGTCAAACACCTATACAAGGGTAAAAATTTCATTTCACTCCTAAAAGACGTCAACAAGATCACTCGGGATTAAAATAAAAGTAGAATGAATCAAACACCCGTGTTCACTCAATGGTAAAATAGTCATTTAGGGGTAAAATAGTAATTTAAAAGTATAAAGACAAGTTTTGGACCTAAAATAATTCATAGGAAAAAATGGAACCAATTTTGAAGGTGCGAGAAGGAACAAATGAAAAATCGGTCGTTGTGATGTGCCGAAGTTCAAAACATACCGTCACATTCAAACGACCACTACGGACTCAAAAATGACTCGAATGAAGTGATTAAAAATCCTACCGTCAAGAGCTTTAAGTCATATTTCTAAAAACAAAAATAACACCTTCATCCGACACCTGTAGCCCGAGATATGAGCAAAATAGTAAAACAGGGTCTGAACAGGGCTGAATAGGACCACCCAGTTGACTGGGTTACAAAGCTAATCGACTGCCTTTGAAACCCAGTTGACTAGAAGTTAAAATGAGCCAGTCGAACCCCTTAGACAGTGAGTTTTGAGGGAAAATGGTTTGATTAGCCAATCGACTGTCTTTAAGGGCTAATCGACTACCTATTCCCTAAAAACTCAAAAATGACTTCCAAACAACTTCAAAGCCTTAGGTCCTGTTTGGCATAGCTTCTGCTTCTGGCTTCCCGCAGAAGAGAAAGAGAAGCAAAAGCTATTTTGAGAAGCTGGTAACCCCTATCTTCTTTAAAACGCTCTTCCAAGGCCCAGAAGCTCTTTTAAAACTTTTGTCAAACACCGTTCAAAATAATTTTTCCCTCCAGAAAGCTAAAATTAGCGTTTGAAAAGCCAATCCAAACAGGGCCTTAGGAATCATGAGACAAATTCTCCAACTCCTTTAGGAACTTTAGAAATGAGAAAATATCAATTTATCTCGGTTTAGTTTTATTGAAGACATTTTCTTAAAAATCCGAAAAACTAACCGTCTTGCCCCCGGTCTCCGTTTCGTAAACCGCCGACTTTCAAGAGTCAAATTCTTTTATTTCATGGCTTTAAAACCATTTTAAAACTAAAGTTTTTGTCAGCATCACAAGGGTAGGCGAAAATAGGTTTTTCACTTAAAGACCGAATAGACTCAAAAGCAAATCTTATGAAAAATTCATTTTCGGGGAAACAAACCGAAACACCAATGGAAAAACTAAAGAGAATTTAGAGATGCTCAAATGGAGCAAGGAAATGAAGAACCAAGATAAAATGACAACTTGAAGGAAAGGGAAAGTGACCACACGCAAAGGCACTAACTCTAACCCAACCTATACTTAGTTCGACATCCAAATCTTTAAACTCCACAACAACTTATTCAAGAATATCCACAACTCCAATGACATTCCATTCCTTAAGATCGCTAAAGGAACCTAGTAGCCATTGCCACGGAACCAACTAGTTTCAAATCAAGAACCTCTTCCGATTCTTTCAACCTCAATCTCACATTCGAAACCACCTCACTTAGGTTTATAACAAAGTCATAGGGCTATCAATACCCAATCAACTTGATTTACTCATAACCTCGCCTATCATAACAAAAACATCAATAACACGGTTGACAACACGTTGCTACACCAACGCTAACTATACCATAAAATTATCAACCGCCTTCTCAAGGGTTCAACTCACTTTCAACTCAATAGCCACAACCGACTTTACTTCTCACAAGAAAGTCCTTAAACCAACTCATATCACCCCCCTAAGGTATATAAGAACATGTCAACAAGTATAACATTTATCTCACATTATACTTTAAACAAGGCATGCAAATCATATTTTCACATCCTTCAATTTCACTTGAGCATTTTAACATGTGAATTATATATCTCAAAATCCACATTAAACATGCTCCTCAACAATATAGGATAATATCATGATCCATAGGTAAACATAAATCTCATATTAGCAGCTCAAATGCAATATGACTCACACACCTCATGGTACACACGCGATCACACACACCCTAACTCTATGAGTCAACGAGATCATTCTCTAACCATTCACTTTTTGAGGATACATGCTCATGAATGAAGGTAGATTTATCGTACCATTCTTCCCAAGTGCTTTTGACACTTACACTTTTAACAAGGAATACGTCAAACACTACGTGGTCGTGCAGATAGGATTTGGACAAGTCATCCCTCTATCGTCTCAGTTTCTCGAAAGATTAGTTCCGTAGGAGCAAAAATCACCCCCTAGCCAGTTGTTACGACGATCCAAAACAAGTTTACTCACGCACAATACCCAAACGGACGTAGACCATACCAATTGAATTCTCTCTATAAAGGTGAACCCATATGCAATATGTCTCAATGGGCCATGCAACAACATAAATATGTATTTCATCATATTTATAAACAACATTCCCAAAATGTCAACATGAATGTTTTTCCCCATTCAACATGCTTTTAAATCTCATTTAAAGTAATAGTCAACACGAATGCCTTCTCATACAACATTCACGCTCCAAATCATCAAGCTTTTCCTTTTATTTCAGAAGGATAACATTTTCATTCATTTAACATGCTTAATTCTCAATTAAAGCATTTAAATCCCAAGGAGACATTCTCATGCACATGTAATGTTCCAATTCATCAAGTTATCATTTAATTCATAAGGAAAATAATTTGATTCTTTTAAACATGCTCTTAGTTCAATTTAAGCAAGTTTATCACAAATCACAACGCAACAAGATAGTCACTCCAAGTTGAGATGCCTAGTTACACCAATCACATAGTATAACCAAAATGGTGCTACCCAAAAGAGCTATCTTAATCTCATTCCATGGCTACCTTCCTAACACCCACATACACATATGGATAACTACACTTACACATATACAACATAATACCCACATACATATCCACATATACATAGGCATAAACGCATATTTTACTATGGGAATTCTCAAGAATAGCCACCCAATTAACTAGCATGCATCATATTCCCAGCAATATCATTACCAATTACTCCATACACAAGGGTTAATCCATATAAACATGTTTAAACCCTAACTTCACAATTTCAAGGATACACTTAGCAATTTCATCTAAGGCTAGGAATCCTAGAATCAACTTCTCATACACACACAATCATAAGATGAGCTAGTTAAGAAGTTTTCCCCTACCTTTTGAAGAGAAAAGCACAACCACTAGGCAAGGCTTATGAAACCCTAGCTCTTCCCCAACACCGAAATCAAAGGAGCAATCTGGTGGAAAGCTTTACCATAGCCTCCTAACAATGAATCAAGCTCCAACGTAAGAGGAGAGCAAGAGTCATTAAGTGGTTTTAACAAGAAACCCTAACTAGGGTTTGAATGGAAAACACACAAGGAAAAAAGAACACTTACTAATCCTTAACTCAAACCAAAGACAAGAACACCATGAACATCTTCCATGTTGATGGCCATACTAAACTCCCAACTTAGGGTGATCAAATCAACCCCTAAGTCAAAAAGAACTAAGAGGGAGAAAATGAGAGAAAATGGAGAGAAAACAATGAAGTCTTGCAATAGAAGATCAAGTGATGTGTAGAGATAAATATGAAAATACTCATTTACCCTTCGGTCATTTCTTTCCCGAAATCGTTTCTAACTATTCTCATTATTCACAAAATGAAAATACAACAAGAAATTCACATAAGTGCTACACCGGAACGTCTACTATCAACTAGGGTAACACATTTGGGAATGCAATACGATTGCCGAAGTTCCAACGAAAAAATGTTGTACGAACCCACGTAGTCACCAATGAACAATAAATCATCAAGTCGGAAACGAAATTTCACGAAGTCATCCCGCTAAGTCTGAAACTCAAACGCAAAAAATTTACAAGTACCGAGAATATACAAGACGTTATGAATAAGTGACATCACAAATCGTTAACACTTGGAAAATTATTCCAAAAATGAAAAAGGAAAACGCAAGGTGTTACATTACGTGTTGGGAGTTCTTCAAATTTTGGAATCCAACCATTTACTCCAAGTGCTTGAGAGGAACCAAATAAAGATTTAATAAAAGCAATTTCAGAATCATTAGGGACATCAAATTTAGTTAAATTCAGCAATAAAGCCTCTAAATGATCAAAAATGATATTCTATTCAAATTCTTCCTGCAAAATAGTGCTGATAAAATCTGCCATCTCATATTCACCCGCATCATATGGCTACCTGACCACTTCAAAAATGTTAACTTCCATTGTCATATTACAAAAACTCAAATTCATAACTTTACTTATACAACTGATATTAGTATTACATGTGGCTAAAAATGGACGCCCTAAAATTAGAGGAATATGATTTTCAGAGTGCAAAACTAGTGTTGTGTCCAAGACAATAAAATCAACAGGATAATAAAACTTGTCTACTTGGAACAACACATCTCCAATGATTCCTCTTGGGATCTTTATTGAACGATCTGCCATTTGTAATCTCACATTTGTGGGCTTAAGTTCAGCAAGTACACTGAATATGGCAATAAGTTTTCACTAGCTCCAATATCAAGTAAAGCACAATGAATAAAATTTTCTCCAATGACACATGAAATGGTAGGGCTCCCAAGATCCTTGTATTTGGGAGGAAATTTGTTCTCCGGCACTGAACTCACTTGAGCAGCTAAAAATGCGATGTTCTTCACATTATGCTTTCTTTTATACGTACACAAATCTTTTAAAAGTTTAGCATAAGTCAGAACCTATTTGATAACATCCAACAATGGAATGTTGATCCTTACTTGCTTAAAGAGATCTAAAATTTTAGGATTCTTATTCACTTTCTTAAAAGGTAGTAAAGCTCTGGGAAATGGTTCTGGCAATTGACACTTTTCAATAATTTCACTAACATTGGAACTATCATCTTTTTCACTACTCTTAGGACTCTCAGTTCCATTTTTCAAGGAGTGTTATCAATTATTTTCCCAATTCTAAGAGTCATAAACATAGCATGTTCAACTGTCGCACCAGTTTTACACCTTTAGGATTCTTTTCAGTATTAGCAGGGAACTTTCCTTTTTCATTTGTAGCCCGAGAATTAGTCAAATTAGAAATTTGAATTTGAATTTCTTTATTCTCCTTAATCTGTAACACCACGCTCTAACACTTGGTATGATATTGTCCGCTATGGGCCCAGCCCTCACGGTTTTGCTCTTAGGCTCCTCCCAAAAGACCTCACACCAATTGGAGACAACACTGCACATATAAGTACATCCCCAGACCTCTACTCGGGCGATATGGGACATCACAATCACCCCCCTTGGAACCCAGCATCCTCGCTGGCGACCCGCGAGTGATGTGCATGCTCCCACACTTAATTCCGACTGAGCTCTAGCTCTGATACCAATTGTAACACCCCACTCCAACACTTGGTATGATATTGTCCGCTCTGGGCCCAGCCTTCACGGTTTTGCTCTTGGGCTCCTACCAAAAGGCCTCATACCAATTGGAGACAACACTACACATATAAGCAAATCCCCAGACCTCTACCCGGGCGATGTGGGACATCACAATCACCCTTCCTTGGGTCCCAGCGTCCCCGCTGGCGACCCACGAGTGATGTGCATGCTCCCACACTTAATTTCGGTCGGGCTCTGGCTCTGATACCAATTGTAACACCCCGCTCCAACACTTTGTATGATATTGTCCGCTCTGGGCCTTGCCTGCACGGTTTTGCTCTTGGGCTCCTCCCAAAAGGCCTCATACCAATTGGAGACATCACTGCACATATAAGCACATCCCTAGACCTCTACCCAGGTGATGTGGGACATCACAATCAACCCCCCTTGGGACTCGTCGTCCTCTTTGGCAACCCACGAGTGATGTGCATGCTCCCACACTTAATTCCGGTCGGGCTCTGGCTCTGATACCAATTGTAACACTCTGCTCCAATACTTTGTATGATATTGTCCGCTCTGGGCCCAGCTTGAACGGTTTTGCTCTTGTGCTCCTCCCAAAAGGCCTCATACCAATTAGAGACAACATTGCATATATAAGTACATCCCCAGACCTCTACCCGGGTGATGTGGGACATAACATAATCAACTAACCAACAAGTTATTCCATCTTTAGATTTTTATTTTGTTGATCTTGAATAAACATGTAAAGAGTCTCGCCTAATGATGGTTTAGGAGGTAAAACACTAGGTGTAAAAAATTATTGATTAGGAAAACTTACTTACGGTTGTGAAGTTTCATTGCTCCAACAAATATTTAGCTGGTTTCTTGTCGTTGGGTTGTATGTCTTAGAGAAAGGAGAATATTGCTTTTGATAGCTCCCTAAAGTAGCACATTATTCTTCATTAGCTCCCTTCATCACCTGAAAATTTTGACAATTTTTAACAGAGTGACCAATCTCGTAACGAACATCACAAACTTGACTATGCTCAGAATCGGTATGATAAATATGTTGAGGAACATTAGATTTCTCCATTGTCAAGAGGTTAGTTCTCTAACAAAAGCCTCGTATTTCACATTCATATTATCTTCTTCCCTTAATTGATATATTCTTTTATTAGCAGAAGAGAAAGAAGATTTAAAGTGATCACTACTCTTAAATGGACTAGATGCAGTCCATTGATGAGCTTTATGATAAATTTCCTCAAGAAACTCCAATGCCTCATTAGGATTTTTTTCCATAAAAGTTCCACTACACATAGTCTTAATAAATTGACGGTCTCGAGGGAGAAGTCCCTCATAGATGTGGCTTGCTACTCGCCAACTTTCAAAACCATGGTGTGGGCACATACTTAATAATTCTTTAAATCCCAAGTTTGATATAATGACTCACTTTCATTTTGAGAGAAATTCTGAAAAAAAATTTCAAGGCAATTATTTTATGGTTTGGAAAATATTTATTAAAAAATGCTAAGAGGAGTTTCAATACCCCCTAACCTTACTCAAGAAATAAAGTCTAAATGAAAAGAGCCATATTTTGTTTTTCCTTCATTTTTTTTATTTCTCTGGCTCCAAAGACTCTTTCATAGAATTCCCGGGTGCTTTACCATTCTTCAAGCTGAACATTACTTTTTGGTCTCCTGAAGTTACGTCTTTCAGTACTGGGACTCAAGGGGTCTAGCCTTCGTAAGGCCGCATATGAGAAGGAGATAGTGAAGGAAACAGAAGCGCAATGTTATGAATTTGTGAAAGATGCCATTTTTCAATTCCACACGATCATAGTGTGTGAGAAAGGGTTGTCGAAAAAGTATGTTGTACGAGTGAAAAGTGGCCCACACATGAATGGGCATCTCCTCGCAAGAAAAATCATTAGGGAAACTCTCCAGGGCTTCTTAATAGAGGAGTGGATCTCTTATTTTGATAAGAAGGTTGTGAAAAGGGGAGGAAAACATTTATGGAGCTTCATCGAAATGACATGAGGCCAACCTCGTACCACTCTCCCGAAAGAGTGATAGTTTTCCCCGTACAGGCTTATATTTACATCATATTTTAGAGATATTATTTTTTCCATCATATTTTAGATGTCATTTCCATGAAGTTTGAACATGTCATACCACGAGTGATTCCAGACTCTACATACAGGCTTATACACATATTTACATCATATTTTAGAGATATTATTCATGTATTATGAAATTACAGAAAAGGGCAACCATTCGGGTTTCCTTCACTTGTCTATAAATATGAGAGGGTTAGGTTTAGGGTTCAAGTTCTGTTTTTGAGAGTTAGGGTTCTGATTTTCCCGCACGTTCATTCATAAGAGTTCTCACGTTCAAAGTTCAAACTTGCTTCCATTGAAGAGAACCACCATTGAAGACCTAGAGATCCGAAGAAGAAGATTATGGAGAGCGTTTCTACACTGACAATACAGACTCTCTTCGCCATGATCAACTAACTCGGTATCTAGGATTTTCTCGTAAAACCCTAGCCAAGTAATGTAGTTCTAATTTTATATTCAATTGTATAAAGGGGAAACTGTGACTATACTGTGATAATTGTGTTAGATAAGAGCCATTTTTATTCATGATACAAGTTTATATATTTGATTTGATTCTTGTCTTAGAATTTTTTTAATGTATTTATCTTACACAATCATAATTATTCACTATGGGATAGAACTCGGATGCTTAATCTGTGATTTTCTACACGATGGTAATCATAAAACTCGAAACCCTAGGTTCGTACATGCCATGCCCTGACAAACTGATATAGACATGCATTAGTTTAATTTCATGCTTTAATTTACTTTTATACATTTACCTTTTGCTAGTAGTTGGCATGCACTAATCAGTTTAGTCTTGAGAAGGGTTGTCGCGATCCGGTTGAGAGTAATCCTTTTGGGGTCAAATTGTTGGCGCGGTGCGACCTGATTCACAGTCAATGGATCGCCCTCATGCAATTGATATATAATTTGGACTATGTTATGCGGTTAATGGTGGAGTGAGGAAACCCTAGTTTTCTCTCTCTTTGAATCACATCCATTATTTATTATTGCTTTCTATTTTATTTTTATTATTATTAGATAATTCAAAAAACAAAAATATTTTTGAAAAAATATAATTCTGTGGTTTTAGACTATTGAAGTGAACAATTCTCGTCTTTGTGGGATCGATATTCCCCTACTCAAGCAAAACTATCTACAATTGATATGTGCGTTTGTAGAAGGGTAAAACCTAAAGTGTCGTTAAGGTGTCATTTTTAACCACATATTTTGCATACACCTGATGCCCACCAAGTTTTTGGCATCGTTGCCAAGGACTTGGCATTATTCAATAGCTTTAGTAGTTTATTTCCATTGTGTTATTGTAGATTGTATCTAAAGTTGGAATTCATGTGTTTTTGTGAGGTATTCTGAGAAGCATAAGGGGATTTGGCGGAGCAGTGAAAGTTGCGTCATTGGACCTCTGGTGAGTTTTAGTTTATCTTAAATTCGTACATAATTTTAGCTTTATTTTCTGTCAATATTTCTAATAGTAAAAAAATATTGTGAAAGATCGAAAATCCTGTTTTGATCCCAATATTGAATTCGAACCTTTTTGATCCTGAGATCGAACGAAATTTTTATTAAAATCGTCAAGTTATTGAAGAGTGTCATCGTCAGTCAGAAGAAGAAGCGATGGGTGACCAAAAAGCCAACCTACCGAGGGCACCGGAGATGTCCCTGAAAAGATACTACGCGCCAGAGGCATATGATTCCTATGCAGATTTCCTAGAAGAAGAAGGCGCGAAGCACTTCGAGATCAAGTCAAGCATGATCAATATGTTTCCAAAATTTTCTGGCCTTAGGATAAAGGATCCATACCAACATATAAATGATTTCCTAAAGGTTGTATCTACAGTTAGGTTTGAGGGTTTGACTAAAAATGATTTGCGAGTGCGTATATTTCCTTGGTCGTTGAGAGATAAAGCTAAAACATGGTACATCAAATTAGCTAAGGCGATTAAAATTTATTGGGAAGCCCTTCAGAGAGAATTTATAGAAAATCACTATCCCATAGGAAAGACCTTAGAAGCACAAGATGCAATCAAAATTTTTAGAGAATTGCCTAGTGAGCAGTTTCATGATGCTTGGGAGAGATATAGTGAAATCTTTTATAAGTGTCCCCAACAAAGGTTCACTGAACAGGATGTGGCTAAGAATTTTTACATGGGACTAGGAGAGGCACATAAGACTTTGATAGATGCATCAATACAAGGTCAATTTACCCTGAAACCGGTAAAAGAATTGTTAGACTTGTTTGACAATATCAATGAGAACGAAATCCAATATGAATCTGATTTGAGGTTTAGGGGTGGTCTTGACAAGAGATCTGAAAAAGCGTATGAGGTGAATCATGATGATGTAAGAGATTCAGTGGCGTTGTTAGGAGAGAAAGTAGATAGGCTTCTCAAGCAAAATCATTCACCTAGGAAAGAAGTGTCAGAGGTAGAAGTGGAGTATTCCCATAATGAGTGTCAAGGTGGTGAATTTGTTTCTACCAATGTTAATGTAGCATGGAACTACCCAAATAATGCTCCTTGCACCAATTCATATACATTAAATGTCCGAAATCATCCCCCTCTTTCATCTCAATCTTTGAATGTGGAACCAAGGTTCCCTCAGGAATAACAATCATATCCACAACCAAGTTTCACTAAGATACAACAATCATATAATCCATAGCCAAGGTTCCAAAGAATAATGACTCGAAATTCTCAATCAAATTACCAACCGAGAGAGTCATCCAATAATTCTCAGGCTCTCCAACCATTCAATAATAATCAAGTTGTCCATCCATATAACTACCAGGTCCAGCCTCAAGGAAACCAAAACCAAGGATTCAATCTAAATCAAGCCTACTCTTCATATCCTCAAAACGATTTCCATCATCAACATCCAACTCAAAATTCACTATCAAGACCACCTGACTTTGAAGAGATGATGAGTACCCTAAGGGAGCTTAAAAATCAATCTAATAATTCTTAGGCGACCATCCAAACACAGAACTCTTGTTCCCAATACCTTATTCAAATAGAAGCCAGAGTGGTACAATTAGCGGATGCTATGGATAGGATAGTGAGAATATTGCCTAGTCAACCGGTGGTGAACCCAAAACCGCAATAAGTACTGGAGCTTGGATCCTTTGTTGAGACTCATCATGAGACAGTCCAAGTACTCACAATTTTGAGAAATGGAAGAGAAGTGTATAGTAAAGTTGAGGAGCAGCATGAGGAGAGGTTGAAGAAGCAAAAGGTCAAAGAAGTTCAAAGAAAGGCAGAAGAAGAAGCTCAGAAGAAAGAGGTTGAAAAAGCTCAGAAAGATCAACCTCAAATAAAGGAAGATGAAGCACCAGAAAGGGCACCATATGAGGAAGTAGCACCTTACCTTCAACATCTTTGAGAGTCGATTTTGTATAAAGAGCATAAGGAGAAGAACATGTTAGATCCATGTCGGCAAGTCGAGATCAATAAACCTCTTCTAGACATTGTTGACCAAATTTCACCCTATGCCAAATGTTTGAAGGATCTCTGTACTTAAAATCATAAAAACAGAACTAAGGTCCCGAAAAAGATTTTGTTGATTGAACAAGTGAGTTCAATCTTACTAAGTGATACTTCACCTAAGAGGAAAGATCCCGATGCTCCCATTATTTTTTTTGTCATTGGTGACCAGAAGATTAGTAGAGCTCTTCTTGATCTGCGTGCAACTGTTAATTTATTACCTTACTCAGTCTATCAGTAAGTAGGGTTGGGAGATCTCAATAATACCTCGGTGGTGCTTCAATTAGCAGACAGATCAACTGAACAACCGAGTGGAATTTTGGAGGATGTCATAGTGCAAGTGGGTAAGTTCTACTATCCTGTAGACTTTGTAATGTTAGACATGGAACCTGACCATAGATAGAGGAGACATATTCCTGTTCTCTTAGGAAGACCATTTTTTGCTACAGCGAATGCATGCGTTGATTGTAGAACAGGGGTTATGGATATATCTTTTAGGAATTTAAACATGAGGATGAATATCTTTGATACCAACCATCAACTACCTGAACTAGCTGAGTGTTTAAACATAAAGGGGATGGTTGACGAAGTTGTACCTCAGAGTAGTGTAAGAGATGATTTGGAGATTGTGATGAAAAGGTCGGAGGTGAATTTTGAAAATGTAAAGGACCAACAGTGATCTAGTTGGAAATATATTGATGCGTTGGAAGCTGTGTTGTATTCACGGTTAGAGAGAGCATCAAAAGAGTCGCCTGGACCTCAACTTATTCCTCCACAGAAGTTGGTGCCTCAAAGTAAGCTTCCTGAGATGGTGTTGCATGTGGAGGATGATGAATTAAAAGATAAAATAGGTGTGAAGAATGCTAGAGCTAATCATTTGCCACGAATTGTCATAGAGCCTATCAAAGATGACACCCCTCTTAAGGATCCCTTTCCAGATGAGCGAGTGTTGAGCATAAACATGGTAAATAAGTTGTATGCCTTGGAAGATCCGCGATTAAGAGACAAGTGTGAGGGGATATGGAGTTATGTGTATAAGGATGCTCGAAGTTAAATAGCTCAAACAAGAGTACATCATGTTAAGCATGTTCGTCTTAAGTTCCTTAAGCTTGGCTGGAAACGGCAATGTAATCCAAAGGTGAAAGTGTTTCTAGGTAAACTTCGATAAAGATCGGAAGGACCACACAAGGTTAGATGGGTTTACCCCCGCGAAGAAGTAGTATTTGATAAAAGGTTCGGGATACATGGGTAGAGATTGAGATATTATGAGGAGATTGATCCGGGACCAGAATTTATGGCGTCTGTGAGTTTACTGGAGAGTGATGAGATGGTGGAAAGACTGTTGTCTAAGGTATTGAAGGATGATTTGATGGAAGCACTGACCATACAGGGACTAAATTTAGAACAAGAAAAAGGAAGTATTTTACATAGTGATTATTGTTATGTACTCCATGTCATGAGTAGTACTAATTGTTTATGGGTGAGAACGCTTAGAGAGTCACCTCCTACATTTTGTACTTTAATTAAGGGAAGTATGACAGAGAGGAAAGGTATTGGATAGCCTTTTCTGGAGCGTCGTGCCAAAGACGTTAAACAATTGTCCTAGGTTGTCTAGCCTCGGTTTGTATAATAATAGGAAAGTTATTTCTACAATTTAAATTCTTAGAGATTGTAGGCCCTTAAGGCCAAATCATTTTTTTTATTTCATTTAAAAAAAAAAATTCAATAAAATCCAAAAAGAGAATTTTCAAAAATTCCTTGAAAAATTGTGTCAATTTCTGGTAATTTTTACAATTTTTTTCCCTTGCTATGATATTTGGGTATGTGTTTGTTGCATATTTACAGGTGATTCGAATCAAGTTTGGGGGAGGAGGTTGAGCATTTCGATGAATCCAGGACTGCGCTTCAAGGGTAATTATATATGTTCTCATTCTTTATTTTTTACCACGATGACATGGTCACATTTAAGTTTGGGGGTGAGGGTATATAGTTATAAGAAAGGAAAATTTTTGAAAATTTTGAAAAAAAAAAAATTTGAATGTTTTGAGGAGTTCTTTGTTTTCTTGCATGAGTGTTTCGCATTATGAGTTGATTGAGTTTATATTTATAATGTATAAGTAGTATGTGATGTGATGTTCCCGCTCATGAGAGTAATGATTAGATTGAGTTAGTGAAGTGATGTGGTTTACATAGATGAGTGATTAGTGAAATTGAAATTAAGAAGGACGACTTTGACTTATAAACACAAGCACACATTCACTATGAGAAATAGGTTAATTTTTGACTATGTAGTTGAAAAATAATTTTGTCACAATAAAAGGGGAAAAGGGAAGTTGTTATAGTTGAAATGGAGAGAATTGAAAAAAGTTTTTTTGAGAAAATAAAATGCAAAAAACAATTCTTTGATCTGAGTAACCGGGCCATGGTATCACCAATATCACTGTTTGCGTTTAAAGGGGAGAAGACTGATGAACATAAATCCCATGGAAGAAGCTCGGGCCCAGTTGGTCAGGACTGAAAATCCTCGTTGAAAAGTCCGGAGACTTAGAAAGACAAAAAGGGATGAAAAGTGGAAAGATGGAAAGAGTACGTTTTTACTAAAAATGGCAAAGTTTGATCAATGAAGTAGGAGAAAAGAAATTGAAATACTGTAGTTGAATGTTCACAAAATTATGGAAGGTTGTCTGGATTTGAAGTAGAAAGTAGCAAAATCATTCACTTAAGTGGGGACCATTCATGACACGAAACTCGAGATAGTTATTGTTCGGTAGTGAGTGGGAATATTTGCATTCATATTATCTTGTGTGTTGTATCGTAGCTTATTTGACTTGTGTGTGGGAACTCATGAATGCATAATTTCAAAAGAATTAAGATGTTTGTAGGTACCATCACTGGAAACCTTAACGAGACTTCACTTGTCCACTAGGGGTAATGTTGACCACATATTGACACCTAGAGGAGGGGTGAATAGGGTCAATTACAAACTTTGAGACGTTTTCAGTTTGACTTTGTTTTATCAAAAATAATCTTTATAGAGCCCTAGTCAAATACATAGTGAATAAGATGATATCTTAAGTGTCTACCTCAGTTCATATTTTGAATCATGAACAGTGAATTGCACTACTAATTATATGCATAATGGAATCAAGTAGAATAGGAAATAATTCATGCATCCAAGTATGCAATTCAACTAAGCATGTAATAACACTTTCTTCATTTATAAAGACATAATGCAAAGTGTTATTAGTCATGAGGAACATCTTGTAGAGTTTATGACAATTTATCAAACATTGAGTTCATACATAAAATCTAATTAGAATCTTATATTGAATATGCATTTAGTCAAACACTTGGGGTGCATATAGATTATAGCTAAATAAAATGAGATTGTAGTCTAAGCTATAATCCACTTATGTTCACAATCCAATCCACTTCAACTATACATTTTCCTAACCTCTTCATTAATACACAAACACAAGCAATTCCATAGCATTGATATATATAGCTCAAGATTGAAAATGACAAATTCTTTTAAAGCAATGAGATAAGGATTATAGAAAATGCACACCATAGATACCGAGATTTTTACATGGTTCAACCAAATCTTTGGTATACGTCTATGCCTTGAGATAACCTCCCAAGGATTCCACTATCGTGCTTCCCTTTTCGGGGATAAGAAAATCCTTACATGCCTTATTCTTCCGGGTAAATATCAAACACTTACACGCTCCTTCTTTTGGGTGAAGAGCCAAACCTTGCTCACTCTTGTGGGTGGAGAGCCAACCTAATCCTCCTTTTTTAAGGTAGACAAAAACATTTACAAAGCTTCAACAAGCCCATCCCATGCCAAGATAACCTCTTGGACTTTCACTCATAAAGAATAAGAATTTTACATTTGAGTGGTACAACAATATCTCGCAATAGATAGATATTGAAATTCAAGGCTCACTTCCTCCCGTACTTAGAGTTATAGATGAAATAATCAAATTAATAGCTCAACTCAAGCATGATGAATGAATCACAAGAGGATGATATGAATGATGTTCATGGTGATTCCTATAGAAGAGATTTCTACCCAACAATAATTTAAACCATTATGCCCAAAGTGGTAGATTTTCACTCATACTCTTCTCTCCCTCTTTTCTCACCCATTTTTGGCTCATATATGGCATATATATAGCATATGAACACTATATAGTCGTTTGGGGGTGTTTTGGGAAGTTTTGGAACACTTTGGATCCGAAACTAGCCGTTAGAATTCAAATTCTGGATGAGGCAGTCGACTGGGTGTTTTGGGGTAGTCGGCTGGGTCCTCAAAAATTCATTCCGAAATTTATTTTTAGCTTTCTGACTCAGCCATTTGACTGGGTCAACATGTAGTTGACTGGGTGGTTTACCCAGTCAACTGGGTTGTTCAGCCTAGTTTCAACGCAGTTTACTCTTTTGGTCATAACTAGAGTTCCGTAACTCGGATGGAGGCATTATTTAGCTTTTTGGAAAGAGGACTTCAAGATCTTGATTTTAGTATTTTTTTTAATTACTCCATTTGACCCAGGTTTGAGTACAATATGGTCTTTTGAATGTGACGCTTCATTTCGAACTTCTAACCCACTTAACGGTTTTTTATGAAATCTTTTGGGATTTTTCCGAAATAACTTAGGCACACTCCTAGGATGTCTTAGAGACTTATTAAGGTCCAAAACATGCCTAAATTCAATATTTAGATCAAAAAATGTTTTTCCAATTTAAACAAATTCTCAATATTAGACAAAAGTTTTTCATAGTTTAACAATTTTGTTCAAAGCTTTAATATGCATCTAGAATCCATTTCAAGCGATATGAATGAAGTTAATGGTTCTAGGACAACATCTTTGTTGAGTTCTTTCATAGCTTATGAAAGCTTGAACTAACTCAACTTTAGCAAAGACTAAATGATTTTCATACTCTAATGCTAATGATGCAATGACAAATGAATGATATGCATGATCCTATATGTTATATGGTCAAGAGTTTAACTTTCAAATAAGTTATTTCAAAAATAACTTTACATTAAGTCTAGCACTCACCCAAGCCTACTTTACCCAATTCTTTGATCTTCAATTTCTTTAAGCTTTTGGGTTGATGTCTCCATCTTTGTCTTTAATGTCTTTTGAGATTTAAGCACATTTTCTTGATCTTCTCATGGATTCACTAGCTCTCTTGAGTTTATGTTGAATCAACAACCGATTAAGCATAACTCAAGTAAACATTAAATTTACCACATTCAATGATTTGTTATCATGAAAATGTCATGTTTACCCATGGTGGAAAACCTTGGGTCAACAATCTCCCCCTTTTTGATGATGACAAACATTGATGTGTGCCAAAAAACAATTGAGGGCATTTTATAAATGCTTCCCCTATCAGTATGCAATCAATGAATATTACAATAAAGCATATGCATAATCTTTGGGATTTCTCCCCCTATCACCATGTTTTAAATAATGTTTACACTTTAAACATGTAGAGAAAAGCTCCCCCTAAGAATGTGCATACAATATATACACATCAACTAATCTTTCTCCCCTTTGACATCATCAAAAAGAATAGATACAATTAAGTACAAGGAGAGAATCAAGTTGCATATATCAATTATGATCATAGAATATATCATTTGAAGCAACATAATCTCATATTGTCTATAAATTTCATGAATATGCTTAAGATGATACCAAATTACAAACATAGTTTTGCATTCGTGATGGCAACAAGGACATGCTAGCACATGTAATAAATGATGACTAAATCATTTGATTTTTTTTTCATAGACAAATAGGATACATGATCAAAATAGAATTTCATATATGAAGTACATGTATCAAGTGAATGACTCAAACGGAGAGTGACTTAATGTTCAAGTGTGTGTGTTTGAATGAAAGCTCAAATCATAAGTATTCAACATACTATATGCAAACAAGGAACACTCAATCACTATATCATTTAAAATCACATAGTCATGTATGAAAATTCACTTAAAATCACATATGAGCATTTAAGAACGAGTCAACACCACCTCCATCTCAACCATTTGAAAAACAATAAACACATATCCAATAACTAATCATGGAATGTAATGTGAATAAAGTAAAAATTATAATGATGAAAAAGAGATGAATATCTTAAAATAAGCATGTGAAAAATACATAAGACATATACTAACACATTGATATTCAAAGACATTTCCATTTCTCTATGAATTTTATAAAATAAGTTCTCTTGGAGAAATTTGGTGAAAATATTGACAAAGAAATTTATAATCATGAAAATGATCTCAATATATCTTATAAATACATGTCTTTGTAATGTAATGTGATGACATTGTATGCATTCTTCTCAAGTGCAAAAAATATATCTCTTATATATATAGTGAAAATACTTATCTAAAATAATAAGAGATGAACAAGATAATGAATGTATATATATATACAAAAATTAACACATGTTATGCATTTTCATTTGTGTTACTATAAGTCCAAGAATAGTTAACCAAGGAAGTCATATATTCCCAAAATCAAAGTGTCAAAAAGTATTTGAAATTATTTTCATGATACTTAAATGGCATTTACCCAAGAAGGAAATAAGCTCATCTATCATGCTCATTTTGAAATAGTTTGCATGTTTGTGATAAACTTCTTTGCACAACACATCAAATATTGGTAAACATGATATTCTCATATAAGTGCAATAACCAAATTTGATAAGTAATAAATGACAAACAACAAGAAAAATATTTATCAATATAGGTTCTAAAATAACCTTCATCCATAAGAAAATCACTTAAAGCCATTCATAACACCCTCTTGGAGCACATTTCAAGTTAAGCACGACTTATGATAGTTTTAAAATCCATTGTCTAAAACTTATACATTTCAAAGCTTTATGATTCTCTACATGAAATTTTTTTCATTGTAAAATTATATAAGAATGCATTAGATGAAAATATTTCATGCAAAGAGGCATATTTCATGCAAAGAGGCATGTGGCATTCTTAACTTTAATTTCATTCACATGTGCAAAGAATTAACTATATCCTTCTCGGTAAGATCTTGGGATAGCAATGGTCCAAACCTTGGGTCACTACTATTAGACTTAGATTGTAACATTATTATGCATTATAAAATATACAAGAGTATGCATGTATGATAATGATATATAAATATAAGATATAGAAGATTAACAATATTATATATCATAATAATACAAAAATAATAAAAATGTATGTCTTTCATGATATGTGCACATAAGACTTATGATTCATGTTTTTCAATAAACATTCAAGATAGCAACATTTGAGCACAATATCTCCATGTTTTCAACATGCTTCCTTCATATAAGAACCTATAGTTCATTTTCATAATAAAGATCCAAGCATGTATTAAATTGCTTCAACCAAAGTTTCAATTTGAAACAACAAAGGCTAAGCGTCATGAATATCATTTTTATGAAACTCTTTATGCAAATACCTCTAGAATGATCACCAAGAAGTTATATAATAGAGGATGGTGAATCATTTAACCATATAGAAGTTCATCACATATTCCATATCCTCATTTGCATTAGATGGATCATTCAAAGAAATTTTGTTCTCTTGAGGTTTACTAGTTGTGGACTTATTTGATTAAACATATATTCCAAGTCCATCTTAATATCTCTTCAAGTTTAAACACCTCAATTCAATATGCAATATGTCATACCAAGAGGATTTAGATAAAGTATAAAAATCATAAAAGCTCATAGACATATATCAAGAGATAGCTACTCAAGTAATCAACCAAGTTCAAATAAAATAGCTTTGATGGTCTAGAGGTGGTCATGACTATATTCTTTAAATTTTATGTATGATCAAGAATTTATTTCATATATCCAAGTCATTTCGAAGCAAGCTACTATCAAGAATTCATCAAAAACATATTCAATTGCATGCACCAAGTAGCCAATCACCCTCATTACCAATCATCAAATTTATTCCATGACATATCAATAAAGATTCAACATACTTTAATAAGCATATGTATGTCATGTTTAATCTCATCAATGAAAGCACATTAGTAATGGAGGTTAGAAAATGTGTACCATGGTGCTAGCTCTACCCATTTTACTTAGAGTTGCTTGTAGATGATTTGTATCCTCCACTCATCTTGTGAGAGACCTTGATTTCATCTCCCCTTTTGAATTAAAGCTTCTACTATTGAGGAAGCAATAGTTCTTGAGTAGGAAACAATCCACACCTACAACACACACAAGTAGCTTTCTTTGGTACCCATTTTGCTATTGGGTCCATTTGTGTTAGCACAATCATGGACATAATTCATTATAAGCACATTAGCACAAAATGAATGATCTTCTACAACCATTATGCTTCAATTGATTTTATCATTCAAGAACATTATCATGAAGTGCATTTGTCAATTCAAATAGTAAGATATGCTCATGGTTATTTAACAAATAAATGAACCAATATGAAAAGGCAAATATGAGTGAAGCTCTATTTCATATATGGACATGGGTTACAACAAACAATCATATGCATCATTCATGTTAAACTTCAAGAATTGACAAGAAAACTAAGCTAACTTCCCTTGATTGGGAAAAATAAATTATATGCCCTTTTTCAAAATTTGTCAATGTTTTAGCACATGGGAAGATTTATTTCCTTTCATTTCAAAATTCTTAGAGCATTTGAAAGCTTAATGAAAGGTTATTTTCATAAGAGTCACCTATTCAAACAAATTTCTCTCTAATCCAAGGTGTCATTCTTCTCATGCAATTTCAAGATATTCAAAGGAATGTGATGCATAGACAATAATTATTCATCAATCAATGAGTACATTCATAAAGCACATTTATATATACTAATGAATAGATGAAGACAAGTATCAAGTCAATAAGATGTATAAATTTACACAATTCATCTAGACATCTCAAATAATGTATACCATCATCAAAATTCTTCATTTGTGGCATGTACATATTTAATGGTCATTGGACACTAGAGATCATCTATAATCGTTTTCCCTTCTATAAAATATAAGCACATTATCCTTTAGCATTTAAATGCATATAACTAACTTGAATACTTCATAGGAGAATAAAAGGTCAAATAACCTTACATAATGAAAAATCCTTCAAAGTTTGTCATGGATCAACTCTAAGCTGTTTAAGGCAAGAATAGAGCCGAGGCTCTGATACCAATTGTTAGCCACATATTGACACCTAAAGGGGGGGTTAATAGGGTCAATTACAAACTTTGAGACTTTTTCGGTTTGACTTTGTTTATCAAAAATAATCTTTGTAGAGCTCTAGTCAAACACATAGTGAATAAGATGATAACTTAAGTGTCTACCTCAGTTCATACTTTGAATCATGAACAGTGAATTGCATTGCCAATTATATGCATAATGGAATCAAGTAGAATAAGAAATAATTCATGTATCCAAGTATGCAATTCAACTAAGCATGCAATAACACTTTCCTCATTTCTAAAGACATAATAGAAAGTGTTATTAGTCATGAGGAATGTCTTGTAGAGTTTATGACAATTTATCCAACATTGAGTTCATACATAAACTCTCAATTAGAATCTTATATTGAATATGCATTTATTCAAACACTTGGGGTGCATATAGATTATAGCTAAATAAAATGAGATTGTAGTCTAAGCTATAATCCACTTATGTTCACAATCAAATCCACTTCAACTATGCATTTTCCTAACCTCTTCATTAATACACAAACACAAGCAATTCCATAGCATTGATATATAAAGCTCAAGATTGAAAATGACAATTGGTTTTAAAGTAAATAGATAAGGGTTAGAGAAAATGCACACCATAGACACCGAGATTTTTACCTGGTTCAACCAAATCTTTGGTCTACGTCCATGCCTTGAGATAACCTCCCAAGGATTCCATTCTCGTGCTTCTCTTTTTGGAGATAAGAAATCCCTTACATGCTTCATTATTCCGGGTGAATATCAAACCCACGCTCCTTCTTCCGGGTGAAGAGCCAACCTTGCTTACTCTTGCAGGTGGAGAGCCAACCTTGCTCACTCTTGCTGGTGGAGAGCCAACCTAATCCTCTCTTTTTAAGGTAGAGAAAAACCGTTTCAAAGCTTCAACAAGCCCATCCCATGCCAGGATAACCTCTTCGACTTTCACTCACAAAGAATAAGAATTTTACATTTGAGTGGTACAACAATATATCTCATTATATAGATATAGAAATTCAAGGGTCACTTCCTCACATACTTAGAGTTATAGATGAAATAATCAAATGAATAGATCAAGTCAAGTATGATGAATGAATCACAAGATGATGATATGAATGATGCTCATGGTGATTCCTATATAAGAGATTTCTACCCGACAATAATTTCAACCATTATGCCCAAAGTGGTAGATTTTCACTCATACTCTTCTCTCCCTCTTCTCTCACCCATTTTTGGCTCATATATGGAATATATATAGCATAGGAACACAATATAGTCGTTTGGGGGTGTTTCAGGATGTTTTGGAACACTTTGGATTCGAAACTAGCCGTTAGAATTCAAATTTCGGATAAGGCAGTTGACTGGGTGTTCTGGGCAGTTGGCTGGGTCTTCAAAAATTCATTCCGAAATTTATTTTTAGCTCTCTAACTTAGCCAGTCGACTGGGTCAACAGGCAGTCGACACATTGGTTTACCCAGTCCAGTGGGTTGTTCAGCCCAGTTTCAACGCAGTTTACTCTTTTGGTCATAACTAGAGTTACATAACTCGGATGGAGGCATTATTTATCTTTTGAATATGACGCTTCATTTCGAACTTCTAACCCACTTGACGGTTTTTCGTGAAATCTTTTGGGATTTTTCCGAAATAACTTAGGCACACTCCTAGGATGTCTTAGAGACTTATTAAGGTCCTTGACATGCCTAAAGTCAATATTGAGATCATAAAATATTTTTCCAATTTAAACAAATTCTCAATATTAGACAAAAGTTTTTCATAGTTTAACAATTTTGTTTAAAACTTTAATATGCATCTAGAATCCATTTCAAACCATATGAGTTGAGTTCTTCCATAGCTTATGAAAGCTTGAACTAACTCAACTTTAGTAAAGACTAAATGATGTTCATAGTCTAATGTTAATGATGCAAGGACTCGTGAATGATATGCATGATCCTATATGTTCTATGGTCAAGAGTTGAACTATCAAATAAGTTATTTCAAAAATAAATTTTCATTAAGTCTAGCACTCACCCAAGCCTACTTTACCCAATTCTTTGATCTTCAATTTCTTTAAGCTTTTGGGTTGACGTCTTCATCCTTGTCTTTAATGTCTTTTGAGCCCTAAGCACATTTTCTTAATCCTCTCATGGATTCACTAGCTCTCATGAGTTTATCTTGAATCAACAACCTATTAAGCATAACTCAAGTAGACATTAAATTCACCATATTTAATGATTTGTTATCATCAAAATGTCAGCTTATTACACGTGCTAAGTGTAATCATTGACCCTCACGAAAGCAAGGGATTAGGTTAGAGTAGATAGGTTAGATAGAATAAGAATCATCACAGTCAATTCTTTCTGAGTTTATTGCTAAGGGACTAGCAATATGTAAGTTTGGGGGTGTGATAGGTGTTCAATATTGGTAATTTTTCGCCCCTATCTTGCATTTGTTATGTCTTTACATTCCATTACTTAGTATTTTTATCTCGTTTGTGTGTGTAAGCATGTTTCAGGAGCTTAATGAAGAAACATAGCTAATCTCGGTGAATTAATTGAGTTCGTGTTCGTTTCTATTTCGAGAAAGGAATCAAGAGGTGTGTCAGAGCAAAGAAGAGCTACTAGATAGAAAAATGGTCATTTCCCGACATTATTATATCACCGGAGGGCAAAAATGTCATTTTCAGACATTATTACTTCACCCAAAAGCATCGGGAGTCAAAGGTGACCAGTTTAGCTCAAATATGAAAAAACGAGTTCTTACAACAAAGATGCATAATACCCTACGTCATCAGAGAGAAAAAGAGGCAGATTGGACCTGAGCTAGCTTTCGTTTGTACTCTACGCCCTAGGCCTATGCCCAAACGTAGGTCAGGAGCATAGCCTATGCCCTAGACCTACACCCAAGCGTAGGTCCCACCTTGTGGCCACGTGATCCTTTTACGTACTGAAGTTGTTTCGGAGTTGTTTCAGAATTTTCATGTTTTTCCCTGCTTCGATATTTTAAGTGATCGGTGATTATAGACCTTTAAATACAGGCTTATACACATATTTACATCATATTTTAGAGATATTATTCATGCATTATGAAATTACAGAAAAGGGCAACCATTAGGGTTTCCCTCACTTGTCTATACATATAAGAGGGTTAGGTTTAGGGTTCAAGTTCTGTTTTTAAGAGTTAGGGTTCTGAATTTCACGCACGTTCATTCATAAGAGTTCTCACGTTCAAATTTCAGACTTGCTTCCATTGAAGACCTAGAGATCCAAAGAAGAAGATTATGGAGAGCGTTTCTACACCGACAATGCAGACTCTCTCTGCCATGATCAAATAACTCGATATCTAGGGTTTTCTCGCAAAATTGTATAGAGGGAAAACTGTGACTATACTGTGATGATTGTGTTAGATAAGAGATCGTTTTTATTCGTGATACAAGTTTATATATTTGAATTGATTATTGTCTTAGACTTTTCGAATGTATTTATCTTACACAATCACAATTATTCACTATGGGTTGGAACTCGGATGCTTAATCTTTGATTTTCTACACAATGGTAGTCATAAAATTTAAAACCCTAGGTTGACACATGTCATGCCCTAACAAACTGATATACACATGCTTTAGTTTATTTTCGTGCTTTAATTTACATTTCTGCATTTAGTTTTTGCTAGTAGTTGGCATGCACCAATCAGTTTTGTTTTGAGATGGGTTGTCGCGATCCGGTTGAAAGTAATCCTTTTTGGGGTCAAACTGCTGGCGCGGTGCGACCTGATTCACAGTCAATGGATTGCCCTCATACAATTGATATATAATTTGGACTATGTTATGCAATTAGTGGTGGAGTGAGGAAACCCTAGTTTTCTCTCTCTCTAAATCACAACCATTATTTATTATTGTTTTCTGTTTTTTTTTTTTTTTTTTTTTTTTTTTTTTTTTTTTTAATTAGTATTAGATAATTGATAAAACCAAAATCTTTTCGGAAAAATATAATTTAGTGTCTTTAGACTATTGAAGTGAACAATTCTCGTCTTTGTGAGATCGATATTCCCCTACTCAAGCAAAACTATCTACAATTGATATGTGCGCTTGCAGAAGGGTAAAACCTAAAGTGTCGTTAAAGTGTCATTTTTAACCACATATTTTGCACACACCTGACACTCACCAAAAATCCTAGCATAATGTAATTTAGGATTTCATGAAAACTAAACGACCTATAACAAAAATGAAATTCAATATTGAACCAAATAAAAAAATCACATAGTTATAGTACGTTTCTACCCTAACCGTAGTTAAAGTTTTAGCCTTGCATGAAAACTAAACAAGAAAATAAGGATTTAGAAATCTTCTCCATAGTAAACTACCAACAACATTTTTTCCTCTATTCACTTCTTCAGATGTGAGCCCTTTTTTTCTGTTGCCCTAAGTCACACCATTTTCTCATCAATCTGAGCTCACCGTTCGAAGCTTAGGGAGTAAGCTTCCCTTTTTTTTTTTTTACTGATGTCGGTCCCACCAATTGATATTTTCTCGTGTTGGTGAACTTAGGGTCCATTTGGGAACTTGGTTTTGGTCTTGATTTTGGTCTTGGGTGGTTTTAGGTAAATCTAAAACCAATATATAATGTTTGGTAAAGAGTTGGTTTTGGTTTTGGTATAATTATATATACATATATTAATATGTATTAAAAATATATAAATATGAAAAATATATATATATAAAATTGGAAAAAAATTAATTTTCCGAAAAATATAAAAAATAATTTTTCGGAAAATAATTAAATTTCGGAAAAATAAATAATTAATTTTTTCCGAAAAATAAATTTTTTCCAAAAACTAAATTTTTTCCAAAAACTAATTTTTTTCCAAAAAATATATTTTTTTCCAAAAAATATATTTTTTTCCGAAAAAAATAATTATTTCCAAAAAATAAATATTTTCTGAAAAATAAATTTTTTGGGAAAAATAATAATTTTCCAAAAATTTTATTTTTCCCGAAACTTAATTTTTTTCCGAAAATATGATTTTTTCCTAAAAAATAATTATTTTCCGAAAATTAATTTTTTTTCCGAAAATATGATTATTTTCCAAAAAATAATTATTTTCCGATTTGTTTTTTATTTTTCCAAAAGAATAAATATTTTCTGAAAAATAAATTTCTCCGAAAAAATAAATTTTTTTCCGAAAATTAATTTTTTGAAAAATTACATTAAATTATGATTTTTTTGCAAAAATATTTTTTCCAAAAAATAATTTTACCGAAAAATATAAAAATAATTCATATTTTTTGCCATATATATATATATAGAGAGAGAGAGAAGTGTCAAAATTGGTGAGCTAAAACCAGGTTTTACTGGTTGGTTTTAAAAAACCCAAAACCAACTCTAAAACCAGCCAACCAAACATGATTTTATCTTAAAATCCAAAACCCATTTCTGTTGTGATTAGTCGATGAGCTCTGTATACTGTTGTGATTAGTCGATGAGCTCTTGAAAATAAGACCCATTTCTGATATATATATCTTTAGAATTTTCTGAATGACTGTATACCGCTCACATTTGCTAACGTCCAATTTAACTGCTTCGGGTCATTTTCAAAAAAATATTCAAATTGAAGCCTTAGTTTGCATATAGAATTAATAATGTATAAATCCAACACACTTGCTCCCATAAAATGCTCAAAATATATAAAATAGACATAATATGCATGCACTTTTTTGCCATTATCATAACTCATGGTGGCGGTGCGAAACCTAAGCAGAGATCTCAAGCCATAAGTAGAGGCCTCGCTAGCTCAGGCCTCGAGGCAGGTACCTTCATCTCCCAGGGAAGACAGACCTAAGAAAAGGTATGAGGAAGAAAATAAGCCATGAGCCCAAGCACTCGAGTCAGGGCCCCCCCTTCCCAATTCCACTGGCGGACATGGAAGGTGTTCTAGAAAAAATGGGTTTAACATGGAGAGGTTGTGCTCCCGACCCCACGAAGCCCACGAAGCACTAAAGATAAGTCTCACTCAAACTTCTGTGCCTATCATCAGTTTGTATCACACCCCACATTGGAGTGCAGAACCTTGCAGTAGATATTTCACAAAATGATCACGAAGGGAGAGCTAAAGATAACCAGCCTCGAGGATGCGCGCAAGAACCCTTACCGGAGGCACAGGGTATCGACGAAATGGAGGAGGCTCGAAAGCCCGAAGTGCCTATTGAAAGAAAGGAGCATGCTAGCGAAGAAAGATGCGCGAATGCTATGGCGAAGAAGAGTATAAGGTGAATCAGAGGCTAGTCATTCCTTCTTGGACAAGGACAAGTAGACTCCAAACTTCCAGAATACATCACTATATGTGGTAAGGGGATCAACGGTGTGGATTTCAATAGAACCTTCTTAGATAACCAGTATTTTATTAATATACTGCCCCTCGTGACATTCCAAAAAGCGGGCATCGAGGAGAAATACCTGGTGCGAGAGCCCATAAAGGTCCTGGGCTTCAGAAGCGATGCGAGGAATACCGTATGGCATGTCAACACTGATTTTACCATAAGCAAGTTCCGAGCCCACATAAAATTCCATGTCATCGATAACTACCGATCCTAACATATCCTCCTTGGAAGACCGTGGCTTTATGAGTTTGGATTTGTGCCATCCACCACCCATCAGTGTTTCAAAGGCATCTTGGGAAACAGGATTATCACAGTACCTTGCTCCAGCAAGCCTTTCGCAGCAAATGAAGCGCATATCATTCAGGCGCTTATCTTTAATTAAGTTGATGATAGACTCGTGCTCGAACGAGCTTGCCATGTTTGCCACACCATTGCTAAAATGGAGCGAAGTGCAACAATGAATTTTCCACCATAAACAAGAGTATAAACATAAACAGAAGTCACTGTCAACTCGGGAATGCTAGCGAATACAGCTCCCTGACGGACATTGTCTATTGCTTATGACGGTACGCAGGATCGAAAACGTGTATTGCATCCGAGCCACCAACAAACGAGAATAAGTTCGGAAACCTTGAGGAGATAAACCTCTTTGACAAACCCGACGAGTAGAGAACAACGTTCATTTCCCGCTTATTTTGAAGAGCATGTTAAAAAAGACATTATCATGTTACTCAAAGAGTTCTCAGATGTGTTTGCTTGGACTTGCAAGGAAATTTCAGGACTGGATCCTAAGTCGGTTGCTCATCATTTAAACACACTACCCCAGTACACACCAGTGAAATAGACGCGAAGGATATTAAGACCACAACTCGAGTTGCAAATCAAAGCTAAGGTCTAAAAGTTGCTCGAGGCTGGCTTCATCAAACCAGTAGTGCATCCTTCTTGGCTAGCAAATGTTGTACCAATGCAGAAAAAGAATGGGCATATTCGCATGTGTGGATTTCAGGGACCTATACAAAGCTTGCCCAAAGGATGATTTCGCTTTACCAATAATCAACACTCTCATGGAAACTACGGCAGGCCACAAGATGTTCTCATTCATGGATGGGTACAACGGCTATAATCAAATACGAATGGCTCACGAAGATGCTGAGAAAATAGTGAAATTACTCAAACGATAGTGAAAATAGCCTAGAGGGGGGTGAATAGGTTTTTTGTCGATTTTATGATCAATTAAAATTATTTAGCGGAAATTCAATTTTAATTAGTCACAAACCCTAATTCTCAATTCAATTCTCAAAAATAGATCAATCGAGCAAATATGAATATAAGTGCAGAAATTTAAATCATGAGAAGACACGAAGATTTTTTACGTGGAAAATCTCAAGTAAAAATCACGGATACACTCGGGTATCGATACACTATGAACCATAGAATTTGTATAGACTCTATCTGACGCCGAAGAGAATAGAGATTATTTTGCAGGCTAGTGCAATAGGTAATTTGCAAGGAAAAACGGGAGAATTCGACCCAAAATTCAGAGAACACTCTGGAATTCAATAAAATTCTTTATATTCGATATGCTCAAAAACAACCCACAAACCGGGTTAAAATAGCTGAAATTTTGCCTAAAATAGCAAAACCCTAAAAGTCTTACCAAAACGAAATACAAAAAGAAATCAAAAGATTGCCAAAAATCTGGCCCAAATCGGGTTCAGAATCATTTCATAATCGACAAATAAAAGATTACCATAAATAACAAAAATTAACTAAAAATAAAGATTTGAAAAGGAAAACAACGGATTTAGGGCTCAAAACGAGGTGCACCCAGCGGTGCTTGAAGACGTCCAATAACAAGAGATAACTTGTGTATCTCTAATCACTCAATAATATTCTCTCACCATATGTGTATCTCTATAGAAGAAGAAGATAAAGCTGTAGAAAACTTGCAGAGAATTCCTAAAGACGTGCCTCCTCTTGTTGTAGACGTGAGTATTTATAAGCGATGATGAATAAAACCCTAAGTTTGCCCTTTCTCCTAATTTCACATCCAAACCAAGTTAAATCCTCTTTTCTGGTGTATATTATGTATATAACACGTATACCAAGGTGTAGGAGTCGTTCACACATCATAGGAAACAAAATAGACATCACAACCTACGCTTCAAGCGTAACTCCAAGCGTAAAAATGTGTTTTTCAGCCACTTTTTGAAACTGAAAGCGTAGACTTAAGCGTAGGCATTTTTGTTAAAACAACTTTTCTTCGCAACTGCGCCAAAATGACCCTCTTGAACCCACGATAGTTTTTGCTTGAATTGACGGTTTTGGAAAATGTCGTTTTCGCCCTCCATGAGACATTTTTCCTTAATATGCTCACTTGTATTCTTCATTACTTCAATGCTTGATTCTGCCTTTGACGAAGCTTATCAATATCATTGAAACCAAACTAACCTATTTAACACTTAATATGGTTATTCTCTAGAACATGCTATAAATAAACAATACACAAAAGTGTTCTTACAATCCCCCCCATGGCATTTCTGAGACAAAACTATGTTTTACAATATAGTCTCACAAAGAACAACATAACATCTATACCTAAGAACACACACCAACAAACATAGATATAAACTGTCACCTTACTTTCATGACGACCAATCCTGTAACCACAACACTGAACAAACCATTAAACGCAAGTGTGGAAAACAGATATAAACCAACATAATGATCATCAAAAAATGTAACAACAATGCACACATAATGATCATCAAAAAATGATAACAACAATGCACACATAATGATCATCAATCTTCCCCTGAGAATAAACTCCCCCTTGCTAAATACTTCTCCCTCTTAATCAAACAATTTTAACCGAACAATCTTTCCCCTTACTTAATACATCTCCCCCTTTTTGTCACTGAAATGTCAAGCAAAAAGAGTATATGCCATAACAACAATGTAGAGAGATGCAATGAAGTACTCAAGAAAAACACCAAGATACTGAACTCTTATCAGATCATATCTAAATTCTCAGGGTAACAGAAATCTCTACTATGCATGACCCTACTACTAATGCATGAATGCAAAATGTCATGAATAAAAATAAAATAAAATATTTTTGTTCTTAAAAATCTGTGAGCAAGGCAGTAAAGACACAAAACCAATCATTAACGCATCATATTCTCATATTTAACTCGACCATTATACACACGGTATAGAATAAAATTAGCATACATGCCTTATAAACTCAAGAATGCACAAGTCATGTTTTGCAAAAATATATATATATGAAGATTCTCATGTGCAAACACTAAGGTAAGATGAAAACAATACATACTAAAGCTGATAATCTCCCCACCAACCGTGATAATAATTCAATCCAAGATTCAAACTAGAAGGCAAAAATAAAATACACTTTCTATTTGTCACACAATTTCCTCCTTTTCATCTTTTCAACTTTTTCACCATATTCTTTTTTTGTCTTTCTAAGCTCCGGACTTTCCAGCGAGGATTTTTAGTCCCGACCAACTGGGCCCAGCTTCTTCCATGGGATTTATGCTCATCAGTTATCTCTCCTTTTTGGATTGAAGAACTGTTTTTTGCTTTTTTATTTTTTACCATCTTATCATTTCCTATGCTTTTACCACAACATTCATACACATGTAAAAAACAATTTCATGCATAAACCCATCTAGCATAGCTCATGAACCTTCATACCACTTCGGGTTAAATAAAAAAAATAAACAGATTCAGCAGGCATTATAATCATTACCGAAGCAACTAGCACCTAAGATTAAACTTTTGTAACATAAAATAATAACATGCATAAATAAATTTTATTGTCATTTATTTCAAAATAAAATGCATGCATGAATAAATATACTACAAATGCATGATCACCTATCAATTCTAGGAAAATAATGCAATGTGTTCCTAGAATGATAGATAATAAGATATATATTCTAAAGAAAACATACAAATAGATTTCCTAAGACTAACATGCTTTTGAAAATCTAATGATTTTGTAAAGATATTTGTTAACTGAGAATATGTGGATATAAACTCTACAAACACTATACCATCTTCAACAAAATAACGAATGAAATGATGTCGAATATCTATATGCTTTGTCCTAGAGTGTTGAACAGGATTTTAAGAAATACTTATTGCACTCGTGTTATCACAGAACATAGTCATTTTTCCTTGAGAAAAATCATAATCCTGTAACATATGACGCATCCACAAAACCTAAGTACAACAACTAGCAACTACTACATACTTAACCTCAGCAGTGGAAAAAGAAACACAATTTTTCTTCTTGCTATGCCAAGCAACTAATCAATTTCCAATATAAATACAGCCTCCACTGGTACTTTTTCAATCTTTAACATTACCGGCCCAATCAACATCAGAAAAATAAGCGATATTAGTATTAGTACCTGACGGATACCACAGTCCATAATTCACAGTCCCTTTAACATACTTGATAATCCTTTTACAGCAGTAATATGAGACTCCTTAGGACTTGCCTAGTAACGTGCACACAAACCAACACTAAAAGCTATGTCAGGTCGACTGGCAGTCAAATACAATAAACTCCCAATTATAGTCCTATAGAGTGTAGGATCGACATCTTTGCCTTTAGTATCTATGCTAAGCTTGACAGTTGTACTCATAGGAGTGCGTGCATCCTTAGCCTTTTCCAAACCAAACTTCTTTACTAATTCCAAGGCATAACGAGTTTGAGAAACGAAAATCCCATCACTTAATTGTCTAACCTGAAGCCCTAGAAAGAAGTTCAATTCACTAATCATGCTCATCTCAAATTCATGTTTCATTTGATCTCGAAAATAATGAGCAAGTTTATCAGAAGTGGAACCAAACACAATATCATCAACATATATTTGAGCAATAACTGTATCACTCTCACTTTTCTGAATAAATAGTATTTTGTCCACTCCCCCTCGAATAAAAATTGTTCCCAACAGGTAGTCGGTTAACCTTTCATGCCAAGCTCTAGGAGCTTTCTTTAGCCCATACAAAGCCTTTTTCAGCTTATACACATAACCAAGACAATGAGGATCTTCAAATCCTTTTGGCTGCTCCACATATACTTCCTCATGAAGAATACCATTTAAAAATGCACTCTTCACATCCATCTGATACAACTTGAATCCAAGATGACAAGCGATAGCAAACAAAATCCGAATAAATTCAAGTCTAGCAACCGGAGCGAAAGTCTCATCAAAATCAATACCCTCCATCAGAGTATATCCTTGAGGAACAAGCCTAGCCTTATTCCTAACAACTGTACCATGTTCATCCTTTTTATTCTTGAATACCCACTTGGTACCAATCACATTTATCTCCTTCGGTCTAGGCACAAGATACCACACATCATTCTTAACAAACTACTGAAGTTCTTCTTGCATATCATTAATCCAATCACTTTCTTGAAGAGCTTTTTTTTAACATTTTTAGGTTCTAAATAAGATGTATAACATGCATATATATGAGGCTTCATTCCTCGCCTTTCTACGAGTTACTATCATTTGATCGACAGATCCAATGACATTATCCAAATGATGATTCAACTTGACCCTTGCAGACGGTTCCTTAGAAAGTGTAAGCTGGACATCACCAATTTGATCATGTGATTCTGCAGGACTTGAAGTATCATCATTAACCACATTGTCCTCTTTTTCAATCTCAGAAAAATCATTATCCAATATAAAGAACGGCTCACCATTTTCTTCATCAGCAGACATCGAAGACTCATCAACACATGAGTCATCAACCACTACATTGGCAGATTCCAACATAGTTTGATTTCTAAGGTTAAACACCCTATATGCTCGACTACTAAATGAATAACCCAAAAATATTCCTTCATCACTCTTAGACTCAAACTTCCCAATAGATTCACGATTTCTAAGAATATAACATTTTTCTCCAAAAACCTTGAAATACTTCACATTGGGTTTCTTGCCATTCCACAGTTCATAGGGAGTTTTTAATGTGTCAGGCCTAAGATAAACTCTGTTTGAGGTGTAACACATTGTGTTTACCGCCTCAACCCAAAAATACCTAGAAACATTTCTACCCTGTAGCATAACATTGGCCATCTCTTGAATAACCCTATTCTTTCTCTCAACAACTCCATTTTGTTGTGGAGTTCTCAGTTCTGAAAATTCATGTTTTATTCCTCTCTCATCACAAAACACTTCAATTTATGAATTTTCAAACTCCTTTCCATGATCACTCCTTACTCTAGAAATGGAACAATTCTTTTCAATCTAAATTTTTAAACAAATCCTCTTAAAACTTTCAGGATTTAAGACAAAAGTATACTTCTTTCCTCCTTTGTTCATTATCCTAGTGGGACCCATTAAATCAATATGCAACAGCTCTAAAGGTCTAGAAGTACCAATGACATTTTTTTTTTGTGCTGACATCTGACTTGTTTACCCTTCTGACATGATCCACACACAATCCCTTTTGCATAACCATGCTTAGGGACTCCCTTAACAATTTCACTCTTAGTAATTTTTGTTAGTTCTCGAAAATTAACATGTCTCATCCGTTGATGCCAAATTTTAACTTCATAAAGTTTAACTTTATTGCACGACAATTCAGAACTAGGAACAATGCAATAGTAGTTATCAATTGAACGCATACCTTCCATCACGCAATTCCCAGAAGAGTCAATGATCGAACACTTATCAGGAGAAAAAAGTGACTTTATGATTGTTATCACATTTCTGACTTATGCTCAACAAATTTACTTTAAGACCCTCTACATAAAGCACATCTTCTAGTTTTGGTAAACTATGAGTCACAACCGTACCTTTTCCTATAACCTTCGACTTCTTTCCATCACTAAAAGTGACTATCCCACCATGACATTCCTCGATAAATCCAAACAATGACTTATCTCTAGTCATATGCCTTGAACATTCACTATCCAGATACCAAGAAGTAGACTTGCATGCTTTAAGAGCAGTATGAACTACAAAATAGTGTAGCTCTCCTTTGTGAATCCATGTCTTCTTCATCTTCGGAGCTGCCTTCGCCAATTTTGATAAATTCTTCATTTCTTCATTCAACATTCGAATTTGATTTTGAACATGATCTCCATTTTGAACTTTTTGTTCCTTCAGTAACTTCAACACCTTCCCTTGCTGCTTCGAACACCTTGGTCGAATATGACCTCTGACACCACAGTGGTGACATACTGGAATGAACCTCTGAACTCTATCAGTTAACCTCCTATGATATCTAGCAGAAAGAAAAGGCTTGCTTTCAATAGGTCTTTTGACATAGGCTTGAACACCAGGATTCCAATTTGAATTTCCTTGTGAAGAACTAGACACTACATGGAAGGCCTTTACAAAGGTGGTTTTTGCAACAACATTCAAGTTCGGCATTACTCCAACAAAATCCAAACCCTTTGTATTTCCTACTGATTTTCCCTTACCCAACATCTCATCGAGTTTAAGAGTTCCTTCAGACCATTTACAAAGAGTTAATCTAGCATATTTCAGCTTTTTTTCTAAATTCTCAATCTTAGTAGATTTCTCAACCACGCCCTTATTGAGATCATCTACTAACTTCAAAGTCTGAATTCTTTCTAGTTCAGACTTTTTCAAATCTTCAACCAGCTTGGCCTTTTGAGTCTGTAGGAGATTTGAGTTTAAGAATTTTTGACTAACTCATCTTTTAAAGAATGTAATTTTTTGTCCATGTTAAGACTCTTAGTCAACAGTTTCATGTGATTTTTGTGAAGTTGTGAGGTCTTATCAAGTAATTTGTCATAAGACTCTTGAAGAGTGTCATCACACCCTTCATCACTCTCAGAACCTTCTTCTTTAGACATCACCCAACTTGTAGCAACTTCTCTAACCTCCTTGCTTTGTGTAGTAAATATAGTGAAATTCTCAGAATCATCACCTACATCCAAGTCTGTCGCATCACTAGCTGATCCATCGTTAGAGTCATCTTCCCAACTGACAGCTAATCCTTTGGATTTCTTCAAAGTGTTTGCAAACTCTGCAACTATTTGACTATATCCTTGACATTCAAAACATTGGGGTTTCTTCTTTTTAGGATCAGACTTGTCCTTCCTAGTTTGCATCTTATTTCTATTTTTAGACTCACCCAACTTATCCCCAAATTTTTTTCTTTGGCCATTATGTTTAGCCCTAATAAATTTGTTCAACCTCTTAGCAAGCATGGCAATATCATTTAGACTTAACTCACTTTCTTCATCATGTTCAACATGATCCTCCCTAGTAGTTTTGAAAGCTATGCTCTCCTGTTTTGTGCCACTAGCCTTCTTAGGGGGAGTTTTGAACATCTCCATCTCATAAGATTTTAAATTTCCAGCCAAATCTCCAACCTTAATTTCTTTAAGACTCATGAGCTCTGAGATGACAGTGACCTTAAATTGAAAATATTTAGAAAGAGACCTAAGGATTTTCTTTACTATCGTAGTATCATGATTAGGCTCATCTAGATTGTGACAACCTGTCACAATATCAGTTAATCTAGTCTCAAAGTTGGCGAAGACCTCATCCTCCTCAATCTTCAGCTGTTCAAATTGAGAATTCAAAATTTGAAGTTTTGATTGTTTCACCTTCGACATTCCTTCATGAGTGACTTGGAGAATGTCCCAAGCTTCCTTGGCAATTACGCATGTAGCAATCCTCTTCTTCTCACTCGGAGTTACAACATTGTATAATGCATTCAACGCCTTCGAGTTCCAATTCGCGCTATTCGTCTCGACAGCAATCCACTCGCTTAACGGTTTTGCTTTCACTTCATTAGTCGCATCGTCTTTCACAGTGGGAGGTGAGTATCCAACTTCTAGAGCATTCCATGCTCTCTAATCTAAAGATTCCCAAAATGCTCTCATCCTCGCTTTCTAATATGTGTAATTCAACCCATCAAACAGAGGGGATCTAGATATGGAACCTCCTTCACGAGGCATCTCCATTGTCTAAGTCCATGATCTAACCCTAGGTAGTTAACCTAAATTGGGGCAACCACGCTCTGATACCAATTGAAATTACCTAGACGAGAGTGAAAACAGCATAGAGGGTGGTGAATAGGCTTTTTGTAGATTTTATGATCAATTAAAATTATTTAGCAGAAAGTCAATTTTAATTAGTCACATACCTTAATTCTCAATTCAATTCTCAAAAACAGATCAATCAAGCAAATATGAATATAAGTGCAGAAATTTAAATCATGAGAAGACGCAGAGATTTTTTACGTGGAAAACCTTGGAAAGACTCCAAGTAAAAATCACGGATACACTCGGGTATCAATGCACTATGAATCAGAGAATTTTTACAGACTCTATGAAAATAGAACTTACAACCGCTGTAATTTGTTGTTCTTCACTCGACATCTGAAAATATAGATCCACTCGTGCTCCATGAAGCTTTCGCTCCGATCTCTGTACTCTGACGGCTATGCTTCTCAACATATCAAAATCACCACGAAGCTTCCTGCATCGATCTCCGCACACAGACGACTCCGTTCTTCAATGAATCAACGCAACCATGTTGCTATAAACGGTGTGTGAATTTTTCAGCAACTATACCATTCAATCGTACATAAAAATCGTTGATATAAAAGCATGATTGAAGACGTCCAATAACAAGAGAGAACTTATGTATCTCTAATCACTCAATAATATTCTCTCACCATATGTGTATCTTTGTAGAAGAAGAAAATGAAGTTGTAGAAAACTTGCAGACAATTCTTAAAGACTTGCCTCCTCTTGTTGTAGACGTGAGTATTTATAGGCGATGATGAATCAAACATTAAGTTTGCCATTTCTCGTAATTTCACATCCAAACCAAGTTAAATCCTCTTTTCTGGTGTATATTATGTATATAACACGTATACAAAGGTGTAGGAGTCGTTCACACATCATAGGAAACAAAACAGACATCACAATAAAATTTACCCAAAATCTTGCCGCAGCTACGCTTCAAGCGTAAAAATGTATTTTCCAGCCACTTTTTGAAACTGAAAGCGTATGCTTAAGCGTAGCCATTTTTGTTAAAACAACTTTTCTTCGCAATTACGCCAAAATGACCCTCTTGAACCCACGATACTTTTTGCTTGAAGTGACAGCTTCGGAAAATGTCGTTTTCACCCTCCAGGAGACATTTTTCCTCAATATGCTTACTTTCGTGCTTCAGTTGTATTCTTCATTACTTCAATACTTGATTCTGCCTTTGATGAAGCTTATCGATGTCATTGAAACCAAACCAATCTATCTAACACTCAACATGGTTATTGTCTAGAACATGTCATAAATAAACAATACACAAAAGTGTTCTTACAAATAGCCTTCCGCACACCCTTTGGAAATTTTTACAAAACGGTGATGCCCTTTGGACTCAACAACGCTGGTGTCATATATCAAAAGGAGATTACAACAATCTTCCACAACATGATTCACCACATAGTAGAAGACTTTGTCGATGACATAGTGGTAAAATCTAAAAAAGCGGTCTCCCATTTACACGACCTGCGAGCAGTTTTTGAGAGGTGTAGGTGGTACAAATTATGAATGAGCCCGCTGAAGTGCGCTTTGGGTTAAATCACGAAATGTTCTTTGGTTCATAGTGCACCAACAAGGCATAGATCTATACCCCACTAGAGCACGAGCAATCACAGAACTGCCCCCACCTAAAAATCTCAAGCAATTGTAAAAGCTTCATAGGCAAGATCTCATATCTAAGATGGTTCATACCGGCATTGGCCGAGGTCTCTCACCCTTTAAGCACTATCCTACGAGCGTAGGGAAAGCTCAATTCAGTTTGGAAACAACTCATCAAAAGGCTTTCGAGGAAATCAAAACCATATTGCTATCTCCACAAACTATGCACCCACCTAATCCTCGGGAGCCTCTTTTGCTCTACCTCACATCGATAGAACGATCTTTTGGAGCCTTGTTCACGCAAGAAATCAATGGAGTGAAAAAACCTGTCTATTACATCAGCAGATGCTTCAAGGATGCCGAGCAGAGATACTAGAGCATCGAACGATACTATTTATCATTGGTCTTTGCAGCAAAGAATTTTTAACACTACTTTTTGGCCCACCATGTCCGTTTAACCACTAAGTCTGGCAATGCCCTTTGCCCTCGTCTTTTATCAGGATGATTTTGAACTGTTAAATAATAATTTTGAATTTATATTACTAAATAGTGCTTATTGGATTTTTGCAGGGGATACTACAGATGTAGTAGCATGAAAGGTTATCCTGCAAAGAAAAGTGAGGAGAGGTGCTTGGAAGAACCCTCTATGCTTCTTATTACTTATAATGGCGTGCACAACCACCCAATCTTGCAATCCCAATCGGAAAACACGAAAACTCCCATGGCATACACGGAAATTCCCACTGCAGACACAAAAACTGTTGTAAATCACTTATGGTGATTTAGTACTACCCAGGATACACTCATATATAAAACACAACACTTTTATTTCAAAAAACAGAGAATTGAACACAAAGCTTCTACACTACTCTCACACTGTTTTTTCTCTCTTTTTTCTTCTTCTTATTCAATACAACACACCACACCTATATATAGATTTGAAATACAGATACAAACAACTGAAATCAGCTTTGCAGCTTTTATGGACTTTGAGCATCTTATCTTCACGCATGCTCTTGACAAACTTGCACATGGTAGTTGGTGCAGTTTTTCTTGACATTTGGAGTTGATTGATACCTGTATGGATATGTATAGCTGATTCAAGTTTATCTTTCAACATTCCCCCGTAAACTTGATTCTCCACACTTTTGCATTCCTAACATCATCTTCAATCTGTTGAACATGTCTGGCTTCAATGGCTTTGTAAAAATATCTGCAATTTGATCATTTGTCTTGCAAGATATTAATTCCACTTCTTTGTTCTGCACATGCTCCCTGATAGAATGATATCGTGTATCAATATGCTTGCTTCGTTCATGGAAGACTGGATTCTTTGCAAGTGCAATTGCTGAACGATTATCAATGAAAATCTCTGTAGGATTGTCTTGTGGAAAACACAAATGCTCCAACACATTTCTCAACCAAATAGCATGACACACAGTTGAGCTGGCTGCTACGTATTCAGCTTCGCATGATGATAGAGTTACTATCTGTTGTTTCTTGGATGACCAAGTAAATGCTGTATCTCCAATGAAAAACACAAATCCAGTTGTGCTTTTTCTTTCATCCAAATCTCTACCCCAATCACTATCTGAATAGCCAATGAATCTTAATTCATCAATTGAGGTATATAGCAAACCATCATTGATCGTACCTTTGATGTAGTGGAGTATTCTCTTCGCAGCATTCAGGTGTGATTGATCTGGTTCCTCCATGTATCTGCTGATCAATCCAACTCCGTAGAGTATATCTGGTCTGGTACAAGTCAGGTACCGAAGACTTCCAACTAAACTTTTGAAGTATGTTGGATCAACATTTCCTCCATCTTCATTCTTTCTGAGTTCCACGCTTCTTTCCACCGGAGTTGATACTGGATTGCTTGATTCCATTCTGAACTTCTTGAGAATCTCCTTTGCATATCTACTTTGACAGATCGAGATTCCTTCAGCATTTTGCTTCACTTCAATTCCAAGAAAGTGTGACATCAGACCTATGTCTGTCATCTCGAATTCTTGAATCATGGTTTTCTTGAACTCTTCAAACATGGCTGGGTTGTTTCCTGTGAAGATCAAATCATCAACATATAGACCTGCAAATAGTACACTTCCTTCTGGACCTTTCTTCAGGTACAATGCATGCTCGTATGGACATTTCTTGAACCCATTATCATGGAAATACTTATCAATTCTTGTATTCCATGCACGTGGAGCTTGTTTCAGTCCATAGAGAGCTTTCTTCAACCTGTACACCTTGTCTTCATGTCCTTCATTTGTATATCCCAGCGGTTGTTCGACATAGATTTCTTCTTCTAGAAATCCATTCAAAAATGCTGACTTCACATCAAGTTGATACAACTTCCATCTATTCTGAGCAGCAATAGATATCATCAACCTGATTGTCTCTAATTGGGCAACAGGAGCAAATACTTCACCATAGTCGAGTCCCTGTCTCTGTTTGTAGCCTTTTGCAACCAGGCGAGCTTTGTATCTCTGAACTTCGCCTTTTTCATTCTTCTTTGTCTTGTAGACCCATTTGACTCCAATAGGCTTTTGACCTTTTGGTAGACTACACAGCTCCCATGTGTCATTCTTGTCTATGGCCCTGATTTCTTCATCCATTGCTGACTTCCACTTCTTCTCTTGGATGGCTTCTGTGAAGTTGACAGGATCACTATCCAGAAATAGGCATAGCAAATTCTGGTATTGATCTTCTTCAGTGGCTTCATATAGTTCTCTCAGGCTTCTCACTTTTCTGGGTCTTTCACTTGATCTTTCATCTGGTGATGATGACGATGAAGGATCATTTCTTGCAGGTACAGACGATTGATGTGGTAGAATTTGCGGCTCCATTGCAACTTCTTTTTCTACTTCTTCATCTTCTTCAAGTACAAGCTCCTTGGTTTTTCCATCTTCATTTTGATCCCAGCTCCAAGCTTCATTTTCTTCAAATATCACGTCTCTACTCATGATTACTTCCTTGGTGATGGGATTAAACAGCTTATATCCCATTGTTCTGTCGCCATAGCCGATAAAGATACATTTTTGTCCTTTGTCATCAAGCTTGGTTCTTCTGGCTTCTGGAATCTTGGTGTAAGCAATACACCCAAAAATTCTGAGATGATTGACACTTGGCTTGTATGAACTCCAGGTTTCTTCAGGTGTCTTAAACTGGAGTCTTCTGGTTGGACACCTATTCAGCAGATAAACAGCACAAGATACTGCTTCAGCCCAAAATTCCTTGGGCATTATCTTTCCTTTAAGCATACTTCTGACCATGTCCAGGATCGTGCGGTTCTTCCTTTCAGAAACACCATTTAACTGAGGTGTATAGGCTGGTGTTGTTTGCCGTCGGATGTCGTGCTCTTTGCAGTAATTCTGGAATGCATTCGACATATATTCTCCTCCTTGATCTGACCGCAACGTCTTGATATTATAGCCGCTGTGCTTCTCAACAAGAGCTTTAAACTCCTGGAACTTGTTAAATACTTCTGATTTCTTCTGCAAGAAGTACACCCATGTCTTTCTGCTATAATCATCGGTGAAGGTAAGAAAATACCTGCTTTTTCCATATGATTCTGGCTTCAGTGGACCACACACGTCTGTGTGAACGAGCTCCAGCAGCTTTGATGATCGCCATTTTACTTCTTTAGCAAAGCTCAGTCTGTGATGTTTCCCAAGTACACAACATTCACATACTTCATTAGGACGGTTGATGTAGGGAAGTCCTTTCACCATCTGTTTGCTTGCGAGCAGCTTCAGGCCTTCAAAGTTGAGATGTCCGTATCTCAAATGCCATAGCCAGTCCCTATCTTCAACAACTGCATTTAAACACTTCGCTGCATCGTGCTGAATGTGCATAGGAAACATCCTATTGACATCTTTATCCGGGCAATGAGATTTTCATTTGTATCTTTGATTGTTAGACACAAATCCTTCATGCTGATGTCGTAGCCTTTCTCCAGGAGCTGTCCGAGACTCAAAATATTGTTTTTCATATCTGGAACATAGTAAACATTTGATATGAAATCATGATCTCCATTCTTGAGCTTGATCAGAATATTGCCCTTTCCTCTTACTGCGATTTTTGAACAATCACCAAATGAGACTTGCCCTTGCGTCGTCTCGTCAAGCTCGACAAACATGTGTTTGTTTCCGCACATGTGATTACTGGCTCCTGAATCTAGATACCATATACCTTCGTCATCGGTATTTTCATTTTGAGCCATCAGCAGCATTGATCTTGACTCATTTTCTTCTTTCTCGGCAAAGTTTACTTGTTCGCCTCCTTCAGCAACTGTCTTTCCTCTGCATTCGTTGCTGTAGTGTCCATACTTGTTGCAGTTGTAGCATTGAACATTGCTTTTGTCATAATTCTGGCGATTGTTGAAGTTGCTTCCACGGCCTCGTCCTCGCCCTCGTCCTCTGAAAGGTTGATTTCTTCCACCTTGATTATTTCTTTCGGTATTGGAGTTGGTTCTTCCACCACCGCCTCTGGATCCAGAACCTCGTCCTCGATAACCACGACCTCTACCTCGGCCTCTTTGAGAATTTCCCCATCGTTCTTCTTTATTTTCTTTAAATGTTAAATTTGACTGAAGAGCTTGCTCTAGAGTACCTGGGGTGTTCCTCTTGTTGATTCTTTGTTCGTGAATCTCTAGCGTGGCCATCAGCTCGTCTACTGTCATTGCATCGAGATCCTTTGATTCTTCAATAGCAACAACTACATGCTCGAACTTTGAGTTGAGGGAGCGCATAATCTTTTCAAGCACACGAACATCTTCAATTTTTTCGCCATATCTTCTGATTTGATTCACAATAGTCAATGTTCTGGTAAAGTACTCAGAAATTGACTCTGTGTCTTTCATTTGCAATAGTTCAAATTCACCCCTTAGAACTTGGAGTCGAACTTTAACTGTTTTTTCAATTCCTCGATGTGTTTTTCGAAGAATTTCCCATGCTTGCTTGGCGGTGTTGACGGCTGAGATCTTTTCAAAACTTGCTTCATCGACACTTTGATAAAGCAGGTACAATGCCTTTTTTGTCCTTCTTTCGGGCTTCTTTGAGTACGACCTTTTGGTTCTCGCTCAGTCGATCTTCGCTTTCTTTTGAAACTGGTTCTTCATAACCGGTCTCAATAAAGTCCCACAAATCTTGCGAGGCAAGCAGGACTTTCATCTGGATAGACCAATTCTCGTAATTGGTTTTATCCAAGCGCGGAAGCTGGGGCTGGAAAAAATTGCTGGAGGACATCATCGGGTTTACTTAAACACTTGAAGTTCTTATTTCATAAAATCGGTATTGAATCTGGTCAAACCGACTGCACGGTTGCGTCCGGAGTGTTCTGTTTAGTCAAAAACGACTCTTCGTTTGCTCAAATCGGAGTTAAAATGAGCCCGGAACGGAGAAAATACCAACTAGGGGCAGTTTGGTAATTTCCAGAAAATATTTGCTGCGTGGCACTGTGCTGACGTGGCAGGCTGATGACGTGGCAGCTGGGGGCTGACGTGGCAAGAGAGGTGACGTCACTGATGACGTGGCATTCACGCGCGTCCGGAGTAGGAACTAGGAGCGTGGGGCGCGTGGGATTCACGCGCGTCCGGAGGTTGAAGACGACTGGGCGCGTGTGGTGCGCGTGGGCTTCACTCGCCGATCTTGTGGAAGCGCGTGAGGGTGCGTGCGGTGGAGAGTGGCTGTGTTCTTTTCACAGTTGTGTTCCTGCTGGAACAAGGATGCTATTTATGTGGTCAAATGTGTGGTTTGAACACCTGTATGTCACGAATAAGCTTTGAAAGCTTCGGCTCTGTTTTGTTTCTTTGCTTCTGGGCTTGCTCAAGCTTCAACAGGCTCTGATACCACGTTGTAAATCACTTATGGTGATTTAGTACTACCCAGGATACACTCATATATAAAACACAACACTTTTATTTCAAAAAACAGAGAATTGAACACAAAGCTTCTACACTACTCTCACACTGTTTTTTCTCTCTTTTTTCTTCTTCTTATTCAATACAACACACCACACCTATATATAGATTTGAAATACAGATACAAACAACTGAAATCAGCTTTGCAGCTTTTATGGACTTTGAGCATCTTATCTTCACGCATGCTCTTGACAAACTTGCACATGGTAGTTGGTGCAGTTTTTCTTGACATTTGGAGTTGATTGATACCTGTATGGATATGTATAGCTGATTCAAGTTTATCTTTCAACAAAAACTCCCATGGCATACACGGAAATTCCCATTATAGACACAGAAATTCCCATGGCACACTCAAAAATTATCATTGCAGTCATAGAAATTCTCATGGACTGGTTCACATAGATTACTTGAAGTCTCCTGAAGTTCAATGATTAACTCTCTTTATGGTTGGCATGAACAACTAGTTTATAGTATCGTGAAAATGTAATCTAAGTTGAAAGGCACATTTCTTTTTGGTTTGGGTAATTCTGCAACACAATAAGGAAATATATAATGCATTTGTTTCATGAAATCGAAGCTTGGCAGTTAAGAGGCTGGTGATGATATGTTACTACTTACTATTTCTTCTGGCCATTATAATTTTGTAGACTCATGTTGTAAGAAAGGAGCATATTGAGGTGTTGGAAGCTGAGTTGGTCATTTAACATATTAGGTGCCAAACTCTTGGAGGACTGATGTTATCAGTAACATTTTTTATAGCAATTACAGGGTTTGAATCTTGCAGACTAAATTGAAGTGCTAAATGAAGGGGATCGTGAATCCATTCTGAATTTTCAGAATTCCGAATAAGCTCGGTCAACCATCTCTTTTGATACCCACACCTAGGTTTTCTTGCAAGTTTTGGCAATGGCCCAATGGGTGCCTCATGGGGCGAGCAAAATTGATCCATCTACTAGTAATTCTATTCTGTATTGGGGTCTGTTCTCTCTTGTGTCAGGGCATCTTCGTTCTCCTCTGTTTGATTTCATGTGAAAATAAATAAAGTAAACAAAAAGAAAATTTATTGTCCCAATGTGGTGTTTTGATTTTATTTTATTTTGGTATATGTTTGAATACTGCTTCAAAAAGATATTCTGTTTATATTCATCCAACCTGGTAATGAGTACCAGCCACAATTCTGGTTGTGTTGACACCCAAAAGTGTCATTCCACATGGCAAGAATTGATTGGTTTATTTTGGAATTAAAGAGGAACACGTGGCAAGTTGTTGAGATGGAAGTTTTGTTCAATAATTGCAATTCTTATTCTCATGGGTAGTGGGTCAATGAGGTGGTTGGAGGATAAGCATAAAAAGAGACCCTTTTAGACACATTCAAGCACATGACAAAGAAGTTGGTTACAACAAGGAAACTTGGCAGTTGAAGAAACGTGGCAGATGGAGGTTTCAACCAATGGAGGACACTTGGCATTTTCTTGTGGAATGAAATTCAAATGTTACTTTATTTGTATATGAAGTATATATAGTTTGTTTAAGACAGCAGCAAAACACAAATTCTACACATTCTGTATTATCAATTCCCTGCAATTTTAATATAGTTCAGTATTTCAGTTAATAACTTTCTTGTAATTTACTTTCATTACACTTCAATTCCTTGCCTTTCAATTCTTGCAATTTTAATACAAGTCTTTACATTGTATTTCGATTCATGCACTGCACTTTCAATTCCTTAGTTATAGCAATTTCAACACTCAAAGTCCTTTTCACTAAGGCAAGAAAGAACCTAGCCAAGGGTTTAGTATCTTTCTCTTGTTCAATCTCCTGATCCACCCTTAAAAAGGATACTAGTTGTCCTTCACTCATTTGATTTTCACACGAATCTAGTATGCCCACGTTCTTGACAAAAATCAGAGACAACATTTTGGCACGCCCGACCGGACACGTGTTGAAGTTGTCAAATGCCATCGAAGACAAGATCGACCAAGTCTACCACAACTTGAGAAGAAGACATGGACGAGATTCCACAACTGTCAGTTAGCAGTCCTAGCATTGGAGCAGTGTTACATGAAGTGGCCGTTCAGGCCGATTTGCTAGCAACTCAAGCACAAATGGTAAATACTCAAGCACAAATGACAAATCTGACTTCCATGATGGAGAGGCTTATGGCGAGGATGGATACATTGGAGGGCTCATCTCTATAAAATAATTCATCTGTCAACCTGGTAGATTTGGTTTCTCAGCCGAATGCTCAACCTGTATTGCAAGTATCTGCCATATCTACTACCCAGCAATATCAAATTCCTCCACTTTTGAATGTTGTGATGGGACAGAGTTTCCCTCAGGCTAACGTATATTGCTCAGTCCCTTAGGAAAATCTTCTAATGCCAATGCCGGTGCAATGGCCTGAGTTAGAACTACAGCCAACTTTGTCGTTGTTTCAGCAACAACCAGCATTTCCACCACCATTTCAGCCTCAACCACAACCATATCTGCCACCTCCTAAATAGTAGGTCCTTCCAAATCTATCAAATTTGCCATAGAGAGATCTTCCAGACCCGGGGGGCAATCAGCCACGTTGGAGGCAAAATCCACCAAATCCACTTGGGGGAAGCCCATAGCATTCGGGGGGCAATAAAATGTCAATTTCCAACCTATTGTACCTCAGTCAGCCTAGTAGATCATAGTGGATAGAGGTCAGCTGGAAAAACTGATTAACTAGGAATATAGCCTTGCTGGCAGAAGAGCCAACTGACCTTTCTACCGGAAGCCATATCCAAAAGTTGTTAATGAAATGGAGTTTAGTCCCAGAATTTGTAACCTTTAATGGAGAGAGGAATCATTCTACCGTTGAACATATTAGCCGATTCACAATTCAATGTGGCGAAGCAGGAGTGAACCCATGGCTCAAGACGAGGCTTTTCCCTAACTGTTTGACAAGGGCAGCCTTCTCTTGGTATATTTATTTGCCACCAAATTCCATTTGAAATTGGCAGTAGATGGAGGAACTTTTTTATAACCAATTTTACCGTTCAGAGTTTCGCAATTGCCAAGTGAGTCCGTGGAGACATTTGTCACGAGGTTTAGAAGGGCCAGACTTAAGTGTAGAGTGGATCTGCCAGAAACGGAGTATGTCAGATTGGCCCTCAATGATTTGGAGTTTGAGCTCCGAAAGCGCTTTAAAGGTATGGAGTTTAGAGACCTTTTCGAATTGGCCAATCGGGCCACCCGATATAAAAATATTTTTAGGGAAGAAAAGGATCGAAAGAATTCATCCAAAGGCACATACTACCGTGATCCAAACTTTGAAGTCTTTTCGGTGGAAGCGGAGGAAAGTATTTATGTAAATCTATCAGAATTCAACATCAAGAAACCGTATGTGTGTGAAGCCTTGGTAAAAGCTAAGGCTATTACCAGCAATGCTCATCCATCTACTAGCTTTGCCAAGAAGGGTTTAGCCGATTTTGGTAAGAGTTACACTTTTGACTTATCAAAGAACGAGCAATTACCTTGCCAAAAGGAAATGTGATTCCATTAGCAAGTGACCTGAAAGGGAAAGAATATTGCAAGTATCATAATTCATGGAATCATACCACCAATAATTGCTTCATCCTCCGGAATGCTTTGCAAAAGGCGATAGATGAGGGAAATTTAAAGTTTCCAGAAAAGAAACCGGAGGTGATGGGAATTGACAATGACCCATTTCCTACCATCGCTAGTTGCAACATGATTTCATTGGCCAAAAGAAAGTAGGGCAATGGGAAGGAGAAAATGGAGTATTCTTCTGTTGAGTTTCTACCATCTGCCACAACAAATAACAAGATGGAAGAACTAGAGAGAAAATTAAGGGAAACTCAAATTACCCTTATTAATCATGGATGTTGTCCAAATTATAGAGAAGATGGTGGAAGCAGGGGTAGACGTGATTACCATAAGGAGCATTTGTTTGCTAGAAGGAGTGTTCATGATAGATTGACATTTCATTATGGCATAGGTGACTTTGACAGAAAGGATCCTGGAAGAGGTGACTTTAGGCTAAATCTTGCCCATTATTAGCCGAAAGGAGTGACAGCGGTACGCCCAAGAAAGCCCATGGTAGAAAGATTTGTTCCAAGACAACCAATGCAACCCATCTTCAAAAGAAAGCCAACTTTGCAATATGAAATCTGGGTTCAAAAGGGAGAAGTATCACACCGTGTAAGGATGATCAAGCCACCTCTAACTCCACCTAATTTATGGCAAAGGTTGTCACATCCAAAATTTCCAAGAAGGGTGGAATACGATGAGAGTTTCTTATCGAAGTCCTAAAAGAGAAGGAGACAAAGAAGGAGAGTTGACTTGAGGGAAGCAGAGTTCCAAAATGGTCAACTGATTTTGGTCGAAAGGATATTCGAGAGGGGAAGCGTATCTGCCACAAATTCAATGAATGTGTCTTCTACCAAAGAGTCAAATTTAGAAGATATGGATGAAGGAGAAGATGTCAACCCAAGACATGCTCCAAAGTATAAGATTAAATTTGGATATTTTCTAGTAGAGGCCTTATGTAATATGGCATTTGTACTTCCAGCAATCTTCCAAGCAGCTGATGAGGTGGAAGAAATCAGTGGTGGAAGATCATCAGCAAAAAATTTGGATTTTTATATGAAAGGCCAAAGCACTGACAAGGTAGTTTTTGACAAACCTCATATTGCCTTGACTCAACAATTAAGGCCTTTGTACATCTGAGTGTGGGTAGAAGGACAACCAATCAATAGGGTGCTAGTGGACAATGGCTCTATGCTCAATATTATTCCTTCCAAAACTCTAAGCCAAAATGGGAAGACTATAGCAGATGTGATTCCTTCAGATATGGCTATTAGTGGTTTCAGTGGAAGCTCCATCAACACAAAAGGTATTCTGTCACTTGAAATAACAGTTGGCGGAAAAACTACTTATTGTGCTTTCTTTATTATTGACTCTACCGCGGCTTACAATTTATTATTGGGCTATGATTGGATTCACCCCAACATGTGCATTACGTTTTCCTTGCATCAAATGTTGATATTTTGGAATGGAGATGAAGTGAAAATAGTAGAGGCCGATGACATGCCATTTGTAGCCAAAGTCTATTTGGCCGAAACAATGTTATATGATAAAGATTGTGTGCCTATAATATTTGTAGGTACTAATAAGATGGGAAAACCAGCATCCGCCACTATGAGAAGAAACTTCACAATCAAGGAAGTGGCAGAACTGATGAAAGAAATCCCTTGGCCAAAACTGGAATTACTGGCCGATTATGCTAAAATGTCAATTGTTTCCTATGGAAGAACAATCTGAAGAATACAAGCAAAGGATGAGGAGATAAGCCTTCTGGGCCGCTTGTGCTCGGCTAAAAGCTTACTTAGCAAAAAAGAAGGTTACAAATGCAATTCGCTTAGAAACTAAACTTAATGCTAACATGGCCGAAGTCTGTAACTGAAATTGGGACAAATGTGATGCCATCCAGCTGAAAGATTTAGATCATGCACCATCAATATTGGATGACAGCTTGACAAAAGTTCAAGACCCATTATTGGAAGTTAACTTGGGCACAAAAGATGAGCCGCGGCGACTTATGTGAGTAATTTACTTGAACCAACTTTCCAGGCAGATGTGATCAAACTTCTTAAAGAGTACCAAAATTTCTTTGCCTGGAGCTATGAGGAGATGCCTGATCTGTCAACAGAATTGGTAGAGCACCATCTGCTAATTGAAGAAGGATATCGGCCATTCAAGCAGCCACCTAGAAGAATGTGTTATTAAAGGTGAAGGAAGAAATTGAAAGACTTCTCAAAGCCGGCTTTATAAGAACTGCTAGATATGTGGAATGGATCTCTAATGTGGTTCCCATGGTGAAGAAGAATGGAAAGTTGAGAGTTTAAATAGACTTTCGAAATCTCAATTCTGCCACACCGAAAGATGAGTATCCTATGCCGATAGCAGACCAGCTGGTAGATGCGGCAGCTAAACATGAGATATTATCTTTTATGGAAGGTCATTCCGGGTACAATCAAATCTACATTGCGGAAGAAGATATTCCAAAGACTGTATTTAGATGCCCGGGATCCATTGGAATATTTGAATGGGTAGTTATGCCGTTTGGATTGAAGAATTCTGATGCAACTTATCAAAGATTGATTGAAGAATGTCATCTTCCATGATATGATTGGCAGATTCATGGAAGTCTACATTGATGATGTTGTGGTTAAATCTGCCATGAGGGCCAAACAATTAAAAGATTTGAATGTGGCATTTGAAAGAATGAGAAGTCACAAGTTAAAAATGGATCCATTGAAGTGCGCTTTCGGTGTGACAACTGGGAATTTCCTAGGATTCCTAGTCCACCAAAGAGGCATTGAAGTGGATAAAAATAAGGCAAGGGCAATCAAAGAAACTGCACATCCGAGGAATAAAAAGGAGTTACGAAGGTTCATCGGCCAAGTGAGTTTCCTCCGGCGATTTATTACAAATTGTGCCAGAAAACTTCACAAGTTTTCCCCATTATTGAAGTTGAAGCCAGGAGAAGAATTCATATGGAAGGAACAACATCAACAAGCTTTTGAGAAAGTTAAGGAATTATTGGCCAATCCGCCTGTCATCATGCCACCTCGAAAGAAACGGCCTCTCAAGCTATATCTTTTTGCCGCTCATAAGTCTATTAGAAGTATGTTGACTCAAGACAATGAGATGGGTAGAGAGCAGGCCGTGTACTACTTGAGTAGAGTATTAACTCAGGTGGAATGTAAATATACCTCAATTGACAAATTATGCTTGACTTTATACTTTTCTGCCATGAAATTAAGAGTATATATGTTGTCGGTTGAGGTGTATTTCTGTGCCAAACTAATGTTATAAAATACATGCTTTCGAGGCCATTGATCACTAGAAGAATTGGAAAGTGGTCATTGGCCTTGATGGAATTCAATATGACATATCTGCCACAAAAGTCAGTAAAAGGGAGAGTTCTGGCTGAGTATACATCTGCCAACATCGAGCCACAAGTCTTTGATGAGCTTGATTCTACCATAATAAGTATAACTCCATGGATACTCATGTTTGATGGATCCAGTACTAGAGAAGGGTCAGGGGCTGGAATAGTTCTCATTACTCCAAGTGGAAGAAAAATATCATTCTCATTCTTTCTTGACTTTGAATGTTCTAATAATCAAGCGGAGTACGAGGTCTTAATTATCAGCCTTGAGATTGTGCTAGAGATGGAAATTCAAAGTTTTCACATAATTGGTGATTCCAACTTGGTGATAAATTATATTTCAAAAGATTTCAAATGTCTGAGTTGGAAGTTGCGGCCATTCCATTCTTTGGCAACACAACTTCTCCAACAATTTGATGATGTCAGATTGGAATATAGGCCAAGGGAAATGAATAGAGATGCCAACAACTTAGCTCAAATTCCATCTGGTATACGAGTTCCGGAATGTTTGGAAGAAATATTGGTAAATGTAAAAAGACGTCGTCTGCCAACTGCCGAAATGAGAAATATGTCCAAGGTAGAAATGTTTGCCATAGATATTCATGAGCAGTTGGAAGATTAGAGACAACCAATTGTAAGATTCTTGACTCATCCAAGAGCTTCCACACCTAAAAATACGAGAATGATGACAGTCAATTATTTGCTACTCGATGGAGACTTATACAAAAAGAGCAAAGAAGATGGCTTACTGTTACAATGTGTAACCAAGGAAGAAGCATTGAAAATCCTGGCAGATGTTCATGGAGGATTATGTGGAGCACACCAAGATGGTAGAAAGATGAGGTGGCTCATTTGAAGGTATGGATACTATTGGCCTGGCATATTGAAAGTTTACATTACATTTGCTAAAGGATGTGAAGCTTGTCAAAAGCATGGGCCAGTGCAATGGGTACCGGCCAATGAGATGCAATTTATTATTAAGCCATGGTTGTTTAGAGGTTGGGCCATAGATATGATTGGTATGATTAATCCACCAACTTTAAGTGGCCAATATTGGGTGATTGTGGTCACTGATTATTTTACTAAGTGGGTGGATGCTAAGGCTTATGATTCGGTCAACCAAGATGATGTCGTCAAGTTCATAAAGGAAAATATATTTTACCGTTTTGGAATACCAGAATCCATCACCTCAGATAATGGAAGTGTCTTTAGAGCAGAGTCTATCATGCAATTCATAGAATCTTGGAATGTCAAGATGACATCTTCCACACCTTATTATGCTCAGTTTAACGGCCAGGTAGAAGCGACCAATAAAGTGATTATTGGCACAATTGAAAAGATGATTGAAAAGAATCCTAAAACTTGGTGTGACCTTTTTCCAGAAGCATTGTGGGCTTATAGGAATTCAAAGAGAACAAGTACTGGAGTTACTCCCTATATGCTCACATATGGGCATAATGTTGTTCTTCTAATGGAGTTAAGGGTGAGATCTGCCAGAATTGCATATCAAAATGACTTAATTCTGGCAGATTACACGAAGGTCATGTTGATAGAGCTGGAAGAATTAGATGAAGTAAGACTAAGTGCCTTAGATCACTTAGTGGCACACAAGAAGAAAGTGGAAAGAGCTTACAACAAAAGAGTAAGGCCAAAAGATTTTGCAGAAAGTGATTTAGTATGGAAAGTCAATCTGCCAGTTGGAAGGAAGGATCCAGAGTTTGGCAAATGGACTCCAAGTTGGGAAGGCTCATACATAGTCTGCTAAGTTTTATCTGGATGAGCCTATCAATTAATGAACCTAGATGGCACACTTCATACTTATCCAACCAATGGCCGATATTTAAAATTGTATTGGCCAAGTTTCTTTGAGCTTTTGGAAGAAAAAAAATTTCAAGGCCAACCTTAGATGGCCTTGAGTGACCTTGGGCAGTCATTTGACAGCTTGAGGTTAACAGAAATAAAAGCCTATATGTTTAGAGGTTGTAAATATATTGCTATTTGATTTCATTTAGTTTAGTTGAATTTGTAGATGTAGTGATGTTGTTTGGTGTTGTTAGTTCAGTAGTTACAAAGTTACAAGTTATTAAACAAAAGGCCAATCACTTGTTCATTCAAAAATCATAAACTTGAATACAAAAGATGTGTTGAATTGACCGATCGAATACAAAAGAGTCCTAATGAAATCAAAATGTAGCAAATTGGGCTTTGAAGCTAGTCTAAGTAATTTTGGATTGATAGAGGGAGAAATCAATTTGAACTTTCTCTGAAGATAATTTACCAAGTTCTTCTTTGAGAGATGCATACTATTTTTTGGCAGACTGGGAGTTTTGTTCAAGGGTTCCTACTTCTTCCATCAAGGCTACTTTATCTTTTTCCAACTCTTCCATGGCCTTCTTCAATTCTTCTTCCTTTTTGGCCAGGGTTGAAAGTCTGCCAGCTATGTTCTTGAAAAATGAAGCTTGCTCTTTCAAACCTACTGCAATAGAAGACTTAAACCTTTCTTTGCTTTGGATTTGATCTGCCACCGAAGAAGAAGCTTGCAGATTGTGAAACAAGGTTGGTAAATGATCTTTAAAAGAGGTCATGGCAGCTTTAGTAGTTACAAAAAAACCTGGATGATTGATGGTTTTGATCAAGACCATGGAGAGTTCATTTTCAATAGAAGGAGTAGTCTCAAAATCACGAGTCAAGAGGCCATTGATGATGGTCTTTAAAATTTCAAGTTCTGCCAAGAGTTCTGGAGAGAGGGCTGGAACACTGTCAGTAGAAAGCAGATCTTCATCTAATAAGGACTCTATTCCTTAAAAATAGGAGCTTAGTGCAGAAAATGATTGCATGGAAGATGGGTTTGGTCTGGTAGAAGAACTTGACATCTGAAAGTTTAAGAAAAGAAGTATGAGTTTTGGCATATGAAAGTTAAGGAAAAGTAAAGATATTGGAAGATTAAAGTTATTTCTTTTCTTGGAGTGGAGGATTCAGCCACTTTCTCTGTGGTAGAAATCTTTGTTTGAACCACTGGAAGACTCGCTTGTGGCATAAATGGGAGTGTTTGATGGTCAGCTGGAGGATTTTCATCTGGCAGATCCGGCAGAGTTGGAAGATCATGTCCTGTCACTTGGAAGAAATTGGGTAAAATCAGAAGCTAGCAGATAAAAGAAAATTAGCTTGAAAGATAAAGTGGTACCTCTTTATACGAGTTGGAGTCATCCTGCGAGGAATGTGAATCAGGGCTCATGTCTCTTGCACCCTTTTCCTCATCTTCTTCTTCACCTTCCTCTGAATCACTCTTATCATTTTCATTTTCTTCGTCTTCCATATTTTCTTCACTTTCTTCTTGTTCTTCCTCTCCCTCATCTTCCTTATTTTCTTCATTTTTTTTCATTTTCATCGTCTTCATATTCCCTTTCTTCATCATTTTCTTCGGTCTCAATTTCCTCATCTACACTTGCCATTTCTTCAATTTTTGATTTCTTTTTCCTCTTCACATTTTGAGCCTCTTCTTCCACAGTCTGAGAATCACTCATAGTTTTATATTCTAAGGTTTTTATATTCTTCAAAATTGGGAGTTTCTCTCTTCTAGCAGTTGGAGGAGGTTTTTGCACTTTTGATTGGACATGGGATGATTCAGAACTGCTGCTAAGGTCAATTTCAGAGGGGCTCTGGTTTTTCTTTAAAATTTTATTTCCTGTGGGTTTGGTAGCAATGTGCTTGAATTTCTTACCCTAAAAACAAGATAAAGATTAAGGGTTAATGGAAGAGTTTGTAAAGAGGTAAAACAAGGAAAAAAGGATTTTACCCTAGTTTTGCCAGAGATAGCTTCGGAGGTTGTTGGGAGGAGGGGAGTTTTGGATTTGCCAAATGGAACCATTGGTAGAGAATCTGGAATTTCCTTCACCAAATGTAATTCAATGACTTTCTTCTTTGTTTTACCTGATAAGAAACAAAAGAATAAAATCCAGATATCGAAAATAAAGATGAGCAAGGAATCCAGAAAGAAAAAATAAATACTTGGTTTGGGGGTAGAACTGTATTTTTGCCCTTGCTTAGGTGTGCTAGCCAATTTGGAAGATGGTTTGGCCTTTGGCCTTTTTGGATCATCACCTTGGAAGATGGCGGAAATAAATTTGAAAGAATGAAAATACCTAAGCAAGGGCAAAAATACACTTCTACCCTGGTTCTGGTCATATGGTCATCCCACCACTTGGTAAATGAAGGGCTTATGTCAGGTTGCTCGACAAGGTTTGGAACTTCAAAGTGCTTGCTCAAGCGTCGAAAAACATGAGTAACTTAGAAAACCATATCTTTGTCAGTAAATTTGGTTCGGGAACGAATTCTTGATTTTGTGAGGATGATGGTGGAAATGGAACTAGCTGCCTAAGGCCAAATTGCCTTACAAGTTGAGCAGGGTTATAGTATTCCACCCCAACTCTGCTATTTTTAGTGTCAATCTGGCCAGTCCCAAAGTGAAGATCTCTGGCAATGAAAAATATGGCTTGCATAGCTTTGTATTCATTCATCAACTTGGGGTCACTATCATCTTTTGGTGGAAGAAGCCATGGGAATGTATTGGCAAACTTCGAAAATGGCAGAAATTGGTTTGTGGTTCTGGCGTGGCATTTGAGGTAAAAGAAAGTAAAACAATCTCTAAAGGAATGTGATGGTGGCTTGATAGAAAGGTAATGATAAGAAAGCAAAGGATTACTGGCCGAAGTTTTAACTATTGAACTTAACTTAGGAAAATAAATATGAATTAACATTGTATAAGCCAAAAAGGGCAGCCAAAACGAGAAAAACCAGAAAGTACTACCTCTGACAACCCTCTGTAGACATGGGCTAACACGAAATGGGCTAGGGCAAGATGAACACCTTTGGAAAGGGCAATAGTAACTTCAATCAATTCTTTGGTGACTTGGTTAGCTGGAACATAGTAGAAATCTACTGAACCACAATAACAGAAAAGTAATATATTCCGGATCTTCCACTTGGCTATTTTTCTCTTTTGTTTTACTAAGGAAGATTCCATAAGAAACAACATCCTTCTTTACTCCAGTAGTATTGATAAGAAATTTGAACTTGATTGCCTCAGACAAGTCACTTCCACACCACAGGGTTTAAGGCCTGTCAAGTGATAGATGACTTTCATGGTTGGGGACATCATGCCACAGTTAAGATGAAAGGAATTTGTTGTTGGGCTCCAAAAGAACAAAGAATCACAAATTAAGGATTTATCAGAGGTAGGGGTTAGTTTGCTAAGGTGAATTAAGTCATAAATGCCCATCTCTTTCTAGGATTCACCCTTAGCAGTGGATATTCTATCAACCGAGGTTGTCCAATCGGTGAGGAAGGATGGCCAAGTCTTTGGATTGAATTGAATCAGATTTCCATTGGAATCATTAGGAAGCTTTGAAGAGTACAAAAGGGATTCTTTAGCCATAGGGTAAAAGGTGGCCAATGCAGGAGGGGATGACCCAAGAAAGCTGGACCTAAACCCACATGGCCATCAGGAAAAGAGATAAAGGTGTTAGCGGAAACCAGACCTTCTGGCAGATCTTGGATGATTTGATCGGCTTGATGACCGACGTCATTGGAAGTTTCAGATGGAAGGACCATTTTGGCGGTGTAAATACATTTCTTTGGGAAAGAAGTCATGAATAGATATTATGGAAACAAGTAGAAGATGAAGAAGAAAGAGAATTAAATAGAGTTTAGGTTTTACAGAAGAATTGGGGATTTTGGGAGTGAATATGTATATATATGCATATATACATATATATATATATATACAATGAGGAAGATGATTTCAAATTTCCTTGGTTGATAAGGTCAATGATAAAGAGAGAAAAAGATGGAGTTCCCAAGGACGACTGAGACTTAATGTGTATCAACTTCCAAGATTTTGAATGTGTTTGAAATTTAGAAGATGAGGGTAAGCTGAAGAGATCTGCCACGTGGAAGATTGCTATCAGCCAAAATCTCAAAATATGAATTTTGAATTTTGAAGTTTGTTTGGAAGATAAGGTAAAATTTATTGGCCAAAATATAAGCAAATTTAGAAATTCAAAATTTATAAGGCCTTGTTTTGAATATAATGCCTCATAAATTTGGGGGGCAAATGTTGACACCCAAAAGTGTCATTCCACATGGCAAGAATTGATTGGTTTATTTTGGAATTAAAGAGGGACACATGACGAGTTGTTGAGATGGAAGTTTTGTTCAATAACTGCAATTCATATTCTCATGGGTAGTGGGTCAATGAGGTGGTTGGATGATAAGCATGAAAAGAGACCCTTTTACACACGTTCAAGCACATGATAAAGAAGTTGGTTACAACAAGGAAACTTGGCAGTTGAAGAAATGTGGCAGATGGCGGTTTCAACCAATGGAGGACACTTGACATTTTCTTGTGGAATGAAATTCAAATGTTACTTGATTTGTATATGAAGTATATATAGTTTGTTTAAGACAATTGAGAAAACTCTCCAGCAGCACAACACAAATCTATAGATTCTGTATTTTTAATTCCCTTCAATTTTAATACAATTCAGTATTTCAATTCCTTACTTTTTTGTAATTTACTTTCATTGTACTTCAATTCCTTGTCTTTCAAATCTTGAAATTTCAATACAAGTCTTTACTTTGTATTTCGATTCATGCACTGCACTTTCAATTCCTTAGTTATAGCAATTTCAACACTCAAAGTCCTTTTCACTAAGTCAAGAAAGAACCTAGCCAAGAGTTTAGTACATTTCTCTTGTTCAATTGTCTGATCCACCCTTGAAAAGGATATCAATTGTGCTTCACTCATTTGATTCTCACACAAATCTAGCATGCCCGCGTTCTTGACAAAAATCAGTGACAACAGGTTGTCCTTTGAAAAACAGGTTTTGTTTAACTTTAAATGTCTCACATCTATCTTTATTCAAAAAAAGACTAAATAGCAGTTTTTTTCACCCAATGGTTGTAAGAATAATAATTAGGGTAAATTATACTTTCACCCCCTCTTATTTGGATAAATTACACTTTACCACTTTCTTGCTTGAATAATTACACTTTTACCCCGTCTAAGTCATTTTCGGTGGCCGGTAATGGGAAATTACTTAATGCCCATCATATTATATTATAATTTTATTCTAAAATATCTTTAAAGTGATTTTACTCATTTGCCCTTAACCTAACCATAATCAAACTAACCTAACCTAAACATTTCATTCACCATAAAATAAACAATTAGACAATTATGGTATAACTGTATGCTTAACAAGACGAATAACCCTAAAATTAACGCAAAGGGTCATCCACAAAATTCATATAAAGTAAAGGATTGAAAACCTGGATTATGTGATAAGCACACTCCAAGCTCAATTGAAAACCAATTTATGTTACAAGCACACTCCAAGCTTAGCCAAGCAAATAGCAAACCCTAGCATCACTCCCATATAAGATGAACCACCGCAAGCCAGAATGGTTATGATCGGCGGCCTCCTTTATGATGCTCTCAATCCGAATTTCATAGCGAGAGACGACGTAGAAGGTGTAGGGGAAGGTGGAGGTGTCGTTGGAGATGAGAATTGGCGGGAGGGAGGAGGAATTAGGGAGGGGGTGACCGACGAAGAAGACTTTGGTAGATTTAGGGGAGTACCAGAGGGGGTGTTGTTGGGGAAGAATTTGGAGGAGAAGGATGATATATATATATGACATATGATGAAAGTCATATATATATCTATGAAGCACTGATACTTTTCTGGAAGTGCCGTGAAAGTATCAAGGACGTATCCAGCACTGATACTCCTCGAATACTCCCGGACACATGTCCGATACTCCATAGAAGTATCCAAAAATTTTTAATTAATTTTTTTATTTTCAGATACGGCTAGGATACGGTTAGATATGGCATGTATACGCTAGGATAGTTTTAGAATATGTTTGGGATACGGTGGGGTCAGAGTGTAATATTAAAAACTTTTAAATTAAAAAAAGGGGTCAATTGGTAATTTGCAAACAAAACCCTTTTATTTAAGGGTTAATTTCAATAAACCCCCTATATTATTGAATTTAATCAACTAACCCCTCCTATATCCGAATTACCCCCTATACTTTCCAATTTCATCACCTTGCCCCCTCACCCTCATATTTCAGTCAAAATACCTAAACTACCCTCAAAATATATATTTCGAAAAAATATATATATTTGGAAAAAATATATATTTTTCGGAAAAAAATATATGTATTTCTGAAAAAATATATAAGTTTCAAGAAAAAAATATAGTTATTAAAAAACATATATATATTTCGGAATATATATATAAATATATATATATATATTTCGAAAAAATATATTTGTCGTATCCCGCCGTACCCGTATCCTATTTTTTTGAGATTTGTCATATCCCCGTGTTCGTATCGAATCGTATCTGCACCCCGTATCCATATCCGTGCTACATAGATATATATATATATATATATACTATCTATATATATATGACATATGATAAAAGTGATATACATATACATATATATTTTTAAAGGAATGGACAATCTGGGTTTCTCTGAGCATGACCAAAAACAACAAGTCTTGACCTTTACAATCTGATATTTTTCATCCACAAATTCACAATTCGAAAAATTCAACTTCTTATGATCAGAAAATTCATTTCATGTGAGATTTGTTTTTTATTCGCCTAATTTCTTTGGTCTAAATTATTGTATTTTAATGTAAGTATTGATATTTGAGATTGGGTTTTAGTGAATTTGTAATGCCTCGCTTTCCTTTCTCATTTTTGGAATTATTTTCCATTTGTCAACGGTTTGTGACGTCACTTATTCATGACGTCTTGTGCATTCTTAGTACGTATTTATTTTTCACGCTTTACGTATGGACTTGGTGCGATGACTTCATGGGTTTGTTTTTGTTAGAGACTACGTGGGTTTTTTGCAACATTTTCTCGTTGGTGCTTCAGCGGTCATGTTCCATACTCAAATGTGTTACTTTATTTTATTATCGATGTTCCAGTGTAGCACCGATTATGTGATTATATGTTTATGTTTATTTTTTAAACTTTTGTGAGTGAGTGTTATTTTTGGATTTTCACTTACGTGTGGAGTTGGTGAGATGGTATGAGAGTCTTCCTAAGAGTTTTGTTGTGTTCCAGATTGTTTCAGAGTCATCCGGTGTCATCTTAAGGCCATCGACCCCTCCCTTTGCTTTCCTGGTTCAGGGGTTATCGAGAACTCAAGATGTTTTTACCGAGAACATGAACCCTGGTGCTGCCCAGATCTTGATATGTTTTTACTGAGATCTCAAGGTGTCTGTAGACTTGTATATATGCGGGTTTTGGCGTAAAACATTTCATTTCTTCCTCCTCTTTTCCCCAAATCGGGATTTTTCTTTCCCACACTCATTTTCTCTTCATCCTTGCCCATATCATCCCTTGGGGCTTAGATTATGATGTTGTCTTCAACACAAAAGTTGATTGTGGTGTTCTTACCTTCGATTTGAGCTATAGATTGGTAAGTGTTTTGTAAGAACATTTATAGTATTATTTATTTTTGACATGTTCTAGACAATAACCATGTTGAGTGAATTATCATGTTAAGAGTTTTGTATATTTGCAATCGATTTGTTAGTATGTTCGTTTCTATCTCGAGAAAGAAGTCAATGAGTGTCAAAGGAAAGAAAGCTACCGGAGGGCAAAATCGTCATTTTCAGACATCGTCACTTCATCGAAGGGCAAAAATGTCCTTTCCAGAAAATATGAATTCAACCAAAAGCATCAGGAGTTCGAGATGACCAATCTAGCTCAAATATGAAAAAAACTGCAAAAGATGCAACATACCTACGTTGGCAGAGGTTGAAATAGGACAAATTGGCTTTGACCTACGTTGTGGTTTTAGAGCTGGGAGGGGACCCTATGCCCTAGACCTACACCCAAGCGTAGGTCCCAATGCTTGGTCACATGATCACTTGTTATGCAAGATTTGTTTTGGGGTACTTTCAGATTTTTCCAGTTTAGTCCCTATTTCGAGTTTTTAAGTGATCGACGACTTCAAACCTCTATGTATTGGCGTATACACATATTTACATCAGATTTTAGAGGATTTATCAAGCTATCATGAAATTACGTAAGAGGGCAAGGTTATGGCTTTCTATGACTTGGTCTATAAATACCAAGGTTCTATAAGAGAAGAGGCTACAGTTTTTAACAATGATTTTTCAAGAGAGTTTTCGGTGAGAGCTCTGGAATATTCTATCATTCATATTCTTCAACATAGTGATACACATAGAGAAGTGATTATTGAGTGATCATACATATTGGTGTTATCTCTTGTGTTGGATTTCTCCAGTCGTGCTTCTACACCGAGGTTCTCTACGCACGATTAGATGAGTGATTGCTGATAAATCATCACACCATCTATTACAACGGGGTTGCTTTGATCCATCCAAGTACGGAGCGATTCGAGGATTTTAGACCGCGAGTAGAGAAAGGAAAATCAGGCGTGATTTGTGAGTCTCTCATAGTGTTTGGCAGAACAAGCGTGTTTCGTGAAGGACAAGTGATTCAAGGGTTTCAGACTGAGAGTAGAGGAAGGCATATCAGGAGTGATTGTAAGTCTAAAACTCTCATAGAGTTTGTACTTGTTGATTCATAGTGCATCGGTACCTGAGTGTACTCGTGGTTTTTTTCCTTGGTTTTTCCACGTATAATTCTCTGTGTCGTCTCTTGTTTTATTTTTCGCACTTTATTAATGTTTGCTTGATATTGCTTGAATGATGTGATTTGAGAATTAGGATTTTGTGATTGGATTAAACTTTATTTTTTCATAATTAAATATTAATTTGTCAATAAATCCACAAAAAGTCTATTCACCCCCCCCCCCAGGCTATTTTCACCATCGTCTAGATAAGTTCATGTTCTTCCTTTTCTGTGGGTTTGTCTTTCAAATCCTAGCTTTGGTTTTCTTGACAAACCACTTCTTGATTCTTGATTTCCTCTTAGATTGGTTCTTGATTTATGATTAGGAGGCTATGGTGAAACATTCCACCGATTGGTTCCTTTAATTTTGGTGTTGGGTGAAAGCTAGGGTTTCATTGACCTTACTTTATGGCCTTGTTGTGTTCTTCACTTGAGGTAGGGGAAAATTCTATTCTCTTTCATCCTTTGGTACGTAAGTGTACGATTTTCATTCTAAGGTTTCCTGACCCTAGATGTGTATGTGAGGTGTATACTTGAAAATGTGATATTAGGATTTATATGAATTTATGCGTTATAACCCATGTTTTTAGTGTACTTGGTGATTATATTGATAGGACTATGATATATGCTAGTTAGATTATAGTTCTTAGAATTTTGGATATAGAAAGTGTGCTTGTATGCTTATATATATGTATATGAGTATCGTAGTGTATATGTATAAGTATAAGTATACATATGTGTGTATAGATGTTAGTGATATAGCCTTGAGAGTGTGATTAAGCTAGCTCCTTTGGTTAGCGAGTTTGAGTATGTAATATGTGATTTATGTAACGTGACATCTTAACTTAGAACGGCTATCTAGTTCCCCTCTTCTTGGATTATATTACTATCTTGGAGTTGGATGTTATATTGAGATGTGAATTATGAAACCTTTGCTTTAATTGAATTAAATGTTTAAAGGAATGGGGTTATTATCTTTGATGAATAATTTAAAACTGTGGTTTTGTAACATGAATTGTACATGAAATCAGATCTTTATGAAGTATTGCTTTATTGTGATTTAAAAGCATATTAAAGGATTTGATTTGATAATCATGTTGGCATTCTAGAGAATGGTATTCGTAAATATGATGAATAACATATTTATGTTGGTGCATGCTTCAATTGAGACTTAGCTGCATATTGAGTACACCTATTGTGTTATATTCATTGGTATTAGTTTATGCTCGGTCGTGTAATCATATGTGAGTAAACTTGTGTCGGATCATCGCAACAACTGGCCAAGAGGTGTTTCCATAACCTATGAAACTAGTATTTCCAGAAACTGTGATATAGGGGCAGATTGTTCCAACCCTTTTTCTCACGGGTTGTCTCGTGTTCTAGATCTTTCTTGATGAGTGTATACATCTTCACAAGTGAACGATTTAGGCGACACTTTATATTCGTTAACCTTAGTGGATAGTGTGTGTTCCATGAGATGTGTTGGGTCACATTGCATTCAAATTGCCATTATGTGATTCCATTTTATTACATGTGAATTATGATATTATTCCATTGTTTTTGGCATGTGATTGTAGAGCATGCTTAGTATGGACTTTGACACTTTGATTCATATTTCAATAAAATGCTCAATTGAAATCTAATTATGTGAAATTTGAATTACATGTCTTGTCCTTATTGTATAATGAGGTATGAGTTCTTATACTTGTGGTTATGTATTTATGTGCCCTTATGTGGTTATGCAAGTTGGTGTAGTGACTTCCTTTAGATAGTTGAAGTCATTAATGAATTATAGTGTCAACTGTGAGTTGAGGCCTTAGAGAAGGTGGGTGATAATTTTGTAGACTTAGTTGGTTGTATAGTAATGATCATTAGATGTTGTTCACATTTTGAGGAATGTATCATCAACCGTACTTTTAAGGTTTTGGTTGAATTAGACAAGGCTACGATTGAACCTAGTTGTTTTTATGGCAACGACTATTTAGGACCCTTAACGTCCTTAGAGATTGTGATTCTCCTTGGAGTTGTGGTCACTCTTGATTGAGTGTTATAGAGAGCGTGTGAACTTAGATGTCGAACTAAGTGTGTTCGGGTTAGTGTAAATACCCTTTTGTACGATCATTACCTCTTCCATAGAGATGTCATCTAACCTTGGTTCTCTATCCTTCTTGTTTTCCTTGTTGACATTTGAAGGTTAAGCCGTGTCTTATGGTGCCTTTAAATGATCTAATGTTTTTGGTTCATAGTATCGATACCCAGTTATGGTTTGTGCCTTAGGGTGTACTTCAACATGGTTTCTTCATATAACCATGGTTTATGTCGACACTCGTCCACGGTGTCACCCTCTTTTATCCAATTTCCTTCTTCCTTGGTCCCTATACTCTTGAGGGGTATCTTTGTCTTTTCCCATGTCAAACTATTGTCGTGGAAGGGATAGGCGTGTTCGAAGTCTTTGGAGTATTGAAAACTCCTTTTCTTCATTTGTTGGCCAGGCCAAGATCTCAGTAAAGTTCCAGAGATCTCGAGCCAGTTGAGGTTGTGGCAAATGAACCTCTCTTCCATTTTTCATCCTTTTTCTACCACTAGGATCACTGGTGGCTAGTTTCTAGAGATCTCGGTAGAGTCCCCGAGATCTTGGTAGGTTTGAGAGCTCTGGAATTTACCCGAGAACTTGGGATTCTGCAAGTTTTTCCCATTTGTTGTTATTTTGTTTCACTTTCTTCATAGGTTCTCCCTACCCCTTCCACTGTATGCTAGGACCTTGTTGACGGCTTTGTGTCGAGATTTGAGGTGTCATTGATTGACTCGAATTCTTTGGTGGCGAGGTGTTACCGAAGCATTTTCTTACTTTCTCTTGTGATCTCGTGGAATTGGAAATGGACGGTTATGTTCTGTGGATCCAGTGCGTTATTCTTCCTTAATTGTCCTCTTAGATGTTATAGGAATCCTTGAGTTATTGTTTTGGATTGTTTGAAAGTGTATTCTCTTGGTATGATCATTTCATACCTTCTTTCCTTTTTAAGTATCGAGCATGAGACGTAGGGTTTAGTGCACACACATAGTGTTGTCCTTCCTCTGCTTCTTGGTTGCCTTGATGTCTCCATATAGGTGTTCTAAGTTATTTCACATGTTCAAAACATGGAAACCGAACGGATTAGACTGAGTATTAAAAATGTTTTCTTAAAACTATTGAATCCTTGAGATTTATCTTTTATGACTTTTACTCTTGGTTTTCTGTGTTTGGTTTCTCTTATCCAGGTGCCTTCCTAGTCATGAGTGGATGTCTTTCGTCTTGAAGTTTTACTTCGGTTATCCATTTTTTAGCATTGGGACCTTATTTCCCTTGCTTTGGTTCATGACCCTTATGTGGTCATTCATGAGAGTAGTGTTCATGTACTCTCTGTGAGTTGATTGGTTAGCTTCCCTTGTCCTTAGTGAGGGCTTTAGTGGTTGAATTGACTTCACCGTATATAGCATTACGAGGTTGATGTGGTGATATGCATAGTTGTATTGAGGTGAGAGTGAGTATCTTTGTGGATGAATTGATGGTGATGTGGTTATTAGGAGCATAGTTATGCTTGTGTTATTGGAAGTGTGATTTATTCTCCTTCATGTGGTTTTAGGGAGTAGTTTATGAATCTTCCATGGTTTGGTGGTAGAAGTAGTGTAGACTGCGAGTGTTGGATCGATAGGTATGTATCTTAGTGATCTCTTGTATGGTCCGTATTACATGCCTTGTACTTAGTTATCTGTCTGTATATATATATATAGGTGTGTGAGTGTTATATGATTATATGATATGGTTTTGATTCGTACTATGTGCCATTTTTTCTTATGCATAGTAGGGGACTAGAGGGATGTGTTTCAGGGGTCTTGGATTGGTGTGAGTGCCATGTGAGACGATGGACCGACCTAGGATAGATACATGTATACGGGTTGGTTAGCACTACTTGGACGGTCGGGGGATGCGGCAGTTAAGATTTCTCCTATTGGGCATTCGTGCTCACCCCCTTCCCTTTTACCCAGTTGCGGGTTCTAGGTTCATGCAGGATGACGTGCGGTATGATTACAGTCGCGACATTGGGATATTTATGAGTAGTGTTGGTTTTATTAATTTTCCTTACTTTTGTCCCCTTGTTTGGGACTGTTACTCTATCTCTTGAGAGCCAGCTTGGTGGCGTATCCCTTCCATGTATTCTGTATTATTGTATCATGGTTCATGTGTATTTTATTTGGCGTCTCGATATGCCTTGTGTATTATTTGGTATCAGTTTCCGCTCAGTTGTATGGAATCATTGTTATTAGCATTATTCCATTCACTTTATTGATGTTGATGTTCTTAGTTGGTTGCTCTCTGAATGGATTACACCCCGGAGTCCTCAGACATCCTATTCGGGTGTCTTAAGATTTTAGGGGCGTGACAGAATTGTTATTTTTCTTTTGTGTGATCCACGACTGATACAATTGTTCTTGTATTGATTTTTCCCCCTTTTTCTTTTTCGCTTTTTGTTTTTTATTTTTTGTTTTTCACTTGTGTGTGTGAAACAGTATAGTGCTGATGCAATTTCCCATCTAACTACATTCATCTATATATATAAAGGGCATTTTTGTCAATTATAAAACTTCAAGTGAGGAGTAAAAGGATTTTTTCATTAACTGAGGGGTAATATATTCATTTCCCCTCAAAAAATGTCTTTGGCCAGTGTTGACTACGCTAGAAGTCTGACGAAGGGGGGAAAGTGTAACCAACAACCAAACTATAGGGGGCAAAGTGTAATTATCCAAACAAGAGTGGGAAAGTGTAATATATCCAAACAAGACGGTTGAAAGTGTAATTTAGCCTAACAATTAAAATCTTTTGGGATAATTACACAAACCACCCCTTATAATTGGATGGGGTTCCCCTAACGTTTTAATATTATAAGAAACCTCCCTTAATTGCATCGGAATAGTGATTAGGCTAGAATTAAGGGAGGTTTCTAATATTATTGAACATTAGGAGAACCGCATTCAATTGTGCCTAAGTTAAGGGGAGGTTTGTATAGTTATTCCAAATCCTTTTTACTTGGAGTAAGGGCATCCGATGTGAAAAACTATTTGGCTAGCTGGCCATGTCTTTGGCTAGTGAAAGTGTATGGAGTGGGGCTGGCCATAAGTGGTCCCCACTCGTTGACTAGCAACATCACTAGCCAAATTTAGCTAGCCTCATGGCTAGTTATTACCCGATGAAGTCCTGAAGTGTGTTGTGGCATGCTAGTGTGACATGGAGGATGGCATAGTGGCAGTTTTGTAAATAAGTCCAACTTTAGAAGTACGACTTAGAGGTGTTGGAAAATTACAGAAATTCAATTATAGTATCCTTGAGACCCAAGAAGATGATCTGCCAAAGAAGATTTGGATTTGGAGGTCAGGAAAATTAAATACGGCCATTATGACTCCTCGAGTATAGTTGATGTTTGCTCTAGTCAAAAGGTTGTGGGTATTTTCTGCATATATAGGGAGGGGAGTGTCCCTGACTCCCGTGGGCATCCAACCACTTAGCAAGGCCGTGGCAAGCCTTGACTAAGGCATGTATAGGGAAGCTTATTGGTATGTTTTGACATGGTTTTGTGCCACGGTTGGTCCTGATGGCTCGATGATACGGTGGGTTGTGCTGGAGCATGCATAGCTTGGCAAGGTATGTGTCCATGCCCACGAGTGTGCCAACTTGCCTTTGGTAAGATGATGCCTCAGCTTGGCATGCACTGGTGTGTATGCAATGCATTTAGCATGCACTATTGTGCATGCAATGCCCTTGGCTTAGCAAGCCTTGTGCACACCATGCTTTGGCTAGGCCAACTTGCCCTTGGGCAAGGCTATGACACAAAGACAAGCAATGGTTGGTGCAGACTGATTCAATAGACATGGCGCAGCATGCCTATGTGCTAAGGTATTAACAAAACCAAGACATGGTATGGCGCGGTGCATGATGGCTAGTGAAGGCACTTGGCACAATGGCAAAGATAGTCTCCCATGTGCGCGAAGGTATGAGAGGGTTGGGACAGGACTTTGGCTCAACAAAGGCAAACATTGTACATTGGTGGCACAAGTTTGACATAGAAGGTGGCTCGTGTTGGTGTTTGGCTAAGACTTAGACAAGGATGATCAAGGCAAATAGGTGACTCGGATAGGCAGTTTGGGGACACAACCAAAAAGAACCACTAGGTGATAATGTGACATTGGAGGAAAATGTCACAGCAGCCTTGCAGTTTGGTGTAAAATTTTATTATTTATGTTGACAGCCTCTGAATAGTGCCAACACTTAGCCTAGGTGGATGGGGTTATCATCCACACAGATAGGTAGTTTTGAATGTTTGCCTATGTAGGCACATGTATGGCATACGTATAGGTAAGAAATTCAGAGATGAAGTGCTTGTAAATGTTGTAGTGTGACCTGAGTGAGAGATTCTTTGTACTATTTATACTTATAGTAAAAGGTTGGAAACCATTTATTGTAGATTCTGTAAATTGTGGGTGTTGTTCATTTATTGCAGTACATATACTTGTGTGTATGTGGTGTAAACACTTAGTGCAGTGTCAAGGCATAAGTGTGTGGATTGGCTGAGCCAAGTCAAAAGTTAGTATTGCAAGACTGATTTGGTGTCATCATAGGACCAAAATTCTTAGTGAAAATTGACCTCTGTGATAGTTGGGATCAGAGCCCGGTTGAACCTCAAAATGGCTGGTGGGAACGGTACAAAAGCACTATGAGAACAAGTTGCTCAGTTGGAGACCCTGGTGGGTGGTCCTTTCTCTAAAGGTGATGATCATTTTTGGTGCAGACAAACTTGTTTGTTGTAGAGTTACAGACCCTATACAAGTTGATAAAGGAATACATGACTGACATGAATTCCAAGATGAATGTTGTTTCGGAAGATTTTGTGGCTGTTGTTGATGTCTTCAAGGCCAATGTAAGGGACTTGGAAGGAAAGTAGGGGCTAATCAAAAGGGCCATACAGAACCAGACAATGGTGGGGGAGAAACCATCATCAAAGATCAAGATCCCTGAACTGAATGCTTTTGGAGGAAAGCGGAACGTAATGGAATTGGAGAATTTTTTGTGGGATATTGATCAGTACTTTCGTGTTACCTACATTTCGTAAGCCGATCAAGTGACAATCTCCAGTCTGATTGGTGATGCAAAATTGTTATGGTGGACACGCTTGGAGGATGAGTCATGCCCAATGATCAATTCATTTGCATAATTGAAGAAGGAACTCGATGAGCAGTTCTTGCCAGCAAATTCAGCCTCGGTGGCTAGAGAATGCCTACGAAATCTCAAGCACACGGGTTCGGTGTGTGAGTATGTGAAGGAGTTAACATCCTTGATGTTGGACATCAAAGACATGTCAAAAGGTGACAAACTGTTTAATTTTATAACGGGTTTGCAATCATGGGCTCAGATCAAGTTAAGGAGAAGGAGTGTGAGTGACCTCTCTTCTACCATTGTTGCTGCGGATAGTTTTCTGGATTTGCGGATGGAGAAGTTCGATCCTAACACAAGAAAGGGCAAGAAGAAAGGAAAGTTTGGTGACAAGCCCAAGAAGCCGTTGGTTGAGTAGGACAAAGGCAAGGTTGAGGCAATGAGTCAATAGAAGCTAAAATATGACTCGGGTTGCTTCATTTGCAAAGGACCGCATAGGACCATAGAATGTCCAAGGAATGAAAAAATGAACGATATAATAGAGGATGGTCCAGACGGGGAGAGTTCAGATTCGAATGGGGGTGGTGCTCCCATTCGTCTAAGTCCATTGATGGTGATGGAAGATGGGCAGACCGGGGGCTTGCGTACAAAGAAATGATGCAAAGTATGTTGTGGTGGGCGTATGGCTGTGACGAAAGGCTGTGCAAGGATGCTCACTAAAGATGGCATTGCCAATGGTTTGGTAATGTTACATTTCCTCATATTGAATATTTATGTTGTGATGGGCTGCTGGTTGCAAACAAAGTCCATGTGGTTTTTAGGATATCTTGACAAAGGTTAATGCGAAGGTTGGGACTCTTTACAAGGAGTGTCATTGTTGATGGCTTGGTCAGAATTGACACGGATGATGGGATTCTAGGCCAAGTCATGGTGATATTTGTTAAATATTAGCCATAATTGATGTAGAGGTCGAATTCATGGCTAAGGAATGTGATACACTTGGTCAGAAATTGATGCAAAGATCGAATTTGTGACTAAGGCAGAGGTGCAACAGTGTTTGTTGCAGAGTTATTGTATGAAATTGGTACGCAGAGGTGCTGACTTGTTATTGTTTTAGAAACTGAGGTTAAAGTTTCGAGCAACACTTGAGTTGTTAATTGTTGGGTTGCAGCCACAGAGGTTAAACACATGATAGGTTGGCTCCAGCGAGGACGTTGGAGTTCATCAAGTGGGGGAGGTTTGTTATCCGGTGAAGTCCCGAAGTGTGATGTGGCATGCTAGTGTGAATGGAGGATGGCACAGTGGTAGTTTTGTTAATAAGTCCAACTTTAGAAGTATGACGTAGAGGTGTTGGAAAATTGCATGAATTCAATTCTAGCATCCTTGAGACCCAAGAAGATGATCTGCCAAAGAAGATTTAGATTTGGAGGCCAGGAAAATTAAGTAAGGCCATTATGATTCCTCGAGCATGGCTGATATTTGTTCTGGTCACAAGTCTGTGGGTATTTTCTGCATATATAGGGAGGGGAGTGTCCCTGATTCCCGTAAGCATCCAACCACTTAGCAAGGCTATGGCAAGCCTTGGCTATGGCAAGCCTTGGCTAAGGCATGTATGGGGAAGCTTGTTGGCATATTTTGACATGGTTTTGTGGCACGGTTGGTGATGATGGCTCGATGACACGGTGGGTTGTGTTGGAGCACGCATGGCTTGTCAAGCGATGTGTGCATGCCCACAAATGTGCCAACTTGCCTTTGGCAATGTGATGCCTTAGCTTGACATACACTTGGCTTGGTAAGCCATGTGCACACCAAGCTTTAGCTAGGCCAACTTGCCATTGGGCAAGGTTGTGACATAAAGACAAGCAATGGTTGTTTACACAAATCTTCTCCAAATTGTAGTGAGTGAGGGCATGCCAGATTCAAGTTGAATCAAATTGAATTTCCTAAGGAACTGGAGACTATTCCCTTGGAAAATAGCTAAAGAAATCAAGCGATTGTTTTGGTTCTTTTTGCCTTAGTCAAAAGGACTTTAATGTTGAAGTTGTAAAGGAATAAATCTAATAAACTGAATTAAAGTAAGACTGAAATTGAATTGCAATGAAATGAATTAATAGGGAATGAAATTGCAAACAAGTAAAGGCATTGAAATGACTTTTACTTGAATTAAAATACTTTGAATGAAAATTACAATCTGTAAGGAAATTGCAATGTAATGTGTATTTTTGTGATGCTACTAGAAAGAGTCCAAATTAAGCTAAGTGTTCTACTTATACAATCTGCAATTCAAATGCAATAACTGCTCTACAACAACTTCCTAAGAATTCGCCACTTGTCCCTTCTTTTGTGTAAACCTCATCCACGTGTCTCTAACTTGCGCATAACCTTGCCCCACGTTTCCCATTACTTCAGAAACTCCTTCCATAGTTAGAACCCTTCCGTAATGGAGTGCGTAAGGCTTCGTGTTTGGACCTGGTGCGAATAGAAACAGGGCCTACTACGTTTTGGATTCCTATAGTTAAGGCCCAATTCATATAATTTAGCTTCCTACTTCAACCAAAACCAAACTCTTCTAGTTTATTATTACCATCACTGTTCTTCCAGCCCAAGCCCAATTCGTAACATTTGTTAATGCATGTTCCTTCTTCCCCTTGTGCCACGTGTCTTGCTTTCCCATTTGACACATGGTACATAATTTTTGGGTATTAACATTCCCCCCCCCCCCCCAAGTTTACTTAGCCTTGTGGACTCTTCCAAACAAGGCTTTGGAAATTTTGAAATTTAAACTTTGTCCTATCCATCCAAACTATTCCCATCTCTTCATATATATATGTAAGAACATTTATAGTATTTTTGTGTTTGGCATGTTCTAGACAATAACCATATTGAGTGAATTGTCATGTTGAGAGTTTTGTGTATTTGCAATCGAGTTGTTTGTATGTTCGTTTCTATCTCAAGAGAGGAGTCAAGGGGTGTGTAAGAGCAAAGAAAAGCTATTGGAGGGCAAAAATGTCATTTCCAGACATTGTCACTTCACTGGATGGCAAAAATGTCATTTCCAGACATTATTACTTCAATCAAAAGTTTCGAGAGTCCGAGATGACCAGTCTAGCTAAAATATGAAAAAACAGGTTTTTACAGCAAAAGACGCATCATACCCTACGCTGTCAGAGGCAAAAAGAGGCAGAATGGCACTAACCTACGTTTTGGTTTTTGGAGTTTGGAATGGACCCTACGCCCAATCGTAGGTCCCAAGCGTTGGTCTCACTTTGTGGCCACGTGATCACTTGTTATGCAGGAGTTGTTTCGGAGTGTTTTCGAATTTTACCAGTTTTGTCCCTACTTCGAGTTTTTTAGTGATCGACGACTCCAAATCTCTACGTATAGGCGTATACACATATTTACATCATATTTTAGAGGATTTATCAACGTATTGTGAAATTACGTAAAAGGGCAAGGTTAAGATTTTCTTTGACTTGGTCTATAAATAGCAAGGTTCTACAAAAGAAGAGGCTACCATTTTTTACGATGATTTTTCAAAAGGATTTTTGGTGAGAGCTCTGCAATATTATATCATTCATATTCTTCTACAGAGTGATACACACAGAGAGGTGGTTACGGAGTGATCATACATATTGGTGTTCTCTCTTGTGTTGAGGTTCTCCAATCGTGTTTCTACACCGAAGTTCTTTATGCACGATTAGATGAGTGGTTACTGAAAAATATCACATCATCAATTACAACAAGGTTGCATTGATCCGTTGAGAAGCAAAGTCGTCCGAGTACGAAGTGATTCGAGGATTTTAGACCGCGAGTATAGAAAGGAAAATCATGTGTGATTTGTGAGTCTCTCATAGTGTCTGGCAGAGCAAGCGTGCTTCGTGAAGTACGAATGATTCAAGGGTTTCAGACCGCGATTAAAGGAAGGCATATCAGAAGTGATTGTAAGTCTAAAACTCTCATAGAGTATGTACTTATTGATTCATAGTGCATCGATACCTGAGTGTACATGTGGTTTTTTCCTTGGAACGTTTCCTTGGTTTTTCCACATATAATTCTCTGTGTCGTCTCTTGCTTTATTTTCCTTGGTCAGCCAAGGTAGAATTTTGTTACTTTATTCTTGTAATTATATTCTTTAAGTTATTCTAGAACCCTCATACTTCATTTCAGGACTCCTCCCCTATGGAAGGCACCCAAATTCATGATCCTCCAGTGATGCAAGTTCCCTCTACTTCAAAGAACAAAGCTCCAAGTCAACAAATACAAGTTAGGACAAGGTAACTATCACATAACTCTTCCAATAACTCTATTTTACTTGCCACACTTTCTTTATCTAACTCCTGTGTTTTCTTTCAGGTTTTTTCTTTTTCCATGCCCTCATCTGGTCTTGACAGATTTTCTTATGTAGCCACATATTTTCAATACTTGGAGAACACTTTAGCAGGAGTGATCACCTCTTCCAGCAATACACCTTCCAATCCTCCTTCATCCGATTCAGATATCGCCCAGTTGAAGCTTACCCTATTAGGTCTCATGCAACATGATAATGAAGATATCCTGGCTGTCGAGAATGAACTTTCCATGGCTCTTCTCCATGCTGGCAATCATCCCAATATCTCTAAAGCTTTCAGGATCATCATTAGAGTTCAAGTCTCAGCTGGATTCATTTATGGTTGTTCTCAAATCATCCAAAGATGTTAAGAAATCCCTTCCAGTGAAAGAGGCCCAAAGAGATGTGGTGATTGACAGGCTGAAGGAAAACCATCAAGCTTTCTTAGTAGTTGCTGGACAGATCCAAGTCCTTTAGGCTGGAGAAAAGAAACTGAGGGAAGCCTTTGAGGAAAACCTGGTTGAGCAACAAAAGTTATTAGAAGAGTCAAAACAATTGAAAGCTTCCACCGAAGAACTTAAGGGTCACATGTTTTCCATCCACGATGAAACTTAACAGCTATTCGCTAAACAACTCCAGGATGATAAAATTATTCAAACATGACTACTTGCATGGGATACTTTTAAGGAAATGGTGAACAACCTTTGAATAATTCATGGTTTGGATTTTATATTATATTTCTGGAGAATGGTTTGTAACTTTATTGTTTTGAGTTTGGAATTTCCCTAACGGGCCAAACCTATCTTATTTCCCATATATTTTGCAAACTTTACTCCCTCTACAGGTATTATATGGAAAGACGATTATGGTTGGCCCTTTTGAATTCATATGTTTCCTCTCAAACTTGCAAATCTTCCACTGCTAATTTCTTTTCATTGCAATATTTACAAAAGATTTTCCAAAGATGAACAGGATAGAAAGGGAAACCAACGAGTTATTTACATTCCCTAAGGTTGCCTACATGCTAGCCTTGGGATTCTTCCTTATGTACAATCTCAAAGAAACTTGGCCGGTATCTTTTCAAGTATCGGCCATTAATTGGATTGGGATGAATGTCACCATTTAAATCTTTCAAATGATAAGCTCCATTTTCAAACACTTAGTAGATTTGGTATGGACCTTCCCAGTTTGGACTCCACTTCCTAAATTTAGGATCTTTCCTCTTAGTTGGAAGGCAAACTTTCCAAACCAAATCTTCCTCCGCAAAAGACTTAGTTTTTACCCTTTTGTTATAAGCTTTCATCACTTTCTTCTTATGGGCTATTAGATGGTCCAAAGCTCACAACCTTGTCTCATCTAAATCTTTTAGCTCCATCAACATAGCCTCTGAATAATTTGCTAGAGTTAGATTATTTTTGTATGCGACCCTGGAAGATTTGACCACCACTTCCATTGGAAGAACTGCATCATGGCCATATGTAAGCATGTATGGAGTAACTCCAGTACTAGTTCTTTTGGAATTTATGTACGCCCATAAGGCTTCTGGAAGATGGTTATGCCAATTCCTTGGACTCTTCTCTATCATATTTTTAATGATGCCAATAATAACTTTATTCGCAGCTTCCACTTGGCCGTTTGACTATGCATAATATGGAGTTGAACAAAGTGTTTTTACTCCATATAACTTGACATATTCTATCATTGCTCCTCTAGTAAAGACCCTTCCATTATTAGAAAATGATTGTTTATGGAATTCCAAAACGATGGAAGATCTTTTATTTCACAACTAGATAGCCACATTCTGGTCTACTGACTTGTAAGCCTCTGTTTCTACCCATTTAGTGAAGTAGTCAGAAGCTACAACAATCCATTGATGGCCCTTAGAGGAAGGAAGATTAATCATTCCAGTCATATCAATTGCCCAACCCCTAAACAACCATGGTTTAATGATGAACTAAATTTCTATGGTTGGTACTCTTTGAATTGGACCATGTAGTTGACAAAGCTTGCATCCTTTAGCATAAGTGATACAATCCTTTAAGATTTTTGGCCAATAGTAACCATATCTCCTGATTAGCCATCTCATTTTTCTTCCAGCTTGATGTGCTCCACATAATCCTTCATGTACATGTTCCATGACTTTCATAGCTTGTTCCTTGGATATGCATTGTAAGAGGAGTCTATCTTCCTTGCTTTTCTTGTACAACTCCCCATCCAGCAACATATAGTTTACTATCATTAGTATTATCCTTCTAGCAATTGGGAAACTTGGATCTGCCAGATAATTTACTATAGGACTTCTCCAATATTCCACTCTAGCTTCAAAATTTTCAATGGCAAAAGATTTTGCCATCACTTCATTCCTTATTTTTGTTGTTGGAAAAGCTTTCCTCGTGACTTTCATACATATTTCTTCCATGCCTTCAGGGACCCTAATTCCATATGCAATTTGAGCCAAATTGTTTGCTTCCTTATTAAAGCTCCTCGGCCTATGTTCCAAGCTAACTTCATCAAATTGCTGAATGAGTTGAGTAGTTAAGGAATGAAATGATATTAACCTCCAACTTAAGCACCTGAAGTCTTCTGATACTTGACTGATCACCAAATTGGAATCTCCTACAATGTGAACATTTCTGACTCCTATTTCCAATAAGATTTCAAGGCCGATTATCAAGGCCTCATATTCGGCCTGATTGTTAGAACATTCAAAATCCAAGAAGAAAGAAAATGAGGTTTTCTTTCCATGAGGTGACACGATCAATATTCCAATTCTAGAACCATATGTTGTACTCGAACCATCAAACATCAGGGTCTATGGGGTTATACTTATTACATCTGCATCTAATTCATCAAACATTTATGGCTCCACATTAGTGGAAGGATAGGTGGCCAAGAACTCAGCCAAATCCCTTCCCTTCACTGATTTTTGAGAAACGTAAGTTAAATTAAATTCCATCAAGGCCAAAGTCCACTTAGCAATTCTACTAGTGACTAAAGGCCTTGATAGCATATACTTAATCACATTAGTTGGACAAGTCACATAAACCTCAACAGGGAACATATAAATACTTAATTTCCTGGAAGCGTAGTACAAAGTTAAGCACAACTTTTTTATGGAAGAATATATACACTCTACTGTAGATAATACCCTACTCAAATAATAAATGGACTACTATCTTCTAGCAACATTGTTTTGGGCCAACATGTTGCCAATAGATTCATCTGCGGCTGATATATATAACTTTTGTGGGTATTTATTCCTATGAGGCATAAGTACTGGAGGCTTTGTTAGATATTCGTTGTTTTTATCAAAAGCTTTCTGATGTTGCTCTTCCTAGATGAATTCTTCTTCTTCTTTCAGTTTTAACAAAGGAGATAATTTGTGGAGCTTCCCTGCACAGTTAGTAATAAATCTTCTAAGGAAAATCACTTGTCCAATGAACTACCTTGGCTTCTTCTTATTCCTGGGAGGTGTTGCTTCCATGATTGCCTTAGCCTTATTTTTATCCACTTCTATGCCTCTTTGGTGAACTAGAAAATCAAGGAAGTTTCTAGCTAACACTCCAAATGCACATTTCTGTGGGTTCATCTTCAGCTTGTGATTCCTCATCCTGGTGAATGCCAACCTTAGATCTCTTAAATGTTTGTTTTTTGTGGCTAACTTTACAACTACGTCATCAATATAGACTTCCATGAATTTGCCAATCACATCATCGAAGATGGCATTCATGGCTCTTTGATAAGTTACTCCAGCATTCTTCAACCCAAAGGGCATAACTTCCCATTCAAAAGTTCCAATCAATCCTAGACATCTGAAGGCAATTTTTGGAATATCTTCATTAGCTATGTAGATCTAATTGTACCTTGAATGGCCATCCATGAAAGACAGGATCTCATGTTTGGAGGTTGCATCTACCAACTAATCGGACTCTAGCATTGGATATTCATCCTTTGGAATGGCCAAATTGAGATTTCTGAAATCCACATAGACCCTTATCTTCCCATTCTTCTTAACCACTGGAACCACAATTGATAGCCATTCTACATATCTTGCTATTTTTATGAATCCAACCTTGAACAACCTCTTTATCTCTTCATTTACCTTTAAGATAACTTCTTGAGACATCCTTCTTGGGGCTTGCTTGAATGGCTAAAAATCTTCCTTTATGGGCAGCTTATGCTCCACTAATTCCCTTGAAAGTCCTGGTATTTCTTCATAACTCCAGGAAAAATAGTCCTTAAATTATTTAAGTAAAGCAACTATTTTTTCTTGGAAGTTTGGTTCCAATAAACCACTTACATAGGTTGACTATGGATCTTCCTCAGTTCCCAAATTCACTTCTAATAAGGGATCTTGCACTTCAGCCACCCCATCATCTATCATTTGAGGTGCTTGCTCTAAATCCTCCAACTATATGACATCCATCCTTCCTTGAGTTTCTTCCAATTTTTTATCACGAGCTTCGGCCAAATTGGCCAAAAACTCAATTTCCTCCTAACTTTCTAGGTACATCCTCTTCTCAGCTAAGTAAGATTTCAATCCAATGTAAGCAGCTGCATAAGCCTTCTCTCGGAGCCTCTGCTTTTCTTCCTCATTCAATTCTTCAATAATCTTAAGAAATTGATTTGTCAAGAAGGGCCTGAAGTTTTACCTTCGGCCTAATGGTCTCTAGAAGCAATTCTTCTGTCTATATCCCTGTTAATCTTCTCCTCATTGTAGTTGCAACTGGTCTTCCAAATTCATTCACCTCAGTAAATCTGATTGGCACACAATCTTCCTCATATAAAGCAGTTTTGGCTGAACACACTTTAGCTACAAAAGGCTTGTTATCTGCTTCCACAATTTTGACCTCATCTCTATCCCAGAAGATTAACATTTAGTGAAGTGAGGAAGGTATACACATGTTTGGGTGAATCTAGTCTCTCCCAAGTAAAAGGTTATAGGTAGAAGAGGTCAATAATGAAAAATGTTATATAAGTTATTTTTCCTCCAATGGTCACTTCTAAAGGTAAAACTCCTTTTGTACTAACTTTTCCTCCTCCTACTCCACTTATACATGTTTGACTAGGGATAACATCTGCCATGAATTTTTCTAGTCTTTACTATTTTGGTAGGAATTACATTAAGAACAGACCCATTGTCAACCAACACCCTATTTACGGAATGCCCCTCTATCCACACTTTCACATATAAGGGCCTCAATTGTTAAGTCATAGCAATAGGAAGTTTCTCTAATATTACCTTATCAGAGGCACATTCCTTATTGGAGGAAACTGGATTTCTGCTAGTAGAAACTCCTCCAGATTTGATCTTTATGTCTTGATCAGTCCACTGCACCATTGCGCCATCAACACTTCCACTTGGTTCTTCTTCTTCCTGACTGTCTGGTGCCTAGAAGATTAGTTGGTATCATGAAAACGACATTACAAGTTGCCTCTATTGGAAAAGAACCAAACTGGATCCTTCTTCTTGGAACGTGTCTTGGATTTACATCTTCCAAGTCACTCCCTTCCATATTGGTAACTTCTATCTACCCACAGGAGTTGACTTGGTTTGTTCACTACCTCTTCTGATCTCCATACTCTAGCTACTTCCAGCTTCCATCTTCCGTCATTTAGCTCTCTTCCTTTGAAGCCTTCTTTTGGTTGACTTCGAAACTCCTTCTTGTTGAGGCTTCTCCTCACTTAGGAATTTTGGATGATTTAACCTCTGCTAGACATTTGGTGGAACTGGAGGAGGCTTGACCATCCTAACTTTGTGAGAAGTTTCTCCCTTCTAGATCCAAACATTCGATTGCAAAGGAGGCCTTCTATGGAAAATAGGTTTATTATGCTAGGTTGGCCTGTCTCTTCCATGGTTAACTTTTCTTGACCAAATAACTATAACTCCTCTCGGCCTATATTCATTGAAACTAGCCCGAAAGTCTCTTCTTTCATGCTGGAAAGTTACCCTTTCATGAACATTGGGTCTGAACGTTTGGTGATAATGTGGATTCTCCATATGCCTCTTACCCTTTTATTTAGGTTCCTTGTAGCTTGGACAACAGCCGTGATTAATGAGGGCGATCTGAGTTTCTCTTAACTTCATTTCTAACTCTTCCACTTTGTTCCTTACCATTGGAAGTTTGACACCCAAAGTGCTTGTTGGTTGTGTATGTTCTGTTTATTTGTTGTCACCACCTGCCAACATAATCACATTGCTGCTGGCTATTGAAGGGAATGGATTCTCATCCACACCCATGACTTCTTTCTTCTTTTTTGGAAACTTCAACTTCCCTTCATCTATGGCCTTTTGCAATGCATTCCCAAAAACAAAACAATTGTTAGTTGTATGATTCCAAGAATTATGATACTTGCAGTACTTCTTGTCCTTCATTTCTCCAACTGAAGGAATTATATGCCCTTTTGGAAGAATGATCATCTTGTCAGCCATCAGATGATAAATATTTTGTTCTATCTTAGTGGAGTTAAAGGTGTATGTCTTTCCAAAGTCGGCAATACCCTTCTTGGCCGAATTAGAAGATGTTTGTGAACTACTACTAGAAGGTTTTGGCTTGGATAAAACCTCACAAACATAAGGCTTTTTAATGCTAATTTCTGCCATATTAGCCTCCAACTCTTCCTCTGCATCGGCCACAAAGACTTCATAGTTTGGATCTCTATAATAAGTTCTCTTGGAAGCATTCTTCATGTCCCTTTTTTCTTCCTTTAGGATAATCTCATATCTGGTTGCACGATCTGCCAATTCAAAGAGATCCCTGAACTACATACCTTCGAACATCTTCATTAATTCAAACTCCAAACCATTGAGAGCCATATTCGGACTCTGGAAGATCCACTCTGCATTTTAATCTTGCCATTCTAAACCTAGAAATATACTCTTCCACATACTAAGATGATAATTGAGAAAGCCTGGAAAAATCTGATAGGGTTGCCTCTGGCTCTGACTGGTAAAACTGTGTGTGGAAGAGCTCCTCCATTTGTTACCAATTCTGCACAGAATTTACTAGAAGATGAATATACCAAGTGAAAGCTGGCCTAGTCAAGGAATTAGGAAAAAGCCTCAACTTCAACCAAGGTTTTGCTCCTGCTTCACCATATTGGACAATAAATCTTCTAACATGCTCAACAGTGGACTAGTTTCATTATCCCCCAAAGGTCACAAAATCTGGAAATTTGTATCTTTTGGGAAATTCAATTTCATCAACCACTTCTGGGTAGGGCCTTCTGTAAGCAGGCCTACCTAGTCTTCTTCTTGCAAGACCATACTCCTGAGTAATTAGATCGGCTAACTAAACCCTGTCAAAAATTATTGGTTGGGCCAGTTGATTTGCTGGAAGTGGAAGATGGTTAGCATTTTACTCCCTAGGCACTGCTGGAAGATGCGTCTCAGGAAAAAATAAAGGATTTGGATGCCAACGATCATTATTGCCCCCCGGGTATGGAGCATCACACCCTAGAAGATTTGGAGGAAAAAATAGCTAGCAATGAGGTTGAAATGGTTGGGGTGTATGGTTTGGTGGTAAATAATGTAAAGGTTGTGGATTATTTGAGAATACTGGTGGACGATTTTGTTGCGGACTCATTTCCGGCCATGGAGCCGGCATGCTTGCTGGAATGTTAACGCATGGAGGTGTGGAAAGGCAGATGGTTTGTGGAATATTTTGGCTAGCTGTGGCAGCCACAACAGAAGCGACCAGAGATGGTAAAGTGACAGAGGCTTGCACATTTGAACATGGCATCGGCCTTGAAATTTCACGTTGCCTTGAGCTCTGCAATCGACTCTTCCATAGCATCGAATCTTGTATAAAGCCCTTTAAATAACTCTGCCAATGATGACGTCTATATTCGAGCAAGTGATTCATCTGGTGGTAGTGAGATTTCACGCTCTGGTCTAAGGTTGGAACTTCTAGTAGAAACTGGAACTAGGGCTTCCTGTTATTCTTCGTTTATCATGTTATTCTATGCACATCTTAGCCATGATGGCATAACTTCTTAACTTCAACATGGGTCCAGCAGGGGCGTGCCACTCAATGTTTGCACAAATCTTCTCCAAATTATAGTGAGTGTGGGCGTGCCATATTCAAGTTGAACCAAAGTGAATTTCCTAAGGAACTAGAAACTATTCCCTTGGAAAATAGTTAAAGAAATCAAGCAATTGTTTTGATTTTTTTTGCCTTAGTCAAAAGGACTTTAATGTTGAAGTTGTAAAGGAATAAATCTAAGAAACTGAATTGAAGTAAGACTGAAATTGAATTGCAATGAAATGAATTAACAAGGAATGAAATTGCAAACAAGTAAAGGCATTGAAATAACTTTTACTTGAATTGAAATACTTTGAATGAAAATTACAATATGTAAGGAAATTACAATGTAATGTGTATTTTGTGATGCTGCTGGAGAGAGTCCAAATTAAGCTATGTGTTCTACTTATACAACCTACAATTCAAATGCAATAACTGTTCTACAACAACTTCCTAAGAATTCGCCACTTGTCCCTTTTTTTGTGTAAACCTCCTCCACCTGTCTTTAACTTGCGCATAACCTTGCCCCACATTCCCATTACTTCCAAAACACCTTCCATAGTTAGAACCCTTTCAGTAATGGAGTTGTGCATAAGGCTTCGTGTTTGGACCTGGTGCGAATAAAAACCAGGCCTACTGCGTTTTGGATTCTTATAGTTAAGGCCCAATTCATATAATTTAGCTTCCTACTTCAACCAAAACCCAACTCTTCCAGTTTATTATTACCATCACTGTGCTGCCAGTCCAAGCCCAATTCACAACATTCATTAATGCATGTGCCTTCTTCCCCTTGCACCACGTGGCTTGTTTTCCCATTTGCCACATGGTACGTAATTTTTGGGTATCAATAATGGTTGTTGTAAACTGATTCAAAACATAGGCATGGCACGACATGCCTATGTGCCAGGGCATTGGCAAAACCAAGACATGGTATGGTGCGGTGCATGCTAGCTAGTGAAGGCACTTGGTGCAAGCTTGGTAAAAATAGTCTCCCATGTGCACGAAGGCATGGGAGGGCTGGGACAAGACTTTAGCTCAACAAAGGCAAGCATTGTGCATTGTTAGCATATGTTTAACATACAAGGTGGCTCATGTTGGTGTTTGGCTCAGACTTAGACAAGGCTGATCAGGGCAAAGAAATAACTCAGTTTGGGCAGTTTGGGGAGACATAACCGAAAAGAACCACTAAGTGATAATGTGGAATTGCAGGAGAATGCCACAGCAACCTGACAGTTTGGTGCCAAACTGTATTGTTGGTGTTGGCAGCCTCCGAATGGTGCCAACACTTAGCCTAGGTGGATGGGGTTGTCATCCACATAGATAGGCAGTTTTGTATGTTTGCCTATATAGGCACATGTATGGCATTTGTATAGGTAAGAAATTCAGAGAAGAGGTGTTTATAAATGCTGTAGTGTGGCCTGAGTGAGAGATTCCTTGTACTATTTGTGTTTATAGTAAAAGGATGGAAACCATTGATTGTGGTTTTTGTAAATTATGGGTGTTGTTCATTTATTACATTATATATACTTGTGTATGTGTGGTGTAAACACTTAGTGTAGTGTCAAGGCATAAGTGTGTGGATTGGCTAAGCTAAGTCAGAAGATAGTGTTGCAAATATGATTTGGTGCCATCATACGGCCAAAATTCGTGGTAAAAATTGACCCCTATGACACTTGCCATGTAGAAGAGAGAATGAGAGAAAAAGATAGAGAAAGGGTGGCGCAAGAAAAATAACCCATTTTAATATTTCATAGTGCCAATTTTTAAACACCATACCACCAATCAAGACTAGCCAAATAAAACCTATCTAAAATTGATGATATGGCTAGCCAAAATCTCTTATATAACTAGCCAATTTTGACTCCCCACACACCGGATGCTCCAATATTGGCTTCACCTGTAATATCAATCCCTCCAATTAATTGGTGACATGACATAAACAGGGACTGGTTCAGTGATTTCTACGAAGATGGTCCCGAGTTGATTTAAACTTGGAAAGTAAAGTCTGTAAAGTTGTTAAGTTCTCTCTTCTCTTTCCAATTGCATGCATACAGAGATAGAAAGATGGATCTAAACCTATTGCAATCCATGGAATTTGTATTTGAAATGGAGTTGGAGGCATGTTCAAGTACCACCAACATCATTTATGAACTAGACTTTGAGCCATGTAAGTCTCTTATTCTTCCTTTTCGTAGAGGCGAATACGAAGTGTTCTTGAGTTTCAAAAGCCCCGACACTCGCTACACCTTCAAAGATTTTCTACACATGGGATTAAGTGAAATTTGTTATATGTGTAATTAATGTTATTTCTATTTCAATAATCATCTACATAACTTTCTCTTTTTTTGGTTTTTGGGTAAGTAGACTGATAAGTTCTTGTTGTACCTAAACAGGATCATTAAATATGGATTTCAATTTTCCTTAATAGAGATGTCAATATTGGTGGCTCAAAATAGGACTGCAAACGAGCCAAACGCTCGATAAGCAACTCGAGCTCGGCTCGCGTTCGTTTATTTAATAAGTGAACCAAGCTCGAACAAATTTCTCAAGCTCGCTTCATAAATGAACCAAACTCAAACAAGTGTGAGGAGCTATTTGGCTAGTTGGCCATATCGTTGGCTAGTGAAAGTGTATGGAGTGAAGCTGGCCATAAGTGGTCCCCACTCATTGACTAGCAACCTCACTAGCCAAATTTGGCTAGCCATGTAGGAGAGAGAATGGGAGGAAAGAGAGAGAAAGGGTGACAAAAGAAAAATAGGCCATTTAATATTGCATTGTTGACACCCAAAATTAGCAGCAACTAGAACCGCACCAAAATCAAGTGGAACGGGTCACACAAGAAGAAGAAGCCCAAACAAAATAATCTTTATTTTAGGCTATAAATAATGTACGCATACCTCTATTTTAGAGATCTCCGACCAAACACAAAAATAATGCTCTTTCTTTGCGTTTAGCAGCCCTTTTATATTCATTATGCAAATCTTTATTTTATCAGCATTGTTTATTTCAATTCCTTTAAATTCCAGTCCATTTAATTTTTTGCAACAGTCCTTTCAATTTCCATTATCTTTAAATTTCTTATTTCGCACTTTCAATTCTTTTTTATCCTTTTTGCTTCTTTTTTTTCGGTTACCCAAAGTCCTCTTTATTGATGCAATCAGAACCCTTCACGAGAGTTGAATTCTCTCTCTCGTAAATCGTCTGAGTCTATTACCCATGTTCAAAAGGGACGAAAGCTTGTCCCTTTTGAACCGGTTGAACTCTGTCACCGGTTCTGGCACGCCCACACCCTTCGGGAAAAAAAAAAGAATCGGCTTGGTCCTTCAGCCGATTATTTTTTGGAGCGAACATGCATAACACTAATTTTTAAACACCATACCACTAATCAAGACTAGCCACCTAGCTAAAATTGATGACATAGCTAGCCAAAATCTCTTGTATAACTAGCCAACTATGAAGCACAGACACTTTCTCTAGGGTCGTCGGACATGCGTGTCGGACGCGCGGACATATCAAAAATACGTGTCCAACACACAAAAAATATGTTTTGACTTTTTTAAAAATTGGACACTCGGAGGACACGCACATGTCCGCGTGTCGGACACGCGGGGGGTCGATTGATTCAATGAAAGATAGAGGTCTTATGGAGCCGATAATTTAATGGATCACTTTTGGAACTTCAACACCTTTAATTCAATCTTTGGCTTTGAAGATACTTGAATCTCTTTATTCCTCCTCATCTTGTGAGAGGAATTAGAGCACATATTCATTTATCCACTATTTGATAACATCACAAACTATAGGTGGTCAAAGTGTAACCAATAACCAAACTATCTGGGGTCAAAGTGTAATTATCCAAACATGAGGGGGAAAGTGTAATATATCCAAACAAGAGGGTTGAAAGTGTAATTTATCCTAATAATTAAAATCTTTTGGGATAATTACATAAACCTCCCCTCAACTTTGGCATAATTGGATGCAATTCCCCTAATGTTTCAATAATATCAGAAACCTCCATTAATTGCATCAGAATAGTGATTAGGTCAGAATTAAGGGAGGTTTATGATATTATTGAAACGTTAGGAGAACCGCATGCAATTATTCCTAAGTTAAGGGGAGGTTTGTGTAGTTATTCCAATCCTTTTTTACTTGGAGTAAGAGCATCCGGTGTGAGGAGCTATTTGGCTAGATGGCCATGTCTTTGGCCAGTAAAAGTGTATGGAGTGAAACTGACAATAAATGGTTCCCACTTGTTGACTAGCAACACCGGAAAAATAGACCATTTAATATTACATAGCGCCAATTTTTAAATATCATACCACCCATCAAAACTAGCCAAACAAAACCTAGCAAAAATTGATGACATATGGCTAGTCAAAATCTCTAGTATGACTAGCCAATTTTAACTCCCACACAAGGGATGCTCTAATATTGGCTTATCCTGTAATCTCAATCCCTCCAGTTAATTGGTGACACGACATAAACAGGGACTGGTTCAGGGATTGCTAGGAAGATGGCCCCGAGTTGACTTAGACTTGGAAAGTAAAGCCAGTACCTCTCTTTCCAATTGCATACAAACAGAGATAGAGAGATGGATCTAAAGGTGTTGCAATCCATGGAATTCGTATCTGAAATGGAGTTGGAGGCATGTTCAAGTACCACCACTAAGATTTATGAACTAGACTTTGAGCCATGTAAGTCCCTCCCTCTTCCCCTTCCTCTTCCTGGAGGCGAATACGAAGTGTTCTTGAGTTTCAGAGGCCCCGACACTCGCTACACCTTCACCGATTTCCTATACACCCATCTCGATTGTGTCGGAGTTCGAACATTTCGAGACGACAACGAGCTCCGCAAAGGGGAAGAGATCGGATCAGAGCTGGTCAAAGCCATGGCTGAGTCGCAGATTCTAATCCCAATACTGTCCAACAGCTATGCTTCCAGTAAATGGTGCCTTATGGAGCTCACCCACATGGTGGACTTGAAGAAGAGAAGCAGTGGACAGCTCATTTTGCCCATCTTCTACGACGTCGAACCATCCCATGTGAGGCATCAATCTGGGAGTTACGAGGAAGCTTTTCGCCAGCACGAGAGCTGTTTTGATGAAAGGACTGTTGTGAAATGGAGAGAGGCCCTCAAAGAGGTTGGAGCACTCAAGGGTTGGGAAGTCAAGAAAGAAGCTGATGGGTATGTTCATCTCTTCCTTTTTATCCTAATAACCCTCTTCATTTAGCTAATGGGTATTGTTGGAATTCAAGGATTTTTAAATATTTTAGAATTGCTCAAGATTAATTACACTCTTGCTTGATGTGCTGAAACCTGATACTCCTAGAGAACTGTGAAAAGGTCTGTTTTTTCAAGAAATCTATTAAAATAGTTTTTGAGAACTGTTTTGAGAGAGACAAGCCCAACATACCATCTAGTTCCTAACACAAAGAGTGTTTAATTGAGAAATGTTTACATTACAGTTGAAATCATTGTTAAAGAAGCTGTTGGGCATGTAAATTCCTTCCTTCAAGGTTATAAGCCCCTTAATACTAGTAAATGGGCAGTGTTGATGGAATTCAAGAAATTTCAACCAATTTAGGTATATTGTAGCTTATTTAGTTTCTTGAGCTAGCTAATTCCTAAAACTACCTCAAGTCAGTGTTTGATTGAAAAATGTTAGAATTACCTAGAATCATATTTAAGCAAATAAAGCCAAACTCAACTGTCACATGTCTTTCCTAGTGCTGTGTATAGATTTGGATTTTCCCATCTATGTACTAATTATATATTCTGTTTTCCACCTTGACATCAATCAGGTATCAAGGAAAACTAATAAAAGACAAAATCATTCCGACGATTTTGTTCGAGTTAAAGAAGAACTACATGGTTTTAACTGAGAACTTGGTTGGAATCGATCATCACGAAAATGAAATGATGAGGTTATTAGATGTTGACTCAAATGGTGTACGAATTGTTGGTATTCATGGCATGGGTGGCATTGGCAAGACTACTATTTCCAAATTCATATACAACAAACTCCTTGATAACTTCGACTGTAGTACCTTCCTTGCAGATGTTCGAGAAACAGTGCAACAACACATGGGTTTTGGTACTTTGCAAAATAAACTTCTCACTGATACCCTCAAGTGCCATTACGACGTTACTGATGTTCATAAAGGAATCAACACCATCAAGGCCAGATTTTTCAGAAAGAAAGTTCTAATTGTTCTTGATGATGTGGATGAAAAGTCTCAATTTGATTGGCTTGTGGGGAATTGTGAGTGGTTTGGTGCAGGGAGTAGGATCATAGTTACAACGAGAGACAAACATGTTTTAAATGCTCTTCAAGTGGATGCAACTTATGAACCCCCATTTATGAATTCTGCACAATCTCTTCAACTTTTCAGCATGCATGCCTTTAGAAGCAAGTTCCCTCCAAAAGACAAAGACAGTATTGCTGGAGAGGTTGCTTCCACTGCTGCAGGACTTCCTTTAGCTCTTGAGGTTATAGGTTCGTTTCTGTCTGACAAGGAGCTAGACGTGTGGGACGATACATTGAAGAAGTTGGAGAAAATACCACATGATGAAGTTGAGAGAAAGTTGAGAATAAGTTTTGACGCATTAAATGGTGATCAACAACAGATTTTTCTTGACATTGCATGTCTTTTCTTTGGGATGGATAGAGCAACTGTATGTTACATGTGGGACGACTGTAACTATCATCCAAAAATGGAATTTAATGTCCTTTGTCTCATGTCTCTAGTAAAAGTGGGAGATGCTAATGAGCTGAGGATGCACGATCAGCTTAGAGCTCTTGGGAGGAAAATCGTCAATGAAGAAAAGATTCCGGGAAAACGTAGTAGGTTGTGGAATCACGAGGAAGCCCTAGACATTTTGGAGGGACGGATGGTAAGATCTGAGTGCATTGAATTTTATATTAATTAAGCATATTAGGCTGTGAAATCTGATCCTAATATTCTGTTAAATTATTTTTGTATTGGTTTTCCATTGCAGGGAACAGAAATGGTTGAGGCCCTAAGTCTTCGCTTTGAATTAGGGTCTAGAATCAAGCCTCGGTTCACAAATATGGAGTTCACAAAGCTATTGTATCTAAGGTATCTCAGAGTGGATGGCGCAGACCTTGTTGGGGATTTTGAGCATCTTTTCTCTCAGTTAAGATGGCTTAATTGGCACGGGTGCCCGCCATACTTTAAATTAACGAATTTTCATCTGAAGAATTTAGTTATTCTTGATCTATCAAACAGTGGCATCACAGAAGACTGGGAGGGCTGGAATCATATCAAGGTCTGACAGAATATCTTTAATTCTTTTCCTTGTTTCCCATCATATGTTTATTTATAAGTTTATTATATTGTTTTGCATAATGTTTGTCAACAGATGGCAAATAAGTTGAAAGTACTACAACTGGCTAATTGTGCTTTAAGGAGAACTCCAGACTTTTCATCCTATGCAACTTTAGAGATATTGATTCTACGGCGGTGTGAAAGTTTGGTCGAAATTGACCGATCTATTGGCAACATGAAGAATCTAAAAGTTCTAGACATTTCATATGCTGATATAAGGAAGTTGCCAGATGAAATTTGGACGTTAGACAAGCTGGAAGTGATGGATTTCACATGCTCTACTTATTTGAGCGGTGACATTCCTAGTAATCTGGAAAGACTATCATCTCTTAGGTTCTTGAGCTTTCGCGATACGGATATTCAAAGCCTACCAACCAGCATGTTGGAGCTCTCTTGCCTCCACACCCTTAACTTAGGGGACTGCACAGAGCTGCAATCACTGCCAGAGCTTCCCTCAAGTTTAAGGGTTTTGTATGTCGCTTCTTTACCTAATCTTGCAAATCTAGTTAACTTAGAGGAATTGCACTTTGTTGGGGGCTGTGACTATGTGGAAATTCCTAGAGATATTGCCTTGTTATCCAAATTGGAAACATTGACCTTGGATTCTACCAACATTAGGACTCTACCCGAAGAGATTGGTGCCTTTCCTCAGCTGAAGGTGCTCAATGTACGATTATGTGACGATCTTCAATGCATAATGGGGTTACCCTCAAGTCTGATTGATTTATCTCTTGCACTTTGTGATTCATTGGAAAGGTTGCCAGATCTGTCAAATTTGAAAAGTTTGTCGAAATTTTCACTTAATAATTGCATTGGTCTGACAGAGGTTCAAGGCCTTGGACAATTAGAGTCGTTGACAAGTTTGGACATAAATGCGTGTGATAAGCTAGCCAACTTTGAAAATTTGCGAGACCTGTCGAACCTGAAGAAGTTGGAAATCTTATGTGTTACTGATTGTCTTGAATTTCTTATGATCCAAGGACTTGATGAGTTGGAATCATTAAAATATTTGGATTTGCATGATTGCGAGAACTTAATTGAGATTAAGGGCCTTGAGGCATTGGAGTCTTTGGAGGTATTGAATCTATCTGGGTGTACGTCACTGGGAACAAAACCGAATCTGCCAAACATGCACACTCACCAGTGCAAAGAACAGATATATTATCACGCTGATTCAATGTACAGGTACGATTTACTTTTAGTATGGGCTCGGATGAGAAGAATATTTCTAGGAAATAATAGATGGCATTCCATCGTTTCTCACTTTTTTGTTTTATCATGCTCTGGTGTTGCAATAATAATAATAAAATTATAATAATAATTTGGTTAGACTTTGTTTGGAGTTTCCTTGCATGTATGTTATAGCCATTCTTATTAGGAGATATAATTTGATCAAGGACTCTAATTACTATCCTGTGGAGGTCCCAAGTGGACATTAACTTTGGGCATAGAAGCATGTTGATTTTATTGATGCTAACTTTCTCAGTTTCATGTAAATCAACTTCAGATGTGACTATTGGCAGTTTTCTGAAACAAAAATATATTGTTTTATTCCGACATATGGCAACTATGAAATTTAGATTTTTTTTGTTGAAGTGTAAAATGAGTGTTGGTGAGAACTTGGAAAAAAAGGAAAGTCGGCCGTAGGGTCTATCATGTACTTTTAGACTGTTTAAAGGATGAAGGTTGGCTATGCTTGCCAATGAGTTTCTATTATTTTTTTCCCTTTTATTTTTATTAAGTTTTTGAGAACTGAGTTATGATATGCAGCGTCCTTAATTTCCTTTTCACCTTTGATTTTGTAGGTATTGGACAGCTCTGAGAGAGGAAAGATTGAGCTCGAGGCTACAGGTGGTAAGTGGATATAAGCATGAAACTGGAGATGAAGCTTTATGAAAGCAACGGACATTAGTAAATAGTGGAGCCTAAGAGAGCTTTTTATTTAACTCTTTTTCTTTTTCTCCTTATTCTGTGTATAAGGGCTTGTCATATCTGAATTATGATTTAGTTATGTACCATTTCTAGAAAGCTTTTAAGATTCATTTCTGAAGCTTGTTTTAGGTTGTAAAAGACTACATTTCGAATTGTATGCATGGGTGCTCTTTTCTACAAGAAGCCACGTTTAAGCATAGTTTATATACTTGTAGCAGCATCAATTTGTTCCTCTACTAGCTTAGTGATGTTGAGTAAATAATAAACGACTTGTCAGAAAATTGCTAGTTAAATGACTTGTTCATTCTCTTTATTTATTTTTTCATCGATCTCTGTATTAAGAGAGCTATGAGTTAGAAAACTGATAGCAGCAGGAGATTTAAAGATTTTTCACTCATCTAATAAGCAGCTCAAAGGCAACCAACAAGCAAAGAGTCTGCTCTCACACAATATATGTGTATATATACACATACATAAGTCCTCAATACACACACATATACATCCTCAACCACTGATAACTGTGGAAGAACCACTTCCAGATTTTGTTGCAGTTTTCACTTCTTCCGGTTTTTGGATGCAAAATTCATGTGAAGGGACTCTATTTGATGGTTGAGATCTGCAGTTGTGAGGGTGCCCCTATGGTTGAGATCCTAATGACAACAATGTCCTTATATATATACAAATGATCCATTCCAAGTATAATGAAATTCAAATAATTTGACCGCCTAATTAAACCAAATGTTCCGAGTCACAACCCTTCGTAGTATCTTTAGACTTTTGAGGGATCATGATCGGAAATCATCTATCCCAAGAGCATTAAACTATCAAGGTAAGAGATTCTGAATTCATCGTATCTGGTGTTTAAACTAGTACACACATGGAGTTAAGCATAGGAATAATTAAATAAAGATCATCCACCAATGCACCAGAATAAACATTTTCACTTTATTTAAAAAACTTGTGAAACAAATAACATTTAAATCCTAATTTAAAAAAAAATAAAAATAAAAACTAAAGAAACGTCCAAAGTTTCTTCTACTATGTGGTACATGAAGATAACCTTCGTAATAATAACACCTAACATTTATTTTCAAAATACCTACTCCTAGAGATACTGCAACCATTCACTTTTTTGAAGTGAGATGAAGATAGAGCCCTCATCACTCATCCTTCTTGTTTCCTGAACCAGCAATGAATTACAAACATGATTAGTGGCTAGAGTTTACACGCCAAATTTTCATAAATTCAACTAATAAGTGTATAATTTTCTACATAATTAACCTCTAAAATTAAACTGGTTAGTTATTTATTTTAATTAATATTTGTGTTTTTATCTTTTAATAGATTTTTGGTGAAAATGCTTAAATCCAACTAAACAAGTCCAAAACTTTTTCAGAAGATGTCTTCAGCTAGTTTATCAGATAAATGCAAACTCCATTGTTATGAAAAACTCATTCAATTTGGAGCATATTGGTATTTTACAAAGAAAATCTAATTCTCATATTTAGAGTGTGAAAATTGCATGTGAAAACTACATCACTGTGTTGACACCCAAAAAATCCCAGTCACGTGGCATCCTATTATTGGACTAAATGTAACACAATTGGAAGAAACAAATCTTCCAACACTTGGCAGAAGGAACTGCTAATACATGACAGTTACAAAGAAAGTAGTCGCTAACAGTTGTAACCGCTAGGACACATGGAAGATCTAGCAGTTGTAACCGCCGGACATGTGGCCGAAATCATGGCAAAAGTAGTAACTGCTAGGACACGTGGCAGCCTGAGAAGAAGCAGCTGAAAGTTAAAAAGAAAGTGGTCGCTGACAGTTGTAACCGCTAGGACACATGGCAGATCTGACAGTTGTAACCGCCGGACACGTGGCCGAAATCATGGCAGAAGTAGTAACCGCTAGGACATGTGGTAGCCTGAGAAGAAGCAGCTGAAAGTTATGGAAGAAGTGGTTGCCGGCAGTTGTAACCGCTAGGACACATAGCAGATTTGGCATTTATAACCGCCGAACACGTGGCAGAAATCATGACAGAAGTTGTAACCGCTAGAACACGTGGCAAAAATCTGGGCAACTTGACAAAGAAGTGGGTGGTTCCAAAGACAAGTGGTAGAAGTTAAAGCAATGTTAAAGACCACACACATGCACACTTAAACTATAATTAGGACACTTAGGGCAACATTTGAAGCCCCCCCAAGGTACAACACAAACTCTCAACAATGCAATTTCCTTAAATTATTATTTACTATACCATGTTTTTTCAATTTGTTGTATTTCAATTCCCGTAATTTCAATACAAGTCGTATCTTTTCAATTTTTTTACTTTCATGCACTTTAAATTCATGGAATTTACTTTGTGCACTTTCAATTATGCTATTTACGTATCTTCCAACACTCAAATTTCAGCAATTCACTTTCTTCTAGTCATTTATCTTCCAACACTTTACTTTCTGCCACTTTATTTTCTGTCAACCTGCACATTCAATTCCTTTCTTCTTTGCAACCTTGACACTTGAAGTCCTTTTCATTAAGGGATAAAAAGAACCCAGTTTGGAGTTTCATATTCATTCTCCTACATAATCGCCTGACCACATTCCAAAAAGGATACTCGTTATCCTTCTACTATCATCGGTTGTTTCGGGAATCTGGCACGCCCGCGTTCTTCCACCAACGAATTTTTCAGTGACAACATAATTGGCATGCTCGGTGGGACCGTGCCAAGGTTGTCATTATGATATTGTACTCAATGCTCCAGGCACAGATAGTTAAACCACCAACTGTTTGACCATATCACAATTCGCCACAGGCAAACCTTAATTCCTCAGCCCCTTTGTCAAGTCTTCTAGTGACCATGCCAATGATATGGCCTAAGGCCCCATCGCAACCAAATCCACCGTTGTTTCAGCTGTCGCAAGCTCATCTTCTGTCGATTCAGCAGCTGCCACAACCATTTCTACCACCACCATAACTACAGGTACATTCCACATGGCTCGAAGATTTAGAAATAATCAAGGTAATGTTGTACGCACTTAAGAAGTCCCCCTCTTCTCAAATTAGGACACTTGCCAACAATGTGAAATCGGTATCCCAACCAATTTCTCAACCAACATTTCAAGCTTCGGCCATGCAGACACCCGTGGTTCTTCCACCAGTGACGAATCGGCCGATTCAGAAGCTGCCACAAGCGTCAATACAACCACATGCAGAAGATCTGTCATTCCACCATCTGCCACATCCATATCTGCCACAACCGCAACATCATGAGTTTCCTCTGAATCTGCCAGAAAAAGATTTGTTGGATCCGGGGGGCAATCAACAATAACGTGTGCGACAGAAACCACCACTTCTTCCAGTGATACCGAAACAAAAAGCACTTGGGGGGCAGTAGATGGCAGATCCGCCAATTATTATGCACGTCACTTTCTGCCACAGGCACCAAAACACCCATAAATAGAAAATCTGTCATTCCAGCAATGGCGAAAGCCATTTTTTCCACCAGCACAACATCAGGCATTTCCTCCGAAACCACTTGGGAAATATCTTCCATAATTGAGGGGCAATGAAAATTATTGGTAGAATTCACCACTTCTTCCCATAACACCATAATCAAAGGCACATGGGGGCCAACAAATGGCCAATCGGTTGCATGTTTGGCCAAATCACAAATTTTCAGTCGTTGTTAATAGCAGTGTGATCACCTTGGCAGAAGAAGGTGATTCAAAAGAAAAGAAAGGGCGACCCAGTGTTTCCATAAGTACGCAATCTTCCATTCCTAGCAACAAGATGGTGGAAAAATTAGAAAAGAAATTGAGGGAAACTCAGATTGCCCTCATAAACCAAGATTGATACATAAATTTCAAAATTTCTAGTAGTAGCGGCAGAAGCAAACACTCCCATTTGAAGAATTATCATTCTGTCGGGAAGAGTGTATGACAAAAATAACTTTCGGCCAAATTCTAGCGACTACCGGTTGAAATAATTTTTTGTTATCTGTTCAAGAGGTTCTATGGCAGAAATGAGTATGCCTGGTTTCGTTAAAGAAAAGAAGGGCCAAGGATAGCCTTTGGCTGCTTTAACAGAATAATGGATCTCTATCTCTAGAAATGAGTATAAAAAAGATAATTTAATTTTAATGCATTAATTGGAATCCTCACTAACTCAAAATTTTAGAGGCTTTTGGTCTGCCAACCTACAAAGCCTCCAAAATTTGGGGGGTAATGTTGACATCCAAAAAATCTCAGCCATATGTCATCCTATCATTGGGCTACATGTAACACATTTGGAAGAAATAAATATGTCAACACTTGGCAAAAACATGGTGGAAGAAATCAACTGACAGAAGGAACTACCAATACATGACAATTACAAAGAAAATGGTCGATGACAGTTGTAACCGCTAGGACACATGCCAGATCTGGCAATTGTAACCACTGGACACGTGACATAATTCATGGAAGAAGTAGTAACCGCTAGGACACGTGGCAGCATGAGAAGAAATAGTTGGCAGTTATAAAGAAAATGGTCGCTGGTAGTTGTAACTGCTAGGGCATATGGCAGTTGTAACTGCCGAAAACGTGACTGAAATCATGGCAGAAGTAGTAACTGCTAGGACATATGGCAACCTAAGAAGAATCAGTTGGAAGTTATGGAAGAAGTGGTCACTAACAGTTGTAACCGCTATGACACATGGCAGATCTGACAGTTGTAACCGCCAGACACATGGCAGAAATCATGGCAGAAGTTGTAACCGCTAGAACACGTGGCAGAAATATGGGCAACTTAACAAAGAAGTGGGTGGTTACAAGGACACATGGCAGAAGTTGAAGCAATATTGAAGACCACACACATGCACACTTAGGCTATACATAGGACACTTAGAGCAACTGTCATGCCCCAAATTTCTAAGACTCAGAAACCCAAGCCTAAGAGCTAAGGGAGTGAGTACGAAAGTAAAAATAAATGAGATCCAATGATCTTCAATCATCAAACACCTACAAAATGGTAAAAATGCCCTGATACCATGCAGTCACGCCCCTAAAATCCCCGAAACTCTAATATAGAGAATCAGCGAATTTCCAAAAGATGACATTAGTCAAGCGACCACTAGAGTCAACAATAACAAGGAAATACATGAAATAACAATGAAGAATATACTCCATGCCAAACCGAATGCTATATACTCAATAGTATCCTCTGATACCAACAAACACGCCCTTAAATTCCTAGAACTCCCGAACCGGGACATCCAAGGAATCCAGGATGTGATCCTTAATATGAGTGACCAACTAAGATATCATTAACCATGAAAACATATGGATTAATGATAGAAATGGTATATTTCATACCCAAATGAATGATTAAACAAAGTAGCGGAATCTAATGAAAATCCGGCAGAGTTCCATTTGTAAATGGAACGTCCGGACACAAAACCACAACACAATAACCTGCCAATAACAGTTCAATAATAACAATGGCTTCCAAGCCCCACATTCATCAATCCTACTAGGGCTGAGGTAGTGGAAAGAAACCAAAACCCCTCCAAACCCTCTATAATCAACAGAGCCACAAATGCTCGAATAAGAATACAGAAATGAACCTAGTTGTGCAGAATATATACAATGACATCCTGAAAGAATAAATACAGGAAATAAAAGATACATCAATAGGGATATGCCAACAGACTGGCTCCCAAAAGAAATACATGACAATCCCATAACAAATGGGTAGAGAAACTAACAACAGAAAACTATCGTCCCCAAACATATCGCGCTGCAACCGTAACCGCATCACCAAACTCAACTCCACAACATGTAACAAGGAAACAAAAGAAAACTGCTGTTGCACCGCATCCTGTCCATAGCCGTAACATTTCCTGCAACCTAACGTGGAATACCAGGGGGCAAATGAAATTCCCCTGTGAGCAAATAAGCTCAGTGGGAAAAGATACTCTAACTACCACATCCTTTGGCAGTTTAGGTAATGCTAAACTATCTAGCAAGATATATATAGCCCAACAAATCCCATCCACGCAAAACCCAAGGTACGCGCTCATAAGCGAACGTAAACGAGTATACAATGAGGATATATATATATATATATATATATACATATATATATAAGTATACATATATAAGTACACAACAAGGTTCTACAAGGTACGACTAAGACTTGTACTCTAAGTACCAACAGAAGTAGTCTACACTACTCTCACCAATGTACACTAGGTACACGACACCCAGGTCCAATCTAACAAATCATCAAATGCTCACCACGCTAACCACAAAACCCAACAGAGGGAAACACACTCACCTCTAACATCCACAGAAAACAAATCCACCATTAGTACCAAGGAATACTCATAACTCACTACCCGAGAACACGGGAGGAAAAACACTCACATCCTTGCGTATTAACACAATCATCATCTATATATATATATATATAAGGAACATCATCCCATTCCTAGAGGAAACCTACCTCTCAAGGACTGTATTACCTCAATCATATCTTTTCATCAATACCATAAATCACATCCTCACATTGACCTCATAACACTATCATTAATAGGATTGATCAAATCACTAACACTCTCACTGTAGGTGAGGAAAACCACCCAATCAAATCACTAAGAGTACACGAACTCAACTCATAAGAACGACCACCTAAGGGTTACCAAAACAAAACAAAGGAAAAGAGTTCCAAATGCTAAGCCAACAGATAACCGAGACAACAATGTCAAGGTTAAGAACACCACAAGTGTTTAGTGAAAACACCCAAACAAGGAAACCAAAGCAAAGGGAAAAGAAGTTCCAATAGTAAACCAACATATAACTGTGACAACAACGTCAAGGTTAAGAACACCCGAACAAGGAAACCAAAAGTGAATGGCCGAGAGTGAAAGTAATAAAAAGATGAATCCCAGAGATTCAATAGTTTTTAAGAAAAAAGTTTTAAAACTCGAACCAATCCATTTGGCATCCATGCCCCTAAGGTAAGAAAAACTCAAATCACCTAGGTGGTGACACCAACAACCAAGAAGAAGGGAAAGGCAACACTATATGTGTGCACTGAACAACTACAAGTCTCAAACCCGAGACATAGAGATAATCCGAAGTAAAGGTGAAACAAGAACCACCTTTCAAAACACTACAAGTAGAGATCTTGAGAGAGAAGTCTCGAAGTCTCAGAATTTCAAGTAATAAAATAGTTTTCCTTTAAGAAACCACACAGTAAAAATTACCGTCTTGCCCCAGGTCTCCGTCAATCACCATCACTGTCTTTTAGAAGTTGAAAATATTTTTAAAGAAGATCCCAAGATCATTTTATAAAGTATTAAAACTTTTAAATTTAATACGGGGGTAGGCGAAAACGGGTTTTTCTTTTTAAATACAAGAGTTTATTTCAAAACTTAGAAAACACCATTTTCGAAATGACAGCCAAATAAGTGAAAACAACTCAACGGATTCCTATAATGTCCAAGAGGACAGTAAAGGAAGAACAATACGTTGGACTCACGGACTACAACCATCCGTTTCCAACTCCACCAAATCAATGACACCACGAGTAAGAGGTTCGGCACCACGCCGTAACCGACGACTCAAGGAATGACATAGAAGTCAAAGACATGGACTAGTATACAAAGTACAGTAAAATGAATGCTTAGGGGAATGAACTAAGCACTAGAACCAAGACTGTCAAACTACAATATCTCAAGTACTTAATAAAATCCCTCAACAATGACCTCTTCTCACCCAATCAAAGTCTCAACTACAGTTGATAACCTATTCCTCAAAAGGTTAAAGGCACCTAAAAATTTACACAACAAGATCCACTAAGTCCACAATCTCATCACCCGCCTTCTCTAAGGCTTCAAATATCAATTGATACTAAAATCATTCCCTAATCTCAAATCTCCAACAAGGTCACACAACTAACCACAATCATCCAAGGATATCACTACACGAATATACTTAACCTCCCCCAAGGGCACAAAGTATATATTTACAAGTAAATGATTATAATTCATTTTTACTTTTCCAATTTCCGCATTTAATTCATGTTTCACATTAATCCATTTCAACTGATCATTTTATAAAATATGAATTCATTTTACAATATTCATAAATAACATGCTCCAACATCACATGTAATATAACACATATACATGTTAAATGAGATCACATAAATAGTATGCAGTGTAATGTGAATCAACACCCCATGTGATCCACACACGAAAACACACCATTCCCAAGGGTAATGGATCCTTCTCCACAATTCCCCTGAGGATACAAGCTCACTAGGGAATGTAGACTTATCGAACCATCCTTCCCAAGTGCTTTTGACACTTACACTTTTATCCGGGAAGACGTAACCAAGACGTGGTCGTGCACATAGGGCCTTGGACGATATGTCCTCCCCCTATCATGAGCCTCTCAAGACTCCTAAACACGTTTCTCGGCTTTTTAGTTCCGTAGGCGTGACACCTCTTGGCCAGTTGTTTCGACGATCCAAACACAAACCTCTACTCGTGTACCACGCACAAAGGAAGTAGACCACACCAATTGACTTTTCTCTGCAAAAGGTGAAACCATACACTACATACACCAACAACTATGTCTCACAATACATGGTGTACGCAATAAAATCATGTCCCAACATAAATATGTCATGCATCATATTTATGAAAATACCCACATGGTACCAATATAAATCTCAAAATCTCTTTAACATGCTTTTAAAATATAATAAAGCATTTAAATCGTGAGAAAATAATTTCATGTTTTAAACAACATATTTTCTTTAATTCTTTAAGAAAATATTTCAATTCCCTTTAACATGTCTTTAAACAATTTAAAACAATTAATACACGTATCGTAAGGGAAACCTAACATAACGTCTAAGTTCTACGAATCTCTACTAACCCATTTAATTCTCAATGAAATTTCTAAGCCACCTATTCCTATTAAATTAAAATAGGAATTCATTTAATTTTGTAGGAAATAATTTAATTAATTTCCTAAGTTAATTCCTAAGTCCTATTTTGATTCTAAGCAAATTATAGATATTTAAATTTATAATTTAATATATGTATATTAAAATAATTAAGGATTTGCACACCCCAAACTACGTCAACGATACGGGGTGAGAAATAAAATTTCTCACCTAATTTTATGTTTACCGAACAGTCCGAAACAACACAGTGTCGGCGCCCAAATATGGAGTCCGCCGACCAAAGTCGTCCAAAAAATATTTCGAATATATCGAAATGTCTGCCTTGACAACCTATACGATATATACGAAGCCCATTAGCAATAGGTTATTTAATTTGGGTAAATCTAAAATAACCCAAACGAAAACTATAATCTATAAACGCGATTTTCGGGCAAACCGTTCAACGGAAAATTACGAAATTAAAGTATGACGAATACATGGTAGAGACGAAGATACTCACCAAAAATTGGCCCAAACCAACAACGGGAAGTTGACCAAAAAAATGGCCGAAGCTCGGCCAGACTCGCCCCTGCCCGTGCGTCACCTCGGCAGTAGCTGCCGACCCCTTGCGCCACCACCTGCTACCCTCGCCGACGGCCACCAGCCGCCGAGCTCCGCCATCACCGCCGGCCCTCTCAACCGCCGCCCGCGTCGCCGTGTCTGCGCATCGCCGCCAGTCATGCAACTCCCTTTTTCTCTCTCAGCCGACTCTCTCTCTCGCCAGCGACCGTGGTGAAGATGAAGGTGATGAGCAAATTCGGTCGTGCGTGAAGAGGAAGGAAAGTGATGTAGCAGGTAATGTAGAGAGAATGAAGAAGAGGCGTGGTCTGTGGCACCAGTAGTTGCGTGTATAGATATACATATACATAATAAATTGCACAACTAACCCTCCATTAATCCGAAATTACAAGAGAACCCCAAAATAATATATATATATATATATTTATATTTATAATTATATATATATATATACAATAAATCCCAACAATTACCGGAAGCCTCCAATTAATATCGCGTCAACCCGTAAGTCCACAGGACGCCAAATAAACAATCGCAATTAAATATACCGGGGTAGGAACCCAAACGTCGGAACACCAAACAAGTCTGATCAATTAAAACGTGTAGTCGCCCAGTCGAAGTACTAAACATTAAATGTCGAAACGATACCGCGTAGTTGATAACAACAACTTATGTAATCGTCAAAGTGAAACCGTAAAGTCATCGAGTCCACTTTAAAAATAAACGCGAAAACTTTACACGCGAAATACCAAGGATAAACAATGCGTCAAGAATAAGTGACGTCATGACCGAAATTAAATATGAAATAATTTCAGGAAAAAAGAAAATAACACGGGGTGTTACAACAACATTTGAAGCCCCCGCCCCCCCAAGGTACAACACAAACTCTTAACAATGCAATTTCCTTAAATTGTCATTTACTCTACCATGTATTTTCAATTTCTTGTATTTCAATTCCTGTAATTTCAATACAAGTCATATCTTTTCAATTCCTTTACTTTCATGCACTTAAATTCATGCAATTTACTTTGTGCACTTTCAATTTTGCCATATACGTATCTTCCAGCAATTCACTTTTTTCTAGTCATTTATCTTCCAACACTTAATTTCCATCACTTTACTTTCTGCCACTTACTTTCTGCCGCACTTTACTTTCTGCCACTTTATTTTCTGTCAACATGCACTTTCAATTCCCTTTTTTTTTGCAACCTTAACACTTAAAGTCCTTTTTATTAAGGCGTAAAAGGAACCCATCTAGGAGTTTCATATTCCTTCTCCTACACAATCGCTTGACCATATTCCAAAAAGGATACTCGTTGTCCTTCTACCATCATCGATTCTTTGGGGAATCTGGAACGTCCGCATTTTTCCACCAACAAAATTTGTAGTGACAATGCACTATTCTGCACGAAAATCAGCACAAGCTTTGGTAATTTAAGCATAGATTTTAAACAAAATATCATAATAAGGTGGACCAATGGTTGTGGAAAGAAGATGTTAGTGTGAATAAAAGTGTATTTCATGAAGATCTGCCAACTGACTGTCCAAATTGGTAAAAATTGGGTTGTAAGTCAACATTATTTAGAAAACAAAATATGAAAAAATGTATTTCATTTTTTACTTTGCTAATAGAAAATCCTAGATGGCCTATATATATAGGACATACTGAGACACACAAGACAAATATAAAGGGAATGGAAGGGGGAGACTTGTGCACTCCACGGAGAAAGCAAAAAACGTTCATCCGAACTCTGATTTCCAGTTTGGTAGTTATTGTGTTATTTTCTTCATTATTTTCTTCATGTGAAGCTAATGCCTTGACCAAGGCCGAGAGGTATCCATAGTCATGTACAATTCTCTAATCTTCAATTGAAATAATCATTGAATATTTTATTTAATAAGTTTTTTTTTTTATTATTATTTACATGTTTGTTGATACTTTCAATTTTATATGTTTTAACTCATAATAAAATTGAATATATTTGACTTCTAGTATATAGAGCACTTGTGTCTGACCATAAACTTGGAATCTTATTTGGCGGTTTAAGAAGAAAGTAAATCATAACTTTTTGCCTGACCATGGATTCATAGTTGTGATTTATATTTTCCTTCAATTATATGTTTATTATTCGTGATTAAAAAAATAAATATTTAATTAAATATATGCCCTAATTCGGATAGACCATCTATAGATTTAATAATAAATATTATTTATTGGTTGAGTGAAAATTAAACGGATATTAAATACGTACGATTTAAAATCGGCATTGTGATGATTAGTTGTGGAATCAAAGGCTTAGTATTTTTTTTTTATCATTGTTTGTATATCAGTTTTATAATATTTATTACTTTAATCATCAGTCATTCCTTGAATCAGTTAAATAATATTTTTTATAACTAAGTTGTCCTAATTAATTCTTATGGGAATGTTGGAGTGTGAATCCTTTTCCTACAGAGAAAGTTAAAATTAGCCACCAAACAATCCTTATTTGAGTAGGAGATTAACTTGAAGACTCCTGATTCTAATTGGTTTAGGATGCCAATTGTCTTGTTCACCAATTAATCTCTCCTATAAATACAGGGTCCAACCTATTGTATTGTGTGTACAGAAATAGAGAGAAGAAGAGATACAGAGTGATATTTCTTGGTGTGAGTGAAACACTGGTGAGAGTGAGCGATTCGCATGTGAGTGAAACATTGTATCCGTGGACGTAAGTTGATTTGGCCGAATCACGTATATATTTTTATGTCGGTGTGTGTGAGTGTGTGATTTTGATTGCAATTGTTTGTGTGTGTTTTTGGTTTGGTCTTGGATGGGTGTACAAACCCTAACAAGTGGTATCAGAGCTATCCAAGTTGAACCAGATCCGTATTAGAGTCTTCGGTGGAAACAGATTGGCATCAGAGCGTTCAAGGGTGAAGCAGAACCGAAAACTTCAAATCTAGTCCAGATTTGAAAATTTAAATTGCTTGAAACCAAAATCTAAACACACGGTTAGATTCATCTCGTCGAGACAAAGCTAGGGCCGCAAACTGTGTCAAATCGGAGTTCGGACATGCCCGGTTCGCCGTTCAAAGTTGGTTGCCGTCGCCAAAAAAACTAGTCCGGCGACCGAAAAATTGGGGAAGAAGATTGCTGACATCAGCAGGTCGCCACGTCATTGCTATTTTGTCATTTTGTGCTGAATTGTTTTTGAGCCTGTTTGGAGTCGTTTTTTACCCATTTTGACGCGGTCAAAGGCGTTTTTAAGATTTTGGATCATTTCGGATGCAATCGGGTGATCGGTTTTATGTGATTCAACTCCAAACACCTCAAAAAGGCTCAGTGGGAGCTATGTGTGAAGAAAAGACAACAATGATCGAGATGTTTGACGGTGCGAACTGCCTTTTGGAAGATGTAAATTGAAAATGTATTATACTAGAAGAATTTATATTTATTATTGGAAGAGAAGAAGCCAGAATCGATGAGAGAAGAGGGTTGGAAATTTCTGGATCGAAAGGCTCTCGGTACGATCAAACTGACGTTGTCAAAGTCCATTGCTTTCAACATAAGGAATGAGAAAACAGTGAAGTCTCTCATGGACGCCCTTTCAAACATGTACGAACAACCATCTTCAGCAAACTAGGTACATCTCATCAAAAGATTGGTCAATCTGAAGGTGTCAAAGGATGGAAAGGTTACTGAACACCTTAATATTCTCAATGAAGTTGTTGGGCAGTTAGAATCTATTGATATGCATACTACTTGCGCGATGAAAGGTGTTTTAGTTCTAAGCCAATTGCCAGAGAGTTGGAGCAGCACAGTGGCTGCAATTAGTAGCTCTTAAGGGAAAAAAAGTTATAGTATGATTCTGTGGTCAGTATGGTACTCATGGAAGAGATTAGAAGGTAGAAATCATACTTTTATAATAGTCGCTCAGCATTGAATGTCGACAACAAATGTTTTGGTTCGAGTAGAAGGAAAGGCATAAGTTATGAAGGTAGTCGTTCCAAGTCGAGACAGAAGTCTCGAAATTCCATTGAGTGTTGGAATTATGGCAAAACTGGTCATTATAGAGACCAGTGCAGATCCCCTCAGAGTGTAGCAGAGAATAAGACTGAGGCAAATATTATCTTTGAAGAAGGAGATGATGCGTTGATATGTTCTTTGGAGAACAAGATAGAGTTTTGGGTCTTGGACTCTGGAGCATCATTTCATGCCACCTTAAGTCGAGAGCTCTTTGAGAGCTATGCACTTTGTAACCTTGGCGAGGTTCATCTAGGTGATGATAAGCCCTGTAGTGTCATATGCAAAGGTGAAGTACATGTCAGACTCAGTGGATCAATATGGAAGCTAAGGGATGTGAGACACATTCTAGACTTGTGGAAGAACCTGATCTCAGTAGGCCAATTGGTGAGTGAATGTTATGTGACCACTTTCAGTGAAGATAAGTGGAAAGTTTCCAGGGGGACTATGACTATAACACGAGGAAAGAAAGAAGGTACGCTTTACACAACTACCAATTTTAGCATAGTGATTGAAGTTGCAGAAGGCAAGGAGAATCACAAATTATGGCACTAGAGACTTGGCACATGAGTGAAAAAGAGCTCGCAGTTATGCTCTCAAAGGGAAAATTACCAGTGAAATCGATTGACATCGACTTCTGTGAGTGTAAGCAGAAGAGGGTTAGTTTCCAGAGTAACAACAAAATTCTCACAGTGGAGAAGATTGAGCTAGCTAACATGGGTGTTTGGGGGCCAACAACTGTCTCATCTCTTGGCGAAAAGTCCTACTTCGTGACTTTCATTGACGACCATTCCAGGAGGATATGGGTTTACTTCTTGAAATATAAATCTGAGGTGTATGATGTGTTCAAGAAATGGAAAGCCTTGGTAGAGAACAAGACAGGGTTGAAGGTAAAGAAACTGTGATGCGAATTTGCGAATTCGTATATATTGAATAGGTCGTCGAGGCGAACATTTCAGTTTGAGAAGAATTTCATTCGGACAACTTTGGTCGGCGGGCCCCATATTTGGGCGCCGACATTGTTCACGGTGGGCCCCATTTCGGGCAAAGGTGTTTTGGGGCAAATTTGAGCGCGCATGTTGGGCGTCATGTGGGTGTATCCGGTTCAATCACAGGCGCGGTGGTTAGTCCGTAGGCACGCGTCAAGAGGTAGGATAAATCATTATCGATACAGATGACTCTAGACTAATATGTGATATTTTGATTTGATCATGCTAGTTATATGATTATGATTTAGAAATTCCGTGTAGAATTAAAAATCATGTTAGTATGTGTGTATATATATATATATGGTTGTATTAAAATATATATATATATATATATATATGTATATGAGTTGGATATTGGCCTTGTTAGTCACTAAATAACCCTAGAGGAGGGGTGAATAGGGTGTTCAAAAATTATTTCTAACTAATTTCAAAATTGGAACAAGCTATAACTAAAAATCAATTTCTCAATAAACAAGTGGATGATTCAATTTAAATTTCTCTAATAATTAATTGCAAGACAAATTAGCATACAAGATATTCAAGCAATTAACATGAAAATTAATCAAGTAAAGAGAAAGAGATAGAGAGATTGACATCGTGATTTTTTCGAGGTTCGGTAACTCCTACTCCTCGGCTCAAGAACCCCTTCTTGAGACTTTTCCCGATCCTTTCACTATGGCCCTTCCTTAACAGGTGGAATGGCAAACCTTTACAATCACAAGCCTCTCGGGCTTGTCTCTCAATCAAGAGAACAACCCTCTCTTGAACAATCGGTGGACTTCACTTGTCCGAGATTACAAATTCGTATGTAATCAATAAAATCACTCAAGAACAAAAACACTCAAAACCCAAAGGTTTTTATGGAAGATGAATCAATATAAGCTCAAGTGTTTTTGGTGATTTTACAATAGCTCTAGAAATGTATTCTCAAAGGATATCATCAATGAATGATATTTGGAGAATAAGAAGAGATGCTAGAGGTTTTGATTTTCAAAGAAACTTAGAGAAAATAACATTTTCAAAGCTTGGTTTCAATGGCTTTTCTAGAGAAAATTTCTGCAGAATTTTTGAGAGCTTTTCTTTCACTTCTTTCTCTTTTGTTTTTCAATCTCTTAGCCTTCAATACACATATCTCATTCTATATATATCAATACATTAGGGTTATGAGAGTGAGTATTGAATTAGAGAAGTCAAGAGCCGTTTGAAATCCATTAAACACACTCCTTAAAACATGGAAAATGTTTTCTGATAAAACTGCAGGTTTTAAGGAACTTCTAGTCGACTACTTCTTTGTTGTAGTCGACTACAATGGACCATCAAGTCGACGTGATTGAGTTCTAGTCGACTACATGATGTAGTTTAGTCGACTCAAGCTCTTTTCAATCGATTACTTTGATGTGGATGAAAAACATATAGCTACTGATTGTTTTAGTCGACTATTAGAAAATACACAGGGTTATTCTAGTCGACTACAACTTGAAAAATATTTAATAAAAATATTTTTCTTTCCGTTTAAGTTCGGTAAATCGTTTTTCATTCCATTTGAGTTCGGTTCATTTTATACTTGAGCTTATACGATAAAATCGACGCATAAAATTACCTTGTTACAATGATCGCTCCCCGACCTATCTACCCCAAGTCTTGAGTCTTCGACTTTCACCTTTGCCATTGAATTATTTGATTTTTCATTTGCGCTTCAATTTCTTTCACGGATTTTTGCTTTAATTCAAGCTTTCTTTCCGATCTTGCTTTCTGAATCGTTTCCTTTCAGAGTTTGTTTTCCGAGTCATTCACCTGTCTTTTGCTGATCACATAAACTCGATAATTCATTAGTATCAAACACTCTTCAATGGTTTGTTATCATCAATTTTGGAATTGTTTGCCGAAAGTAAATTTCAAAGCCAACATGCCTAAATAGTGGATTGTGCTAGTTCCATTACTAGGTGATTGTACTTTTTTAACGTTAGATGTAGTTTAGTATATATGTGTAGGGGCAGTTGTGTATGTTCTCATTTTTTTGTATGTAATTATGTGATTTATGGGACGTGGCTTCTCAACTTAGAACGTTATTCTAAGTTCCCCAATCTTTGTGAATTATTGCTTTAATAAATTTAAAAGCATGTTAAAGGAGAAAAAATTGATAAAATTGTGGATTATTACTTTTTTAAAAACATTTATTGTAATTGTTTATGTATGACATGTTCTAGACAATAACCATGTTGAGTATTAGATATGTCGTGTTGTTTTCAATGACATCTACAAGCTTCGACAAAAGTGGAATCAAGCATTGAAGTAGTGAAGAATACAAGTGAAGTGCAAAAATGAGTGTATTGATAAAAATGTATCACAGGGGGAAAAAATGGCATTTCTCAAAGTCGTCAATTCAAACAAAAAGTCTCGGGGAGTCAAGAGGGTTATTTTGGCACAGTTACGGAGAAAAGTGGATTTATCAAAAATGTCTATGCATAAGCCTATGCTTTCAATTTCAAAATGTGGTTGCAAAGTGGATTTCTACGCTTGAAGCTGGAGCATACCTTCAAGCGTAGGGGGCCTACGCTTCAAGCGTAGCTGTGGCAGGATAGGTTAGTGATTTGTTTGCAATGAAAAATTGTTACGTATTGTGACCTATTATGACTTGGGTTACACTCCTATATATCCTAGAACATGTATAAAGGATATATACACAAAGGTTGACTAGATTCATTCATAATTATAAGATGATTAAATAAGGGAGGAATCCTAGTACTAAAAGGAATAAGTGATTTCAGCAAGTTTTTCAGTTAACTTTGTGAGCTCATATCTCAATCAATAAAGCTCTAAATGAGGTGATTCTTGTATCTACCATCAAGATCTTGACGTTATTTTTCCAAAGATATATTATATGTCTCAATATAATGTGTTTAGCTTCAGATATGATTAAAAGAGTGAGAGGTGTCCTATAGAAAAAGCTGAAAATTTCAGAATCGGGCTGAAAATTTATTTCGACTCAAATTGATTCGTGTTGACCCGGATGACCTTGAATTCGACCCAAACACCTATAAGCATGTGTATATCACATATTATACATTATATAGAAGGGTTTGGCTCAGTTGAGTGTGAAATTACACAAAATGGTAAGGTTAGGGTATCTCCTCATCATGGTCTATAAATACTAAGTTCTACAAGAGAGGAGGCTACGTCTTTGAGAGATCTCTACAGTACTTTATCATTCATATTCTTCTACAGATATATAGATAAGAGAGAGAAAATATCATTGAGTGATTCTTCTACTTCTCTCTTGTTTTGGAGTTGATTCTATCGTGCTTCTATATCGACGATCTTATGCACGATTGAATCATATAGATTCTGAAAAATCTACACACAGCTGATTGCAACTTGGTTGTGTTGATCTATTTATGAAACGGAGCCTTCTTAGTGCGGAGATCAGAACAGGAGGCTTCGTGGTTATTTGATCTGTTGAGAAACAAAGCCGTCAGAGTACAGAGTGTAGCTAGAGCTTCGTGGAGCGCGAGTGAATCTAAAGTTTCAGACGTCTAGGGAAGAACATCATATTACATTGGTTGTAAGTACTATTTTCATAGAGTCTGTACAAATTCTCTGATTCATAGTGCATCGATACCAGAGCGTATCCATAGTTTTTACTTGGAGTCTTTCCAAGGTTTTCCACGTAAAAATATCGTGTGTCTCTATTGCTTTATTTTCTGCACTTAGATTAATCTTTGCTTAATTTATCTTGATAGAGAAATTTGATTTAAATTAATTTTTCCGCAATTAATTTTAATTTGTCAATAAATCCACAAAAATCCTATTCACCCCCGTAGGCTATTTTCATTGATCGTCTAGGTAAAAATATAGTGTGTCCCTTGGTTTGATGCCTCAAATTACACGAATTGGAAAGCGAGAATGATATCATTTTTGAAATCGGTAGATGAGAGAGTTTGGTTGGCCGTAAAGGTAGGATATTCACCGCCCACTATGAAAGATGTTAGTAATGAATCTAGGGTAAAACCATCGAGTGAGTGGACTACTGCTGAAACAAATAGTGCTAGTTGGAATTCAAAAGCTTTTAATGGTTTGTATAATGCGATGACTACGAGTGAGTTTAAGAGAATAGCCACATGTGAGATTGTTAAAGAAGCTTGGGACATACTCCAAGTAACTCATGAAGGAACTTCAAAAGTTAAATAGTCAAAACTCCAAATTCTAAATTCAAAATTTGAACAACTTAGGATGGAGGAGGATGAAGTTTTTGGTGATTTTGAAGCTAGGTTAGTTGACATAGAAACTAATTGTCACAATCTAGGAGAGCCTATTTCCGAGATGACCATTGTGAAGAAAATCCTTAGGTCTTTACTTGAACATTTTCTGTCTAAGGTTACCGTTATATCTGAAATCATGAGTTTCAAGGAAATTAAACTTGAAAAGTTGGCTGGTAATTTGAAACCGTATGAGATGGAGATGGGTGTTCAATCCTCTAAAAAGTCAAGTAGCACAAAAGTGAAGGACATAGCTTTGAAAATCACTAATTAGGGTCTTAGTGAGTCGGATGAAGAGGGTGAGAGTAAACCAAGTCAATTTGACATGATCATGAAACAATTTCATAAGTTTTTAAAATCTTCTTGTAGTCAATAATTGATTAAAGAACAAAATTTTGGAGATAAATCACATGATTCTAAAAATAGAAAAATCCAAAATAGGAATGATAAGTTTGTTCATAAAAACAAGAAACCTCAATGTTTTGAATGTCAAGGGTTCGGTCACATAGTTGCTGAGTGTGCTAATAAGTCAAAAAAGAAAAAAGGTTTGGCTATTACTTAGAGTGATGAATCAGCTAGTGATTCAACGAATTTGGAGGTAGGAGATGAGATTGAGAATTTTACCGTGTTTGCTGCACAAAGTAAGGAGGTCGGTGAAGTTGCTTTAAGTTGGGCAATGTCTGAGGATGATGATTCTGGGGATTCATATGAAGATGCATACAATAAATTGTATGAAAAGTCTGTGCAGATTAGCAAAGTATACTCGAAATTTTTAGTTCAATTCAACAATGTTGATAAGGAGAGACAATCCTGAAGAGAAGAATTAACCAAGTTTGAATAAGAAAGGACTTAGGCTTTGAAGAAGGTAGATGGTCTCAATAAGGAATTAAACACTCTAAGATTGGAATTGAGTGAGAAATCTACAAGGATTAAGGGTTTAGAAAATGAATTGAAGGATGCTAACTCAACTATCCATAAATGGTCAAGTGGAACACTTCAGCAGAATCATATATTGAGTGTGGGAAAATCTGCAGGAAATACAAAAGGGTTGGGGTTCAAAGGAATAATGAGTGATTCTAACGTCTTTTCCAAAACAACCTTTGTTAAAGCTTCCCAAGTAGCATCTAGTTCTTCTTAAGGTAAGTCTGATAGGAATCTGGATATTCAATCTTATGTCAGAAAACCTGTTCATAGTAAGCCTCTTTTTACCTCTAGAGTGAATAAGGGTTCGAATCATTGTTATCAAAGGTTTATCCCGATATGTCATCATTGTGGAGTGAAAGGTCACATTCGACCCGTGTGTTTAAAGTTAAGAGGAATATATTGAAATCAGAGCGGAAGCGTAAAACTCAACAAAGACCCAATGTTGAAAGTCAAATTCGGGTGTTGAGTGAAGAGGTGAAGAGGTAGACTAGGCTAGCAAATAGAGCACCGAAAATTAAACAAATATGAGTTAGAAAAGATGAATTGTATTGTTTGGTTGCTTATATTGCATGTTTAGCACGTGACTAAAATTATGAGAAAGGTCTCGAGTATATATCCATATATTTTCAGTCAACAAACATCTCTATAAAACCATTAGATTTTCAAAATCATATGCATCTTAGAAAATCTGGTGGCATATTATCATTAGGATATATGTCTTCATCTGTATCATTCTAGGAATATCTTGCATTATCTTTTATCCTAAAATTGATACATTATCATGCATTTTGTATTATTTGCATGTTTATTTTTATTTTATTTTATTATGCATACATCATGTTTTGCTACTGTTAGGGTTATACATGCATGCATCATTATGACAAAAATAAAAAAAAATTAATTAGAAAAATTCTTAGCATGTTGAGCTTGGCTAAGGGTACAAATGGTTGTCATATTTCACTCTATTCTCATATTTACTTTTCTTATTATGCTTATGAGAATTGAAGTCATTAGTCTGACCTGAGATTATAAGTTATTCACTTGACATGCTTAAGTATTATTTTTAGAACTCATTAAACTTTGGGTGTTTGTTTTACTTCAGAGATGACTGTAATACTTGTTAAAACTTTTAGTCTTTCTCATCTAATCCAAAGTGATATGTAGGTTCATGAGTTATTCTATATTGATATATATTTTTAAATACCTTTTGCATGCTTATGAATGTTGTGGTGATGTTGAAAAGAGGAAAAAATGAGATGTTTAAAATATAGAAATGTAAAAAGTAGTTCTTCGATCTGAGTAACCGGACCTCTTGCCTCAGTAAGTATTGAGTGTTCGCGTAAAAAGGGAAAAAGGCTAATGAGCATAAATCCCATGGAAGAAGATTGGGCCCAGTTGGTCGGGACTAAAAATCCTCACTGGAAAGTCCGGAGCTTAGAAAGACAAGATGGGATATGGTGGAAAAGGTGAAAGGAATAAATTGTGTGATGATGGGGTATTGTTTTTTTTAACAAGGAATGAGGTCTAAGTTAATGATTTGACTTCTAGCTTAGGTTTTGAACTGAAGTATCAACACGGTAAGTGAGGAGATTGTTAGAATAAGCACGTATTGCTTTCATCTTAGTTGTTTGCTTGCACCTGAATATTTTTTCATATATGCAAATACTATGTAAAGCTTGTTTTGTGACTGCTTATGACTACAAGGTACGTGTGCTGATTTTCTTCATTATCATATGTATAGTAGCTCAATCAAATATGCGAATATAATGTGTTAATGATTAGTTCATTGTCTCTACGCTCACATGTTTCTAAAAACAAAAATATTTTTTGTTTTGCATTTTGCATTCATGCATTAGTATTAAGATCATGTATTGTAGAGATTTTTGTTACTCCAGAATCTGGATATAATCTTATAGAGTACTTTATTTTAGTATTTAGTGCTTGCCTTAGATTCTCAAGAGTCTCTTTTGTGATCCTTTCCCTATGTTTTTACCTTGAGGCTTTCCCTTGTTTCTCTTATGTGTTTTGTTTGTTTTTGTTGTTTCTTGTCATTTCAGTGACAAAAAAGGAGAGAAATATTGAGTAAGGGAGAATAATGGTTTAAAGGGGAGAAGTATTGAGTAAGGGGGAGAAAGAGTGTGTGTTTTATGATCATTATGCTTACATGGATATTGTGTTTTTATTCTGATAATTTTTTTATCTGTTCTCCATACTTGCGTTTGATGGTTTGTTCAATGCTGTGGTTACAGGATTGGTAGACCGTCATGAAAGCAAGGTAACAGTTTATATCTATGTTTGTCGATGTATGTTCATATAGGTATAGATGTTATGTTGTTATTTCTGAGGCTATATTGTAAAACATGATTTTGTCTCAAAAATGCCAAGGGGGAGATTGTAAGAAAATTTGTTGTAATTGATTATGTATGGCATGGTCTAACCAATAACCATGTTGAGTGTTAGATAGGTCGTGTTGTTTTCAACAATATCTACAAGCTTCAACAAAGGCGGAATCAAGAATTGAAGTAATGAAGAATACAAGTGAAGTGTAAAAATGAGTGTATTGATAAAAATGTCTCTCGAAGGGCAAAAATGACATTTTTTTAAGTCGTCAATTCAAGCAAAAAGTCTCGAGGAGTCAAGAGGGTTATTTTGGCGCAGTTACAGAGAAACGTGGCTTTAACAAAAATGTCTACGCTTAAGCATACGCTTTTAGTTTCAAAATGTAGTTGGAAAGTGGATTTGTACGCTTGAAGCTGGAGCGTACCTTCAAGCATAGGGGGCCTACACTTCAAGCGTAGCTGCGGCAGGATGGGTTAGTGATTTGTTTGCAATGAAAATTTGTTACGTATTGTGACCTATTATGACTTGGGTTACACTCCTATATATCCTAGAACGTGTATAAAGGATATATACACAAAGGTTGACTAGATTCATTCACAATCATAAGAGGATTAAATAAGGAAGGAATCCTAGTACTAAAAGGAATAAGTGATTTCAGCAAGATTTTCAGTCAACTTTGGGAGCTCATATCTCAATCAACAAAGATCCAAATGAGGTGATTCTTGAGTCTATCATCAATATCTTGAAGTCAGTGTTCCAAAGATATATTATATGGCTCAATCTAATGTATTTAGTTCCAGATATGATCAAAAGAGTCAGAGGTGTCCTGCAGAAAAAGCTGAAAATTTCATAATCAGGCTGAAATTTTATTTTGAATCAAATTGATTCGTGTTGACCCGGATGACCTTGAATTCGACCCAAACACCTATAAGCACGTGTATATCACATATTATACATTATATTGAAGGTTTTGGCTCAGTTGAGTATGAAATTAAACAAAAGGGTAAGGTTAGGGTTTCTCCTCAACGTGGTCTATAATTACCAAGTTCTACAACAGAGGAGGCTACGTCTTTGAGAGATCTCTGCAGTATTTTATCATTCATATTCTTCTACAGAGATATAGATACAGAGAGATAAAATATCATTGAGTGATTCTTCTAGTTCTCTCTTGTTTTGGAGTTGATTCTATCGTGCTTCTACATCGATGATCTTATGCACGATTGAATCATATAGATTCTGAAAAATCTACACACCGCTGATTGCAACTTGGTTGTGTTGATCCGTTTAAGAAACGGAGCCGTCTGAGTGCGGAGATCGGAGTAGGAGGCTTCGTGGTTCTTTGATATATTGAGAAATAGAGCCGTCAGAGTACGAAGCGTAGCGAGAACTTCGTGGAGCGCTAGTGAATCTAGATTTTTAGACATCGAGTGAAGAACAGCAGATTACATCGGTTATAAGTACTGTTTTCATAGAGTCTGTACAAATTCTCTGATTCATAGTGCATCGATACCCGAGCGTATCCGTAGTTTTTACTTGGAGTCTTTCCAAGGTTTTCCGCGTAAAAATATCATCTGTCTCTATTGCTTTATTTTCTGCACTTAGATTAATCTTTGCATGATTTATCTGGATAGAGAAATTATATTCAAATTAACTTTTCCACAATTAATTTTAATTTGTCAATAAATTCACAAAAATCCTATTCACCCCCCTGTAGGTTATTTTTATTGATCGTCTAGATAATTTCAAATTTAATTGAATTAAAAGCATGTTTACAAAAATGAAATTGATATCCTGTAGATTATTGTTTATATGTGTGCAATTATGAGCATGTTAATGAATTGAGCATAATATATTGTATAATGACATAAATGCATGTATTATGATGAGGCATGATTTTTATTGAGGCCCTTTGTGTTGTGTTGAGTACATGGGTGTTGGTCTATGCGGGTCGTGTAATCATGTGTAAGTTTGACTTGTGTCGGATAGTTAAATATTTTCATAAATATGATGAGATACATATTTGTGTTTGATTTGTGTCGGATCGTCACAACAACTGGCCAAGGGGTGTTCCCAACCTACGGAACTAGTGTGTCCGAGAATCGGGTATAGGGTGGTTCGTCTCATCCTCAAAGTCATGGGTCGTCTCGTGCATTCGATCTTCGGATCTTTAGTTGCTGGTCATCACATGTAACCGCTCTTCCTTGTTGAAAGTGAAAGAGAGAAAAATCACTTGGGGACAATCGGTGTTGTACTCTTTCTAAGCGTGAATGGTTAGAGTATGTATCCGTTAACCTGTATTAGGCGAAGTGTGTATCATGAGGTGTGTGAGTCACATTGCATTTGAGTTGCTATTATGTGATTTCATTTCTACATGTAGATCATGATATTATTATATATGATTTTGGAGCTTGTTTAATGTGGATTTTGAGATTTAATTCATATGCTATTAAAATGCTCAGCTGAAAGTGGATAATGTGAAAAATATGATTTACATGTCTTGTTTTAAAGTATAATGTGAGATGAATGCTTATACTTATTGATATATACTTATATGCCCCTTATGTGATGATATAGGTTAGTTTAAATGACTTTCTTTTGAGGAGTTAAAGTCGGTAGAGGACTATAGAGTTTATTGTGAGTTGAGGCATTTGAGAAGGCGGGTGATAGTCTTGTGGTCTTGGTTGGTTGCGTAATACTGACTAAATAGATGTTTCTTTCACACTTAGAGGAATGTATCATTTATCGTGCTTTTGAGGTTTTGAGTTGGTTAGATGAGGTTATGGTTGAACATATCTGGTGGTGTGGTAATGGTATCTAGATTTCGTTAGTAATCTAGAGACTTAGTATCAAATGTGGATTTGAGGTTTGAATGAATCGGAAGAGGTATTGATTGAAACTAGTTAGTTCCGTGGTATCGGCCACTAGTTTTCCCTTGTTATGATCTTAAGGGGTCTTAGTGATATTATCAAGTACTCGAGGTACTGTAGTTTTGCAGCCTTGTTTCTCGTGCTTAGTTCATTCTCCTAAGCATTTATTTTACTATCCTTTGTATATTAGTATATGTTTTTGACTTATATGTCACTTCTTGAGCCATCGGTTACGTCTTGGTGCCAAACCTCTTCCTCGTGCTGTCATTTAATTTTGTGGAGTTGGAAATGGATGGTTGTGTTCCATGAGGCCAATGAATTGTTCTTCCTTCATTGTCTTCTTGAACATTATAGAAATCCTTGGAGTTGTAGTCACTCTTATTAGGCTGTCTTTCAAAAATAGTAATAGGTGGTCAATATTGGTCATTTTTCACCCCTATCTTGTGTATGTTATTGTTGACCCAAGGTTTTTTACCATGGGTAAACATGACATTTTGATGATAACAAACCATTGAATGTGGAGAATTTAATGTCTACTTGAGTTATGCTTAATAGGTTATTGATTCAAGATAAAATCAAGAGATCTAGTGGATCCATGAGAAGATCAAGCAAAGGTGCTTAGAGCTCAAAACAAATTGGAGACAAGGATGGAGACATCAACCCAAAGCTTAAAGAAATTGAAGATCAAAGAAATGGGTAAAATAGTCTTGGGTGAGTGCTAGATTAAATGTAAAGTTCTTTTTGAAATAACTAATTTGAAAGCTCAACTCTTGACCATATAACATATAGGATCATGCATATCATTCATGAGTCCATGCATCATTAGCATTAGACTATGAACATCATTTAGTCTTTGCTAAAGTTGAGTTAGTTCAAACTTTCATAAGATATGGAAGAACTCAACAAAGATGTTGTCCTAGAACCATTAACTTAACTCATATCACTTGAAATGGATTCTAGATGCATATTAAAGCTTTGAACAAAATTGTTAAACCATGAAAAGCTTTTGTCTAATATTGAGAATTTGTTTAAATTGAAAAAATATTTTATGATCCCAATATTGACTTTAGCCATGTCCTTGTTGCCATCATGAATGCAAAGTTATGTTTGCAATTTGGAATCATCTTAAGCATATTCATGAAATGTATGGACAACATGAGATTGTGTTACTTCAAATGATATATTCTATGATCACAATTCATATATGCAACTTGATGTGATGATCCTCTCCTTGTAATTTATTGTATTTATTCTTTTTGATGATGTCAAAGGGGGAGAAAGATTAGTTGATGTGTATATGTTGTATGCACATTCTTAGGGGGAGGTTTGCTCCTTGAAATGATCACATGCTACATGTTTAGGTTATAACATCATTTAGAACATGGTTATAAGGGAAAAACTCGCAAAGTTTATGCATATGTGCTATTGTTATATTCATTGATTGCATATTGATAGGGGGAGCATTTATAAAATGCCCTCAATTGTTTAGTGACACACATCAATGTTTCTCATCATCAAAAAGGGGGAGATTGTTGACCCAAGGTTTTCCACCATGGGTAAACATGACATTTTGATGATAACAAACCATTGAATGTGGTGAATTTAATGTCTACTTGAGTTATGCTTAATAGGTTATTGATTCATAATAAACTGAAGAGATCCATGAGAAGATCAAACAAAGGTGCTTAGAGCTCAAAATATATTGGACACAAGGATGAAGACATCAACCCAAAGTTTAAAGAAATTGAAGATCAAAGAAATGGGTAAAATAGTCTTGGGTGAGTGCTAGATTAAATGTAAAGTTATTTTTGAAATAACTTATTTGAAAGCTCAACTCTTGACCATATAGCATATAGGATCATGCATATCATTCATGAGTCATTGCATCATTAGCATTAGACTATGAACATCATTTAGTCTTTGCTAAAGTTGAGTTAGTTCAAGCTTTCATAAGATATGGAAGAACTCAACAAAGATGTTGTCCTAGAACCATTAACTTAACTCATATCACTTGAAATGGATTGTAGATGCATATTAAAGCTTTGAACAAAATTGTTAAACCATGAAAAACTTTTGTCGAATATTGAGAATTTGTTTAAATTGAAAAAACATTTTATGATCTCAATACTGACTTTAGGCATGTCAAGGACCAGAATAAGTTTCTAAGACATCCAAGGAGTGTGTCTAAGTCATTTCGGAAAAAACCCAAAAGATTTCATGAAAAATCATCAATTGGGTTAGAAGTTCGAAATGAAGCGTCATATTTAAACGACCCTATCGCACTCAAACATGGGTCAAATGGAGTGATTAAAAATCCTAAATTTAAGAGCTTGAAGTCTTATTTCTAAAAAGCTAAATAAATCGTTTATCCGAGTTACGGAACTCTAGTTATGACCAAAAGAGTGAACTGTGTCGAAACTGGGCTGAACAGCCCAGTCGACTGGGTAACCACCCAGTCGACTGCCTGTTGACCCAGTCGACTAGGCCAACAAGGCTAGTCGACTGGCTAAGTCAGAGAGTTACAAATAAATTTTGGAATGAATTTTTGAAGACCCAGCCGACTGCCCCAAAACACCCAGTCGACTGCCTCATCCGGAATTTGAATTCCAACGGCTAGTTTCGGATCCAAAGTGTTCCAAAACTTCCCCAAACACCCCCAAACGGCTATATTGTGTTCCTATACTATATATATGCCTTATATGAGCCAAAAATGGTTTAGAGAAGAGAGGAAGATAGGAGTATGAAAGATCTATCATTTGTGCTTCAATTTTGAAATTATTTTTTGGTAGAAAACTCTTACATGAATCACCACACGAGCATCATTCATATTTTCTTCTTATGATTCATTCTTCATACTTGAGTTGAGATTTTCAATTTAGTATTTCATTTATGACTCTAAGTATGTGAGGAAGTGAGCTTTGAATTTCTATATCCATCTATTGAGAGATATTGTTGTACACTTAAATTCAATTCTTATTCATTTGAGAGTGAAAGTCCAAGAAGTTGTCTTGGCATGGGAATGGCTTGTTGAAGCTTTGTAAAGGTTTCTCTCAACCTTAAAAAGAGAGGATTTGGTTGGCTCTCCACCCGCAAGAGTGAGCAACGGTCGGCTCTTCACTCGTAAGCAAGAGTGTTCGAAGGTTGGCTCTCCACCCGCAAGAGTGAGCAAGGTTGGCTCTTCACCCGGAAGAAGGAACGTGTAAGGGTTTGTTATTCACCCGGAAGAATGAGGCATGTAAGGGTTTGCTTATCCCGGAAAGAGAAGCACGATAGTGGAATCCTTGAGTTGTTATCTCAAGGCATGGAGTAGACCAAAGATTTGGATGAACCATGTAAAAATCTCGGTGTCTATTGTGTGCATTTTCTCTAACCCTTATCTCTTTACTTTAAAAGCAATTGCCATTTAAAATCTTGAGATTTATATATATCAATGCTATGGAATTGCTTATGTTTGTGTATCCATGAAGAGGTTAGGAAAATGCATAGTTGAAATGAATTAAAATTGTTAACATGATTAGATTATAGCTTAGACTACCTTTTCATTTAGATATAATCCATGTGCACACCAAGTGTTTGATAAAATTCATACTCAACACACCTTAGCATAATATGTTCATATTCACCCGAAGTGTTTGACACAATGCATATTGAATATATCATTCTTATTAAGAGTTTATATGCACAAAATGTTTAATTACTGTTTGTAAACTCTTCAAAGTATTCTTTATGACAAATAGCACTTTGCATCATTTCTATACATATGTGAGAAAAGTGTTTATACATATTAAGTTGTAATGAATGATTGAACTAGTTCTCATTCTTGAATTCATTATGTATATATTTGGTAATGCAATTTATTGTTCATGATTCAAAGTATGAAATGAGGTAGTCACTTAAGGATCATCTATCTAACTAAGTGTTTGACTAGAGCTCTACAAAGATTACTTTTGTTAAAACAATGTCAAACCGAAAATGACTCAAAGTTTGTAATTGACCCTATTCACCCCCCCTCTAGGTGTCAATATGTGGCCAACAATTGGTATCAGAGCCTCGGCTCTATTTTTTCCTTAACCGGCTTAGAGTTGATCCATGACAAACTTTGAAAGATTTTCCCTACGTAAGGTTATTTGACCTTTTATTCTCTTATGATGTTTATAAGTTAGTTATATGCATTTAAAGGCTAAAGGAGAATGTTCTTATAATGGTAAGTGTTTTTAGATGATCTTTAGTGCCCAATGACCATTGAACATGCACATAGACCTGTCAATGGATCGGATTCGGATCGGATCAGTTAAATCCAAATCCAATTTGTTAAGAAATTGGATTATCGGATTCGGATCCTAATCGGGTTATCGGATTTTATTTTCAATCCATATCCGGTTAATATCGGATTCGGATCGGATTCGGATCATAATCGGATTATTGACAGGTCTATTGATAAGGATGACAAAAACTCCCGATCAGCGATCCGAATCCGATAATTCGACGGATTTTCACTTAGTTAATTCATATTCAAATTTCTTCATTATAGAATATCTGATCCGAATATCTAATTAAAAAAATACAAAAATACAAAAATCAATAAATACTGAAACACTAAAATTATTCACACATAATAATTGTATTTATGATCAATCATTATTAATAAATAATAAAATAATTAACAACTAATATTTTTATACATGTACAATATTAAATATATACACATAAAAATATCAAATATATATTTATATATATATATATAAATATATTTTATATCGGATCGGATTGACATAAATCCAAATCCAATTTGTTAAGCAATCGGATTATCGGATTCGGATCTTAATCGGATTATCGGATTTTATTTTCAATCCATATCCGGCTAATCGGATTGGATTCGGATCAAAATCCGATCCATTGACAGGGCTACATGCACATGTCATAAAAGATGAATTTTGATAATGGAATGCAATGATTGAGATGTCTAGGTGAAATTTGAAAATTTATACATTGTATTGACTTGATACTTGTATTTATATATTCATTGATATATATATATATATATATATATATATATATATGTGTGCTTTATGAATGTATTCATTGATTGATGAATAATCATTGTTCATGCATCACATTCTTTTGATTATCTTGAAATTGCATGAGAAGAGTGACACCTTGGATTATAGAGAAATTTGTTTGAATAGGTGACTCTTATAAAAAAATAAAAAAAACCTTTCATTAAGGTTTCAAATGCTCTAAGAATTTTGAAATGAAAGGAAATTAATCTTCCTATGTGCTAAAGCTTTACAAATCTTGAAAAAGGGTATATAATTTATTTTTGCTAATCAAGGGAAATTATATTGGTTTTCATGTCAATTCTTGAAAAATTTGAACAAGAATGATGCATATGGTTGTTTAATATGATCCACATATGAAATAGAGTTTCATTCCTATTATTAATTTCATATTGGTTCATTTACTTGTTAAATAACCATGAGCATATCTTACTATTTCAATTGACAAATGCACTTCATGATAATGTTCTTGAATGATAAACTCTAGTGAAGCATATTGATTGTAAAAAAATGACTCATTTTGAGTTAATATGCTTATAGAGATTTATGCCCATGATTGTGCTAACACAAATGGACCCAATAGCAAATGGGTACCAAAGAAAGCCACTTGAGTGTATTGTAGGTTTGGATTAATTCCTTACTCAAGAACTATCAATTCCTCAATAGTAATGCTTCAATTCAAAAGGGGAGATGAAATCAAGGTCTCTCACAAGATGAGTAGAGGATGCAAATCATCCACAAGAAACTCCAAGTAAAATGTGTAGTGCTAGCACCATGGTACACATTTTCTAACCTCCATTACTAATGTGCTTTCATGGATGAGATCAAACATGACATACATATGCTTATTAAAGTGTGTTGAATCTTTATTGATATGTCATGGAACAAATTTGATGATTAGTAATGAGAGTGATTGGCTACTTGGTGCATGCAATTGAATATGCTTTTGATGATTTCTTGATAGTGGCTTGCTTTGAAATGAGACTTGAATATATGATGTCATAATATTTGTCTTTTGTCCTTTCAAGTACATTTGAGGCAATATTTTTCAAAGACTAGTTTTATGAATGAAAATCTTGAGCATGCATGAAATTTAAAGAATATAGTCATGACCACCTCTAGACTCACAAGACTACTTCACTTGATTTTAGTTGATTTCTTGAGTAGATATTTGTCCATGTGATTCTATGATTTTTGTGTTTTATCTAAATCTTCTTGATATCATTTATTGCACATTGAATTGAGGTGTTTGAACTTGAAGTGAAATGAAGATGAACTTGAAATAAATGAGTAAGCAATTAAGCCCACACTAGTAAACCCAAAGATAGAGTAATTCTCTTTGGAAGAGCCAATTCATGAAAATGAGAATAAGAATTACCTTTTGGGCTCCTAAGACTTGTAGAATGTTGCACCACTATCCTTTTGGAAATTTATTTTGGTGAACATTCTAAAGATGCTTGTATATGATCCTCTTAATGTTTTATCTATAATGTTTAGCATTTGTGTTTCAAATTAAAATATTAATTGATGCTAAATTTGTCATGCTTGGATATCTATGATGCAAAAGGGACCAAGAGTCCATCATTGAAGGAAGCATGTTGATAAGAGGAAATATTGTGCTTATATGTGGATATCTTGAATGTGTATTGATAAGCATGAATCATGAATCTTATGTGCATATATCATGAAAGATGTAGATTCTTATTGTGTTTGTATCTTATATAATTATTATTTTTATATAAGTTTTTCAATGATATATATATATATATATATATAATGTTTTTAATCTCCTATATTTTATAATTTTATATATTTATCATACATGCATATTCTTGTATATTGCATAATAATGTTGCAATCTAAGTCTAATAGTGGTGATCCAAGGTTTTGACCATTATTATTCCATGATCTTAATCAAGAAGGATATAGTTAATTCTTTGCACATGTGAATTGAATTGAAATTCTAAGAATGTCACATGCCTCTTTGCATGAAATGTTTTTATTTAATGCATTCTTATGTAATTCTTCAATGAAAAATTTTCATGTAGAGAATCACAATGCTTTGAAATGTATAAGTTTTAGACAATGGGTTTTAAAACTATCATAAGCCATGCTTAACTTGAAATATGCTCGAAAATGATGTTTTGAATGGCTTTAAGTGATTTTCTTATGGATGAAGATTATTTTAGAACCTATATTGATAAACTTTCTTCTTGTTATTTGTCATTTATAACTTATCAAATTTGGTTATTGCACTTATATAAGAATATCATGTTTACCAATATTTGATATGTTGTGCAAAGAAGTTTATCACAAACATGCAAATTATTTCAAAATGAGCATGATAGATGAACTTATTTCCTTCATGGGTAAAGGTCATTTAAGTGTCATGAAAATAATTTTAAATACTTTTTGACACTTTGGTTTTGGGAATATATGGTTTCCTTGGTTGACTACTATTGGACTTAGATGATTATAGTAACATAAATAAAAGTATATATTATGTGTTATTTTTTTCATTATCTTGGTTCATCTCTTATTATTTTAGATAAGTATTTTTACCATATATATAAGAGATATATTTTATGTTAAATATTTTTTGCACTTGAGAAGAATACATAACATTGTCATTACATTAAATTTTCAAAGACATCAATTTATGAGAGATATTGAGTTCATTTTCATGATTATAATTTTCTTCGTCAATATTCTCACCATTTTTCTCCAAGAGAACTCATTGTGTAAAATTCTTAAATAAATGGAAATGCCCTTGAATATTAATGTGTTAGCATATGTCTTGTGTATCTTTCACTTGCTTATTTTAGGATACTCATCTCTTACTCATCATTATGATTTTTACGTTATACACATTACATTCCATGATTAGTTATTGCATATGTGTTTATTGTATTTCAAATGGTTGAGATGGAGGTGGTGTTGACTCATTCTTAAATACTCATATATGATGTTTAGTGAATCCTCATACATGACTATGTGATTTTAAATGATCTAGTGATTGAGTGTTCCATGTTTGCATATAGTATGTTGAATACTATGGTTTGAGTTTTCATTCAAACACACACACTTGAACATTAAGTCACTCTTCGTTTGAGTCATTCACTTGATACATGTACTTCATGCACGAAAATATATTTTGATCATGTATCCTATTTGTCTATGAAAAGCAAGCAAATGATTTAGTCATCATTGATTACACGTGCTAGCATGTCCTTGTTGCCATCATGAATGCAAAGCTATGTTTGCAATTTGGTATCATCTTAAGCATATTCATGAAATGTATGGACAACATGAGATTGTGTTACTTCAAATGATATATTCTATGATCACAATTCATATATGCAACTTGATGTGATGATCCTTTCCTTGTAATTTATTGTATTTATTCTTTTTGATGATGTCAAAGGGGGAGAAAGATTAGTTGATGTGTATATGTTGTATGCACATTCTTAGGGGGAGCTTTGCTCCTTGAAATGATCACATGCTACATGTTTAGGTGTTAACATCATTTAGAACATGGTTATAAGGGAAGAACTCGCAAAGTTTATGCATATGTGCTATTGTTATATTCATTGATTGCATATTGATAGGGGGAGCATTTATAAAATGCCCTCAATTGTTTAGTGACACACATCAATGTTTCTCATCATAAAAAAGGGGGAGATTGTTGACCCAAGGTTTTCCACCATGGGTAAACATGACATTTTGATGATAACAAACCATTGAATGTGGTGAATTTAATGTCTACTTGAGTTATGCTTAATAGGTTATTGATTCAAGATAAACTCAAGAGATCCATGAAAAGATCAAACAAAGGTGCTTAGAGCTCAAAAGATATTGGACACAAGGATGAAGACATCAACCCAAAGTTTAAAGAAATTGAAGATCAAAGAAATGGGTAAAATAGTCTTGGGTGAGTGCTAGATTAAATGTAAAGTTATTTTTGAAATAAATTATTTGAAAGCTCAACTCTTGACCATATAGCATATAGGATCATGCATATCATTCATGAGTCATTGCATCATTAGCATTAGACTATGAACATCATTTAGTCTTTGCTAAAGTTGAGTTAGTTCAAGCTTTCATAAGATATGGAAGAACTCAACAAAGATGTTGTCCTAGAACCATTAACTTAACTCATATCACTTGAAATGGATTGGAGATGCATATTAAAGCTTTGAACAAAATTGTTAAACCATGAAAAATTTTTGTCGAATATTGAGAATTTGTTTAAATTGAAAAAACATTTTATGATCTCAATACTGACTTTAGGCATGTCAAGGACCAGAATAAGTTTCTAAGACATCCAAGGAGTGTGTCTAAGTCATTTCGGAAAAAACCCAAAAGATTTCACGAAAAACCATCAATTGGGTTAGAAGTTCGAAATGAAGCGTCATATTTAAATGAGCCTATCACACTCAAACATGGGTCAAATGGAGTGATTAAAAGAGTGAACTGTGTCGAAACAGGGTCTAACAGCCGAGTCGACTGGGCCAACAAGGCTTTTCGACTGGCTAAGTTAGAGAGTTACAAATAAATTTCGGAATGAATTTTTGAAGACCCAGCTGACTGCCCCAAAACACCCAGTCGACTGCCTCATCCGGAATTTGAATTCCAACGGCTAGTTTCAGATCCAAAGTGTTCCAAAACTTCCCCAAACACCCCCAAACGGCTATATTGTGTTCCTATACTATATATATGTCTTATATGAGCCAAAAATGGTTTAGAGAAGAGAGGAAGATAGGAGTATGAAATATCTATCATTTGTGCTTCAATTTTGAAATTATTTTTGGGTAGAAAACTCCTACATGAATCACCACACGAGCATCATTCATATTTTCTTCTTGTGATTCATTCTTCATACTTGAGTTGAGATTTTCAATTGAGTATTTAATTTATGACTCTAAGTATGTGAGGAAGTGAGCTTTGAATTTCTATATCCATATATTGAGAGATATTGTTGTACACTCAAATTTAATTCTTATTCATTTGAGAGTGTAAGTCCAAGAAGTTGTCTTGGCATGGGAATGGCTTGTTGAAGCTTTGTAAATGTTTCTCTCAAAATTAAAAAGAGAGCATTTGATTGGCTCTCCACCCGCAAGAGTGAGCAAGGTTGGCTCTTCACCCGGAAGAAGGAGCGTGTAAGGGTTTGCTATTCACCTGGAAGAATGAGGCATGTAAGGGTTTGCTTATCCCGAAAAGAGAAGCACGATAGTGGAATCCTTGAGTGGTTATCTCAAGGCATGGAGTAGACCAAATATTTGGTTGAACCATGTAAAAATCTCGGTGTCTATGGTGTGCATTTTCTCCAACCCTTATCTCTTTACTTTAAAAGCAATTGCCATTTAAAATCTTGAGATTTATATATATCAATGCTATGGAATTGCTTGTGTTTGTGTATCCATGAAGAGGTTAGGAAAAGGCATAGTTGAAATGAATTAAAATTGTGAACATGATTAGATTATAGGATAGACTACCTTTTCATTTAGATATAATCCATGTGCACACCAAGTGTTTGATAAAATTCATATTCAACACACCTTAGCATAATATGTTCATATTCACCCCAAGTGTTTGACACAATGCATATTGAATATATCATTTTTCTTAAGAATTTATATGCACAAAATGTTTAATTACTGTTTGTAAACTCTTCAAAGTATTCTTTATGACAAATAGCACTTTGCATCATTTCTATACATATGTGAGAAAAATGTTTATACATATTAAGTTGTAATGAATGATTGAACTAGTTCTCATTCTTGAATTCATTTTGTATATATTTGGTAATGCAATTTATTGTTCATGATTCAAAGTATGAAATGAGGTAGTCACTTAAGGATCATCTATCTAACTAAGTGTTTGACTAGAGCTCTACAAAGATTACTTTTGTTGAAACAAAGTCAAACCGAAAAAGACTCAAAGTTTGTAATTGACCCTATTCACCCCCCTCTAGGTGTCAATATGTGGGCAACAGTTATGTCTTTACATTCCTTTACTTGATATTTTTATCCCATTTATGCGTGTAAGCATGTTTCAGGAGTTTAATGAAGAAACAAAGCTAATCTCGGTGAATTAAATGTGTTCTTGTTCATTTCTATCTCGAGAAAGGAATCAAGAGGTGTGCCAGAGCAAAGAAGAGTAATCGAAGGGCAAAATGATAAATTCCCGGCATTGTTTTCTCATCGAAGGGCAAAAATGTCATTTTTAGACATTATTACTTCAACCAAAAGCATCGGGAGACAAAGGAGACCAGTCTAGCTCAAATATGAAAAAATGGATTTTTACAGCAAAAATGCATGATACCCTACGTCGTCAGAGGTGAAAAAAGATAGACTGGACCTTAGCTATGCTTTGGTTTATGAGCCAAAGGGGGACCCTATGCCCTAGACCTATGTACAAGTATAGGTCAGGGGCGTAGGTCCCACCTTGTGGCCACGTGATCCCTTTATGTGTAGAAGTTATTTCGGAGTTGTTTCGGAATTTTCCAGTTTTGTCCCTGCTTCGATGTTTTAAGTGATTAGTGATTCCAGACCTCTACATATAGGCTTATACACATATTTACATCAGATTTTAGAGACATTATTCATGTATTATAAAATTATAGAAAATGGCAACCATTAGGTTTTACCTCACTTGTCTATAAATATGAGAGGGTTAAGTTTAGTTTGGGAGTGCTAGTTCTGGGTCTGATTTTCACGTACGTTCATTGAGTTGGTGGATGATTTCATTGCTTCCATAGAAGATAATCACCATTAAAGACCTAGAGATCCGGAGAAGAAGATTATGGAGAGCGTTTCTACACCGACAATACAGTCTTTGTCCACCATGATAAACTAACTCAGTATCTAGGGTTTTCTTATAAAATCCTAGCCAAGAAATGTAGTTCTAGTTTATATTTAATTGTAGAGAGGGGAAACTGTTACTATACTGTGAGGATTGTGTTAGATGAGAAACCGTTATATTCGTGATACAAGTTTATATATTTGAATTGATTATTGTCTTGGACTTTTCGAATGTCTTTATCTTACATAATCATAATTATTCATTATGGGCTGGAACTCGGATGCTTAATCTGTGATTTTCTACACAATGGTGGTCATAAAATTCAAAACCCTAGGTTGACACAGGCCATGCCCTGACAACTGATATAGACATACTTTAGTTTACTTTCATGCTTTAATTTACTTTATGTTAGTAGCTGGCATGCACTAATCAATTTAGTCTTGAGATGGGTTATCGCGATCCGGTTGAGAGTAATCTTTTTTGGGGTCAAACTGCTGGCTCGGTGCGACCTAATTCACAGTCAATGGACCGCCCTCATGTAATTGAAATATAATTTGGACTATATTATGCGGTTAGTGGTGGATTGAGGAAACCCTAGTGTTCTCTCTCTTTGAATCACAACCATTATTCATTATTGCTTTCTGTTTTATTTTCATTAATATTAGATAATTCAGTGTTTTTATACTACTAAAGTGAACAATCCTCGTCTCTGTGGGATCGATATTCCCCTACTCAAGTAAAACTATCTACAATTGATTTGTGCGCTTGCAGAAGGGTAAAACCTAAAGTATCGTTAATGTGTCATTTTTAACCACATATTTTACACACACCTAACGCCCACCAAATGACATTTTTCAAGAATTATAATTAAACTCTTTCTTATTTAAAGGAAAAATCCGTTTTCGCCTACCCCCGTAGCCTCGACAAGTTTTTGTACTTTAAAAAGTGATCTTAGGATATTTTTTAAAAAGATTTTTAACTTCTAAAATTTGGTGATGGCGTCTGACGGAGACCGGGGGCAACACGGTCATTTTCATTGTGTAGATTTTTAAAAGAAAACCTACTTTTTAACATTTCTCGAGATTCTTAGATTTCGAGGCTTTTTTCTCAAGATTTCGACGTACAGTGTTTTGAAAGGTGTCTTCTTGTTTCACCTTTACTTCCGATCATTTCTAAGTCTCGGGTATGAGGCTTGTGTTGTTTAGTGCAGACACATAGTGTTGCCTTTTCCTTCTTCTTGGTCGCATGATATCACCATCTAGGTGATTTAGATTTTTAAAAATGTTAGGGGCGTGGATGCCAAATGGATTGGTTCGAGTTTGAAAAACCTTTTTCTTAAAACTATTGAATCCTTGGGATTCATCTTTTTAAGACTTTCACTCTCGGCCATTTGCTTTTGGTTTCTTTTGTTCGGGTGTTTTCCCTAATCACTTATGGGTGTTCTTAACCTTGACATTATTGTCTCGGTTATCCATTGGTTAGCATTGGGTCATCTGTTCCTATGCTTTGTTTCTTGACCCTTATGTGGTTATTCGTGAGAGTAGTTTTCATGTACTCTCCATGATTTGATCGGTTAGCTTTCCTTATTCATAGTGAGAGTGTTATTGATTTATTGATCATATTAGAGATAGTATTATGAGCTTCATATGGTGATAGGATTGAGGTGATTCAGTCCTTGAGAGGTAGATCTCCTCTAGGAATGGGATGATGGTTCTTATATATATATATATATATATATATAGATGACGATTGTGTTAGTATGCAAGAACGTGAATGTTTTCCCTCCTGTGTTCTCGGGTAGGGGGTTGTGAGCCTTGTCCTTGGTATTATTTATGGATTATTTCTCTTGTGGATATTAGAGGTGAGTGTGATTCTCCCTATTTGGATCCTCTAGTTAGCGTTGTGAGCGCTTGGTGATTTGTTAGTTTGGACTTGGGTATCGTGTAATTAATGTATGTTTGTGAGAGTAGTATAGACTACCGGTGTTGGTACTTAGAGTACGAGTCTTGGTGGTACCTTGTGAGACTGATTGTATACTTATAGATATATATACATATATATGTACTCATATATCGGGATATGATTACTTACCTTTAGCGTATATATATATATGTTTATATATAAATATACTAGACTGTATTTTATACATCGGTATGTGATAGTGATTAATTGTTAGCATTATATTCTATGTTTTGTGCTTTATCGTGCTTCCCTGATCCATGATTGGGTTAATTGTAGGGTTATTTGGGGTCTTGCAGTGGTGTGAGTGCCATGTGAGATGACGGATTGACCTAGAGTAGATGCATGTACACGGGTTAGTTAATACTACTTGGACGGTCAAAGGATGTGACGGTTATGATATTATTACTCTACGGGGCTTTAATGAGCTCACCCTGGCATTTGCAGGAAATGTATCAACTACCTCGGCCTTAGTAGGATTGATGAATTTTGGGTTGTGAGCCATTGATATTATAGCACTTGTTATTAGTAGGTTATTCTGTTGTGGTTGTGTATCCGGATGTTCCATTTATAAATGAAACTCTGTCGGATTTCATTAGAATTCTGATGAGTGGAATAAATCATTTTTATCATTATTCCATATGTTTTGATGGTTATTGATATCTTAATTGGTCGCTCATTGTATGAATCACACCTCAGAATCCTCGGATGTCTCAGTTCGGGAGTCTTAGGAGTTTTGGAGCGTGACATAAAAGCAAGTGGATTGAAAACATTCAAGATCTGAAATATAAATACTCATACATAAATAAAAGCGAACATTTTTAGAAATAATTTTTAAATTAGTTTTTAGATGTCTCTCTATGGGTCTCTCTAAACCACTGATATATCAAAACATCAATAATCAAAATCCTAGTAGATATTCACTCATTTCTCTCAAGGGACAATACGATCATGCCTATACCGAGCGATCATTTCACTACATTGATTAGACGAAAATAATTTTCAGCATATCCCACTTTCTAGACATCTCATGTCAAGTGAAAAATGACAACCGATTAACCTTGGTCTCTAAGTGAAAATACTCCCTAAGGTGGAGCGCAATCCTATTTATTCAAGTGTACACTTCCCATCAGATCATCCCATCCGTCTGCCTCTAGTTCTATCACATAAAATCTATATCTAGTAAACAGTTAAACAAATACTCTCCGGAGGAGCACCCGAGATTGGTGGCGAGGTATTTATTTCACCTTACAATAGATCGACAATGGAAGGCCGTGGAATTAAATCCCGCTCCCACTTGATTTGATTGTTATCTCATGAAGATATCATCATGTTTATTATTAATTTTAATTTAAATAATTTTGGAATCATTATATAAAAATATTTTAAGCCCATTAGCCTATAACATTTGGATAACTATTATTTAAAATGATAAATAGTGTGGGTACTATCTTGAGTACTTGTATTCTCTCAGTTTTGACATTAGCCACCTAAGATACTGTGTTATTGGCTATATAAGGTCTCACACTTTGGTAAGTCAAAGTGACCAACACCGAATTTGAGTTTACTAAACCTCTCAGGATTTAGAGCTTAATGCATTTAGCAAATAATAATTACATAAAAAAATTACAGTAATTTCTATGGTGTAATCCTATAATGATTTCAGTATACTTCAAGCATACTAACACACTGACTTTAAAATTAACCACCCTAATGGTCAAGACAAACTATCTTATCTCACAGAGGTCAATATGGTGCAATCTTGTAGATAAAAGCGCTCAACTTTTATCATTGGGTGCGAACAATGCTAAGGTACAAGAAGGAGCCTAAATCTCCTGTATGTAAATCTCATTGACATATTAAGTCACCTATAATGCAACCTGTGGACCTGAAGCTCTCATGCAATCGTAGAAGCCCAGTGTTACCCGGTGAAGTCCCGAAGTGTGTTGTGACATGCCAGTATGACATGGGGGGATGACACAGTGACAGTTTCATAAATAAAGGCCATTATGACTCCTCGAGCATGGCTGATATATGTTCTGAGTGCATTGACGATTGCATTTTCTGCATATATAGTGTCGTTAATATTTACAGTAAATAGTTTGATTTGATATTTACCGTAATTATGTATGATTTGATTAGCATAATTAAGGTAATAGCATACCATAATTAGTGAGATTTACAATTACCTTTTTTATTTTTTCTTGGTCACCACTCCTTCTCTGCCTATATAAAGGAGGTGACTCTATTGTAATAGACACATTGATCAATACAAAAAGTTATTCTCTACTATTCTGTTATTTCTCTTTCAACATGGTATCAGAGTAGACCATTTAATCCTATTTTTGTTTTTGAAGCCTCTCTAGAAGAAGAGTCTCTTTGACCTTCATTGTGATCTTATTCTAGCCACGCGACCACTCGCACACCCCATCTCTGATCTTACTACAACCATCTTTAATTTTTTGTTACTGCCCTCTATATTATTGTTGTCATCTGTGTTATTTACAAAGCAACCCCTATATTTTCTGATAATTATATATCAGCCTCTTTACAATCTTTTTCTACTACAATGGGAGATAGACATGTTCTTAAGGATTCGTTTAAGGAAACTCTCTTCTTCGGATCTATGACGAATACCAAATTGAATGGTTCTAACTACCTTCAATGGTCTTGTACGGTAACTGTGTTTCCGAAAGCTCGCGGCAAGGCATCCTATCTTCAGGATACCAAACCTTCTGATGAAACCAAAGTTGTTGTCTGGGAACAAAAGGATGCTCAGATAATGACCTGGTTATGGAATAGTTTGGAGCCAGAAGTCTTTAACAATGTTTCATGTCTTGAAACCTCTAAGGAAATCTGGGACACTCTTCGAGAGTTATACTCTTCTAAGCAGAATCTTTCTCGGATATATCAGGTCTATCAGGACATCTTTTCTCTTCAACAAGGTGATCACTCTATTGAAGACTATTTTTCTGAACTCAAGGGTATGTGGGACAAACTAAACATCTATCAGCCATTGACAACTGACTTAAAAATTCAGCAACAACACTAGAGGAATTCCGAGTTGCTAAGTTTCTCTTCGGGCTTAAACCAAAACTTAATGCTATCAGTTCTCAGATTCTCTTTGGGAAGGAAATTCCTACAGTTAACGAAACCTTTGCCTGAGTCCAACGTGCTTCGATTCATCATTCTGTTTCCGAGAATGATGCCCAATCTGCCCTAGTTGCTCCTGTTGGTCGTATTGATACTTCTGCTAGAAATGACCGTAGTCATAATGCTGGTTGTGGTCATGGAGGTTGTCGTACCAATGGTGGTCATGGCACTAGATATTGCACTAATTGTGATTGTAACAACCACACTGTTGAGTCTTGCTAGAAACTTCATGGTAAGCCCACTTGGGCTAATCAAGCCACCTTTGACAATGTTCCTCCTATTGTTGCTTCTGAGGAATAAGATGTTTTGACTAAGTCCGAGTATGATTCTATCACTAAGCACACCAATGCTCACTCTTCATCCACAACCAACCTTGTTGCTTCAGGTAATACTTGTCTCTTCTCATCATCTACTTCTCCCTGGGTCATCGATTCAGGGGCCTCCGATCATATGACAGGTAATTCGTCTCTTATCTCCAATCTTTCTCCAGTTGCCTTTCCATCTTTTGTTACTATAGCTAATGGTACTAAAACTCCGGTTCATGAAATTTGTACTATTAAGACTTCTACTCTTACTTTTTCATATGTGTTATATCTACCTTACTTTCCCTTCAATTTATTATCTGTGCACAAGCTTACTCAATCTCTCAACTGCTCAATAACATTTTATCCCACTCATTGTGTTTTTCAGGATCTAAAGACGAGAAGGACGATTGGTGGGGGAATTGAGAAAGATGGACTCTATTATTTTCAGCCATTTTCATACTCGGCTTTTGCAGCTTTCCACTCTAATGCTTCTCCGTACCAATGGCACTATCGTTTGGGGCATCCATCCTCTCTTAGTTTACAACATCTAGTTCCTTTTTTACCTTTGGTTTCTAAGTTTAACTATGATACTTATGAACTTAGTAAACACCGTCGAGCTTCTTTTAAACTTCGAGCAGATGAACCTTGTTTACATCCTTTTGAAGTTGTTCATTCAGACATAAGGGGACCTTCTAGAACTACTGGCTTATTTGGTGAAAATTATTTTGTCACTTTTATAGATGATCATTCACGTATGACTTGGTTATACGTTTTTAAAGAAAGATCTCAATTGTTCAATACTTTTCAATCTTTTTATGTTGAAATAACCAATCAATTTAATGTTAAACTTCTTGCCATACGAACTGATAATGCTCTTGAATATCGTCTTGGCACTTTTCAATAATTCCTTGAATCGAAAGGTATAATCCATCAAACATCTTATGTTGATACCCCTCAATAAAACGGAATTGCTGAAAGGAAAAATTGGTTTATTCTTGCTATAGCTCGTGCTCTCATGATCCAAATGAATGTTCCTAAATGCTTTTGGGGTGATGCAGTTTTAACTGCGACATATCTTTTAAATATAATGTCCTCTCGTATTCTGAAAGGAAAATTGCCTTTTAATATAATATTTCCCGATAAAAATATTTTTTCTATCCCCTCGAAAGTGTTTGGTTGCATTTGTTTTGTTCACAATCTTAGTCCCAATCGAGACAAACTTGATCCTCGTGCCCACAAATGCATTTTTCTTGGTTATTCTCGTACTCAAAAGGATACAGGTGCTGTAGTCCTACTTTACATAAACAATTTGTTAGTGCTGATGTCACCTTCTTTGAGGATACTCTATACTATTCTTCTATGAAGGGACAACTAGAGGAACCTCTTTCTGCTACACCCGTTATTCCTACTATTATTCATGCCCTTCCTCCTATTCTCAGGATTATATTCCTCATCAACCTCGGAGTGTTTCTCATCGTCATCCACACAGTGTCTCTGTTTCTCCTGTTCATAAGAATGTGGAGTCTACTTCATCACATCCCCCACCGGCCTCAACGTCTACAGATCCTCATCTTCCTCCTTTTAATTCCAATATTGATCTTCCTATTGCTGTTCACAAAGGTAAGTGCACATCTACTGAGCATCCTCTACCGAACTTTGTCTCTCTTGATCACTTATCTCATTCCTTTAAGGTTTTCTCTCATCTGTATCCTCTACTATTGTTCCTAAGTCTTATAAGGAAACTCTTTCTCATCCTGGCTGGAAAGCAGTAATGGAGGAAAAAATGTGTGCTCTTAACTTGAATCATACCTGGGATTTTATTCCTACACCTGCTGATGCACAAGTGGTTAGTTGTCGCTGGGTGTTCACTGTCAAACATAATCCAGATGGTATTGTGGATCGCTTGGAAGCCCATTTGGTTGCCAAAGGATTCACCCAAACCTATGGTGTTGATTAAACTGAAACCTTTTCTCCGGTTACCAATCTAAATTATGTTCATATTATTATATCTATTGCTACGTCTCTTGATTGGCCACTTCACCAACTTGACATCAAAAATGCATTTCTTCATGGTGATCTCATAAAGACAGTGTACATGGCTCAACCGCCCGGGTTTGAGTCCAAGGGGGAGTGTGTTTGTCATCTTAAGAAATCCATTTATGGACTCAAACAATCTCCACGGGCTTGGTTTGATAAGTTTAGCAAGACAGTTATTGCTCATGGTATGATTTGAAGCCAAGCTGATCACTCAGTCTTCTTTAAGAAGAATAACACTGGCATTGTCATATTGGTTGTCTATGTGGATGATATCATCATCATGGGCAATGACAAGAAAGGAATTCAGACTTTGATCCACCACCTTAGCTCAAGTTTCCTTACCAAAGACTTGGGTAAGCTCCGTTATTTCATTGGCATTGAGGTAGCTAGATCAAAAGCTAGTATCAGTCTATCTCAAAGGAAATACACTCTTAATATTTTGAAAGAATCATGCTATATTGGCTCTGAACCGGTTGCTACTCCTATGGATGTGAACTTTAAATTATTACCAGACATGGGAGATTCAGTTGATAATCCAGAGATGTATAGAAGGCTTATAGGTAAACTTATATACCTAACCATCACTCGGCCTGATATCTCATATGTTGTTAGTATTATAAGACAGTTCATGACCAACCCTTGGGGTGTTTCATTTAGATGCAGTTATTCGCATCTTGAAGTATCTCAAAAATGCCCCAGGACGTGGGCTTCTTTATTGGTCTTCAGGTGATCTTCGTATTGAGGGATATATTGATGCTGATTGGGCAGGTTCACCATCAGACTGAAAATCTACTACTGGTTTTTGTACCTTCATTGGAGGTAATCTTGTGACTTGGAGAAGTAAGAAACAATCTGTAGTTGCACACTCTAGTACCGAAGTTGAATAGCATGCAATGACTCACACAACTTGTGAACTCACTTGATTGAGGACTCTTTTACAGGAGTTTGGTTTTCCAGTACAAGAACCGACTCTTCTCTACTGTGATAATCAAGCCGCCATCCATATCGCTAGTAATCCCGTGTTTCACGAGCGAACTAAACATATTGAGGTGTATTTCTATTTCATTGAAGGAAAAATTGAGTCAAAAGAGATTATTACTCCTTTTATTCCATCCAATTGTCAGCTGACAAATATTTTCACCAAAGCTATTTCTAAAAGTGCCATTGATTCTTTATATTGTAAGCTGGGAATGATTGATATCTACTCTCCAGCTTGAGGGGGAGTGTAGTTAATATTTACAGTAAATAGTATGATTTTATATTTACCGTAATTAAGTATGATTTGATTAATATAATTAGGGTGATATCATACCATAATTAGTGAGATTTGTAATTACCTTTTTTATTTTTTCTTGGTCACCACTCCTTATCTGCCTATATAAAGGAGGTGACTCTATTGTAATAGACACATTGATCAATACATAAAATGTTTTTCTACAATTCTACTATTTCTCTTTCAATATATAGGGAGGGGAGTGTCCTTCAATTTAGAAGGCATTCAACCACTTAGCAAGGTTGTGGCAAGCCTTGGCTAAGGCAAGTATGGGAAAGCTTGTTGGCATGTTTTGACATGGTTCGGTGAAACGGTTGGTGAGGATGGCTCGATGCTAACACGGTGGGATGTGCTGGAGCATGCATGGCATGGCAAGCTATGTGTTCATGCCCACGAGTGTGCCAAATTGCCTTTAGCAAGGTGATGCCTTATCTTGGCATGCATTGGTGTGCATGTAATGCACTTGGCTCGACAAGCCATGTGCACACTAAGCTTTGGCTAGGCCAACTTACCTTTGGGGAAAGGCTGTGATACGAAAACAAGTAATGGTTGGTGCAGACTAGTTCAAAACATAGGCATGGCGTGGCATGCCTATGTGCTAAGGCATTGAGAAACCAAGATATGGGCATGGATAGGTGCATGCTCGCTAGTGATGGCATTGGTTCAGACTTGGCATTGCTCTCAAGTGCGCGAAGGCTTGAGAGGAGTTGGGATAAGGCATTTGGCTCAGCAAAGACAAACATTAGGCATTGTTGGCTGATGTTTGGCATAGATGGCTCATGATGGTATAACATGGCTAAGACTTATAAAAGGCTGGTCAAGAGATAGTGTGACTTAGACAGGCAGTTTGGGACACTCAACTGATTCTAACCATCAAGAGGCAATGTGGCATTGCAGGAGAATGCCACAACATCCTGACAGTTTGGAGTAAAACTATGTTGTAAGTGTTAACATTTGTATAGGCAGATTAAGAGTTTTAGAGAAAGTGCTTGTATGGTGCTATAGTGTGGTCTGTGAGTGAGATATTCCTTATACTATTATGTGATAATAGTGAAAGGTTGGGGAAACATTGATTGTGGTTGCCTGTAAATTATGGGTGTTTGTTTATATTGCATTCATATGTACAGTGTGTATGTGTGGTCCAAGACTTAGTGTATTTGAAGGGCACTAAGTGTGTGGATTGGTTGAACCAAGTTAGAACAAAGAGTGATATTGTGTCTAATTTGGTGCCATCATAGGGCCAAAATTCGTGGTGAAAATTGACCCATGTGACACCCAGTGCATGAATTATTTCGATAACCATAAATGATATTAATTATTAATTAACTATCCATAAATCATAGTGAATTGATTTTTAGGGTATAAAATGAAACCATATAAGATTTGTATATTAGAGGAATAGTTTAGATACTATTCACTAATAGTAAAGCAGATGTGGAAAAAAATGAGGCTCATTTTTCAGTTGGACGCCGCGTGATGCAATCCTGGCCATTTGATGAACTTCGATGAGAGGGCATTAGAAAATAAATGCGTTTGTACAACTCACGCCAATAAGGGCACTGGGTGGCCAAAGATTGATTGAAAAGGCAACCCAACCCACCCTTTAGTAATTGGGATAAAGAGCCCCAGACTTTACCCACTAACCATCATTTCATCGAAGCAAAAATAAAGGTCCCCTTCCCAGCCTAGTTAATAGCCATGTCATGAGATAGACCAACATCATATCCTTCCTTATTCGTCCCATCTTCGGCTTCATCACCTGCCTCCTCCATCATAGCATCCACAGTCTGCCCCACTACACCAGCACTCGAAATATATGTATTTGTTTAAATATTCTATACTTGTGTGTCTGGATGAATATGTATGAGTTTAAATTTCAAAAATATTAGATCTTTAAAATCACATAAAATTAAAAAGTAAAAGTTGAAGTTTTGGAATTTTAATACAATCCTGAATCCAGGATATTTTTATCATATTAAAACACAAAGAATTAGCATTAGAGCCTCAGATTTCATTCCCAAAAATTGATATAATTGTGCCAAACACATAATTATTTTTTAGGGCAATACTTGAGTCTCTTCAGAATGATGAAGTTCGTCCTTTCGCTAATGTGGTCAATAATATTTTAATAGTGGCTAAATGTTTTTTAAAAAATAATTGAAATCAATTCCTCCTATGGTTTTTATGTTGGAATTTTTTTTTTGATATTTTATAACCACATATCCACATCAGCTGAAGAAGTTTATAGTCTCCCATTATTTATTTATTTTTCCTAAGAGGATTATTCATTTATCGGACAAAAAGTGGCATCTGAGCCTCTTTTTGTCCTTTATCTTTGACTCGAGTCTTGGAAATTTCAACTCGGCTGGAGAACTAGTAGATTCTTTGCCAAAACCCCAAACATATATATATATATATATAGGATCAGGATCATCTCCATTCATCTTTTCTCTACCAATCACCAGTCGCCTACATGGCAGCTTACGTGGCAAAAAATGGGCCCCAGCAGTTTGACCACAAAATAAATAAATAAAAAGAAAAACATGTATATATACACAACAATGATATATAATGTTCCCCCCTTTTCATTTACACTATGCATATATTCCCCCCCAAAACTCCTGCCCAAACACCTTAATTAAGTAAAGGACAGGATGGTAAATTAACAATAATTAAATTTGATAATCAGTAAATGGCCCTTTATCTTCCTCAACACTTTTCATTATTGCAATTAAGGATATTTCTTCCAAATTATTCTTCAATCTAGGGGATTTCATCACAAAGCTCGTCGAAATCCTAGATTTCAAATCGCCCTTCAATCTCCCAAACCTTTATATCAGGTACGGACATTATATTCTTATCAACCTTTATTCATGTTTTGGTTATAGTTACAATATGTTGTTTAACCTTTGCCTCATTTAATTAATTTGTAAAGTCTATAATTTCAATTGCCCTTTATCTTCCTCAACGCTTTTCATTATTGCAATTAAGTGTATTTCTTCCAAATCGTTCTTCAATCTAAGGGATTTCATCACAAAGCTCGTCAAAACCCTAGATTTCAAATCGCCCTTCAATCTCCCAAACCTTTATATCAGGTATGAACATTATATTTCTATCACCCTCTATTCATGTTTTGGTTATACTTACTGTCTTTTGTTTAACCTTTGCCTCATTTAATTAATTTGTAAAGTCCATGGTTATAGGAAACATGCATATCTTTAGGTTGTCCTTCCTAGTGTTCTTTTTCCCCTTTTTCCTCACTTATATGTTTTGCATCTTGTTACCCTAGCCTGAATATCCGGTTGTGTAAAAATATTTGTTACCTTTGCCTCAAAGGAATTGATCATGTAGGTCAGTTAATATATTTGATTATATAGCATTTAATATGTGATTGTTCTAGTCTGTATTTGTTTGCATATGACGCATATCTATTTGGTAGTGTTAAAAATACTTGAAGTTATGTTTTTAAGTAGTTGTGAAATAAATCTGGAATAAAATTGGTGTTTATTACTCCAAAATAAATATGGAATAAGTTTTAGTTAGGTTTTTTTTTTAATTTTGTTTCATATATATATATATATATATATATATATATATTTTACATTGGAGATAAATTGTCGAGCAAATAGTTTTGTATAGGGCTTTACGTGACCGCTTGGACGATTATTTTCTAAATGTTTTTTTATTTTCTTAGTGTATAAAATAGCATTTTTATGATCAATCATATTGCGTTAGAAATATCCTTGGATTTTTACGCTTATTTTACATGTGCTGATAATTTGAAGTATTTTGAAATGTTATATCGCACTATGCGAACATTTGTGCGTTTAAGTTTAGGGGTGTATGTGGTTTATGGGTTGGATTGATCAGAAGAGTGTTAGGTGAAAAAATAAAAATAAAAATTAAACTTTCCAAGCCAACCTACGCTTGAAGCGTAACGAGGTGAATTTTGAAAAAGTGAAAATTATCCTTGTTTGAGCGTTGTTTTGGCCTGGTTTATATATGTATTTGTATTAGGATTTGTTTAAGGTATTTTTAGGAATTTTTTGTAGAAATTTTGTAGAGGTTTTAGAGTAATCCTAATCCGACAAGAAAGTGGAATGGAAGTACAAGTTGGAGTTGGATTATTCATTGTTTCTACTTTCCTATTCAGCCAATGGTTTTAAATGATTTTCCTCTTTGATTCTACTACATCCATCTATAAATACATCTATAGAGAATGCACAATACAAAATTCACAATAATTAAACAATAAGGCTAAATTCTCTTATTCTATTATTTATTCTTTTTCTTTCTATTTCGAGAGTGTTAGGATGGCTAGTGATCATGAGAATTATTCTGACCCAGAGGAATTCATTGAGGGTGAAGAACATCATGTAGAGGCCGAAAGTTCAAATAATGGAGCAACAAGCCGGAAAAGAAGAAAAACCATTCTGAGATCATTTCTGGAGTGCAGGATGCAATTTGAAGAGGTATTTCGTCCGGAAAGGATGAACCGAGTATTAACTGCACCTGGGAGGAAAATCCTTAAGGAACGAGGATTGGGAAGTTTAGAGCAACCACCGGGAGAGAATGTATATCCGGGCTTGGTTCGAAGGTTCTATCAAAATATGAAGATTACCGGACCACCAAGATTTAAGGTTATGTTAGCTAAAGTTATTCAGTGGAGTGCTCCTATAGTAATAGGAAGGAAAAGTATTGTCGATGCGTGGAATATACCGATTAGTAGTCCTGCAAACTTAGAAGGAAGACTGATGGAGCATCCTTAGGTATGGCCCCATACAGATGAGGAGATGGTGAGAAAATTGTGTGTTATGTCAGATCCAGGAGATAAGATGTGTGAAAATTGGTGGCTGAAGTCGGATCTGCTTTATTTGGATTGTGTCATTTTAGCTCAAATTCGACCGAATACTCGGACTAATGTAAGAGATCACACGATGCTTAAAATATTGTATGCCCTAACTCATGGGTATAAAGTGTGTATTATAATGATGATCATGGTTGAGATGTCAATTGCCCGAGCAATTGTGAGTAGAGAATGGGCGGGTGCTGATGACTTTGAACATTATCTTCCATACCCATTTTTATTATCAAAGATCCTTGCTGAGCAATTGGGTGATAGGATAGAAGAGTTAGATGAGAGGCGAAGGACAATTATGAAGATATATCCAGAGGAAGATTTGGATAAGTTGAAAAAGACAGCTGATTTCCGGATATGGTTAAAGAGCGACATGACTAGTGATGATGAAGAAAAGGATGGTTGAGATTAGGGTTTAGTTTTAGTATTAGGATTTTTTGTTATGCTTTGTTTTGTTTTTAGGGATGGTAGACCCTTAAGGCCACATATTTATTTTTTATTATTTTTTATTTTTGTAGGATTGTAGACCCGTAAGGTCAAATCATGTTTTTTTTATTATTATTATCATTATGTTTAGGGAAAATTACACAAACTACCCCTGAACTATGACCTAATTGCACGCGGTACCCCTTAAGTTTCAATAATATCATAAACTACCCTTAAAACCACCTCCGTTGTAACACTTAGCCCCTTCTGTTCAAAGTCAACGCCAGAATTGGTCAATAAAGGCTGTTTTTGTAGTGAACTTCCATTTTTGCCCTCATATCATTGCATGTTCCAATTTTGTATACAAAATTACTTAAATACCCTAAGTTTTTTTAATTTATATATAATGTTCCAAAATATGAATTTGTTTTTCGAAAAATAATTTTTTTGCGAAAAAGTATATATTATGTTCCAAAATATGAATTTTTTCCGAAAAATATATATTATGTTCCAAAATATGATTTTTTTGCAAAAAAGTACTTATTATGTTCCAAAATAGGAATTTTTTTTTCGAAAAATAATTTTTTTGCGAAAAAGTATATATTATGTTCCAAAATATGATTTTTTTTCAGAAAAAGTACTTATTATGTTCCAAAATATGAAAAATAATTTCGAAAAATAATTTTTTTGCGAAAAAGTATATATTATGTTCCAAAATATGATTTTTTTTGCAAAAAAGTACTTATTATGTTCCAAAATATGAATTTTTTTCCGAAAAACACTTTTTTTGCGAAAAATATATATTATATTCCAAAAGTTTTTGCAAAAAAGTACTTATTATGTTCCAAAATATGAATTTTTTTCCGAAAAATACTTTTTTTTGTGAAAAATATAAATTATGTTCCAAAATATGATCTTTTCCGAAAAATATTTTTTTTGCGAAAATATATTCTATTATGTTCCAAAATATGATTTTTTCTAAAAAATATTTTTTTGCGCAAAATATATACTATATTCCAAAATATGATTTTTTTCTGAAAATATTTTTTTTTCAAAAAATATATATTATTTTTTCCGAAATAATTCATATTTTGGAAAATAATATTCTCCCTCCGAAAAATATTTTTTTGCGAAAAATATATATATATTTTTGAATTTATAATTTTTGGGGCAAAGTGGACACCGTGGGAGTTAGTTGATAAAACTGGATAGTATAGGGGGTTTCTTGAAATTAACCCTAAAATATAATATAAAACAAGGGCTTTTAAGTAAATTCACGCACAAATCTATCTAGGGCTGTTCTAAGGGGTAGTAACTGATATTATTCAAACGTTAGGGGTACTCTCTGCAATTAGGTCATAGTTTATGGGTAATTTGTGTAATTTTCCCTTATTTTTAATAAAAAAAGAGAATTTTTAATTCTTTGCAAAATTGGTGTGACTTTCTGGATATGTTTGAAATTTCCTTTCCCTTGCTTTGATTGAGTATTTATGTTTTATTGAGTATATCTATAGGTGATTCAAATCAAGTTTGGGGGAGGGGATTCATGCATTACTTTGGAAGCCATAATTGAACTTTAAGGGGTAACTATATCTATTCTCCTATATTATTTTTAACCATGAGGACATGGTCTAATGTAATTTTGGGGGTGAGGGTATAGAATTATAAGGAATGGAAAATTTTCGGAAAAATATAAAATTTTAAATTTTGGAGCAGTTCTTTATTTCCACGTATGAATGTTTTGCATTACAAGTTAATTGAGTTTATGTTTATGATGCATGAGTGGTATGTAATGTAATATTCCCATTCATGAGAGTAATGGTTAGATCGAGTTAGTGAAGTGATGTGGTTTTACATGGGTGAGTGAATGAGTGAAATTGAAATAAAAAAGGACGACTTTGACCTATAAGCACAAACTTACATTCACTATGGGAAATAGGTTGATCTTTGACTATATAGTTGAAAAAATAATTTTGCTACAATAAAGCGGAGAAGGGGAGATGTTATGGTTGAAATGAAGAAAATTGAAAAATTATTTTGAGAAAATAAAATGCAAAAAGTAGTTATTCAATCTGAGAGACCGGGTCTTGGTATCACCAATATCATTGTTTATTTTAAAGGAGAGAAAACTAATGAGTATAAATCCCATGGAAGAAGCTCGGGCCTAGTTGGTCGAGACTAAATATTCTCGCTGGAAAGTCCGGAGCTTAGAAAAACAAAAAGGGATGAAAAGTGGAAAGATGGAAACAGTACGTTTTTATTAAAAATGGCAAAGTTTGATCAATCAAGTAGGAGAAGAGAAATTGAAATATCATAGTCGACTGTTCACAAGATCACGGATGGTTATCTGGATTCAGAGTAGAAAGTAGCGAAATCATTCACGCTAGTGGGAACCATTCATGACATGAAGCTTGTTATAATTGTTGTTCGGTAGTGAGTGGGAGTATTTACATCCATACTGTCTTTTGTATTATATCATGATTTAATTGAACTTGTGTGTGAACTCATGACTACGTGATTATAGAGAACTGAGATGTTTGTAGGTATCATCACTAGAAACCTTCATGAGACTTCACTCATCCACTAGGGGTAACCTAGAGGTTTAAAAGGCTTGTTACATGTGCTAGGTGTAATCGTCGACCCTCATGAAAGCAAGGGAGTAGTGTAGATTGGGTTAGGTTAGTTAGAGTAGATAGATTAAAATTCATCACAAGAAAGTTCATTGACTTTATTGTTAAGGGACTAGCAATATGTAAGTTTGGGGTGTGATATGTGTCAAATATTAGTCTTTTTGACCCCTTAACTCGCTATTGTTATGTCTTTTCATTCCATTATTTTTAATTTTTATGTTGTTTGCGTGTTAAAGCATGTTTCAGGAGCTTAATGGAGAAATGGAGCTAACTTTGGTGAATTGAATGAAGAATGTGTTCTTTCTATCCAATAGGAGAGTCAAGGAGGCAGTTTGAGACAAAAATGGCTCCCAAATGGGCAAAAACGGCATTTCCAGAAGCCGTCATCTTCAGAAAAAATTATCGTGGGTTTAAGACGGTCGTTTTGGTGCATTGACGAAGAAAAGTGGATTTCCATAAAATACCTATGCTTTTGCCTACACTTTAAGTTTCAAAAAGTGGTTGGAAATTACGCTTGGACCTACACTTGGAGGTACGCTTGGACCTATGCTTGAAGCGTAGGCCAGCTACGCTTGAAACGTATGTGCGGCAAGAATTTATGGTTTTGGAGATTTTTGCCTGTTCTACCCTAGGTTCGATGTGAAGACGTGCTTGTAACTCCAGACCTCTATATACATGTATATACACATATATTAGAAGATTAGGGTTTACAAGAAGTTGAGAGTGAAAACACTGAAAAAACTTTTTACACCATTGCCTATATATACACGATCATATATCAGTTTGAACGGGATATAAAGAGGGATATCAGAGGAGACGTTCATTAGGGTTGTTCAGTTGTGGAGGTTAACGTTCATACATTGAGAGTATTCAGAACCTAGAGATCTGGAGAAGAAGACTATGGAGATCGTTTCTACATCATCAATGCAGTCACCTTCCACTATAACCAACTAACTCGGTATCTAGGATTTTCTAGCAAAACCCTAGCCAAGTAATATAGTTCTTTCATTGTTTTCAATTGTAATGAGGACAAACTGTTGACTATATTGTGATGATTGTAGTAGTCAAGAGACCGTTCTGATTTGCAATATAAAATTATATGTTTGTTCTAAATTCTTGTCTTAGATAGAATAAATGTATTATTTTTCAGAACTATGATTATTCAATATGAGCAAGAACTCGGATGCTTAATTATGATTTTCTACATAATGGTGGTAATGAAACTTGAAACCCTAGGTTGACACATGTCGTGCCTTGGCGATTTAATATAGACATGCTTTAGTTTATTTTCATGCATTAGGACAAGCTTTAGTTTATTTTCATGCATTAGGAGTAGATTTGAGTAATATAATTGGCATGTACTAGTTAGGTCAGTCATGAGACGGGTTGTCACAATCCGGTTGATGGTATTCCTTTTTGGGGTCGTATTTAGCTATTTGTGGTACGACCTGATTCACAGTTATTGATCGTCCTGTTACAGTTGATACAGTGAGGAATTATATTACGCGATTAAGTGGTGGAATGATGAAAACCCTAGTTTTCTCTCATCTGAATCACAACCAATTTACTTTGCTTTCTAGATAATTATTAGTTAAAATAGATAATTTGGTCTTTGACTACCAGAATGAATCATTCTCAGAAAATATAATTCATTGTTTATGAATTGCTAAAGTGAACAATCTTAGTCTCTATGAGATCGATATCCCTTACTCAAGTCATTTGTTATTCTACAATTGATACGTGCGCTTGCGTAGGGTAAAACCTAGATTCGTTAAGGTGTTATTTTTAACCACATATTTTTAAACACCTGACGTCGCACCAACGGGCCATTATATTTTACTTCTTACTTTTTCCATGACACCACCATGACACCAGATTACCACCTACAAATACATAGTATCTAGAGGTGGATTTCCTATCATAAAAAGATCATGCCCAATCAGCATCGGAGAACCCCTCAACCCGAATATGACCATGAGTATTGTAGAGTAATCCATGACTCGTGGTTACTTTAATATATCTCAAAATATGTGTCACAACATCCCAATGTGAATTTCAAGGATTAGACATGAATTGACTCACCATATTCACAGAGAAAGCAATATTTGGACGAGTCACTACAAGATAATTAAGTTTCCCTACTAGACGCCGGTACCGATCTGGTTCAGGGAACTCATCACCATCCTCCATTGATAACTTGACCCTTGGAGTCATTGGAGTATCGCTTGGTTTAGCATTCATCATTCCTGTATCTCCTGGAAGATCCAGATCATTTTGCTGGCAAAGATATATTCCACGTTTGCATCTAGCCAACTCAATACCCAAGAAATAACGCGGATAACCTAGATCTTTAGTTTGGAACCGACTCTGGAGAAATATTTTCAATGAAGAAATACATGTATCATCGTTCCCTGTAATGACAATATCATCCACATAGACAACAATAAAGATGTTACCTGATATGGAATGGCGATAAAAGACAAAATGATCTTTGACTGCTCTCTCGAGACAAAATAAAAAAACCTGTGGAGACTGTTTCAGGCCATAAAGAGATTTTTTCAGACAACAAACAAGCCCAAACATCCCCCAAACCAACAAACCCGGGAGGTTGATCCAAATAGACTTCCTCCTGAAGATCACCATGGAGGAAGACATTTTTAACATTAAGTTGATGTAATGACCATTCAGAGGTAGTAGTAAGAGAAATAAGAAGACGAACAAAAGCCAATTTAGCAATAGGCAAGAACGTATCGGTGTAATCAATACCATAAGTTTGAGCATAACCTTTGGCAACTAAACGAGCCTTGAGATGAGCAACAGTCCTATCTGGATTCATCTAAGTGGCAGAGATCCACTTGTACCCAATAGGTTTCTTGCCAAAAGGTAAAGAACCAAATCCCATGACTGATTAGACTAAAGAACAAACATCTCTTCTTTCATAGCAGTCAACCAGGATGAAGAAGAAATAGCTTCTGAGAGATATATAGAATTCAGGACAGAGATAAAGGCATGTAATGACTGTGAGACACTTGCATAAGAAATAGTAGCAGAAACAGGATAATTGGCACAACCACGTTTATCCTTCTGGAGTAGGAACATCCAAGTCTGAATCTGAAGCAAGCGTGGGAGTATCTGAAGACGGGAGACCAAATGTAGCAAGAGCCGACACAGGAGCATCTGTGGAGAAGAACCAAACACCCAACACAGTCCACGAACATATATCTGGAGGGGAGGGGAGGAGTGGACGGGACGAAAGTAACCCGAATCAAGTCATACACCATAAAGTGATCAAGATATGGAGACAAAGGTGGGTCAACAGACAACACAGAGGAGGAGGAGGGAGAGGACTCGTGGAAAACTACATCAGCAGACACAAGAAACTGCCACAACTCTAGTGGAAAGCACTGATACCCTTTTTGTGTACGAGAAGAACCAAGAAAGATACACTGCAGAGATTTCGGATCCAGTTTGGTAACATGAGGCCTAATATCATGAACATAATAGGTGCAACCAAATATACGTAGAGGGAGAGGGTGAAGAGGTTCTTTAGGGAATAAGACCCTTTAGGAATCTCCCCCAAAAGAACCGATGATGGTTTTCGGTTAATTATATATGTAGCTGTCAATACCGCCTCACCCCAAAACATCTTTGGAATCTGCATATGAAACATAAGGGCTTGAGCAACTTCCATCAAATGTCTGTTCTTTCGTTCAACAACACCATTATGTTGAGGGGTATCTAGACATAAGAATTGGTGAATAAGACCATACAGAGTAATAAATGACACAAGGGGAGAATAAAAGTACTCACGAGCATTATCACTACATAGGGTACGAACAGAAATAGAAAATTGATTCTTGAGTTCAGCATAGAAAGCAAAAAAGATAAAAAATATTTTGGAACGAGATTTTATTAAATATAACCATGTCATACGTGAAAAATCATCCACAAAGGTAACAAAGTACTAAAAACCAGACTTGGACTGGACAAGGTCCCCAGACATTAGAATGGACTAACTCGAAAGGAGCACATGGTAGTCTACACTACTCACATAAACGTACTCTAGGTACACCATACCCTAGCGTAACATAGCCAAGCACTTTAGTGGCCGCAACGATAACCATAGGTTCAAAGGAACCAAAATCCTTATGATGACCATAAAAAGTAACATCCATAACTTGTACCAATGAAACTCTCACGTCCTCGAATACCAACATAACCATCGTCAATGTATATATACACAATACACATATGACACATCCACATATTCACAAAGGTGAACCTTACTCAAATCAGTACCACTACTCATGCCACCACATCAATCTCATGATATTATCCATAAGTATATCAATTCCATCACTAACGCTCTCATTATGAACAAGGAAAGCTAACTACTCAACCACTAAGGGCATGGGAACACTACCCTCAAGAATGGCCGCACAAGACCATGAAACCAAGCAAGGAATGAAAATTCCAATGCTAAACATATGAATAACCGGAACATCACATCAATATGGAGAAACATCCACCCATGACGAGGAAACATCACTACGTATGTGGAATAAGCCACACACGTTATAACCGAAACTCAAAATGAATGAAAGTATGAGACACATACCGAGAAAAAGACACTCTCAAGTCAATCGAACAAACCCAACTCTAGGATTCCTATGACGTTCCACGAGGACGAAGAAGGAACAAAGTAACATGCAAGAACCACAGAACCCAACGTCCGTTTACAACCCCACGGATCAAATGATGACACAAAAGGAGTGGCTCGGCATCACGCTGCGACCAACACTCAAGAAAGGTGAATCTAAGCCGATCCTTCAACTTTACAGAAATCATCCCTAAATACCACTAATCAATGCATCATGCATAGTAGGAGAAGTGGTGAAGCACAAGGGAGATAATGAAAAGTAGTTGTAAGAAGTACATAAATAGGTGCCATCGAGTTATACATCGAGTACTCGGTGGTGGAAGGTTCGAGTACTCGGTGGCTCTTCCACCGAGTTGTACACCGAGTACTCGGTAGCCATAGAAATGCCCAAAACTCTTGGGCAAGAAATGAGGATCGCGCATAAGTAAGCAAACTTACGCACTCACTGAGTACTCAGTAGAATCATCAATGAGTACTCGGTGGCCCCTAGAATGCAAAGTCAAGGAATGAACCCAAAAATCTCTGAAAAGAAACCGGATGACTCCGAGCTAATCCCGAACACACAGAAACATCTATAACACCATGCGGAGTGACTCAACATCTAACATGAACCAAGAAGAATGGAGAATGAAGAAGGAAGTCCAAGCATGACAACACTTCAACAAAACTGGGAAAACGATCTAACAACTCGATTCCCAACCGTGAACTTAATTCACTCTCAAAATGACAACTCATCTCAACCACCCCAAGTGGTTAAGGAAACCACCTCAAGAACAGTCCTATTCTTATGATATGAAAGGGGAGACCTAGTAGCCAAAACTCGGATACTAACTAGGTTCAATCAAAACTACCTCCAATCCGTTCAAACCTCGATTCCCATGTAATATCTTCTCTCTTAGAATTCTAATGGAATCAAGAACCGTTACCACACAAGTGACTAGGATCAATCATCACTTCCCCTAATCAACTCAAAACCTTAAAGTATAATAAATGATACATTCCTCAAATACAAAAGAAGTATCAAATGGCCATCACTACATAGCCAACCAAAATCCCAAACTATCAAAGATCGAACACCCCTCAAAGGTATAAAAACATCAAATGGTCAATACCCCACTACCAACCAAGTTTACTCAACTATCACCCACCTTCTCAAATGTCACATTTCACAATCGACCCCATAATCCACTATCAACTTTACTTATCATAAGAAAGACATAGAAAACTAGATCACAACCCCGCCCAAGGGCATATAAGCACATAACAACAAGTATAAATATTCATCTCATAGTATACTTCAAAACAAACATGCAAATCATATTCTCGCATCATTCAATTCCACTTGAGCATTTTAATAACATATGAATTATATCACAAAATTCACATTAAACATGTTCCTCAATCACATTGAATAATATCATGATATACATGTCAAATGGAATCACATAAATGCTACATAGATGCAATGTGACTTAACATCACCCATGGTACACACACGACCACACACACACACTAACTCCAAGGGTCAATGGATTATTCTCTAACACTTCATTTTTATTTCTCATGAATGAAGGTAGATTTATCGTATCAATTCTTCTCAAGTGATTTTTCTCTCTTTTCACTTTTAACAAGGAAGACATCAAACATGACGCGGTCTTGCACATAGGATTTGGACAAGTCATCCCCCTACCTTCTGCGTTTCTCGAAAGATTAGTTATATGGGAGCAAGAAGCAGCTCCTGCCCAGTTGTTACGATGATCCCGAACAAGTTTACTCATGCAAAATTTCACAAACGGATATAGACCAACACCAATTGAATTCTCAATACAAAAGGTGAACACCATATGCACTATGTCTCAATGCATCATATACCAACACAAATATGTATTACATCATATTTATGAACAACATTCTCAAAATGTCAACATGAATGCCATTAATTTTTCAACATGCTTTTAAATCTCATTAAAGCAATAATCAACAAACATGCTTTCTCATGCACCATTCATGTTCCAACTCATCAATTTTTCCTTTTATTTCACAAGGATAACAATTCTATTCATTTAGCATGCTTTTATCTCAATTAAAGCAATGATTAACACATTAATTCATTTTCATGCATAAGCTTAATGTTCAATATAGAAACCTCAAAATTAACAAGAATGGGGAACTAGAATACGCTCTAAGTTCATAATCCCATAATCCACCAATCATCTACAATCGCATCCCAAATCACTATCCAAGGTAGCTAGCCTAATTATGCTATCATGGCTACACTACCAAAATCCATAATCCTATATGCATAATTATACTTATACATACACACCTCAATACTCATATTCACATATATATGCATACAAGTATATTTCAACTTCAAAAGTTCGCACTCATAACCCATCTAGCATGCATCATATAACTATTTCAAGGATGATATATACATGGATTATAGCACATAAACACCAATAAACCCTAAATTCATATTTCTCAAGTTTACACTTAGCAAAAATATATATAGGGTTACGAAGCCCGAAAACGAAATCGCACACTCATGAATCAAAGAACGAGAGATTAAGAATATTTTCGCCTACCTCAAATGAAGAGCAAAACCACACCACCACACTAGGCCTATGAAACCCTAGCTTTCACCCGAAACCAAAATCGAATAAACCAATCGGTGAAAAGCTTCATCATAGCCTCCTAAGAATGAATCAAGACCCAAACTACAATGAAAACAGAAATCAACATATGGTTTGACAAGAAAACCCAAAACTAGGGTTTGGGAAAATAATTCACGAAGAGAGAAAACCACTTACCAATCCACGGCTCAAATGGAAGGCAAGACTACCACAACCAACTTCCGTGTTGAAGTCGTCACTAAAATCCAAGCCCAAATAGATGAAATAAGGAAAAGATTGAAAGAAAACCAAGTGGGAGAGAGTAGGCTGAGTTTGGAGAAGAGGAGAAGAAGAATTGAAATGTTTTTAGGTCAAACTTCCTTAAATAGGCAATCTGTGAAAATTGCCGAGTTGCACCAAAAGTACTCGGTAGATAAATAGTCGAGTACTCGATAAACAATCTACCGAGTCATACACCGAGTACTCGGTAGACCTGAAACAATAATTGCATGAAAAGGCTCCAAGGCTCCAAGATGACACCAGAAAACTCCAAAATAATCTGCGACACATCCAAACACTCCAAAACACATAGGAAGACTCTCATACTTCCTCAACAACCCACACACAAGTGAAATACCGAGAATATCCCTCACTCCCAAAAGTTCCAAAAATAAACATAAACACATAATCACATAAGTGCTACACCGAAACATCTACAATAAACTAAGTAACACATTCAAGCACCGAAAATGCTCGACGAAGCATCCACAAGAAAACGTTATGACGAACCCATATAGTCGCCAATGAAATACAAACCCATGAAGCCGGAAATGAAATACAATGAAGTCGTCCCACTAAGTCCAAAATGTAAACGCGGAAAATTTACACGTATCAAGACTGCACAAGACGTCATGAATAAGTGATGTCACAAAACGTTAACATATGGAAAATAATTCCAGAAAGGAGAAAGGAAAACTTAGGGCGTTACATATTTTGTCTTTCTATTTGAGATGGAAGCATAGGCATGATTTTTAGGTCCTGTTTGGATTGACTTTTCAAACAGTGTTTTTGGCTTCCTGGAGGGAAAAGTTTTTTTGAACGGTGATTGGCAAAAATTTTAGAAGAGGTTCTGGGCCTTGAAAGAGCATTTTAAAGAAGTTGGGGGTACTAGCTTCTTAAAACTGCTTCTCCTTCTCTTTTTCTTGTACAAAAAGCCAAAAGTAAAAACTATGCCAAATAAGGCTTTAGTCGGCTTAATTTACCCTTGTTATAATTTGTTTTATAGGTTTCTTGGAAAGCAAAAATAAAGATTGGACATAATGCTACAGAAGACAAGTAGTGCTAAAGAAGAGGAAAACGGAAGAAACGTACAATGGAGTTTGAAATATTCAGTTGGAGGCTCTCAAGTTCTCTCTTATGTTATCAAATAGACTCGAGTCGACCACTATAAAAGACTCCGGTTGTTGTGTAAGGCTATGACTACATTCAAAGGTGCCAAAGTGAAGCTCAAATTCCAATTATCGGCCAGGGACAACGTTAGCTGAGACTAATAATGAGGAACAAGGTATGTTACCATAATGATAAAGCTTGTGTATTCAAATCTATAAATAACTTATCTGGACATAATTGATCCACATTTATGGGAAATTCGTAGCCACTCTTGTATTGCCAAGCAAATATAAATGACTCGTCATACAATTGCCACTAATTAAGTGACATATCAAATTTTATTTTTCTTTTTTCTTTATTTTTTTATTTTTTTGTTCACTAGTATGGCACATTCTGAATAAGAAATCCCGATAGCAGCAGTACATTTTATTTCTATAGGATTTTCAGACTCGCCTAAAATTACAGTGCAGGGTAAGATGTTAGCAGGGTTATTATCATATTTGTACCGTACTAAGATTTCTATTCTTCATTAATAAATATAAGTGATGAGAACTTCTCATACACTTAATTTTTTCCTCCTAATTATTTTCAGCTTGGTATCAGAGTCAAATCCCGTTTAGGGTTAGGGTTTGCAATTGCGAATCTGAGTCTTCTGATTCACACTGCTGCTCCCTCTCCTTCTCTGTTCTTTAACAATACGTAGTCCTGATCGTAATCTAAGCTTCCAATTTATTTATTTATTTTGTTTCTTGAATCTGATCGCGAGATGCGATAAATGTTGATGTGTTTATCAAATTTGTTTATTATTTATGAGGTAATTGATCGAGATGGCTACAGGCAACGAGTCTAATATTTTGACCGCTTCATCGATTGGAACGAATGAAGATGTCCAGTCCTTCAACTTTGTTCATGATAATCCAAATCTAAAAATAACCTCACAACTACTACTAGATGGTTTGAACTATGTTCGATGGGCGCAATCAGTGAAATTATTTGTTGTCGGCCGTGAGAAGATAGGGTTTCTTCTTAGTATAGAGAAAGAGCCTACGATTTCAGATGCGAAGTATGCAAAGTGGTTCTCGAATGATTCAATGGTGAGAACTTGGTTGATTAACTCTATGTAACTGACAATGTTTGCTGGGTATTTGTTTACAAATAATGCACATCTTATTTGGGAATCTCTTCGCAAGTTCTATTCTCAGAGAGAATAATACTCGATCTTTCAACTTTCCAATGAGATTGTAAATTTCAAACAGGGTAATTAGTCGCTTGGAGCATACTATGAGAAACTACGATCGGCTTGGGAAGAATTATCTCACCATGATAGCTTCATTGATTGGTCTGTCAGTGCAGTAAGCTTGAAGGATCCTTCTCCACTTACTACAATCAAGATTTATGAAAATATTGTGGAGAAGAATAGAGGTTTTCAATTTCTTGTTGGGCTCAATCCTGAGTTTGAGTATACAAGGGTTCATTTACTTGACAGATCTCCGTTTCCATCTCTGGAGGAAGCACACGTATATTGTCTCTCTGATCCGAGTCGTCGGACACCTACCCTTCACATCCCTGGGTTTCTCTCCGAGTCTTCTACTATAGCAGTCCGTTATGCTTATCCATCACCACCATCAGTTCCTCGATAAATGTTTCCTACAACACCACCTAGTCTTTCTCAATCATCTGCACCTTCCGGTAATCCTTGTTTAAGTAAGAAGTGTGATCACTATGGCAAGTGGGGGCATCTAAAGGCCACGTGTCATACTTTACATGGTCGTCCTTCGGGTTATCAATCATGCTCATCTCAGTCCTCTGCACATTTATATGTGGACTCCAATGTTCCAGATTCATCATCTTGTAGTGCTCTCTCACAAGACAGGATCACTAGGTTCCAACAGTTTCTGTCTATGTCTTCCATGCAGTAGGTTTCTCATGCAAGTAACTTTGCTTCTGCAAACAATGTTTCTGCATCTTCGACTATGCCCTGGATTGTTGATTCGGGTGCCACTGATAACATGACTGGTATGTCTTCTTTTTTCCAATCGAAAACTTCTAGTTCTTCGAAAAGGACAGTTAGTCTTGTCGATGGGGCTAAGTCTCCTATTGCAGGGAGGGGTGTATCCCGGTTACTAATTCACTATCATTACCTGATGTTCTTCATGTCCCTTAGTTGACTACTAATCTTATTTCTCTTAGTAAACTCACCAAAGATCAAAACTGCAGTATAACTTTCTTTCCCACTTACTATATTTTTCAAGATCTGGTATCACGGAAGATGATTGATAGTGGATGTGAAGAGGGTGGCCTTTATGTTTTGAATGAACCTATCACTTCAGTCTTTCCTTAGGCTTTTCAGTTACAATCTCCATCTAGTAATGAAAATGTCAAACGGATATTACGTTGGCATCACTATTTAGGTCATATTTCATTTGAGTATTTTCGTTATTTGTTCCCGTCTTTTTTTTTAAAGTGCCCATATCGGGTTTATCTTGTGAGACATGTCAGTTGGATAAACATCATTGTAGCTCGTATCCCTTAAGTATTAATAAAACTTCATCTTCCTTTGATATTGTGCATTATGATGTTTGGGGTCCTACTCTAGTTACTTCTGTTTTAGGATTTTGTTATTTTGTGTTGTTCATTGATGATTTCTTGAGGTGCACTTTGGTTTATCTAATGAAATTCAAGGATGAGGTATCCTCCAATTTCCAAAAATTTATCGCTATAGTCCGTAGTCAATTTAGTAAAACTATCAAACTCTTCCGTTCCGATAAGGGCAGAGAATTTCTATCTCATGAACTTCAAATTTTTTGTTATGTGACTGACATTGAGCATCAAACCTCTAACACTCAAACTCCCCAGCAAAATGGAAAGCCAGAAAGGAAAAATCGCCACATCCTTGATCTTGCTCGTGCAATGTGTATTGGTATGAATGCTCCCACATGTTTTTAGTCTGATGTTGTTCTTACGGCGGTATACCTTATCAATCGTTCTCCATCTCGAGCTGTTGGTTTTCGCACTCCATATTATATTCTCTATCCTGATCATCATTCTTTTCAAGTGCCACCTCGTGTATTTGGTTATGTCTATTTTGTCCAAGTCACCGGATCTTCCTCTAACCCTTCATTCGAGCACGCTTCGTTCTTTAAAGGCGATGTACTGTCTCAAGGGGAGTGGTTTCTAGTTTCTCTTATTCCTACGGAAGTTTTACCCTCTTTTCCTACTTGTGTTCCACTTCCGTTGAATGTACTGCCACAACTTAATAGGTCACCACGAGTTTCATCTTCAGGTCCACCTTTACAGGTTTATACTCGACGGCAAGGCCAACCTCCCTCACTAGACTGTTAGGACTCTTTTGTGCCCCAGGTTCACCTATTGTCGTTGATTCACCCTTACCAAGTATTCACTATCCTCATATATCATCTATTCTAATTTCTATTGATCTTGATTTATCAGTTACTGATAATGTTGATGATAGACCTATTGCTATTCGGAAAGAGAAACGTACTTTAGGCAAACCTGCTCAATATTCGGACACAACAACTTATTCTATCACTGATTACACTTTTGATCATCGTCTGTCTCCTACTTACAGATCCTTTCTCGTTTCTGTCTCCTTGGTTGATATACCACGTACAATGGCAGATGCTTTGTCCATGACTCATTGGAAGGCTACGATATTGGAAGAATTACATTCACTGAAGGTAAATAATACTTGGGCATTGGTTCTTCTTCCACCCGGGCATACTGCAGTCAGGTGTAAATGGGTTTTCATGGTTAAAGAAAATCCATACAAAACAATGAGTCGGTATAAGGCTCGGTTAGTTGCCAAGGGATATGCACATATACATGGTGTTGACTATTAGGAAATATTTGCTCCTATGGCCAAGATGAATACGATTCACGTCATTTTCTTTCTAGTTGCATCGAAATCTAGGCCTTTTTTTCAAATGGATGTGAAGAATGCCTTTCTCAACGGGACATTGCAGGAAGAGCTTTATATGTCTCAACCTCCTGGTTTTTTGCTTTTTTTTTGCTTCTGGCTCAGTTTGTCAGTTGAAAAAGTCTATATATGGACTTAAACAGTCTCCTCGTACTTGGGCTAATACATTTTGTGCAGCCATGATTGGTTATGGATATGTTCAGAGTCAAGCTGACCACACCCTATTTCTTCGACAGTCAATTAAGAAGGTTGTTGCATTGCTTATTTTCAGGTGAAGGATCTCGGTCTCTTGTATTACTTCCTCGGGATTGAGGTTGCACGTTCTAGTTCTGGTATTTTTATCTCTCAGCACAAGTATATTCTTGATCTTCTCTCTACTTCGGGGCAACTTGTATGTCGTCCCGCCGAGACACCTATTGAACAGAATCATCATTAGGAGGACCATGAGGGGGAGTTATTGGATAATATTGGGCAGTATCAATGGCTTCTTGGGAAGCTTCTCTATCTTTCTCTTACCCAGCCTGATATTTCATATACGGTTGGAGTTCTCAGTTAGTTTATGCATAAGCCACGTCTTCCGCATCTTCAGGCAGCTATTCAGGTGTTTCGCTATCTCAAGGGATGTCCTGGACGTGGCATCCTATTTCAAGACAGTGGTCATTCTCGGGTTGAGGCCTGGACTGATTCTGACTTTACAGGTTCGAGATCCGATCAACGATCCACTTCTGGGTATTGTACCACTATTGGTGGTAACTTGGTTACATGGAGGAGTAAGAAATAAGATGTTGTATCTAGGTCCAGTGTTGAAGCCGAGTATAGGGCAATGGCTCAAGGTATTAATGAACTGATATGGCTAAAGTATTTTCTACAAGATCTTCGTATACATGTCTCTCTTCCTATAACACTCCACTGTGACAACAAATCAGCTATTATCATTTTGGCTAACCCGGTGCAACATGACCGCACAAGAAATATAGAGATTGATCGATATTTCCTGCGTGAGAAGCTTATTTCTGGATAGATTTGTGTTCTATTTGTTCCAACTTCGCAACAACTTGCAGATTTTCTCACAAAGACTTTAGTAGTAAATTATTTTTAGATGTTTTGTCCAAGTTGGGCATGTGCGATATCTATGTTCCAACTTGAGGGGGGGTGTTAGCAGGGTTATTATCGTATTTGTACCCTATTAGTGTTTCTATTATTTATTAATAAATATAAGTGATGAGAACTTCTCATACAGTTAACTTTTTCCCCCTAATTATTTTCAACTCAAGGAATATGCAAATAAGCTATTTTGTTAGTATGTGTAGGCATAAATATTATTTTATTGTACTCTAAACTTGTAGAGGGGTCTACTAATTATAATAATTTATCTATATACTTTATTGTCTACATAATTTTATTTTGAACTCTTTATTTATCTATAGTACATATCTTACTATTTATACATTGCATTACATAATATATTCTTCACAGATTCCATTGTAATTTTTTATACTTCAATTTAATTGTTATAACTTTTTGATACCGTGCATCGCGTGTACTTTTTCCTAATTACCTATAAAAGTGTGAGGCTTTATAAATATATATCGATATCTGTTTTATATTATTTAATTAAAAAAAATGACAACAAAAGTTTACACTACGCTTATTTGTTTTATATACTTATTCGTCATTTGTTATAAAAAAAATTTATATGTTATTTTATTTATTTTCTAGAGTTGGAAATTTTAACTTTTCTATCTCTCTTAAGTTGTTTTTATGTGTACTATTATTCATTTTAAGAGTTAACTCTTTATCCCTTTAACTAATTTCCATCTCTTTTTTATTTATTTATTTTGTTTTACATTATTTTTTTATGCTTAATTCCCATAAATTATTCAAACATTACACATAATCAAATCTTATTATTTTTTTATTATTTCATTTTATCAGTTTTCCCTTTTTATATATATATATTTTTCGTCCTATATTAATTTTTCTAAATTTTGTGTATTCATAAATGACAGAGTGGTTTAGATATAGATTTAAAACTAAAAACAATTCAACAAGTTTATTGCTAGGGTGGAAAAAGATTAGTGAAATTACCTAGACGATAGTGAAAACTGCCTAGAGGGGGGGGGGGGGGGGGGTGAATAGGTTTTTTGTCGATTTTATGATCAATTAAAATTATTTAGCAGAAATTTAATTTTAATCAGTCACAAACCCTAATTCTCAATTCAATTCTCAAAACAGATCAATCAGGAAAATATGAATATAAGTGTAGAAATTTAAATCATGGGAAGATAGAGATTTTTACGTGGAGAACCTTGGAAAGACTCCAAGTAAAAATAACGGATACACTCGAGTATCGATACACTATGAATCAGAAAAATTGTACAGACTCTATGAAAACAGAACTTACAACCTCTATAATTTGCCGTTATTTACTCGACGTCTGAAATTCTAGATTCATTCGCGCTCCACGAAGCTCTCACTCCGATCTCCGTACTCAGATGGCTCTACTTCTCAACAGATCGAATAACCACGAAGCCTCCTGCTTCGATCTCCGCACTCAAACGGCTCCATTTCTCAAAACGGATCAACGCAACCAAGTTGCAGTCAATAATGTGTAGATTTTTCAGTATCTAGATGATTCAATCGTGTATGAGATCGTCGATGTGGAAGCACAATAGAATCAACTCCAAAATAAGAGATAACTAGAAGAATCACTCAATGATATTTTCTCTATCTATATCAAAAACTCTATAGAAGAAGATGGATGATAGAATACTGCAGAAAATCTCTCTTCAAAGCTTAGCCTTCTCTATTGTAGTCCTTGGTATTTATAGACAATGATGAAGCAAATCGTAAGTTCGCCCTTTCTCATAATTTCACATCTCACAAAGTTAAACCTTATATTCTGATGAATATAATGTATATTGCACGTACTTTTATGTGTGAGACTTGTGGATGCATCATATAACCAAAACACGCACAATCCTTCCATAGCGTAGCCTAGCTACGTTTGAAGCGTAGGTTCAAGCGTAGCTTGGAGCGTACCTTCAAGCGTAAAACTCCACTTTCTAGTCACTTTTTTATTCTGAAAGCGTAGGCTTAAGCGTATGTATTTTTCTCCAAGTCACGTTTCTCCGCAACTGTGTCAAAATTACCCTTTTGACTCCCCGATATTTTTTGCTTGATTTAACGGCTTTGGAAAATACCATTTTTGCCCTTCGGGAGATATTTTTACTCAATACTTCCCTTCTCTTGTATTCTTCACTGCTTCAATGCTTTATTTTCCTTTGTCGAAACTTGTAGATGTTGTTGAGACCAAAATAACCTATCTAACACTCAACATGGTTATAATCTATAACATGCCATAAATAAACAATACACAAAACTGATCTTATAAACTCCACTTTCTAGTCACTTTTTTATTCTGAAAGCGTAGGCTTAAGCGTATGTATTTTTATCCAAGTCACGTTTCTCCGCAACTGTGCCAAAATGACCCTTTTGACTCCCCGATACTTTTTGCTTTAATTGACGGCTTTGGAAAATACCATTTTTGCCCTTCGGGAGATATTTTTACTCAATACTTCCCTTCTCTTATATTCTTCACTGCTTCAATGTTTGATTTGTCCTTTGTCGAAACTTGTAGATGTTGTTGAGACCAAAATGACATATCTAACACTCATGGTTATAATCTAGAACATGCCATAAATAAACAATACACAAAAGTGATCTTATAATCTCCCCCTTGGCATTTCTGAGACAAAATCATATTTTACAATATAGCCTCACAAATAACAACATAACATATATACCTATAAACACACACTGACAAACATAGATATAAATTGTCACCTTACTTTCATGACGGTCTACCAAACCTGTAACCACAACACTTAACAAACCATTAAACGCAAGTGTGCACACATAATGATCATCATTCTCCCCCTGAGAATAAACTCCCCCTTGCTAATACTTCTCCCTCTTAATCAAACAATCTTAACCAAACAATCTCTCCCCCTTACTTAATACCTCTCCCCTTTTTTGTCACTAAAATGTTAAGCAAAAAGAGTATATGCCATAGAAACAATGTAGAGATATGCAAGAAAATACACAACGATACAGAACTATATTAGATCTTATCCAGATTCTCAGGTTAATAGAAATCTCTACTATGCATGACCCTAATACTAATGCATGAATGCACAATGTCATGAATAAAAGCAAAACAAAAAAAAAATTGTATTTTAGAAATATATGAGCAAGGCTATAGAGACACAAAGCAAATCATTAACACATCATATTCTTAAATCTATCTCATTGATTATACACACGGTATAGAAGAAAATCAGCACACCTACCTTGTAGACTCAAAATTGCACAAGTCAAGTTTTGCAAATTTATATATATATGAAAATTCTCATGTGCAAGCACCAAGGTAAAATGAAAAGAATACATACTAAACTTGATACTCTTTGCACCAACCGTGATGATAATTCAATCCAAGATCCAAACTAGAAGTCAAAAATAAAAAATACTTCTCTTTGTCACACAACTTCCACATTTCATCTTTTCAACTTTTTCACCATCTCCCTTTTTATCTTTCTAAGCTCCGGACCAATTGAGCCCGAGCTTCTTCCATGGATTTATGCTCATCAGTTATCTCTCCTTTTTATATTGAAGAACTGTTTTTTGCATTTTTTTTATATCATCTTATCCTTTCCTCTTCTTTCACTATTACCACAACATTGATACTCATGCAAAAGATATTTCATGCACAGACCAATCTAGCATAGCTCATGAACCTTTATACCACTTCAGGTTAAATGAAAAATTAACAGATTCAACAGTCATTACAATCATCTACAAAGCAACAAGCACCTAAGATTAAGGTTTTGTAACTCAAAATAATCATGCCAAATGATTATCCAAAAAATCTTAGGTCAGACTGATATCTCTATTTCACATATACATAATTAGACAAGTAAATGTGAAAATAGAGTAAAACATGACAACTTTTGTACTCCAGTCAAGCTCAAAATTCCCTAAAAAAAAAATAATTTGCACGCATGAATAAATATGATACAAATGCATGTATAACTATCAATTCTAGGAATATAAAGCAACGTGTACCTAGAATGATAGATAAAAAGATATATATTCTAAAGAAAGCATACCAATTGATTTCCTAAGACTAAGATGCTTTTGAAAATCTAATGGTTTTGTAAAGATATCTACCAACTGAGAATTTGTGGATATGAACTCTAGAGACATTATATCATCTTCAACAAGATCACGAATGAAATGATGTCGAATATCTATATGTTTTCTCCTAGAGTGTTGAACAGAATTTTTAGAAATATTTATTACACTCGTGTTATCACAGAACACAGTCATCGTGTCTTGTGAAAAACCATAATCCTGCAACATCTGATGCATCCACAAAACCTAAGTACAACAACTACCAACTGTTATATACTCAGCCTCAGCAGTGGAAAGAGAAACACAATTCTACTTCTTGTTATGTCAAGCAACCAACAATTACCAACATAAAAACATCCTCCACTAGTACTTTTTCTATCATCAACATTACCAGCCCAACCAGCATCAGAAAAAGATATGATATCTGTATTAGTTCCTAATGGATACCACAATCCATAATTCACTGTCCCTTTAACATATTTGATAATCCTTTTCACAACAATAATATGAGACTCCTTAGGACTTTCCTGGAATGTGCACACAAACCAACACTAAAAGCTATGTCAAGTCGACAGATAGTCAAATACAACAAACTCCCAATCATACTCCTATAAAGTGTAGGATTGACATATTTGCCTTTATTATCTATGCTAAGCTTGACACTAGTACTCATAGGAGTGCGAGCATCCTTAGCCTTTTCCAAACCAAACATCTTTACTAATTCCAAGGCATAACTAGTTTGAGAAACGAAAATTCTATCACTTAATTACCTAACTTGGAGCCCTAAAAAAACGTTCAATTCACCAATCATGCTCATCTCAAATACATGTTTCATTTGATCTCCAAACTAATGAGCAAGTTTATCATAAGTGAAACTAAACACAATATCATCAACATATATTTGAGCAACACTGTATCACTCTTAATTTTCTAAATAAATAGTATTTTATCCACTCCCCATCGAATAAAACATGTTCCCAACAGGTAGTCAGTCAACCTTTCATGCCAAGCTCTAAGAGTTTACTTTAACCCATATAAAGCCTTTTTCATCTTATACACATGACCAGGATAATGAGGATATTCAAATCCTTTTGGCTGCTCCACAAACACCTCCTCGTGAAGAATGTCATTCAAGAATGCACTTTTTACATCCATCTAATACAACTCACAACCAAGATGACATGCTATAGCAAATAAAATCCGAATAGATTCAAGTCTTGCCACTAGAGCAAACGTTTCATCAAATTCTATACCCTCCAACAAAGTATAACCTTGAGCAACAAGCCTAGCCTTATTCCTAAAGATTGTACCATTTTCATCCTTTTTATTCTTGAAAATCCACTTGGTACCAATCACTTTTATCTCCTTCGATCTAGACACAAGATACCACAGATCATTCTTAACAAACTGTTGAAGTTCTTCTTGCATAGCATTAATCCAATCACTGTCTTGAAGAGGTTCTTTGACATTTTTAGATTCCAAGGAAGATGTATAGCAAGCATATGAAACCTCATTCCTAGCCTTTCTCCGGGTCACCATCATTTGATCAATAGATCCTATAACATTATCCAAATGATGGTACAACTTTACCCTTACAGATGGCTCCTTGGAAGGAGTAGCCTAAGAATCACAAGTTTGATCATGTGATTCTATAGGACTAGAACTACCATCATGAACCACATTATCCTCTTTACCAACATCAGAACAATCATTTCCTAACTGAAATAATGGCTCATTATCTTCCTCCTCAACTGATGTTGGATGCTCATCAACACATGAGTCATCAAACACTACATTGGTAGATTCCATCATCGTTTGTGTAACACCCCATATTATTTTTCCTATTTTCTGGGATTATTTCGGATTTAATTTCGGCTGTGACGTCACTTGTTCATGACGTCATGGTTATTCTTGGTATCTCACGTGTAAATTTTTCGCGTTTATGTCTTGATACGACGGAATGACGCGACCATTGACTTGTTGACTACTTCGTGGAGCTTCTTTGACAATTACGAGAATTGACAGTGAATTTAATGTTTCGAACTAGTGAAACGTTGACGTGAGTTCTGGATTCGACAGCACGACCCTGCAATTGTCTCTTTGGCGATTACGTGACTTGACGTGACAGTAGTATTTTGAACTTAGTGAAACGTTTAAGTCGGCTCTTATTATTGACTCAGTGGATTTGTTTTAACGGTTGACGTTTAGTGCTTCGACTGGCTGATGATACGATTTATATATTCGACGTTAAATGTTTTGACTCAGTTGTTCGAGTCCGATAGTTAGTGTTTCGGACTTGATGAAACATTGACGTGAGTCTTTCTTATCGATTATGTGATTTCGTTGTGACGATTCACGACTAGTGCTTTGATTGGGTGGCAACACGCTTAGTATGTCCGACATCCGAGGCTTTGACTCAGTCTTTCGAGATAGGTATTTAGTGTTGTAAGGGTTCGACGTTCTTGTTTTCCCTTGTAATGGGATTAGTACATGCTTTGTTTCTCGTGTTTCTACGTGCCCTATGTGTTTATGTGAATTTATGTGTATTTGTATTATCTTGTTCGTTCTTCATGTTTATACGTACGTGATAAGTGTAATGCGATTTTGTTTAAACCTGTAGCGTTTAGTACTTCGACTTGACGACACGTTTGGTTTGTTCGGCATTTATGGTTTTGATTCGATTGGGTTAGTGACGACTGCGGTGATCGGGTAGTTGAGTCTCGTACCCGGAGTGTTTATTTTGACTTGTATTATTTCTTGACTATCTGTAGAGTTTACGGGGGCGCAAGATAAACATTGCGAGTCGATTTGTGATTTATTTTAGTTTATATCCGACTATATAGCCGAATTATTTATTCCGGACTTTATTAGTTATTCAGAGTACCGTGGGGTTTTCGGTGATTTAATTGGTGGATAAATTTTGTGCCCCAGAGTTTTATTTGGGCCTATATTATTTATTTGGAGTCTAGCGAATTTTATGGGCCCACGTGGAATCATTTCAGTGTCCCCGGTATATTTTACAGGATTTATTTTATTTATGCGAATTTAATTATGATTATATATTCATGGGTGTATAATATATATCTTGGGGTTAAAGTGTGAATTAGCAAGACATGAGAGTCACACATGTAAATATGGAAAATTGGAGAGTTGTTAGTGTAATTTAGATATATGTATGTATATATGTGAGAAATATATGGGGGTTATAATGTGATTATGGAGGAAGTCAAAGTTACATTTGCAATTACCCCATAAATCTATGTATATGTATATCTATACACGAAATTACCTGCTACAGACCTGCTCTCTTCCTTCTCTGCATGAAACCACCTGCTACACTCTCCTCTTCATACGATCGATTATGCGCTTCTCCTTCTTCATTGACGATCGATGAGAGAGAGAGCTCGGGAGAGAGAAAGTCGTGAACTATGGAGTTTCGTCGGACTGTGGGTTGCGGCTGGGACAGGCAACGACGGTCCAGGGGCGGCGGCGGAGCAGCGGTGACAAAACAGGTGGTGGTTGCCGTTGGGTCGCACAATGGCAACACGCGGCAGAAGCGAAGCAGGCCTGTTCGGCCGGAGCTTTGGGAGGCTGGTTTGGTGACTTCCGGTGGTCTGATGATGACTATTTTTGGTGGGTAGCTTCGTCTCTACGTTGTGTTCATCATACTAAAATTTGGTATTTTTCCGTTGAGCGGTTTATCGGGAAATTCAATTTATAGGTTCGAATTTTCGTTTGGGTTATATTAGATCTATTCAAAATTATTAACCAATTGCTAATGGCCTTCGTATATATCGTATAGGTTGTCGAGACAGACGTTTTGGTATATTCGAAATATTTTTTGGGCGACTTTGGTTGACGGACTCTATATTCGGGCACCGACACTATTCATTGTCGGACAAATCGGGACTGTTTGTAAGCGTATTAATAGGTGTGAATTTACATATATATATTATTATATATATGCATATCTGACACTCAGTAATAGTGCGTAGAAAATGTTAATAAATCTCTGTTGTATGTTTATGGGTAAATAAAAACATTTAATTAAATTCCTAGTGATAGACGAAAATCTAGGAATTTAATAAAATTTATAAAGTACCCATAAATAGATTAAAGGATGTTGGAATTGGAAATTATTGTGGAGAAATTAAATAAATTAATTTCCTTGAGAAATTGAATAAATTATTTCTCGGAGAATTTAAAACAATTATAAACCTATTTAAATTAAATTGGTATAGGCGGTTTAGTACCCCCTTGAGCTTGAAATAGGTTTATAGAAAGTGTATATGGACCTATATCCGGTTAATAAATTTTTCCCCTATTATTTATATTTTATTAAAATTAAAATAAGTTAGGGGATTCACGAGAATGAGGGACGTTATAACTTATACTTGATTTTAGTTCCCTTATTGTTGATTTTCTCGTAAATTATAAAGAAATTAAATTGCGAATTTAAATTGTCTAATTATTCCAGAGGTGGACTAAATTGAAAATATTTTTTGGAGAATTAAACTAAAAGCATGCTAGCCTATAAAAGTTATAAAGATTGGGTAATCGAGAACCCGATTATTTCTGTGATAAATGGAAATTGATTTATTGTATAATTGAAATTGTGAAGCATGCTTTGTATGAGATTGTTTGGCTTTTATGCCGTGCTATTGAGCATATTAAATTCATATGGAGGCATTTTTCATTCATACAACACCATGGTATATATCTATTGTTTCGATGCACGTTGCATGCCTCAGTTATATCACGTACATGTCTGGATCGTTTGGAATGTCGCAACAACTGGCCAGGGGGTGGTCTAGCACCCAGGGAGCTAGTAACTCTCGATTCTCTAGTCGTTGGGGGTGATGGCTAGGCCTCACTCGCCAGTTCCCGGGCGGACTTGTGGTCTCCGCATTCTATTTGGCGACGCCCACCTTCCTGTTGTGGGTTTGTTGCCCCAACAGTGAACGGTTTGGGATTCCTGGATATTTGTTTCACCCTCTAGTGGTTAGGGTTGCATTGGAGTTGCATTGTCATTGCATTGACATTCATATTGAGCATTTATTTGTCATGTGCTTATCTGTTAAGATTATATGTTATTATTGATTATTGATATTGAGCATGTGATGTCTGAATTTTAATTAAAGATGTGTATTATTCTCTTGGGTGCTAGGGCGCGGTGTTTGTGATTGATATTTTAACCGTGGTTAAATTACAATGAAAATTGTGAAATTCCTAGTGTAAAGGAAACCGTGAAAACTTAAAGTTAAAAAGTGAAAAGTGACCTTGGGGCGTAAGGGTTCCCCGTATGTTAGGCTCTAGTTGAGCTGGGTTGCAGTATATTGAGACTTAGTTGAAATTGTGATCTTGGCCACATAGGCCTTTGTGATTGGCGATTAGTATCATCACAGGATGATTGCTAGACTTCTCCAGTAGTGTGGAGTATTGTTCGGGTAAGGGTCGGATAGAGCTCATTAGTTTGACCATGTTCCCTTAGCTTTTACAATTTTGAGCTTCGGGTAAGGGTCGGATAGAGCTCATTAGTTTGACCCTGTTCCCTTAGCTTTTACAATTTTGAGCTTATCGCTCATTATCCCACTTTACAGTGTATGAGTTATAGATTGTTCCTTGCCGTGTTTACTGAAAATCTCCTTCCGTAAGTACTCTTGTGAAGTTAGTGAATTCTGGGCATGGTTTGCCCCGTTTTTGAAACCTTAGTTATGGTTTGGATCTTTGGAGTCAAACATTCAAAGTTTTGAAAACTTAAAGTTTGGGGATTTTTATAAAATGTGTTCTTTGTTTACCCTAAGACTTGTTAACTAGTTTTGAAAAGATAGAAGTTTAAATACCTGTTTTATAAAATATGTTTTGAATTCTTAGTACCGGGAGTATCGGTAGAAAATCCATTTTTGAAAGAAATTTCAGAAAATTCCATTTGAAATTGTTTTGTAAAAGCGGTGGATTAAGGCACGGATTGCCCCCGTTCTAGAGATCTCGAAGTTATTTCCGAGATCTCGTCATCGTTAGAGGTCGGTAAATCCAGATTCATCCTAGCTTATTGTCTGGGACTTCTTCCTATGCCCGGTTTTGTTTGGGCATTCTTTCAGGATTATTTTTATAAATTTTTAAATAAATGTTAAAGGTCTTAGGGCCAGATTTGAAAGAAGTTTAAAAGCGATTTTAAAATGATTGTTAGATTGAACTCTAGTAGTTCTTCTTTCTCCTATAGTTATTCCTTGGGTTTGAGCCCGGACTTGTAATATAGGGTTACGCACACATAGTGCAGTTCATATTGTTTCGGTTGGGTTCGGAGACGTTGGAACCAAATAAGATTTGACCGGGTCCCAACTTTTTCTTAAAAACAGATTGAATCCTTCAAGGTTCAACGTTTTTCTTTAAAAACCCGAGGACCATGACATCTGGTTGGGACTAAATGACTCCAATACCCCTTTCTAGTGCCTAGATAGACAATGTGAGTTAGAGATAGTTCGGTTGGTTACCGAATCCGGTGTGGAGATAGTACCTTCCCTTTTGATGTTTCTTCGAGTGAACGGGGTGGTTCACTGGTTATTGTAAGTAGAAGAATGGTTATGATGATTTACTTTCAGTAGTCCTAGTGAGTGATCTATTTTACCTCATAGGAACCTTGTGTTGCCTGCTAAGTGCACGATATGGTAGATAGTTAATCTTGTTGTACCACTAGATGAGAGTGGAGTTCGGATTTGTTGTCTATAGGCCTAGGTGACAGGCTTAGTTATTTACAGGACGTTATATATATATATATATATATATATATACACGTATACATGTATTATTTATATTTTGTTGATCTATGGTACTTACCGATATCCATAGTGTATTTGAGGTTGTTGATGAGATTATTTTGGGGTCTCTGTTTGCCGTGGGTGCCACATGAGGCAACTGACCGACCTAGGATAGATGCATGCACGCGGGATGGTTAGCGTTTTCTAGACGGCTATGAGTGTGATGTTTTGATATTATGGTGAGCCCCCGAGGTGGTGCTCACCCCCACAACAGGTTGCAGGTTTGTAGGTGGATGTAGCACGGCATGCTTGGAGGCGACGATACAGGTGATTTGGGACGGTAGTTTTGTTCCTCCTTTCTAGTCATCTTTACATATTTTTTTATTCTCTTGGGAGCCTGGTTGTTGGCAAATTCCCTTGTGTTGTATCTTCAGTCTGTGTATTTATTATTTTGGGGTGCCATTGCATCTGTTCGGCACTACCATTGAGTTTTCTTTATTTTTATTTGAGCTTGGTGGCTCAGTCGGTATTTGTTGTTTTGGGGTACCTTTATACCTTTTCGGCATCACCATGTGGTTTTCTTTATATTTTCATTTGAGCATTTGAGGCTCTATTGATTTTAGAGGGGTTTGGAGAGGTATTGGTGTTATTTGCCACTACCTTGGCCCTATTAGGTTTCGGAATGTAGGGCTACGTGCCATTGTTTCTATTTCTGTTATTATGGTCAGGTTCTTTCATTGTGTTGCTTTTGGGTTGCCCGGATATTCCATTTACAAACGGAACTCTGCCGGATTTTCATTAAAATTCCTTTACTGAGTTTCTATCACTCAGGTGACATGGAATACTTCATTTTCATTCTTATTCCATGTATTTCGATGTTATTGTTAATCTGAGTTGTCATTTTTCGTGACGTCACACCTTGGGATTCGTTGATTCTCCGGATTGGAGTCTCAGGAATAACGGGGCGTGATAGTTTGAGTTCTAAGATTAAACACCATATATGTTTGACTAGTCAATGAATAACCCAAAAATATTCTTTCATTACTCTTAGACTCAAACTTTCCATTAGATTCACGATCTCTAAGAATATAACATTTTGTTCCTAAAACCTTGAAATATTTCACATTGGGTTTCTTGCCATTCCATAGTTCATAAAGAGTTTTTAAGGTGTCAGGCCTAAGATAAACTCTATTTGAGGTGTAACACGTTGTGTTCAACGCCTCGGCCCAAAAATACCTAGGAACATTCTTACCCTATAGCATAACATTGGTCATTTCCTGAATAACCCTATTCTTCCTCTCAACTATACCATTTTATTGTGAAGTTTTCGGTGCTGAAAATTCATGTTTTATTCCTCTCTCATCACAAAACACTTCAATTTCTGAATTTTCAAACTTTCTTCCATGATCAGTCCCCACTCTAGAAATGGAACAATTCTTCTCAGTCTAAATTCTTAAACAAATCGTCTTAAAACTTTCAGAAGCTTCAGACTTTTCACTTAGAAATCCAACCCAAATCATCCACCATGACAAAAATATACTTATTTCCTCCTTTGCTCATAGTCCTAGTGGGGCCCATTAAATCAATATGCAATAGCTCTAAAGGTTTAGAAGTACTAATGACATTTGTCATTTTGTGCTGACATCTGACATGTTTACCCTTCTTACATGATCCACACACAATCCATTTTGCATAACCAAGCTTAGGGAATCCCTTAACAATTTCACTTTTAGTAATTTTTGTTAATTCTCAAAAATTAACATGTCCCATCCGCTGATGTCAAATTTCAACTTCATCAAGTTTAAGTCTATTGCATGACAATTCAGAACTAGGAGCAATGCAATAACAATTATCAGTTGAATGCATACATTCCATCACGCAATTCCTAGAAGAGTCAATGATCTAACACTTATCAGGAGAAAAAGTGACTTTATGATTGTTATCGAATATCTGACTTATGCTCAACAAATTTGCTTTAAGACCCTCTACATAAAGCATATATTATAGTTTAGGTAGACCATGAGTCACAACCGTACCTTTTCATATAACCTTCGACTTCTTTCCATCACCAAAGGTGACTATCCCACCATGACATTCCTCGAGAAATCCAAACAATGACGTATCTCCATTTATATGCCAAAAACAACCACTATCTAGATACCAAGAAGTAGACTTGCATGCTCTAAGAGCAGTATGAACTACAAAATAGTGTAGCTTGCCTTTACTAATCCATGACTTCTTCATTTTCAGAAATCCATTTGCCAATCTTGATAAATTCTTCACTTCTTCATTCAACACTCGAATTTGATCTTGAACACGATCTCCCTGTTGGATTCTTTGTTCCTTCACTGACTTCAACACCTTCTCTCTTAGTTTCGAATACCTCAGTCGAATGTGACCTCTGACACCACAGTGGTGACATACAAGAACGAACCTCTGAACTCTATTAGTCAACCTCCTATAATATTTAACGGTAAGAAAAGGCTTGCTTTCAATAGGTCTTTTGACATAGGCTTGAACACTAGGATTCCAATTTGAATTTCCTTGTGAAGAACTAGATGTTACATGGGAGGCCTTTACAAAGGTGGTTTTTGCAACAACATTCGAATTCGGCATTACTCCAACAAAACCCAAACCCTTTGTATTTCCTACTGATTTTCCCTTACTCAACATCTTATCGAGCTTAAGGATTCCTTCAATCCATTTACAAAGAGTTAATCTAGCATCTTTCAGCTCTTTTTCCAAATTCTCAATCTTAGTAGATTTCTTAACCACGTCCTTATTGAGATCATCTACTAACTTCAAAGCCTGAGTTCTTTTTAGTTTAGACTTCTTTAAATCTTCAACCAGCTTGGCCTTTTGAGTCTTTAGGAGATTTTGAGTTTGAGAACTTTTGAAAAATTCATCTTTTAAATAATGTAATTCTTTGTCCATGTTAAGACTCTTAGTCAACACTTTCATGTGATTTTTGTGAAGTTGTGATGTCTTATCAAGTAATTTGTCATAAGACTCTTGAAGAGTGTCATCACAACCTTCATTACTCTCAGAACCTTCTTCTTCAGACATCACCCAACTTGTAGCAACTTCTCTAACCTCCTAGCTTTGTGCAGCAAACTCAGTGAAATTCTCATAATCATCACCTATATCTGAGTATGTCGCATCACTAGCTGATCCATTATTAAAGTTATCATCCCAACTAACAGCTAATCCTTTGAATTTATTCTAAGTGTTTGCACACTCTGCAACTATGTCACCATATCATTAACATTCAAAACATTGAGGTTTCTTCTTTTTAGGATCAGACTTGTCCTTCCGAAGTTGAGTCTTATTTTTATTTCTAGACTCACCCATCCTATCTCCAAACTTTTGTCCTTAACCACTCTGCTTGGCCTTAACAAATTTGTTCAACCTCTTAGCAAACATGGCAATGTCAGTCAGACTCAACTCACTTTCTCCATCTGATTCAACACAATCCACCCTAGTGATTTTGAAATCTATGCTCTTCTCTTTAGTGCCACTAGCCTTTTTAGGGGGATTTTTAAACATCTCCATTTCATAATATTTTAAGTTCCCTACCAATTCTTCAACTTTAATTTCTTTAAGACTCATAACATCTAAGATGACAATAACCTTAGATCGAAAATGTTCAAGCAAAGACCTAAGTATTTTCTTCACTATGGTTGTCTCAGGAATGGGTTCACCTAGATTATGACAACCTGTGACAATATCAGTTAGTCTCGCCTCAAAGTCAGCGTAGAGTTCATCCTCCTCCATCTTTAGCTGTTCAAATTGAGAACTCAAAATTTGAAGTTTTGATTGTTTGACCTTTGACGTCCCTTCATGGGTCAATTGGAGAATATCCCACGCTTCTTTGGCAATCTCACACGTAGCGATTCTCTTAAATTCACTTGGGGTCACCGCATTGTACAACGCATTCAACGCTTTTGAATTCCAATTTGCATTGTTCGTCTCAGCATTAGTCCACTCGTTCGACGGTTTCACTTTAACTTCGTTAGTCGCATCATCTTTCACCATAGGAAGTGAATATCCTATCTCTACAGCATTTCAAGCTCTCTCATCTAACGATTTTAAAAATGCTCTCATTCTCGCTTTCCAATATGTATAATTCGAGCCATCAAACAACAGGGATCTATATATGGAACCTCCTTCACGAGGCATTTCCATCGTCTAAGTTCAGAAACTAACCCTAAATAGTTAACCTAAATTGGGGCAACCACGCTCTGATACTAATTGAAATTACCTAGATGATAGTGAAAATAGCCTAGAGGGGGGTGAATAGGTTTTTTGTCAATTTTATTATCAATTAAAATTATTTAGCATAAATTGAATTTTAATCAACCACAAACCCTAATTCTCAATTCAATTATCAAAACAGATCAATCAAACAAATATGAATATAAGTGCAGAAATTTAAATCATGAGAAAACACAGAGATTTTTACGCGGAGAACCTTGAAAAGACTCCAAGTAAAAACCACGGATACACTCGGGTATCGATGCACTATGAATTAGATAAATTGTACAGACCTCTATAAAAACAGAACTTACAACCTCTGTAATTTGTTGTTCTTCACTCGACGTCTGAAATTCTAGATTCACCGTGCTCCACAAAGCTCTCGTTCTGATCTCCATACTCCAACGGCTCTACTTCTCAATAGATTGAATAACCATGAAGCCTCCTGCTTCGATCTTCGCACTCAGATGGCTCTGCTTCTCAAAACGGATCAACGCAACCAAGTTACAATCAACAGTGTGTAGATTTTTCTGTATCTAGATGATTCAACTATGCATGAGATCATCGATGTAAAAGCACGATAGAATCAGCTCCAAAATAAGAGAGAACTAGAAGAATCACTCAATGATTTTTCAATCAACAACTTTGGAAAATGCCATTTTTGCCCTCCAGGAGATATTTTTACTTAATACTGCACTTCTCTTGTATTCTTCACTGCTTCAATGCTTGATTTTGCCTTTATCAAAAATTGTAGATGTCGTTGAGACCAAAACGACCTATCTAACATTCAATATAGTTATTGTCTAGAACATGCCATAAATAAACAATACACAAAAGTTATCTTACAATAAAGATGTAGATTCTTCATCAAATATGACTTTTGGTTCGTTATTGTGCAGCTCTTACATAACGACAAAGTGAGTTTGATTGTGAGAACAACTTATTTATGGTAATAAACCCAAAATTATACTTTCATAAATTCATTTTATTTTCATTCATCATCCATATACATGTATACATTCAACTTTTATATCTGTATTATATACTATAGTCGAATAATTACTCAACTAATATAGTTAATTTATTGAATTAATTAATTGAATATGTTTGAGTATATATTTTTTTATTTTTTTATGAGAAGGGTTAAAAAATAATCATAATTCATTACCAGTAATTGAATCTCAATATATAGTTAAATTATTTCGTTATCTCTTTTGATTATTAATAAAATATTTTACTATGATATTTTTAGTGGACATTTATTCTTATGAGATGCGTTTAGAATAAATATTTTATAATTTAAACAAATTTATCAATATATTTTATCTTATCTCAAAATTTGAATTTTTTATAAAAAGTATGATTATATATTTTTGTGTCTTACTTAGATATATAGATTATATATAGATGTTTTTAGTCAAGTGGACTCTAACTTAAAATATTTTATTTTTTCGAAAAAATAAAAATGCTTGTGCATAAACGGACACTCCAAAAACGTGTCCTGAATTTTTTTAAAATCGGACACACCATGAATACGCGGAGGATGGGTCGATTGATTCCTTGAAAGATTGATGACTTATAAAGCCAATATTTTAGTGGATTGCTTATGAAACTTCAACAGTCCTTATCCAATATTTGGTTTTAAAAATACTTAATATCTTTATTCCTCTTCATCTTATGAGGGAATTGAGAACACCTATTTATTTATCCACTATTTGAAGAGGAACAAGATACCAATCACAAAGAGCTGAAGATTTGATCTTTATACATTCCAATCTTTGTCTTCAATCAAGAATTTTTTTACAATATAACGAGAGAGAGACTAAGATGACGGATGTTGGGGAAGATACATTTGATTCTTTGGATGGTAGTGAAATAAAGGATTTTGAACATGTCAGACATTTCATTTAACCTATTTTTTTATTTTTTATTATAATTTTATTTTGTTCTCATTATTTAAGTGATAAATGAAGTATTTGTGTAATATAATATATATATATGTATATAAATATATTTTTTTTATAGACGTGTCAAAGGCGTGTCGTGTCCTAATTTTATAAAATTTTCCGTATTTTTTGTGTCCATGTCGTATCATGTTCATGTCCCGTGTCCGTATCGGTGCTTCATAGTATACATATAACCCAAGTGGGTCAATCCATATTTACATATATTGGTGAGTAATTAGTACCATTAAGTTGCATGTGCAGGCAAAATGCACTGCACACACAAGGTGACAAGTTTTATTTTCTATAAATATTCCAAGTAAAATGTACTAACACCACATAAATAACCCATGCTATTGAAAGTGCATATGCCACACACCCAAACACGGGCCACACATGGGCACAAATCATTTTGTCCTTTTTATTATACTAGGAGTAAGCATGTGTGCTCATGGTTTAAGACTCGAGGTGAATGAATAAAATATGAAAGAAATACAAAAATTTAATAATTTTTAATCATTTAAACTTACATAGGTATTTAGTAAAAGATAAATATAATAGATAGATATGTACTAATTGTAAAATTAATGTAAAAAATATTGTAATTATATAACAAATAATTTTAAATGGAATAAGATTATAGAATAGAAGTTGTAGTGTTAAAATTAAAAGTATTGTATACATATCAGAATTATAACATATTATTAAATTAAAAAATAAATATAACAAATAGATATATATACGAATTGTAGATATATATATGACTTTAATAATAGTTATACTTATGGAGAAAGACATACCAGTGGTACTGTGTGCAGATGGCGTATATCAAATTTGACTCCTATTAATAGACCGTGTATGACTATTGTAAGTGACGTAACTTATAACCACGTATCCTTTCACAAATAACCTTTCATTATAAAAGGTGTGTGTTATAAATAATAGGTTGAATTCCAAATATATGTGTCTTTCGGTTTAATTCAAAGTGTATGTCTATTTATAATCAACCAACCAAGATGCACATATTTAGATAATTAATTATATTTTTTTATTCAAAAAATATTTAGAAATAATAAGAGTGTGTGTGTTATAAATAGTAGGTTGAATTCTAACCAAATGTGTCTTTTGGTTTAATTTCAAGTGATATGTCTATTTATAATCAACCAACCAAGAGGCAAGGAAATGAGTGAGGCTAGATATTTTGAGTGTAGAGAAACCCCTAAATACCCACCAACTTCATATAATTACACAAATGACACTTAAAGAAACAAAATCGCAATAATGTGCCAAACATGCCCTTACGAATCCGAAGAAAACCGGAAATTTATATTTTAAAAAATACCAGGTGTCAAACCCGAATACCGGGCCCACCGGGTATGTCCTGGGCCCATCGAAACTGCGAAAACAAAAAATATACACCCAGGATGAAATAAACCGAAAATAAAGTCCGCGAAAAATCTAATCATCCCAAACTCGCATAATAACACGTAATAAATCAATTTTAATCACGTCTAAATAACTAAAATAATATAGGAGAATCCCGGATGTTACATCAATGAGGCAATATGGTAATTTTTACTTAACTTTAATATAAGATGAAAATACATTATGAACTATTTAAAATATAAAATTAAACTTAAGAAAATAGTAATAAAATATATAAACTTTAAGACCTAAATGAGTAATATTTTATGATTATATAAATAAAACCTAACCTAATAAAAATTCGTTTGGTCATGTGTTACTAATCCGTCTGACCATGTCTGATGCACGTGTATCCATGTGAACCCGTTCGGCACCTCAGCCTGCGGAAACCATAAACACTTCGGGTTATCTCAAAGAGTAATTATATAGTTGATCATCCTCCAGAAACAATATATATATATATATATATATATATATATATATATATATACATACGGCAACCTAATAAAGGTCTATCCGTGCTTACTAACGCTTTAGAGTAACTTACTGCTTTTGTGCATGTTTAATTATTTTCTTAATGCATGATGTTAGTTTTAGAGGTTCACAAGTCACGTATATTCTGATTTTCGAAGTCTAATGTGAACTGTCTTGTTGCATTATTTATGGATTACGACTGAGTTAAAATTATACATGTAAGGTTGGGATATAATCTCATTCGATTAATCGGTCTATCTATAAACATACAATAGAGAGCAGAAGACTTGACATTACAAGGATGGCACTGAATCTCCCATACAATTTCTCAAATCCTAGACTGCTGGATCAAGTATGTCCATATAAGTTAGTTACAGAGATTTGCATACACCTGCTGTATCATACCTTGTTCCTCACTATTACTCTCAGCTGACCCTATCCCTGGCCGACAATGGGAAGTTGATCTTTGTTTTGGCTCCTTTGAATGCATTCACAGCCTTGAACAACAATCGGAGCCCTTTTTCCAGTGGGTCTCAATCTGTAATAACAGAAGAGTGGACAGAAGAGCTTCCACTCTTTTTCGCTTTCTGATCCCTCTCTTGGTGCTGTGTGCGCCACTCATTTTCAAAGTAAGACAAATCCATCTCTTGGTGCTGTGAACTCTGCTTATCTGCAAAGTAAGACAAATCACTCTCTTGGAGCTGTGAGCTTTGCTTATCTGAATAGTAAGACAAATTCCTCTCTAGGTGCTTATCTACATAGTATTTGGCTCCTCGGAATGCTTTCACAGCCTTGAACAACACGCGGAGCTTTTGCCAGGGGTCTCGAATCTTTCTTGTATACATCCCCAACTGCACATTTCGAACTCCCTTGTAGCTTTCTTCTGTATTCCTCTTTGTCTTTCCCTCAAAATCAGCAGCACTTGCCTTCCGTAGCCTAATGTCGTCCAATCTTTTCTTAGAGCAAAAGTACACAGAGTAAATTAAGAAGACTAAGAACCATGCCTCAGCCTCAACTGGATAAATAAAACAACACTGATAAATAATCTTTTAGCTTTGGCTAATCTAAATTTCCCATGTTGTCAGCAAATCCTCCTTAGACTTTGAAAGCTCTAAATTTCTCATATTTCAGATACCAACACTTTTAGCCTCGAACAGGCTAAACCAACCGTTTAAGGCAAGGAGCAGTCTAATTTTCTAAGGTCTATTAACCAACCATGGTTTCAGAATAGGCTTAATTTCTTAAGATTTCACATAATTGATAGACTTCAATTACTCCAAACTAGATAACCAACTTTATGGACTTCTGATATTCTGATTCGGTTCCAGATAACTGACTAAGAAGGCTTCACATACTGTGCTCTTAATTTAGACCTACAGCTTAAATAGCAAGAAAATAGTTTTAACATTAGATTTCAAACCACCACCAAAATCGACTTCAAATAGCTTTTTTCGTTTTGAATAAACACCCAGTTAAACTTCCAATAGTTAGATCCAAGTTTGGCTTGAGCCTCGTTCTTATCATGAACAATATCCCATGTCGATCACAATGGTTGGAGGTCAAAAGTCAAAGATGACAAAACTGATTATGAAACAGAGTTAGGCAGATCAATGATCCATTGACATCTACAGGGGTAACACTTTGGTCATTGACTCGTGTGAATAACCATTCCATCTTCCTTGTTAGGATATACTTTCAATACTAATTACGATGACTCATGATACCTTGACTCGTGTATATAACTATCTCAAATTTGTTGATGGGGAATAATTTCAATACTAATTGTCATGAGACTGATATCTGATGCTTTTGTAAATCACCAGTCGAACCACCACAAGAATCAATATATAGAAACGAAAGATATTAAGAAGCCATGAAGAAAAACCACTCTTACAAATAAGTATAAACTGTACCTGTGTAATGGGGAGTGGCACACTGACAAGTTCGCTTCCTCCGAAGATTTCAAAGCCTCAACAACTTGAGTCTTACCTACACCCCTGCAACCATGCAAATCCATATATTTCAATGATTCCAAGGGCAGTGAACATGGTGACTGTTCATGCAGAACAAGGTTAGCTAGCATATCACATGCATATATGTCCAAACTTGTCAATGACTCTAAATTTCCAAGCCCTTGAACCTCTGTCAGCATCATACAGCTTCTAACTGATAATCTCGACAATTTTTTCAAATTTGATAGATTCGGCAACCTTTCCAGCGAAGAACAGAATGCAAGAGATATATCAACTAGATTTGTAGGTAGCCCCTGTATACTCTGAAGTTCGTGACAGAATTGCACATTCAGCACCTTAAGCTGATAAAGGGCATCAATCTGTTTTGGTAGGGTCCGAATATTGGTAGAATCCAAGGTCAATTTCTCCAATTTGGATAGTAAGCAAATATGCCTGGGAATCTCCACAAACACACAGCACCCAACAAAGTGCAATTCCTGTAAATGAACCAAATTTCCAAGATTATGGATAAAAGCGACAGAAAGAACCCTTAAACTTGAGGGAAGGAAAGGCAGTGATTGAAGCTCTGTGCAGCCTCCTAATTTAAGGGTTTGAAGACAAGAGAGCTCCCCGATGCTCGTTGGAAGGCTTTGAATTTTGGTATCAGAAAAGCTCAAGAATCTTAATGATCTTAGATTCCCCATACAACTAGGAATGTGCGCCTTTAAATAACTACAATGTGTGAAATCCATCACTTCCAGCTTCTCCAACATCCAAATTTCATCAGGTATATTCCTTATATCAGCATATGAAATGTCAAACACTTTCAAATTTTTTAGTTTACCAATGGATGGGTGGACTTCAACCAAACTTTTACACCGCTGCAGAATCAATATCTCTAAAGCTGTATATGAGGAAAAGTCGGGCGTTCTCCTTAAAGCACAATTAGTCAGTACTAGAACTTTCAACTTTTTCGCCATCTGTTAAAATAAATTGAGGAAACAGAAAATGATTGGTTTTAGACATGTCTATATACGGGATAAAAGAGACAAAAGTATGAACTTACACATACCTCGATTTGATTCCAACCCCCCCAGTCTTCTGTGATGCCACTATTTGATAGATCAAGAACGACTAGATTCTCGAGATAGAAATTGGTTGGTTTAAAATGAGGCGGGCAACTCCGCCAATTGAGCCATCTTAGTCGGGGTAGACGATGCTCAAAATCCCCCACAAGGTCCACGCCATCCACTCGGAGATACCTTAGATTCACTAGTTTAGTGAATTCCTTACTTGTAAAGCGAGGCTTCTTTTCAGGTCCTAATTCAAATTGAAGACTTAGGGCTTCCAATTTTTCTGTTCCCTGCAAAAGGAAAAACTAATAATTAAACAATATACTGTTAACAACCAACTACTTCAAAAGCTTAAGCTGTTAGAGAGGGTGTAACTTAAGTATTTATATACTTCAACATATACTAGGGCCAGATTCCTCCGACATACTACAATCAACAAGGGTATAAAATTCAAAGTACTCAAATCTTACCCTTCGCCCCTCCAATATGTTCAAGGCTTCTTCATGATTCCACAACCTACTACGATTTCCCCGAATCTTTTCTTCATAGATGATCTTCCTTCCGAGATCTCTAAACTGGTCATGCATCTTCAGCTCATTAGGATCTCCTACTTTCAGTAGAGAGATGAGAAGTAGGACATTCAATTCTCTTTTTGGATGGTAGCCAAAATCATCCCACATGTAAAATGCAGCTGCTTTATACATTCCAGTAAAAAGACATGCAATATCAAGAAAAATATGTTGTTGTGCATAATTTAATGCTTCATAAACCACTCTCAACTTTTTATTGACTTCATCATGTGACAATTTCTCCAATTTCTTTAATATATCCTCCCATACTGCTTTCTTCTGGCTAGATAGAAACGAACCTAAAACCTCAACAACTAGAGGAAGCCCCACAGCAGCAGATGCAACATTCTCGGAGATATCAAAACAATCAGTTGGAGGCTCCTTCTTTCTAAATGCATGCATGCTGAAGAGTTGGAGAGATTGCACATGATCCATTAATGGAACTTCATAAGTGGCATCCACTTTAAGTTCATCTAAAACATGCATGTCTTTAGTTGTAACGATGATTATACTTCCTGGATGAAAACCCTCACACTTTCCCACAAGCCTAGAGAAATGCAAGCTTTCATCCACGTCATCAAGAACAATGAGAACTTTCTTTTTGACAACTATGTTTTTAATCAAGTCAATTCCACTTTCAACATCAGCAAATTCTGGGCAACTTTTGAGGGTGTCAGCTAGAAGTTGTTTCTGTAAACTACTAACACCCTTGGGTTGTCGCACCCTTTCTCGAACATCTGCAATAAAACTACCACATTCAAAGCACTTGAGGAACTTGTTGTAGAAGAACTTGGCAATAGTTGTCTTGCCAATACCACCAATACCATGGATACCAACTATTCGTACTTGATTGGAGACTTCGTCTAATATTCTCAACACTTCCTTTACATGGATATCCATTCCAATCAAGTTGTCAGTAACAGCCATGTAGCTCTTCTTTAGCTCTAGCAATACCTTAGGAACAATATCCTTTTTTATGAATTTTTTTCCTCCAGACCTGATTGATTGATGTTGAGGTTGAAAATGGAACAAAAATATTATTAGCATAGAATAGCAAAGTAAAACAATCAAGTAATCTCTACATTCTATCTCCTCATTTTGAGAAATATTTTTTCATTAGAATATGACAATTTATCTCCACTGGAGAAAGACAAAATACCAATTACCTCTCATGTGGATTCAAAAATAACACCATTATCCCGTCAGTGTTGACTTTGACCTAAAAATGGTGAACGACTATTTACTCATTATTATTTTAATTGTTTTTATTCCCATATAAAATAAAATATCTATTCTCTTAAAATTGTTATATATTGGTATATATATATAATATGACTACTTTGTTATATTAATTTGTCCCACATCGGAAGATTGGGAAATCCACATCTATATCCTCACCTATAAATATAAGGCTTCTCCTATTAAATTGTGTACACAGAAATAGAGAGAGAGTTAGGAATAATATACGTTTATATTATTCCGGTGATACAGGCGTGAATATACACAGTGTGTGTGCGTGTGTGATCTGCGAATCACCCCCTTGTAATCCTCTCAGTGATTTTTAGTGAAATGGTGCTCTCCGTGGACGTAGGCTTATTTGGCCGAACCACGTATATATTCTTGTGTCGATTGTTTGGTGTGTTTGTGTGCGTTTTCTGATTTGCAGGTGTGCACGGCTTCGTACATAGGGTGTGCGAACCCTAACAAGTGGTATCAGAGCCCCAGGTTGGAGCAAATCACGAAGCCCGACGATCTGGTCCAGATCTGATTTTTTCGAGTGCCCTAAATCAGAAACCGACCACACCAGGAGCTTCGTCTCGACAAGAAGAAGCCAGCGATGTCAAGCACGTCGCCGGAAAGTTCCTCACGCGCCCCCACGCGCCGCCTGAAGTTCCGGCCAGTTTTTTGGCTCCGTCAAGCAGCAGTTTCGGTTCGACGTGATTTTCCGGAGCATCGTTTATCGGAACGAGGCTTATAATATATCTACGGAAAGTGAATTCGAAGCCCGACGTTTTGGCACAAGAATCAGCCCAATCAGAGCAGGGACGCGCCTGAACGCTCCCCGAGAAGGTACTGACTTCGTGATTAAAATTCTGTCTTTTGTGTGAATTTGTTTTGGCCCGTTTGGAGTCGTTTTTTACCCGTTTTGGAAGCGGTCAGAGGCGTTCTGAAGGTTTTGAACCGCCCCCGACGCAACCATATACTCGGTTTTGCACTCCGAATATCTCTAATAGGCTCAGTGGGAGCTATGGGAGAAGAAAAGACAGTAATGATCGACAAGTTTGATGGTACAAACTTTACCTATTGGAAGATGCAAATTGAGGATGTGTTATTCCAGAAAAATTTGTATCAACCGCTAGAAGAGACGAAGCCAGATTTGATGAAAGAAGAGGAGTGGAATATCCTAGATCGTAAGGCTCTTGGCACGATCAGATTAACGTTGGCAAAATCTGTTGCCTTCAATATCAGGAAAGAAAAGACTGCAAAGTCTCTCATGAAAGCACTTTCAAAGATGTACGAACAGCCGTCTGGAGCAAATACATTACATCTTATCAGCAGATTGACGAATCTGAAGATGTCCGAGAATGAGAATGTTGGTGAACATCTCAGTAAGCTTAATGACATTTATGGGCAGTTGGAATCAATTGAAGTAGTTTTTTCAAGACAAGGTGAAATCAGCTTTTCTCCTTAATCAATTGTCAGAGAGCTGGAACGCCACAGGGAGATTGTTATATATTGGCATATATATATAATATGACTACTTTGTTATCTTAACTTATCCCATATCAAAATATTGGGAAACCCACCTCTATATCCTCACCTATAAATATAAGGCTTCTCCTATTGAATTGTGTACACAGAAATAGAGAGAGAGAGAGTTAGGAATAATATACGTTTATATTATTCCGGTGATACAGGCGTGAGTATACACAGTGTGTGTGCGTGTGTGATCTGCGAATCACCCCCTTGTAATCCTCTCAGTGATTTTTAGTGAAACGGTGCTCTCCGTGGACGTAGGCTTATTTGGCCGAACCACGTATATATTCTTGTGTCGATTGTTTAGTGTGTTTGTGTGCATTTTCTGATTTGCAGGTGTGCACGGCTTCGTACATAGGGTGTGCGAACCCTAACAAAAATGTCTAAACCATCCTCTCTATACACTTAGAGACTGTGGGAACTCAACTTAATCCAGACTAAATATCTCACTACTCTGTATAACAGAAAACCACCTGTCCATAATCCATTACTACTATTACTTTATCACTCCTCTATCAATTTCCAACAAATCAGGTCATTGTCACTTTTTCTTTGTCTCTTTACTCTGTAGTGTCGAGACAATGGTTCAAGAATGCTGGTGACGTATTGGAGGAGATCAATGAGACAACGGTTTCCAAGACGAGGGAAAAGAACTGTAATATGTAATATGATTAAAAATAATGTAACAGTTATGGAAGAGTATTATCGTTGACCTATTTATATATTTTCAAAACACTGTCATTTTAGTCATTTACAATTATAACATAGGCTTTTAAGATGTGAGGCGATGTGACTATTATTTAGCCTCTGTAGAGGGGAAAATGACTATAGGCTTTGAAGTAAATAAAACCAGAAAAGCTTAAAATTCTTCATCTGTGTGTGCTAATGTAATTTGACTATTTTTCATTTTCCAATATTAAACCAGTTGTGCCAATATTGACGTTAATGGTATCTTGAATAGAATTTGAAAACAAACATTACCAACTACTCCCTCCGTCCCGAGTTTTTATCGAGCCAAGCTCAAGTAGCTTGTCGATCGCTTGCTTGGTTCGTTTGCATCCTAATTTAGTTATTCATTTTTTCAATTTTATTTGTCTCAAAATAGTTGTCTAGTGTCTAACCTCAATACAATATATTCTTAGACTTTTCCAATTTATCCCTCTTCATTAACTTAAAAAATTAATGGACACCCAAAAAACTACAACTATACTACATTGTCAAATGACAAAATTGAAAACACAAAATAACAAAAAAATATTGAAATTGGACAACTAATTTGGAACATAGGAAGTAGTATGAATTATATATGAAGTGTGAATCTATATATATGCAATAGCTTATAGTTATTGGTACACTAGGAAAAGGATAATACAAGGAGAGGAATTACCAGTCAGCTGATTCAGTGATGAGGTCCCAACCCTTGAGGGTTCCAACCTCTCTCAATGCCCTCTTCCTTGCCTCAACAGTTTTAGGGTCGAAACGTTGGGCGTCCTCTCGAAATGCATCCTCGTAAGACTCCGATTGAAGCTTGACAACAGAGCGTTGGACGTCGTAGAAAATAGGCATAATCAAGTGGCCTGTGGTTCTCCTGCATTCAAACATGTGGACCAGCTCATCAAGAAACCATGAACTGGAAGCATAGTTTCTGCAGAATATGGGGATCGAAATCTTGGAGCCCTTCAGAGCTTGTAATCGTGTAGGCACTGTGAAACTATGATGGCGGCGTAGATAATTAGGGTCAAAGCTGACAACTTGTAGACACATGAGATGATTGTAGAGGTAATCGGAGAAGGCCTGGCAATTAGTGTCGTGTGATCTGCTGCAACTTAAAAACACTTCATAATCGGATCCTCCTGCTCTGACTTTTCCAGATCCGGGAGGGCTTACTATAGCATTCCCTTTCCTTTTCATCTCCATTACACAATATATATCTACAAATCACAACTGTATTACCTCTCCTCTATTTCTCTCTACAGTTTTGGGAAGCTCAAGAAAACCCAACATCCATCTTAACTATTCAACTGAAGTCGACGAGTCAACGTCTAATGAAAAACAATGACCGCTAATTTAATTAAATAAAAAATCAAAAAACTATTATTTTGCTGGTTTTCTTATGAAGGGGGTTGTGCACCTGTTTATAATTTTACTGCACTGCGACAATCCAAACTCATGCTAAGGTTCTCAAACGCATATTCAATTTGGGGAATCTTTGCTATATCACAAAAGAAACATTATTTTAATGTTCTATTAAGGTGAAATCAAAGGATTTTGTCAAAATTGGGCGGCAAGTCACCATTAATTAGGAAAGTATATATATCAAAAAAAAAAAAAAAAAAAAATTATTTTACTTTCCCAATAGAAAATTCTAGATCTATAAAACACATACACAAACACGACACGACAGGACAAATCTTAAAAAATTATACGAACGGATTGATCAAGAAATTAAAATAGAATAATTTATTTGTACTCAGGAAGAGCCCTTGCTTGAGCCGCAAAATAAAATAAAATAAAATATTTTATTTATATATTCATAAAATATTACTCATTTAGATCTTAAAGTTTATATATTTTATTACTATTTTCTTAAATTTAATTTTATATTTTAAATAGTTCATAATGTATTTTCATCTTATATTAAAGTTAAGTAAAAATTACCATATTGCCTCATTGATGTAACATCCGGGATTCTCCTCTACTATTTTAGTTATTTATAAGTGATTAAAATTGATTTATTACGTGTTATTATGCGAGTTTGGGATGATTAGATTTTTCGCGGACTTTATTTCCGGTTTATTTCATCCTAGGCGTATATTTTTTGTTTTCGCGGTTTCGATGGGCCCAGGACATACCCGATGGGCCTGGTATTCGGGTTTGACACCCGGTATTTTTTAAAATATAAATTTCCGGTTTTCTTCAGGTTCGTAAGGGCATGTTTGGCACATTATTGCGATTTTGTTTCTTTAAGTGTCATTTGTGTAATTATATGAAGTTGGTGGGTATTTAGGGGTTTCTCTACACTCAAAATATCTAGCCTCACTCATTTTCTTGCCTCTTGGTTGGTTGATTATAAATAGACATATCACTTGAAATTAAACCAGAAGACATATTTGGTTGGAATTCAACATACTATTTATAACACACACACTCTTATTATTTCTAAAGATTTTTTGAATAAAAAAATATAATTAATTATCTAAATATGTACATCTTGGTTGGTTGATTATAAACAGACATACACTTGGAATTAAACCGAAAGACACATATATTTGGAATTCAACCTATTATTTATAACACACACCTTTTATAATGAAAGGTTATTTGTGAAAGGCTATGTGGTTATAAGTTACGTCTCTTACAATAGTCATACACGGTCTATTAATAGGAGTCAAATTTGATATACGCCATCTGCACACAGTACCACTGGTATGTCTTTCTCCATAAGTATAATTATTATTAAAGTCATATATATATCTACAATTCGTATATATATCTATTTCTTATATTTCTTTTTTAATTTAATAATATGTTATAATTCTGATATGTATACAATACTTTTAATTTTAACACTACAACTTCTATTCTATAATCTTATTCCATTTAAAATTATTTGTTATATAATTACAATATTTTTTACATTAACTTTACAATTAGTACATATCTATCTATTATATTTATCTTTTACTAAATACCTATGTAAGTTTAAATGATTAAAAATTATTAAATTTTTGTATTTCTTTCATATTTTATTCATTCACCTCGAGTCTTAAACCATGAGCACACATGCTTACTCCTAGTATAATAAAAAGGATAAAATGATTTGTGCGCATGTGTGGCCCGTGTTTTGGTGTGTGGCAAATGCATTTTCAATAGCATGGATTATTTATGTGGTGTTAGTACATTTTACTTGGAATATTTATAGAAAATAAAACTTGTCACCTTGTGTGTGCAATGCATTTTGCCTACACATGCAACTTAAAGGTACTAATTACGCACCAATATATGTAAATATGGATTGACTCACTTGGGTTATATGTATACTATGAAGCATCGATACGGATACGGGATACGAACATGATACGACATGAACACAAAAATACGGAAAATTGTAAAAAATTAGGTCACGACACGCCTCCGACACGTCTATAAAAAATATATATTTATATATATATATATATATTATATTATACAAATACTTCATTTATCACTTAAATAATGAGAACAAAATAAAATTATAATAAAAAATAAACAAATAGGTTAAATAAAATGTCTGACATGTTCAAAATCCTTTATTTCACTACCATCCAAAGAATCAAATGTATTTTTCCCAACATCCGTCATCTTAGTCTCTCTCTCGTTATATTGTAAAAAAATTCTTGATTTAAGACAAAGATTAAAATGTATAAAGATCAAATATTCGGCTCTTTGTGATTGGTATCTTGTTCCTCTTCAAATAGTGGTTAAATGAATAGGTGTTCTCAATTCCCTCATAAGATAGAGAGGAATAAAGATATTAAGTATGTCTAAAATCAAATATTAGATAAGGAGTGTTGAAGTTTCATAAGTGATCCACTAAAATATTGGCTTTATAAGTCATCAATCTTTCAAGAAATCAATCGACCTATCCTCCGCGTGTTCACGGTGTGTTCGATTTTAAAAAAATTCAGGACACATTTTTAGAGTGTCGGACCCGTATTTTTGGCGTGTCCACGCGTCTAACACGGACACATGTGTCCACACGGATACGGCGACCCTAGACGAAGTGTTTGTGCTTCATAGTATGTATATAATTAGTGTACACACCATTGCCAACACATCAACTTGTGGGGTGTGAAAGCTATAAGAACCTCCTCAATTTGGCTATGAAAGGAAAAAAATAAGAAAAATCAAAACAAAACACACACCTCACCTAAGGATGGCACTTTAATCTTACCCTGCCGGGTGCTAACCCGTTCCAACCCAAATGGGGCGGGCTTGTATCAAAAATCAAAACCCGGGTCAAGTTCGGATTTTCTATAAAACCCACCCTGACACATTAACCCGACCCATTTATGCACAAGCATTTTTGTTTTTCGAAAAAAAAATATAGTTTAAGTTAGAGTCCACTTGACTAAAAAAAATCTATATGTCTAAGTAAGACACAAAAATATATAATCATACTTTTATAAATAATTCAAAGTGTGAGATAAGATAAAATATATTGATAAATTTGTTTAAATTATAAAATATTTATTCTAAATGCATCTCATAAATGTCCACTAAAAATATCATAGTAAAATATTTTATTAATAATCAAAAGAGATAACGAAATAATTTAACTATATATTGAGATTCAATTACTGATAATGAATTATGATTATTTTTTAACACTTTTCAGCAAAAATATATATATATATATACTGAAACATATTCAATTAATTAATTCAATAAATTAACCATATTAGTTGAGTAACTATTCGACTATAGTATACTGTACAAATATAAAAGTTGAATGTATACATATATATGGATGATGAATGAAAATAAAATGAATTTTTGAAAGTATGATTTTGGGTTTATTACTATAAATAAGTTGTTCTCACAATCAAACTCTCTTTGTCGTTATGTAAGAGCTGCACAATAACGAACCAAAAGTCATATTTGATGAAGAATCTACATCCTTACAATAACCATATTGAATGTTAGATAGGTCGTTTTGGTCTCAACGACATCTACAAGTTTCGATAAAGGCAAAATCAAGCATTGAAGTAGTGAGGAATAGAAGAGAATTGCAGAATTAAGTAAAAATATTTCCCGGAGGGCAAAAACGGCATTTCTCAAAGCCGTCAATTCAAGCAAAAAGTATCGGGGATTCAAGAGGGTCATTTTGACACAGTTGCGGAAAAACGTAGTTTGGACAAAAATACCTACGTTTAAGCCTACGCTTTTAGAATCAAAAAGTGGCTGGAAAGTGGAGTTTTACACTCCAAGCTACGCTCCAAGCTACGCTTGGACCTATGTTTCAAGCATAGCTGCGGTAGTAAATTTTGTTTCCTATTGCAATATGGATTGTGCGTGTTTTGGTTATATGATGCGTCCACGACTCTCACAGATAAAAGTACGTGCAATATACATTATATTCATCAGAATATATTTTTCATCATATTTTCATACATCCATTTTGGAACCTTAAGAACCTGATAATTACACAAATATAATATAATGAATTTCTTAGATTACACATAACTGCATAGCCCTTATATAATTGTAGAAGTAGGAAAACCTAATATTCACATTGTGACAGACATAATCTATGTTACCAACACTAAATGAGGGAATATCACACTTGGATGTACTGGCTCCCAGATTTATGGTATTGCCTTGTGACTATTGGATTTTTCTAGTTAAGTATAAAAGTCAGTTGTGTATATATAGTAACATTAATAGTAAGTAAATGGATAAAGAGTTATGTCTTATGAAGAATAGTAAAGTTAACATAAATAATATTAAGGATCCATGTTACATACCTTTGAAATTTTGGCACAATTCTTCTTCCGAGCACATGATTTCTCCAAAGCACCAATATGTCTGTGCCTTTTCCCTTTACAAGTGTTCTTTTTAGAAAAACCCCTGGTAGCAAGACCGGAAGGACTTAGGATATGTGTATCATCGTCCGAATCCAAATTAACAATTTCTACCACAGTACGAGGCGGTGGGTATGTATTCACATTTGATGAAAAAGGAACGCTGAATTGTTCGGCTAATGCTTTTAACTGGCCCAAAGTCTTCAAGAAGCCGTCTTCATTATAGATTAAGATAGAAGAGATAGAGTCCTATGAAAACGCCTTATTTCAAGTCTAGGTTATGACATTTGGGCATTGTTGTTAAATTCAGGGATCCCACTACTTGCTTTTGTGGTCCACCTTTTCATAATATATCTTTTTGGAATTAATTCGGCAGCCATCTCGTGAACTAGGACCTTCAAGATGTGGTTGCATAGTATTCCCTCTCGCCCGAATTTCCCACATGAGCACAAAAGATGATCATTAACTGACCTTTTGACAAATTGTTTGGTCCCTGTGATCCTCCCAATCTCATAAACTCACACTCCACAAAGGTTTGGTTCACTACGTGACAACACCTTCTCTTCCATACACGCCCTTAGGAGTTCCTCTCGGAATGCCAAGAAAATCTTTGAGGTGTAAAGTTGTCCCACTTATAGAATTATCTTGGACAACGGATACTTATACCTTAGCATCCTCTGAATAAGAAGGTAAATAGCTCCGGACTCCTTGTATCTCTTATCATGTAGTAGATTTGAAAAATGCCGGAAGAAGTCTGGTAGCTTGTATTGCCGTGCTAGGTACTGCTTGAGCCTTGCGTTGAAGCTTTCGCTGAGTTGTGTACTACGCATGTCCGCTGTCCAGTTATCCTTCGCATACGCGTATGCCCATACATGCTTCATGGAATACAAATTTTCCACCCAATTATTCTCTTGCAAATTATAATTTGCTAGCATCTCCATCTAATGTGATTCAAACTCTTCAACCTTCTCCTTCCCATACATGAACTCACCAATTATACTCTTAATGCCCACATCTCCATGGCACAAGTTCTCCAAATTCTTGGTAACATTCTACATTAGGTACCAGGTGTATAGGAGATGTTTCATTTCCGGCATGATAGTCGCCAAGGCCTTTGCCATTGTTGCATCCTGATCAATCAATATGGTCATTGACCGCTTATTTTGCATTACTTTAGTAGTGTCTTAAACAACCACGTAAAGGATTATGTTGTTTCATTGTACATAAACGTGACACCGAAAATTATTGTTTCCCGATGGTTGTTTAATCCAAGGAAAATAAAAAATGGATGGTTTTCATAGACTAGCTTGTATGTGGTGTCGAAGGTTACCACGTTTCCAAATTGATTGTAGTTATTCATCATTTTAGAATCATCCCAAAAGACATTGGTAATTTTTTCCTCGCAGTCTAGTTGGACAACATGTGTGAATAGAGGATCCTCGCATCTTCGGTTATAGAAATATTCAGTTAACTAGGCAGCCTCTCCCCTTTCCAGATCACGCTGCCTTCTTGAGCGTAAATGATTTTGAACATCAACCTTCATGAAACCGACTGAAGCTCTACCACCGAATGCACGGGAAGACAATTCAAAGGCTAGACGCACTGGAATCCCAGCATCCACAGTCAGCTCAACATCAATTGCTTCATCACAATTGATCCACCTCTGCGATGGAAGCATGTGAGACCATTCCTTCTTCACCAGAAAATGATTGTGTTCCAATAAACATTTTGTAATAGCATAGTTATCTGTCATTGGATGTAAATTGATCTCCATGAATGCTTCACAGTCGGTCCTGGTCTCAGCCCTTGGACTTCTCACCAAATGGTCTCCTTTGTCCTTTCCTCGTATCCCTTATTTCGAACACATAAACTTTCTGGAGGTTAGTCTGTTATCCACCTTGCTTTTATTACTCCAACCTTGACGAACACTAAATCCTATCCTCCCACCTTAGGAATTATAGAAATTGTACGCATGTGTTTCAGATTCAAACTCCATTCCAATAGACGGAATCAACTCCGTTTCCCCATCAGAAGAATTGTTCGAGTCCGTGTCTAAGGAATGAATGATAGGAGAGGAAGAAGTCATCTTTCAATACCACCAGATTAATCTACACAAAAGAGAAAAACAAGATGTCTAAGAATCACATGAACACTGCAGAAATAATTCTATAAACAAGTAGATTTCCTAAGTGCATTCATAAATAAATAAATAATAGTATATAACTAGCAGATTGTTCTGTTTCATTCAATTATATATCATGTGTTACCAAAGTATATAACAATAGCAACTGAAGGGCAAAAAGATGCATGGTAGAGGTTTCTTAAATAATATCCCAACCAATCAGTTGGGTATGGGACCAGGAATGAATGCACAAAGATAATGAAGCCAAAATAGGGCTGGGACCAGAGCTGAATGACATGTTAAGGCAACAATAAGAATAATTACCTGAATAATTGCACAATATTCCACTGATACAAAAAATGTCATCTTATGAAACCAAATCTTCTACCATGACATTAGAATTTGCTAAGGTATGACCAATATTGATGCATGACTTAAGTAATAGTATATCATTTCTGTTTTAAAATAGAATAGTGGCATAATACAGGGTTTACTTCTTACATTTATGGGAAAAATATACTACCTTAATAAATGCACACAATAAGTGCCATAATATGAAACCTAATAGTTTTACCAAAATATTGGAATTTGTTAGGGCAACAACAATATTCAACTAATAATCCTAGTACCACATTTCTATTCTCGAACAAAAAGTGATCCGGGACAAGGGTTATTGTAAAGAGTTTATTGTTACATTTGTGAGGTGTATAATGGGTTGTTGCTTTATGATTGGTCATGTTTCATTCGTTGTTTCCCATTAAGAAAACCCTAAACTAAATTTTTCTTGTTTCATTCAATTATATACCATATGCTACCAAAGTATATAACAAACATTCAAGACATAGAAATTGAAGGCCAAAATGTTGCATGACCAATCATGGATGACCTAATTGCAACACAAGTAGGATTGACAGAATTTAAAATCTGGATAATTTAATTACATATTTATGAATTGACAGAGATTAACAATAAAATGCCACAAATTGGCCTTGTTTCGTTTAATTAGACCCGAAATTGGCCCTTATAACATATTGGTATGAGTAAATGCATCATCATAAAGTTAGCACATTTATGAACTTAACAACAGTAAATACATCACCATAAATGATAACTGTAAGCATACATGTGGGTAATAACAATACATAAATAAACATATACGAATATCCAAACTTGTACATTAACAAAACTAAATGTATCATAATAAATGATTACTGTCAGCATATAGTGCCCTGTTTCTTTCAATATATGAGTAAATGCACCACCATAAAGTTAGCAATAAGAAGACATGCCTTAATATTATCAATATAACAACAGTAAATACATCACCAAGACATAAAGAAAAAGTTACGAATATCCAAACTTGCAAAATAACAAAACTAAATGTATCATCATAAATGATTTCCGTCAGCACATAAATATGTAATAAATAACAAGACTAACAAATATTATAGAATAAAATTCTCCAAAAATAATCTAATTGTTCTGAATATCATAAATTGTAACCTAAAAAATTAACTTAGAGTCAATGATTAGTGTATGCTAAGAGATAGATCTATTTAAAGACATATAGTTCAAATTCTATTTCAAAACTGACCCTAGTATTTAGTGTTCAAGGGACCTAATCTGCTATGAAAATCCTTCAACACCGATCTTCAAGCTTTCGCAACTCTTCAAGCCAAGCCTCTACTCTTTCTCTTGGTCGTTGTCTCAGCTTTTTCTCTTTATCTTTCATTGAAATTAGGGAAGGAGATCAGGTTTTGGATGGAAAAACTCTTGAGAAGTACAATGGAATAGTATATAGTTAATTCAGACATCTCATCTCATGTGTGGGTTATATAGATATCTGATGTTTATTACATATAACTGATGTATACACTATTGTATTGATATCTGATGGATATTGCATTTAAATGATGTATATTGCTTTTTGCCAAATTCTTGTTTTTCTGAGACAAGTTTGCCCTCATGTTTTCAATTATATGTCTACCTTATCCTTCAACTATGTATTTCTCTTTAGGACAAGTTTACCCTCATGTATTTCGTATAACCACACAATTACCCTCATGGTAAAACACTTTTTAACCTTGTGGGGTCCATGGTGGGGCCCGAACCACACCCTATGTGGTGAGAGGTGCAATGCAGATGATGTGCTTCCGACTTACTATACACATGTGGCCCATACCTCCACTAACAAGATTTTATGAGAAGTTTATAGAGTTGACTATCTGGCTTAAAATAAGTGAAATCGTACAAGTGTCACGCCCCAATTTCAAAAGGAGGAGTTAGTCATAATTGCCTCAATAGAATTCCTTTATAGATTAATGAATAAAATAGAACAATTCTCCAAATCCAGAGCATCTTTAACGTTAAGCATATGTTCTCCTTCGGCTCATATACGATGCTAGAGTACAAGTACATTAGAAAAAAAGAAAAGAAATACACTTAACTCAAAGTCATAACATCTCAATTATTGCATAGCCTAATACACTCTTAAGTACAAAGTCAATAAAATATATAGTAACAACGATTCAAGTTCTAACTTCCCAAATTCAAAGCAACATTTAATTAAACTTAAGCTCCTCTTCTCTTGTTAACCTGAAAAATATTTTAGTAAAACAATGAACTGTTGAAGCCCAGTTGATGGAGGAGGAGGAAATGACCTAATGGAGTAATCCTTATCTTGAATTGTACGGGCGCTCCAGAATCACAATCTTAATCATAATATGGTGATGAGAGAGATGGGAAGAAGAGAGAGGAAGAAGGCGGCGAAGAAGAAATCAATATGTCGCTCTATATTCAATTCAACGATCGATCATCAAGATATGGGATAGTAAGTTTGAGCCATGTGGCTTTCAAGCTCTCAGGCCTTGGTGTGATTTTTCATCATTCCCTCCCGGTTGAGAAGGATTCTCCTCCAGAGAATAAAAACATAGGTAGTAAAAGTAGGAGTCAACACTAAAATGCTCATATTTTGAAATCCATGCAATATCTAGGACATGGTGATGCATGATAGATAGAAGTGGAGGAGAAATAAAGAAGAGGAGAGTGGAAATAAAAAAGAAGAGCTGAGAGAGACTAGATAAGATTAATTTTTATTTTTTTCTATTATTTACCCCTATATCTTATAAAATTTTGAATATGCCCCCACAAGTTATTGCAAAACTATGCATTTCCTAAATAGTTTGGCTTTATTATAATCACTCATTCTACTCTAATCTAGTTGTTTTATGTCTTATAAATATGATATTCTATAAGAGAAAATTTTGTTTCATTACAACGAATATTGAATTGCCTTGCTCATTTTATTGAGAAAGGTCTTTTTTTTTTCCTTTTTGTCACCTAATGATTAATAATTTTTATTGATGAATAAGAAAATATATATAAAAAAGGCCTCAAGAGGGGAGCAAGTCCCAAAAACAAAGGTCACCTAATTTTTATTCATATGCTAAAGCAAGCATAAAAGCAAGGATAAATGTAGGTCGCGACTAAAAGAAAATAGGCCTTTCGGACCGGACCACTGCCTAAGGAAAAGGTAAAAGGTTTTTCATTCATATACTAAAGCGAGCATAGAATGCAAGGATAAGGTTAGGTTACGAGCAGAAGGAGATGGGCCTTTGGGATCACTGCTTGAGGAAAATGTAAGGTTTTGCATTTATATACTAAGACAAGCATAAAATACAAGGACAATGATAGGTTGTGACCAAAAGGAGAGGTTTTTGGGAGCCTAAGGAAAATGAACAATCTTTTGCATTCGTGTGCTAAAATAAGCACAAAATGAAAGGGGACAAAATGTCAAGGTAGGTAGTGCCGCTCGCGACCTAGGGACATGGTTGGTATAAGAGTCAAGGATAATGGAAATAAGGAAAGCATGGGGGCAGGTATTATCACTCGAATATGTTCAAGAAGTGTAGATATATCTCAGGAATTGCGAGAAACACATCGTAGAGGCGATCATGTGACTTCAGTAAGGTAACTTTTCTAGATGGCACTTCATCAAGAACACCACATAGGCTGAATAAAAATATTAAAACGGAGAAGGGGGCTTCATTATAGCTCAAAACTAGGTGTGTTGTATACGTGACCAGAACTTTAAAGGAAACCTTAGTAAGTTATTTTCCACCCGATAAGCGACACTATCACAACAACACTTCTCATCTTGGAAAAATAACTCATATAACCTAACAAACACAAGGGCTATTGACATGCACTCATGTCATGTCATGAGTCGGGTAGTTTTATTGTCACTTGGTCGCGTGGTAGTCTAGTCGGAAAAATGGGAAGGAAGAGGTTTGTAGGATTGAGATTATATCTCCTTTGACCTCGGAGGGCTGCTTGCGTACTAACTTGCAACCGTAGGGATTCTCACGAGTTAACTCACAACCTCTCCTTGGTTATGACCTTAGTGAATTGGCGAGGGGACGCATGTCATAATTCTGGATGACACAAAGAGTAGTAGTCATGCAAGCACCCACACTCCCAACTTCTATGAAAACCAATAGAGGTTTACATTGCAGGGGCTTCAGCTGCATTGGTTCCAGGGCCCCATACCCTTCGATTCCCTTATGCTCTTTCTCTCTCCCGCGACTTTCTTTTGTCATTCTCTCTCTAGTTTGATTAGTTGAAAGACATTCCTTTGCTCTCATTACAAAAAGAATCCTTACAGAGCCAAATAAAAATCTGTAACTTGGTGACAAGTGCACTTTATATCCTGTTAAGAACCCATGTACTCTAAAAGGTTAAGCGGGTAGAGAGGGTGTAACTTAAATATTATATCCTTCAACACACCCCCTCATGTGTGGCCTTCTTTTTTGGTCCAACACGTAAAAAAATAATTTTAAAATATGGGTAACGGTGAGGTTTGAACATAAGACCTTTGAATCCAATACTATGTTAAGAACCCATGTACTCTAAAAGATTAAGCGGCTAGAGAGGATATAACTTAAATATTATATCCTTCAACATATCCCAATTGTTGAATTTTTTTTTTCCCGTAAAAAAGACGTCGGAGTAAAGAAAATTAAGTTCTCTGAACTATCAATTTAGATCAATTTGTCACCACAAAATTCCCTCTAAAATATACCAAAGTTATCAACTGATTTAATACGTATCAAAGTAATTTATTTTAAATCTCTTTCACATGACAACAAGAATTTATGTAGAATTTCAATTTTTAACAAGGGATATCAACGAAAAAACCCCTATAGTTTGTGATTTTCCCCCTTCTTAAATGTTGTGTACTTAAATCCACGAGTTTAAAAATATTGGGAATAATATGACTGACACGAAAAAAATTAAGAATAGAAGGGACAATGACCAACATAATGCTACCAAACGGAACGTGTTTATTTCCCACCGCACCAAAATATTAAAAAAATCAACAAAAATATTACTATTTATTATTAAAATTATAATTGCTTAAAATTTTGTAAGTTGAATTTGTGAAATTCGTTTTTGTTTCTCTAGTGACACCAAAATATATATAAATTAAGTGAAAATTTTGAAAATATATACAAATTAAGTGAAAATTTTAATATTTTAAAAAATAATTGATATTGTTATGTTATATCATTACTTATTTAAATTTATTTTATTATATATTATTATGTTCGTTATCACGACCGTGATCGATATCGCGATTGTAAATTATGCATTCATTTTTTAAAAAAAGTTTGGTAAAAAACAAAACGTATTAGTCATTTTTAATATCTTATTTTATACTAAATAATTATCTATATATACTAGTTATAAAAGTATTATTTTTAATATTTAAAGGTATACGCATTATATCGATACTATAAGGAGGTATACACACTATATCAATACTATATGAGGGTTAATCACCTAAGTTTGGGAAATTAATGGAACACGAACTAAGGGTATTTTGGAGATTTTACACATCCAGTCACTGAAAAATGCCAATGAGGTGCAATACGCACACATTTTAAATATTGGGGTCTTAGAGAACAACAGGGTTAATCGCTCGCGACCCTTTTAACAAAGAAACCGAGGATGTTCAACACTTGAGAAGGTTAGGAACCCTACCTCTTTAATTTGTTTTTCTAGATCTTATTTCTCTTCTTTATTCTTTTATCTCCACCATGGCCAGACTATGGCCTCTCCTTTTCTCCTCCCTCTCCATCACCCTTTCCCTCTCTTACAGAATCCCCTATCTCTTTCTCTCTCTAGCACTTGAATTTTTCATATATACGTTAGGGTTTTTACACCTGTCCAGTAACACTTATTAGGGAATCTAAATCCTCCGTTCGAAAACCGTGCACACCTGTAAATTAAAATCACACACAAACACACACCAACACAATTGACACAAAGATATACACGTGATTTGGCAAAATCAGCGTACGTCCACGGAGAACACCATTTCACTATCGATCAATGAGAGGATTACAATATGATGATCAACAACTCACACAGTGTTTCACTCACACGTGTATCGCGCACCCTCACCGGTATTTTACTCACACCAAGAGCGCACCCTCACCGGTGTTTCACTCACACTAAGAAATCCCACTTTGTATCTCTTCTTCTTCTCTCTCTTTCTTCTGTGTATTCTCTGCACACTGCCCGTGTTTCACTCGCACTAGGTGTTTCACTTAAACCGGTACCGGCCTATTTTGGCTCTCTAGCGTCAACCTAATCTGGTTCTTAGTTTGGCACGGTATAATGAATACAATAGGTTAGACCTATATTTATAGGAGAGGATGAAGTGGTGGCCAAGACAATCAATCTAATTAGAAATTGATATCCTACCTAATTAAGGATTGCTAGATGGCTAAATTATATTTCCCCTTAAGAAATGAGTCACCAAATATAACAATCTTCAGTCAAATGGAGATATTTGCTGCCCAAGTTTACTTTCCATAAAAGGAAATGAGTCATACTGTAACAATATATATATATATTATAACACCCCATGTTATTTTCCCTTTTTCCTATAATTATTTCTGATTTATTTTCGGTTGTGACGTCACTTGTTCATAATATCGTGGTTATTCTTGGTATTTCACGTGTAAATTTTTTGCGTTTACATTTGGTTTCGACTGGATGATTCTGCAATTTTCTCTTTGATGACTTCGTAGATTTTCTTTGGCGATTACGTAACTTGTCATGATGGGAGTGTTTAGAACTTAGCGAAACGTTTACGTGAGTTCTCGTTGTTGACTACGTGGTTTAGTTTTGACGTTTGGCGGTTGATGCTTTGACTGGGTGGCGACATTCTTTATATGTCCGATGTTTAAGGTTTTGACTCAGTTGTTCGGTTATGACTTTAGTGCTATTAGGGATTCAACGTAGCGCTTAGTGTTCTTAATTGCTCTACTTGATTTTTTCTTAACATTAGTACGTGTTTTCTATATGTGTATGTATCTGTGACTGTGCTTTGTGATCTACTTGATACATGTTAGTAGATTTATTTGATAACTGGGATTATTCAATAGTTCTTGGGATTTCAGTGAGTTCGATGGTTATGTTTCGTACTCGTAGTGTTTATTTCTACTTATATTATTTATTAGTTATCCGTAGAGTTTACGGGCTTGTGTGATGTTATTTCGAGGTTCCTGATATATTTTCGGGATTTATTGTATGTATATATATGTTAACTGTAATTAAATATATATATGGGGGTAATTATATATATATGAATTTATATAATTATATATATATGAATTTATATAATTATATATATATAATTATTGGATATTATGTGTGTGGTGGATATTGAGAGACACGACATAAGTTTATCTCATTCTCTTCCATGCACAGGATAATTTCCTCTCTCCACCATCTTCATTCACATCATCTTCTTCTCTTCTACTGGTTCGACGAGAGAGAGATAGAGAGAGAGTGAGAGAGAGAGCGAGAAAGAAAGAGAAAAGCTCCTGAGGAGAAGGAGCCACCGTTGTTGAGGTGTTTGTCGCCCCTGTTGGGTGTGACCTGGTGAGAGCAAATCGCCGGTAAGAGATCAGCGGCGATCGTGGTGGGTCCAAGTGGTGGCGAAGGCTCGTGGTGGTTTGAGGCGTCATGTGGTGGCGCAATAGTGGAGGGTCGCGCAAGAGGATGCGCGACCTGTCGAGGGGTTCTATCTAGGCTACTCATCGGAGGGAAGGACCGGTTGTGGCCATAGCTGGCATCGCGAGCAGATGGGCGACAATATAGGTGTGATGACGACGCAGTTCGCGTCGGTGATGGTGCGCTAGTCCCGAATTTGGCCGAACTGAGTTGGGTCGACTCGGTACCGATTCGGACTTCGTTTGGCGTGAAATTTTGAGGATAGCTTGCTCTCGATGTCGTACACGATATACTGAAACTTGGTACGAAACCGTTGAACGGTTTGCCGGGAAATTTAATTTATAGGTACGAATTTCCGTTTGGTATTTTTCATATTTGCCCCATTTTGTTAGGCTATTACTAATGAGATTCAACTATATTGAAGAGGACGGCAAGGCGGTCATTTCGATCCAAGCGAGAAAAAAAATCGGACAACTTAGGTTGGTGGGTCCCATTTTTGGGCGCCGGCACTGTGAACAGTAGGGCCATTTCGGGGCTGTTTCATAAGCGAAAATTTAGGTGGGATATTTTTTAAAAATATATCTAACTCTCATACTTGTGGTGTAGGGAGGCGTAGATTTTTTTATTATTTTTTTATCGAGGATGATTTAAATATTTAGGAAACTATAATTTTCCTGCTGTTGTGTATTCACGTATGTGTGATAACATCTTTCATGTTTCTAGTGATTTACGTGATTTATGAGTCTTATGTACTCGAAATGGAAGTGCCTCTAGGTGGGCTAGAAAAGAGGCAGTAAATAGTAATTCACTCAATAAATTAAATAAAATAAAACCTACTTAAATCGGATTAAATTATGCGGTCTAGCATCCCTTGGATTTGAAGAAGGTTAGTGAAATTTGTGGAAATTGGACTCGAACTTAGAATGTGATTTTAGTTTCCCTTTTGTTTATGTTTTACTGAAATTAAAACATATTAGGGGAGAATTGAAACTGAGGAACGTGAAAACTTAGAAGCTATTATAGTTCCCTTTTATTTTCTCGTAAATTATAAAGAGTTGATAAATTGTGAATTAATGTTCCCGTGATGGATTATTCGTGGTTTGCTGCTTTGAATCGAAAATGGAAATTTATGTTGTATCATTGATCATTGGGTCCATGTAGAGGCATTTTGCATTCATGTAGCACCGTGGGCATATATATTGAGTCGGTGTTGGTAGCATGCCTCATTTGTATCATATATACGTATGAACCATTTGGATAGTCGCAATAACTGGCCAGTGGGTATTCTAGCACCAAGGGAGCTAGCATCTCTCGAATCCATAGAAGTTGATGGTGAGGGCTTAGGCCTCACTTACCATTCCAGACGGACTTGTGGTTTTTGTACTCTATTTGGTGACACCCACCCTTCCTTTTGCGGGTTTGTTACCCTCATTAGTGAACGGTTTGGGATTCCTTGTTATCTGTTTAACCCTCATGTAGATAGGGTTGCACTTAAGTTACATTGACATTGCACTAGCATTCACATTGACCTTTTATTTGACATAAGATTATCTATTGAGATTTTATGTTGTTATTGCTTACGGATATGGAGCAGGTGGTATATGGATACATTTTATAAATATTTATTATCCCCTTGGGCGCTACGGCGCAATAGTTGCGATATTGGTTGAGCTCCTAGATATAGAAATCCCTCATGAATGTTAGAAAATTGAATAACGAAAATTCTCAATGTGAAATTTAATAATAATTAAGAACCAGGGATGATGGCACCACGGTTGGCCGTGTTTTAGACGATTATGTGGAACTAAGTGAAATGTGGTCAAATGGAGTAATATCCCCTTGAGTTGGGCTTTCTAGTTTAGCTGGTCAACCCTCATACCGGAACTTAGATGAGGTTGTGGTTTTCAGCCATATAGGCCTTTGTTTTTGGTGATTGATGCTACCGCGGGGTGGCTGACGTCCCTTGAAGTCTTTGTTACAGTTTGGATCTTTTGGACCAAACTAAGACTATCTCAATGTTTTGAAAATTTAAAGTTTTTAGGATTTTATAAAGCTATGTTTTTCATTTAATCGGGTCCCGATAATTTTTTTGAAAACTCTAAGTTAAAAACTTGTTTTATAAACTATTTTTGAAGTCTCGGGACTAGAAGTATCAGAAGCAACCCCATTTTGAAAAGTGTCAAGAGCTTTCATTTTTAAAAAACATTCTTGTGAAGTCATTGAGTTCAGGGTACTATATGTCTCTATTTTTGAGACCTCGAGGTTGTGCCGAGATCTTGGTATCGTTGGAGTTCGAGAACTCCAAATTTCTTCTAGTTGTTTCTAAAATTCCTTTTTGAGTAAGTTATGCCTTGGAGATCTGTTTAAAGTTCTCAAAATTTTAAACAAATATTGATGGTCTAAGGACCAGTTTTAAAAGAAGTTTAAAAAGGGATATTGAAATAGTTTTCAGTTTGAACTCTCGTGATTAATCTTACTCTTATTTGTCACTGTTCCTTGGCTCTTAGCTGAACTTGAGATTTTAAGGTTTCAACCTTTGAGGCGGACCTTACACTCACTTGTGTTGTTACTGTCCTTATCGATTCTCGAGTAAAAGACGTGAGATGAGTTACGCACACATATTGCGATTCTTAGTACTTTAGTGGGTTCGGAGACGTAGGAACCAAACAGATTTGACTGGGTCCTAAAATTTTTTCTTAAAAATCCGTTGAATCCTTCGGGATTCAACATTTTTCTTCAAAAACCCGAGGGATTCTTTTGGGACTAAATGATTTCGGTACCCCTTTAGTGTGCCTCAAAAAGCAGTGTAAATTAGAGATTCTCTTTAAAATGTCAAATCTGATTCAGTGGTAGAGTTTTCCGCTTGTGTTACATTCGAGGTTTAGATTGTGGTGGTGTGTCCAAGCCATATGACTAGTAGTTAGTTTTATATGCTCTCTTTACTATAGGAGGCCTTGGAGAAAAGATCATTTAAGTGAACGGATTCTTTCACTTGTTATTGTGGATAAAAAGACAGGATTGCGGTTAGAAATTATGAGAGTGAGACTCTCTAAGAATGATTCGATAGCGGTGCTGTGTAGAAGTTGTGATTTAGTTATGGACGTGATTATGGTTAATTCCTTCTGGTAGTCCTAAGGAGTGACCTATTTACCTTCTAGGAACCTTGAGCGGCGTGGTGTGATGGATAGCTAGTTCTTGTTGTATCTCAGGGCGAGAGTACGTATTGGAGTATATAGTCACTTACAGGATTATATATATGTATATATCTTATATACTTAGATATATATATATATATATATATATATATATATGTTAGTCACTAATTAACCCTAGAGGGGGGGTGAATAGGGTGTTCAAAAATAAGTCTAACTCTTTTCGAAAATGGAACACACTATAATCAAAAATCAATTTCTCAATAAGCAAGTGGATGATTCAATTTAAACTTTTATAATAATTAATTTCAAGTCAAATTAGCATACAAGATATTCAAGCAATTATAGCATGCAAAATACTCAAGTAAAGATAAAGAGATAGAGAGATTGACACCGTGATTTTTTCGAGGTTCGGTAACTCCTACTCCTCGGCTCAAGAACCCCTTCTTGAGACTTTTCCCGATCCTTTCACTATGGCCCTTCCTTCACAGGTGGAATGGCAAACCTTTACAACACAAGCCTCTCGAGCTTGTCTCTCAATCAAGAGAACAACCCTCTCTTGAACAATCGGTGGACTTCACTTGTCCGAGATTACAAATTCGTATGTAATCAATAAAATCACTCAAGAACAAAAACACTCAAAACCCAAAGGTTTTTATGGAAGATAAATCAATATAAGCTCAAGTGTTTTTGGTGATTTTACAATAGCTCTAGAAATGTATTCTCAAAGGATATAATCAATGAATGATATTTGGAGAATAAGAAGAGATTCTAGAGGTTTTGATTTTCAAAGAAACTTGGAGAAAATCAGATTTTCAAAGCTTGGTTTCAATGGCTTTTGAAGAGAAAAGTTTTGCAGAATTTTTGATAGCTTTCTTTCTCTTTTGTATTTCAATCTCTTCATCTTCAATATACACATCTCATTCTATATATAGCATTGCATTAGGGTTTTGAAGAGTGATTATAGTATTTGAAAGACAAGAGCCGTTTGAACACCATTAAACACGATCCACAAAACATGGGAATTGTTTTCTGAAAATCTGCAGATTTTAAGCAACTTCTAGTCGACTACTTCTCTATTGTAGTCGACTACAATGGACCATCTAGTCGACTAGATTGAGTTCTAGTCGACTACTTTGGACCATCTAGTCGACTAGAATGAGTTCTAGTCGACTACAATGAGTAGTCTAGTCGACTCAAGCTTGTTTCAGTCGACTCTTTTGATGTGGATGAAAAACCAATAGCTACTGGTTGAAATAGTCGACTACTAGAAAATACACAGGGTGATTCTAGTCGACTATAACAAGAAAAACATTTAATAAAAATATTTTTCTTTCCGTTTAAGTTTGGTAAAGCGTTTTTCATTTCATTTGAGTTCGGTTCATTTTATACTTGAGCTTATACGATAAAATCGACACATAAAATTACCTTGTTACAATGATCGCTCCCCGACCTATCTACCCCGAGTCTTGAGTCTTCGACTTTCGCTTTTGCCGTTGAATTAATTGATTTTCCTTTTTCGCTTCAATTTCTTTCATAACTTTTCGCTTTAAATCAAGCTTTCTTTCCGAGCTTGTTTTTCGAGTAGTTTCCTTTTCGAGTTTGATTTCTGAGTCGTTCACCTGTCTTTTGCTGAAAATATAAACTCGATAATTCATTAGTATCAAACACTCTTCAATGGTTTGTTATCATCAATTTTGGAATTGTTTGCCGAAAGTAAATTTCAAAGCTAACAATATATATATATTCGACTGTACTTACCTGTTTTTATGAGATTGAGACTTGTGGGTTGATATATGTTTCATACTTTATGACTTCTGGTGTGGCCTTGACTTATGATTTGGATTATTTGTGGGGCTATTTTGGGGTCTCGGATTGCCGTGGGTGCCAGGTGAGACGTCTGACTGACTTAGGATAGATGCATGCACCTAGGATGGTTTGAGGTTCCTAGTGGCAAGGGGTGTGTTTTTAGGGATATTTTGGTGAGCCATGGTGTTTTGCTCACCTCCACACAGATTGTAGGTGGATGTAGCATGACACGTACAACGGCGACGGTACGGGTGACTTGGGACGCTTTTATTTAGATTTGCTTCTTTTATCCGTATTTATTTTGGTGTATTCTTATTTTTCTTGTGAGCCAGCCTGTTAGCTTATTCCCTTTTGGTGTATCTTTTATTTCGGACATTTATTATTTTGAGGTGCCATTGTACCTTTTCAGCATCGCCATGTGGCTTTCTTTATAATTTCATTTGAGAATTTGGGGCTCTATCGATTTTAGAGAGGTTGTGTAGAGGTAGCGGTGTTCTTTTCCACTACCTCAGCCCTAGTAGGTTTCTGTAATGTTGAGTTGCGTGCCATTAAGTTTGTTAGAATATATCAGGCTTAGGCCCATCTATCTAGCTTAGCCCATGTAATCCTAACCCGTTTAGTATTAGTGTTACCTAGATTATATTAACTTGTCCCTTACACCAACTTTACTTGTTTACCACACATTCTCTCATATATATAGGAGTCATCTCTATTGTAATTCATATACTTTAGAATATAGTTTAATATTCATTCCTCTTTATTATCTTTATTATTCTCTTCATTATTATATTATTCATCCTTTATTCTAACATGGTATCAGAGCCTTTGTAATCTATGCATCAAAACCCTTCTAGGGTTCTTTTCATCTTGTTTTTCAAAAACCCATCAGACTAATCAAGGGTTTATCTTCATTTATGGTCAATTACTGATCATCATCGCTTTCGCACCATCAAACATAAACTGGTCCAAATACCACACCTACAAGTTCGTCTCGATCAGACAAAGCAAACTCAATTTGCCGCGACCCCAAACTCCACCCCATGCGCCTCCAGACGAGCGGCACGTAAAAATCCTCGGTCTCACGCACTCCACGCGTCATCAACCTTTAGCGCGCGTGGGCTTTACGCGTCTAACTCGCTAGGCTACGCCGGAACCCTACCGGCACCGAAGATGACGCCGGAACCCTACCGTGGGCCACATCACCTGTCATCTTCTCCGGCAGAGCACGCCAGAACCCTACCACCGTCGTTAGTCATCTTCTCCGGCAGTGCACACCGGAACCCTAGCCGGTGTCGGTCATCTTCTCTGGCACCGATTGAACTTTCCAGCCATTTATTTAGATTCTGGCAACTTTTCGTTGGCCAGAAAAATCTTCAAGATAGTGACGTCATCTGTTACGTCACCTGACACGTGTCATCTCTAACATCTGACACGTGTCCTCTCAAGCACCTGACACTTGTCCTCTCCAGCACTTGCCACGTGTCACCTCTTGATTCAGCCACGTGTAACTGCCAGATTGTGTCACGTCACCAGGTTCATGCAGAATTACAGTTTTGTCCTTATTCAATCTTTTGTGTATTTCAGGCTCTTTTTAACTCCGATTTTAGCAAACGAATAGTCGATTTAAACTAATTGGACCGCTCCATACGCAACCGTACTATTGGTTTTGCGAGATTTGTCTTTCATCTATTGATTACTCATCTTTTCGACTTGTTTCTATACCCTTTTATGGTACTTGCTATACTGATTCTTATAGCCATCATCTTATTATTCTCATTTGTTTCTCTACCCTTTTAGGGTACTCACTATGCTAATTCTTATAGCTAGCATCTTATCATTTCATCCGTTTTGGAATTTATCATCTCATCCTTTTTGGAATTTTTTTCATCTCTTCCATTTGGACATCAGTACCCGTTTGTTTAGGGTACTCTCATAATTTCATCCTTACTCGTTTGTTTAGGGTACTCTCATCATCTCATCCGTACCCGTTTTTTTAGGGTATTCTCATCTAAATAACCAACCACTTCACTGATTCAGTTTTCTCTATCTTATTTTCTCCTCTTAAGGGGAAAATTTAATCATTTCGATCAATCAATCTTTTCTCGATTGATCTTCATCTTTTTTTCGATCGATTATCATTTCTTACTGGATCGACCGAACCTTCAATTCAATATCATCTTCTCAATTTTGATTATTTAGAATTATTCATTCAAGAATCAGTCGCTCTTGTCAGGAATCATCACTTCCGCACTGCCAATCACACTCGTAATCAGAATTAGAATCAAGATCGACCTGCTAATATTTTTCCTCAAAGTTCATCTGGAAGGATGATTTTCAAGAAATTGATTTCCAAACTCAAGTTGGTCTCTTATTTCCCCACTTGAGTTTGAGGGGGGTGTTAGAATATATCAGGCTTAGGCCCATCTATCTAGCTTAGACCATGTAATCCTAGCCCATTTAGTATTAGTCTTACCTAGATTATATTAACTTGTCCCCTACACCAAGTTTACTTGTTCACCACACATTCTCTCCTATAAATAGTAGTCATCTCTATTGTAATTCATATACTTTAGAATACAGTTTAATATTCATTCTTTTTTATTGTCTTTATTATTCTCTTCATTATTATATTATTTATCCTTTCTTCTAACATAGTTTATTTCACTTGTTATGGGCAGGTTATGCTGTTGTGTTTTTTTTGGGTTGTCCGGATGTTCCATTTACAAATGAAACTCTGCCGAATTTTTGTTAGATTTCCCTATTGAATTTCTATTACTCAGGTGTACATGGAATACCTTATTTTCATTCTTATTACATGAGTTTTCTTGTTATTGATGATTCTAGTAGTCGTTTCCACTAACGTCATGCCTCGGGATTCGCTGATTCTCCGAATTGGAGTATCAAGAATAAATGGGCATGATATATATATATATATATATATATATGTATATATTTATACTCCATAGATACCAGTTAGACAACAAAGTTTCTACGAGAATTCTGAAAAGTATAACAGAGAGTAGCAATCTTCTTTTCTATATCACTTTGAAGTAGAAGATGATGAATTTATATACAAAGCTATCCTATCACTACGAAATCAAAGAGATATGGTCAATTACAATTAATACACCTACAAAAGTTAAGATTAGATGCTAAGATCAAATACAATCAATTACAATTAATCTCCACAATTTGAGGCTGCAGGAGATACGGTCAATGGATTCCCAATACGCCCCCTCAAGATGGAGTTCGGGAGAACACCGATCTTGGTACAGAGTTGATGCAACCTCTTACTGGATAATGGTTTCGTGAGAGCATCAGCTAGTTGATCATCAGAGGAGACATGGACCACACGAAGCATACTGTCTTGGATGTAGCGGCGAACAAAATGGAAATCTATGGCAATGTGTTTCATGCGTGAATGAAAGACAGGATTAGCACACCAATATGTGGCTCCGACATTGTCACAGTAAATGGGCGGAGGAGACGTGATTGAAACCCCCAACTCAGACAACAAGGATTGAAGCCACAATATTTCTGCAGCAGTGGTGGCAATAACTCTATATTCAGCTTCGTTGAGGACCTAGCAACAGTACGTTGCTTTTTAGAACTCCAAGAAATCAGGTTGTGACCCGAGAAAACCACATACGCACTGGTGGACGTACGATCATCATGGTTTCCTGCCCAGTCCGCATCAGAATATGCATGGAGAGTAAGAGGCGAACCTTTCCGAAGGAATAAGCCATGATGCATTGTACCGCAAAGGTAACGAAGAAGACGTTTAACGACACTCTAATGACCAGTAGTGGGACGATGCATAAATTGTGATAATTTGTTAACAGTAAATGCAATATCTGGGCGAGTCATGGAAAGGTACTGAAGGGCACCAACAACAGAACGATACTCGGTTGCATTGGTTAGTGACGTTCCATCAGTAAGAGTGAGAACTTGGCTAGGTGACATCGGGTTAGAGACTTCCTTGGCATCAAACATTTTTGTGCACTCCAATAAGTCAGAAACATACTGATGTTGAGAGAGTAACACACCGGAGGAGGTGGGAATAACTTTAACACCCAAAAAATAGGAGAGGCGGCCAAGATCCTTGACTTAAAACCGAGTTGCAAGGTCCAAGATGACTTGCTCCAATCGGGCCGAATCACTACCTATTATTATTATATCATCCACATACACAAGTAAAAGTACCGTGAAATGTGTTTGACGCAAAATAAATAAAGAATGATCAGATTGTGAATTTACAAACCCAACGGATAACAAGTACCGATAGAGTTCATGATATCAAGCTCGTGGAGCCTGTTTGAGGCCATATAATGCTTTCTTGAGTCGGCAGACATGCGAGGGAAATTGAGTATTAATAAAGCCAGGGGGCTGCACCATGAAAACGTCCTCTGAAAGGCTGCCTTGGAGAAAGGCATTATTGACATCTAGTTATCGTATAGGCCAGTCACGACTCAGGGCAAGACTAATGATGAGATGAACAGTAGTGGGTTTAACCACAAGGCTGAATATTTCATGAAAATCAATGCCTGGCCTTTGATGAAACCCTTTGGCCACAAGACGGGCCTTATAACGATCGAGTGACCCATCATATTTACGTTTCACACGAATTACCCACTTGCATCCTACAAGGTTTTGAGAAGGATGAGCGGGTACTAAGTCCCAAGTACCATTCTGAAGGAGGGCAGTGAACTCTTCAGACATAGCTGTACGCCACTCCGGGGTTATTAGAGCTTGCGAAACACTTGTTGGTTCAAATGAGGAATCAGCCAATGTATGCGCAAGATAGGTATATTTTTTTGAAGGAGTGCGGGTGTTGGTCTTGGAGAGGGTAATCATTGGGTGAAGATTAGAGGTGGGATTGGTAGGGACAAATGAGATAGCAGAAGGTAGGATGGGAGGTGGTTGAAGTTGGTGATCAAAAGGTAATGAAATGGCACGACTCGGGTTTGGTGATGATATGGGACTGTTAGATGTAGAGGAGGCAGAATGTGATTGAGTAGGAGGACTGAATTCACAATTTGAATGAGAATTGGAAATGGAGATGGAAGGGTCAACCATATCATGTGTGTCAGATTTAGATGAGCTCAACACATTGGAATAAGAATTACTTAACAGACCGTGCGAGCCCGTCATTGGGGAAAATTGTGGTGGCGCACCCTTATTTTCAACCATGGAGCCAATGGATGCATGAGGGAGTGGAATAGGACCTAAGATGGAATCTTGGGATGGAGACGAAGTAGGGGAAGCCGAAGGGGCCACGGATACGGAGAATGGAAATATATTTTCAACAAAGTTGACATGACGGGAAGTGTATACACGACCACTAGTACGATCTAGACACAAATATGCACTTTGAGAGAGAGAATAACCAACAAAGACACACGGTCGAGACTTAGCTTCCAACTTATGAGTAGTGTATGGTTTGAGCCAAGGATAACAGAGACAACCAAATATTTTAAGTTTCGACAGATTAGAAGGGTTCCTAAACAAACATTCATATGATGACTTAAATGAAAGATTGACTTTGGGTTGACGATTGATTAAATAAACAGTGGTAGCGAATGCATAAGGCCAATATTCCGTTGGGACAGAGGCATGATGCATGAGAGTTAGTCCAGTTTCAACAATATGACGATGACGGTGATTAGAATAACCATTGTGCTCAGGAGTGTGTGGTGGTGACGTTAGATGAGAAATTCCTTGATTGGCTAGAAAATATTTTAAAGCAGTATATTCACCACCATTGTCAGAGTAGAGTTGAATAATTTTTGAATTAAATTTTTTTTCAACTAAAGCTTTGAATCGAATAAAAACATTGAGTACATCAGATTTACATTTTAAAGAGTAAAAGCAGACATACTTTGTAAAATGATCCACAAAAATTACATAATATTTAAAGCCATCAATGGATAAAATTGGAGATGTCCAAACATCTGAATATAATAATTGCAAAGGTGTTGAACTGGAAAGAGAAGACATTGCAAACGGAAGTTTGTGACTCTTATGACATTGACAAGAAGAACATGAAAATGTGTAGTCTAGCTTAGACGACAGCGGTAGAGATGGAGACGAGGCTAGGTGATGTAGAATTTTATTGGATGGGTGACCCAAGCGATGATGCCACTCAGAAATGGAAGACTTGACTGAGGAAAATGCAAACAATGGGCTGGCTGAAGATGAAGGGCGCGACCACTCATAAATTCCCTCATTAACGGGTCCTCGCAATAGTATGGCTCCCGTCTGAAGATCCTTCACAATAAAAGAATTAGGTAAGAACTCAATAGAAGCATTATTAGATGAGCAAAATTGGGAAACATAAAATAAATTCCGCTTCATAGCAGGCACACATAAAACATTATTTAGGGAAAAAGATTTTAATGGAGATTTAAGAGTAGAGGAACCAGTATGTGTAATATGAAGACCATTACCATCACCAAGAATTATGTCATCAGGGCCTAAGTAGTTAGAGTGAAGGGATATATTATTAAGATCGTTGGTCACATGATGAGATGCACCAGAATCTAATAACCATGAGGTGGGTGCTGTAGTTGGATGAGTGGCAATATGGGCACGAGGATGGATGATGGGAGAGGTGGTGGGAGTAGGGGAATGAGTCGGATAATGATGGGATTGGTTTGGAGAGGTGTAGTTGGAAAGCGAAGGACATCGTTTGGCTGTATGACCTTGCTGCCCACAAAGTTGGCAATAACCAAGATAAGGGCGAGGGGAGTATGGCCTGTTGTGATTGGTTGGTGGATGGGTGTAGGAAGACCGGGAATTGGTGTTTCGGTGAGACTGATTTCGGTTTGGGTTTGGGTTATTGAAGTTGTTGTTTGGCTGAGGGTGATAATTGGATTTTGAGGCAACATTGGCAGTAGCGGGTGAGGTTGGATTTTTTGGTTTATTATCATTGACCAGAGCCTCACATGTGAGGAGCTTTTCGTGAAGCTCATCAAAACCAATAGGTGTGTCTCGAGCTTTAACCGCATCGGAGATACCGCTGTAAGTATCTGGGAGTCCATCGAGAAGTTTGAGGGTGAAGTCTTCCGGATCCGGTGGCGCCCCCATGAGTGATAAAGTGTCAACAAGACTTTTTGCTGAATGCATATATTCGGAAATTGTTTTGTCACCAAGTGTAAGGCTACGCAGCTGACCTTTCACAGCAAGGATACGTCCCCGTGAGTGTTTGGCGTACGTGGAGGCAAGGATCCTCCATGCATCACATGACATTTTGGCAGAGGCGATGAATGAAACAATGGTTGGAGAGATCGAGCCAATGATGGCGTTCAAGATCAATTGGTCTTGGTGGATCCAGAGAGAAGAGAGTATTCTGGATTAGGAGAGGGACCATCTGTTGTTGTAATTGTTGGAGTCGGGCATGGAAAAGAGCTGTCAATATATCGCATGAGATCATAGCCAATGAGGAGAGAATGGAATTGAAGTCGCCATACGGCGTCGTTCGAAGGCTTTAGTTTGAGAGGAATCTGAGCTAGAGCATAAATAGCTATAAGTTGATGTGAAGAATCTGAGGGTTGAGCAATAGTGGGACGAGTGGAGATTGAAGTGGAGGAGGCAGTTGATTTTTGTGTTTGATCCATTATAGGATTGAAAAAAAAAAATCTTGTTAGAGGCAAGAATGCTCTGATACCATGAAAAGTATAAGAGAGAGTAGCAATCTTCTTTTCTATATCACTTTGAAATACAAGATGATGAATTTATATACAAAGCTATCCTATCACTACGAAATCAAAGTGATACGGTCAATTACAATTAATACACCTACAAAAGTTAAGATTAGATACTAAGATCAAATACAATCAATTACAATTAATCTCCATAATTTGAGGCTGCAGGAGATACGGTCAACGGATTCCCAATAAATTCTTATACACAAAGCATTACTATGAAGATCCATTTATTCATTCTTAGACATGTCCTCATGTGATACATTTGTCATTTATTTATTTTTATTTTGGGCCAACTATTCTGTAGATTCATATTTGTTATACCACCACTATAAATAACTTCCATCTTTAGAGTCCTCTTATCTATTATTCGCTCTCATTGTTCTCCTTTCCTAACTTTCACTTTAAAACAGCTTTATAGAATGCGACAATTTCATTCACAAATAATCTTTCGGGACCACAACCAGTTGAGTCAACTCCATTTGTCGACTGATTTCAATCAATTTTATCTACTAAATCATCAAAGTACACCAGTGGTAATGTATCCGTCTTGTTAGATCCAGTCAAATTTCTGTATTGATTTGCACTATCCAAAACAACAACCCCAACCCAAGATTTTTATTATATAGTTGAACTAAAAGTTCAGATAGTTCACAGAAATCTAGGAAATTTAGGACTATTCTGAACCCAAGGTTGGTTAATAAGCCTTAGAAAATTAGACTATTCCATGCCTGAAAAGGTTGATTTAACCTATTCAAGGCTAAAACTGTTAGGAATTTGAAACTAGAGAAACTTAGAATATCATAGTAAGAAGATTAGTTATTACAACTTATATTCTATTTGTGTGTGTATATATATATATATATGAAAGCTCGTTTATGATTTGGTGGTCTGCAAAAGTTACTCATTTACTTCTAATTTTGTAGATATCGCGAATATCGTAAAAAAAAGAAGGGAAGAAAAGGTTAAAGAAATATTGAGCAAACCACAGGTGCTGGGGCTTGGAAGGCTGCCATTAAGTCCCCAAGAGCCAAACCGAAGGGCAGATTTCCGTAGTCTGACCATGTAAAGGCAGCCTCGGCCACAAGAGAGTCAAGAGAAGAAGCCCAATGTGTTGTAAATCACTTATGGTGATTTAGTACTACCCAGGATACACTCATATATAAAACACAACACTTTTATTTCAAAAAACAGAGAATTGAACACAAAGCTTCTACACTACTCTCACACTATTTTTTCTCTCTTTTTTCTTCTTCTTATTCAATACAACACACCACACCTATATATAGATTTGAAATACAGATACAAACAACTGAAATCAGCTTTGCAGCTTTTATGGACTTTGAGCATCTTATCTTCACGCATGCTCTTGACAAACTTGCACATGGTAGTTGGTGCAGTTTTTCTTGACATTTGGAGTTGATTGATACCTGTATGGATATGTATAGCTGATTCAAGTTTATCTTTCAACATTCCCCCGTAAACTTGATTCTCCACACTTTTGCATTCCTAACATCATCTTCAATCTGTTGAACATGTCTGGCTTCAATGGCTTTGTAAAAATATCTGCAATTTGATCATTTGTCTTGCAAGATATTAATTCCACTTCTTTGTTCTGCACATACTCCCTGATAGAATGATATCGTGTATCAATATGCTTGCTTCGTTCATGGAAGACTGGATTCTTTGCAAGTGCAATTGCTGAACGATTATCAATGAAAATCTCTGTAGGATTGTCTTGTGGAAAACACAAATGCTCCAACACATTTCTCAACCAAATAGCATGACACACAGTTGAGCTGGCTACTACGTATTCAGCTTCGCATGATGATAGAGTTACTATCTGTTGTTTCTTGGATGACCAAGTAAATGCTGTATCTCCAATGAAAAACATAAATCTAGTTGTGCTTTTTCTTTCATCCAAATCTCTACCCCAATCACTATCTGAATAGCCAATGAATCTTAATTCATCAATTGAGGTATATAGCAAACCATCATTGATCGTACCTTTGATGTAGCGGAGTATTCTCTTCGCAGCATTCAGGTGTGATTGATCCGGTTCCTCCATGTATCTGCTGATCAATCCAACTCCGTAGAGTATATCTGGTCTGGTACAAGTCAGGTACCGAAGACTTCCAACTAAACTTTTGAAGTATGTTGGATCAACATTTCCTCCATCTTCATTCTTTCTGAGTTCCACGCTGCTTTCCACCGGAGTTGATACTGGATTGCTTGATTCCATTCTGAACTTTTTGAGAATCTCCTTTGCATATCTACTTTGACAGATCGAGATTCCTTCAGCATTTTGCTTCACTTCAATTCCAAGAAAGTGTGACATCAGACCTATGTCTGTCATCTCGAATTCTTGAATCATGGTTTTCTTGAACTCTTCAAACAAGGCTGGGTTGTTTCCTGTGAAGATCAAATCATCAACATATAGACCTGCAAATAGTACACTTCCTTCTGGACCTTTCTTCAGGTACAATGCATGCTCGTATGGACATTTCTCGAACCCATTATCATGGAAATACTTATCAATTCTTGTATTCCATGCACGTGGAGCTTGCTTCAGTCCATAGAGAGCTTTCTTCAACCTGTACACCTTGTCTTCATGTCCTTCATTTGTATATCCCAGCGGTTGTTCGACATAGATTTCTTCTTCTAGAAATCCATTCAAAAATGCTGACTTCACATCAAGTTGATACAACTTCCATCTATTCTGAGCAGCAATAGATATCATCAACCTGATTGTCTCTAATCGGGCAACAGGAGCAAATACTTCACCATAGTCGAGTCCCTGTCTCTGTTTGTAGCCTTTTGCAACCAGGCGAGCTTTGTATCTCTGAACTTCGCCTTTTTCATTCTTCTTTGTCTTGTAGACCCATTTGACTCCAATAGGCTTTTGACCTTTTGGTAGACTACACAGCTCCCATGTGTCATTCTTGTCTATGGCCCTGATTTCTTCATCCATTGCTGACTTCCACTTCTTCTCTTGGATGGCTTCTGTGAAGTTGACAGGATCACTATCCAGAAATAGGCATAGCAAATTCTGGTCTTGATCTTCTTCAGTGGCTTCATATAGTTCTCTCAGGCTTCTCACTTTTCTGGGTCTTTCACTTGATCTTTCATCTGGTGATGATGACGATGAAGGATCATTTCTTGCAGGTACAGGCGATTGATGTGGTAGAATTTGCGGCTCCATTGCAACTTCTTTTTCTACTTCTTCAAGTACAAGCTCCTTGGTTTTTCCATCTTCATTTTGATCCCAGCTCCAAGCTTCATTCTCTTCAAATATCACGTCTCTACTCATGATTACTTCCTTGGTGATGGGATTAAACAGCTTATATCCCATTGTTTTGTCGCCATAGCCGATAAAGATACATTTTTGTCCTTTGTCATCAAGCTTGGTTCTTCTGGCTTCTGGAATCTTGGTGTAAGCAATACACCCAAAAATTCTGAGATGATTGACACTTGGCTTGTATGAACTCCAGGTTTCTTCAGGTGTCTTAAACTGGAGTCTTCTGGTTGGACACCTATTCAGCAGATAGACAGCACAAGATACTGCTTCAGCCCAAAATTCCTTGGGCATTATCTTTCCTTTCAGCATACTTCTGACCATGTCCAGGATCGTGCGGTTCTTCCTTTCAGAAACACCATTTAACTGAGGTGTATAGGCTGGTGTTGTTTGCTGTCGGATGCCGTGCTCTTTGCAGTAATTCTGGAATGCATTCGACATATATTCTCCTCCTTGATCTGACCGCAACGTCTTGATATTATAGCCGCTCTGCTTCTCAACAAGAGCTTTAAACTCCTGGAACTTGTTAAATACTTCTGATTTCTTCTGCAAGAAGTACACCCATGTCTTTCTGCTATAATCATCGGTGAAGGTAAGAAAATACCTGCTTTTTCCATATGATTCTGGCTTCAGTGGACCACACACGTCTGTGTGAACGAGCTCCAGCAGCTTTGATGATTGCCATTTTACTTCTTTAGCAAAGCTCAGTCTGTGATGTTTCCCAAGTACACAACATTCACATACTTCATTAGGACGGTTGATGTAGGGAAGTCCTTTCACCATCTGTTTGCTTGCGAGCAGCTTCAGGCCTTCAAAGTTGAGATGTCCGTATCTCAAATGCCATAGCCAGTCCTTATCTTCAACAACTGCATTTAAACACTTCGCTGCATCGTGCTGAATGTGCATAGGAAACATCCTATTCTTTGACATCTTTATCCGGGCAATGAGATTTTCATTTGTATCTTTGATTGTTAGACACAAATCCTTCATGCTGATGTCGTAGCCTTTCTCCAGGAGCTGTCCGAGACTCAAAATATTGTTTTTCATATCTAGAACATAGTAAACATTTGATATGAAATCATGATCTCCATTCTTGAGCTTGATCAGAATATTGCCCTTTCCTCTTACTGCGATTTTTGAACAATCACCAAATGAGACTTGCCCTTGCGTCGTCTCGTCAAGCTCGACAAACATGTGTTTGTTTCCGCACATGTGATTACTGGCTCCTGAATCTAGATACCATATACCTTCGTCATCGGTATTTTCATTTTGAGCCATCAGCAACATTGATCTTGACTCATTTTCTTCTTTCTCGGCAAAGTTTACTTGTTTGCCTCCTTCAGCAACTATCTTTCCTCTGCATTCGTTGCTGTAGTGTCCATACTTGTTGCAGTTGTAGCATTGAACATTGCTTTTGTCATAATTCTGGCGATTGTTGAAGTTGCTTCCACGGCCTCGTCCTCGCCCTCGTCCTCTGAAAGGTTGATTTCTTCCACCTTGATTATTTCTTTCGGATTGGAGTTGGTTCTTCCACCACCGCCTCTGGATCCAGAACCCCGTCCTCGATAACCACGACCTCTACCTCGGCCTCTTTGAGAATTTCCCCATCGTTCTTCTTTATTTTCTTTAAATGTTAAATTTGACTGAAGAGCTTGCTCTAGAGTACCTGGGGTGTTCCTCTTGTTGATTCTTTGTTCGTGAATCTCTAGCGTGGCCATCAGCTCGTCTACTGTCATTGCATCGAGATCCTTTGATTCTTCAATAGCAACAACTACATGCTCGAACTTTGAGTTGAGGGAGCGCATAATCTTTTCAAGCACACGAACATCTTCAATTTTTTCGCCATATCTTCTGATTTGATTCACAATAGTCAATGGTCTGGTAAAGTACTCAGAAATTGACTCTGTGTCTTTCATTTGCAATAGTTCAAATTCACCCCTTAGAACTTGGAGTCGAACTTTAACTGTTTTTTCAATTCCTCGATGTGCTTTTCGAAGAATTTCCCATGCTTGCTTGGCGGTGTTGACGGCTGAGATCTTTTCAAAACTTGCTTCATCGACACTTTGATAAAGCAGGTACAATGCCTTTTTGTCCTTCTTTCGGGCTTCTTTGAGTACGACCTTTTGGTTCTCGCTCAGTCGATCTTCGCTTTCTTTTGAAACTGGTTCTTCATAACCGGTCTCAATAAAGTCCCACAAATCTTGCGAGGCAAGCAGGACTTTCATCTGGATAGACCAATTCTCGTAATTGGTTTTATCCAAGCGCGGAAGCTGGGGCTGGAAAAAATTGCTGGAGGACGTCATCGGGTTTACTTAAACACTTGAAGTGCTTATTTCATAAAATCGGTATTGAATCTGGTCAAACCGACTGCACGGTTGCGTCCGGAGTGTTCCGTTTAGTCAAAAACGACTCTTCGTTTGCTCAAATCGGAGTTAAAATGAGCCCGGAACGGACAAAATACCAACTAGGGGCAGTTTGGTAATTTCCAGAAAATATTTGCTGCGTGGCACTGTGCTGACGTGGCAGGCTGATGACGTGGCAGCTGGGGGGGTGACGTGGCAGCTGACGTGGTAAGAGAGGTGACATCACTGATGACGTGGCAGTGCGTGGGAGCGTGGGGCGCGTGGGTGCGCGTGGGATTCACGCGCGTCCGAAGGTTGAAGACGACTGGGCGCGTGTGGTGCGCGTGGGCTTCACTCGCCGATCTTGTGGAGGCGCGTGAGGGCGCGTGCGGTGGAGAGTGGTTGTGTTCTTTTCACAGTTGTGTTCCTGATGGAACAAGGAAGCTATTTATGTGGTCAAATGTGTGGTTTGAACACCTGTATGTCACGAATAAGCTTTGAAAGCTTCGGCTCTGTTTTGTTTCTTTGCTTCTGTGCTTGCTCAAGCTTCAACAGGCTCTGATACCATGTTGTAAATCACTTATGATGATTTAGTACTACCCAGGATACACTCATATATAAAACACAACACTTTTATTTCAAAAAACAGAGAATTGAACACAAAGCTTCTACACTACTCTCACACTGTTTTTTCTCTCTTTTTTCTTCTTCTTATTCAATACAACACACCACACCTATATATAGATTTGAAATACAGATACAAACAACTGAAATCAGCTTTGCAGCTTTTATGGACTTTGAGCATCTTATCTTCACGCATGCTCTTGACAAACTTGCACATGGTAGTTGGTGCAGTTTTTCTTGACATTTGGAGTTGATTGATACCTGTATGGATATGTATAGCTGATTCAAGTTTATCTTTCAACACAATGCAATGGACAGAAAGCATAAAAGCTTGTAGGCGAAAGGAAGGGGGAAAAAAGAGGCAGCAGTGTGCTGGCCTCCGAAGAAGGTTTCATGGTCATAATACTCCATAGTTGCTGCACAAATTTCTAGCGTCAGACGGCCTTAATGAACTCAGGCTAATTCACCTAAATACACTTGGCTGCAGGAACAAGGTAATGAATAGCCATGGCCTCAACATAAAAGCATTCTCACTGGCGTAGAAGTTTTTGTGTGTGAGACTGGGCTGGACCTTGATTCTATGGTCGCAGTGTCCAAGACTCAAGAGTCAGTGGCCAACCAAGTCATGCTCATAATATCTATATATGATGTCTGATTATACTATGTCATCTGTAGTTCATGAAATTGTGACTATCATTTTATTAGCAAATGGCTTGCTGCTCTGTATATGATGTCTGATTATACTATCTCATATAGTAGTAGTACATCAAATTATACTATGTCATATAGTAGTAGTACATCAAATTGTGACAATCAGTTTATTAGTGAATGGTTTGCTACTTTGTATATGTTGTCTGATTATGCTATGTCAGTGAAGAGATCCCTTGATTAACTAGCCAAATGTATTGCACTTATCTTTTACCTCTAATTTTTAGTTTCACTTATATTGTACCTTAGCCTCAATTGAAAATATTTGTGAAATTCTAGTACATGTCTCACTGATGAATTCATGAAAAGTGTCTTCCCCCAAAAAAAACTGGTCTTGGCCTGGTCACCTTAGAATCCTCACAACCTCTATGCAATTTGAGTAACCTAAGCTTGCCAAATACCACCACTAAATATATATATATATATATATATATATTTTCTTTTGCTGGATTGAGTTATAATCCTTTGCTCTTAGTCTCATTCTTTTGTTCTTTATTTTTACTTCCCTCATTTTAATAATGCTTATTTACAGAAAAAGAAACAGAATGTTAGTTGCAAACAGCAGGAGCTGACTAAAGACTGCTAGGTTTCTTTCATTAATTTCTTGTGTATTAATTCCTTCCATCCTCTCAGTATTCAAGCCAAAAACAAATAAATAAATTAACTAAATAATTGAGAAACTAAAAAAAGTTCAGTAGGGGTTGACTGGTTGGCTTGACTTGGAAAGTTAACATGGATGTTGGGTTTTCTTGAGCTTCCGACTATCAAAACTAGAGAGAGAAAAATAAGAGACGCTATAATTTGTAGATTGTGTAATAATGGAGATGGAAGGAAAGGGAAAAGCAATAAGATTGAGGCTTCCAAAAACTGCAGAAGTCACAGATTATCAAGTGTTTCCAGATACTGGAAAAGTGCCAGATTATGAAGTGTTGTTGAGCTGCAGAAGCTCACATTACACAACTAATTTCCATGCCTTTTGCAATTACCTCTACGATCATCTAATGTGCCTCCGAGTTGGCACCTTTTGGCACCATAATAATCTACCCCAACATGTATCAATGAGTAGACTCTATCGGGCCTCCAAGATTTCAATCCCCATATTCTGCAGAAACTATGCTTCCAGTGTATGGTGCCTTGGTGAGCTCACTCAAATGGTGGAATACAGCAGAACCACAGGCCACTTGATTATGCCCATTTTCTACGACGTCCAACGCTCTGATGTCAAGCTTCAAACTGAGTGTTACGAGGAAGCGTTTCGCGAGCACGCCCTACTTTTCGAACCTAAAACTGTTGAGGCATGGAAGATGGCATTGAGAGAAGTTGGAGACCTCAAGGGTTGGGACTTCATCATAGAACCTGACAGGTAATCTAACTCATTTTATTATCCTCTTGCTAGTAATAATAATAATAATAAGAGTAGTAATGCCTTTTTTTTTTTGTTTGAAAAATAAGAAATTTATAAAGAGCAAAGGCAAGAAGCCAATACAAATCTACAAAGGGCATACCCTAGGGAGGATCAAACAAGAAATAAAAAATGGTGTATCCCCACAGCCACCAAATAGAAAGTAACCTTAATCCTATATGAACATAGATATGACTATAAGCATGTCTAAGGATCAGAGAAAAGAAAAAGCATGGGACAACAAGAGCTTTTAGGAAACCTTAAAAAAAACTAGAAGCTGCAAATAGAGTAGTAGTAATACTTGCATCACATATAAGTGGAATTGTTGGACCTACGGGAGCGTGTGACCAAAAAATACTTTTGTTTATCGATCTAATATTTGATAACTATCCGGTGCCTATAAACTAATTGTTGGAATGAACATTTTTTAATAATATTAATTATAAGCTAGTCCCTGCATATATAGACTTCATAATTCATACCAGTTGGTAATCTTTGTTTTCAAATTCTATACAAGAAAGCATTGACGGCAATATTGGCAACTAGTTTTCTATTGGAAAATGAAAAAAGTAATAAAAAGTAATCCTCTTTTTATTGGATATCTACATCTTCCTCCTCTTGAAAAAGGCTAAAAGTCAACAGTACTGGCGGGAGGTTGAAGTCATTTTTGAAACCAAATGAAATGTAACTAATATTTGGTGTTTCTCAAGAGGAGATTAATAATTATATTCTAATAAATAATTACTACTTAAAATGAGGAGATAGAAAGTAGAGATGACTTTATTGTGTTACTTTGATTTTCTTTGGAAATAACTTTTCATTCCATTTTCCACCTTAACACCAATCAATCAGGCCTGAAGGAATAAAATTCATAAAAGAGGACATTGTTCCTAAAATCTTGCTAGAGCTAAAGAAGAATTACATGGCTGTAACTGACACCTTGGTCGGAATGGATATCCACGTAAAGGAAGTGTTGAAATTATTAGACAACGTCCCCAATCAAGTACGAATAGTTGGTATCCACGGTATTGGTGGTATTGGCAAGACAACTATTGCCAAGTTCATCTACAGCAAGCTCCTCAAGTGCTTTGATTGTTGCAGTTTTCTTGAGGATGTTCGAGAAAGGCTGCAGCAACCCAAAGGTGTTAGTACTTTACAGAAACAACTTCTAGCTGACACCCTAAAAAGTTGCCCTGAATTTGCTGATGTTGATAGTGGAATTCATTTGATTAAAAATATAGTTGCCAAGAAAAAAGTTCTCATAGTTCTTGATGACGTGGACGAAAGCTCGCATTTCACTAGGCTTGTGGGAAAGCGTGATTGGTTTCATTCGGGGAGTATAATCATCGTTACAACTAAAGACAGACATGTTTTAGATGATCTTGGAGTGGATGCCTCTTATGAACTTCCATCAATGGATCATGTGCAATCTCTCCAACTTTTTAGCATGCATGCATTTAGAAAGAAGGAGCCTCCAAATGATTATTTTAATATCTCTTCGAATGTTGCATCTGCTGCAGCGGGGATTCCTCTAGTTCTTGAGGTTTTAGGTTCGTTTCTAACTTGCATGGAGAAAGCAGTATGGGATGATACATTGAAGAAATTAGAGAAGTTGTCAGATGATGAAGTCGATAAAAAGTTGAGAGTAGTTTATGAAGCATTAGATTATGCGCAACAACATATGTTTCTTGATATTGCATGTCTTTTTTCTGGAGTGTATAAAGCAGCTGCATTTTACATGTGGGATGATTGTGGCTACCATCCAAAAAGAGAATTGAATGTCCTTCTTCTCATGTCAATAATGAAAGTAGGAGAACCTAATGAGCTGAAGATGCATGATCAGTTTAGAGCTCTCGGAAGGAAAATCATCTATGAAGAAAAAACTCGGGGAAATCGTAGTAGGTTGTGGAATCATGAGGAAGCCTTGAACATATTGGAGGGTCGAAGGGTAAGATTTGGGTACTTCGAATTTGATACCCTTATTAAGTGTAGTATGTCACAAAAATCTGGTCCTACTATATATGTTGTTTCACTGTGAGTTATTTCCTTTTGCAGGGAACAGAAAAGATTGAAGCCCTAAGTCTTCATTTTGAGCTAGGACCTGAAAAGAAGCCTCGCTTTACAAGTAAGGAATTCGCTAAACTAGTGAATCTAAGGTATCTCCAAGTGGATGGCATGGAGCTTGTTGGGAATTTTGAGCATCATCTGCCCCGGCTAAGATGGCTTAAATGGCACAGTTGCCCTCCTCATTTTAAACCAACCAATTTCTATTTGGAGAATCTAGTCATTCTTGATCTATCAAATAGTGGCATCACAGAAGACTGGGGGGGTTGGAATCAAATCAAGGTATTTGTAAGTTCATATTTTGGTTCTTTTATCCTATATATAGACATGTCTAAAGCCAATCCTCTTTTGTTTCCTTCATTTATTTTAACAGATGGCAAAAAAGTTGAAAGTTCTAGTACTGACTAATTGTGCTTTAAGGAGAACGCCGGACTTTTCAGCATATGTAGCTTTAGAGATATTGATTCTGCAACGGTGTAAAAGTTTGGTTGAAGTCGATGTATCCATTGGTAAACTAAAGAATCTGAAAGTGTTTGACATTTCATATGCTGATATAAGGAATATACCTGATGAAATTTGGATGCTGGAGAAGCTGGAAGTGATGGATTTCACACATTGTAGTTATTTAAAGGGGCACATTCCGCCTTATATGCGGAATCTAAGATCTTTGAGGTTCTTGAGCTTTTATGATACCAAAATTCAAAGCCTTCCAATGAGCATTGGGGAGCTATCTTGCCTCCAAACCCTTAAATTAGGAGGCTGCACAGAGCTTCAATCACTGCCTTTGCTTCCCTCAAGTTTAAAGGTTCTTTATGTCTCCTCCATCCATAATGTTAAAAATTTGGTTCATTTACAGGAATTGCACTTTGTTGGGTGCTGCGGTTTGGTGGAAATTCCTAGAGACATTTGGTTATTATCTAAATTGGAGAAATTGACCTTGGAGTCTACCAACATTAGGACCCTATCCAAAGAGATTGTGGCCCTTTCTCAGCTTAAGGTGCTTAATGTACAATACTGTCACGAGCTTCAATCTATATTGGGGCTACCTTCAAATCTAGTTGATTTATCTCTTGCATTCTGTTATTCGCTGGAAAAATTGCCGAATCTATCAAATCTGAAAAAACTTTTGAGATTATCAGTTAGAAGTTGCATTAAGCTGACAGAGGTTCAAGGGCTTGGAAATTTAGAGTCATTGACAAGTTTGGACATATATGCATGTGATATGCTAGCTAACCTTGTTCAGCATCACCAGTCACCGTGCTTACTGTCCTTGGAATCGTTGAAATATATGGATTTGCATGGTTGTATTAGTGAAGGTAGGACTAGAGTTGTTGAGACTTTAAAATCTTCCGAGGAAGCGAACATGCCAGTGCGCCACGCCTCATTATTGGAATATATGGATTTGCATGGCTGCAATAGTGTACGTGAGGTTCGAGTCGTTGCGCCTTTGAAATCTTCGGAGGAACGTTCGGCCTCATTACACAGGTATGTTTATATTTATATAGTTTTTGAAGGAGTGGTTTTTCTTGATGGTTATGGTTTGAATGGTCATTAACAAGCACCAGATTCCAGTATATTATTGCAATTAGTATTGAAATTATTGCCTAACAAGAAATTGGATTAATTATACACGAGTCAACGTACCGTGAATCATCACAATTAGTATTGAAGTTATTTTCTAACAAAGGAAGTTGAAATGGTTACTTACACGAGTCAACGACCAAACTGATAGCCCTGTGGAGGTCAATGTGTCATTATGGATCTACTAAACTCTCTCCTTACTCTGTTTCATAAACCATTCTTATCATTTTTTGACTTTTGACCACCAACCCTTGTGATCAAGATAGGATATTGAGAAGAACGAGAAATTGTATTGTATTAATCTTATATCTATTACATCAGCTATTGTTCTCATTATATAGATACAAATAGAATAAGAAAAGGAAAGAAATAGAAAATGAAACAAGAAAGCATAAGGAATAAAATAGGCTATAAATCCCGTGATAAAAGACCTAGAATCTTCCAACACTCCCCCTCAAACTGAAGCGAAGATATCAACCATACTTAGCTTGACCACGGAAGACTTGAGCAGAGTAGGACCAACTGGCTTGGTGAACATATCCACAGTCTGATCCGATGATGAAACAAATACTTGAACAATTACTTTCGACCGAACCTTTTTCCGAATAAAGTGAACATCTACTTCAATATGCTTAGACCTCTCATGAAGGACCGAATCCGAAGCAAGCATAATAGTAAACTTATTGTCACAGAACAATTGCGAAGACTTCTGCTCAGGAAAACCAAGCTCATAGAGAAGAGAGCAAAGTCAGATAATCTGACATGTACCCTGGGCCATAGCACGATACTCAGCCTCAGCTGAGGATCTGGAAACAACTGTCTGCTTCTTACTTTTCCATGAAATAAGATGAGAACCATGAAAAGTACAAAAGCCGGAAGTGGATCACATGTCTGTCTTTGACCCCGCATAGTCAACATCAATAAAACATGTCAATCCCATTTGGGAGCCAGGAACATAAAACAATCTGAGACTAGGACAAGACTTTAGATATCTCAAGATATTGTATACTGCATCCATGTGAGAAGAACGAGGAACATGCATAAATTGATTCACAACATTCACTGCAAAGGCCAAATCCGGTTTGGTATTAGTCAAGTAGACTAGATGTTGATATACTGATGGATCAAGAAGTAATTCAGCAGACTCTGTAGACAAATTAGAGTTAGTATCCATTGGTGTAGACGCATGACGATATCCCAACATCCCTCTATCCTAAAGAAGGTCCAAAGTATACTTTCTCTGTGAGAGAGAAATACCATGACGAGATATAACAACATCAATCCCCAGAAAATATTGAAGTGTGCCCATATCCTTTACATCAAAGACATTTCCAAGATCCTTCTTCACATGCGCAATGCCAGAAGCATCATCTTCAGTAATAATGATGTCATTAAAATAGACCAAGATAATAATACGTTTCCCATCAGAAGTATGTCGTATGAAGCATGTATGATCAGAATGACACCTGACAAACTCCATGGATAAAACCACTGCACTAAAATGGATGAACCATGCACTGGGAGACTGCTTCAAACTATAAAGAGATTTGTACAAACAACACACCTTCCCTGCATATTCCCCCTCATCCCGAAAACCTGGAGGAGGATCCATATAAATAACCTCATTAAGATCACCATTAAGGAATGCATTCTTGACATCTAGCTGATGCAGAGGCCAAGAGTGCTTAGCCGTCAATGAAACATGAAGGTGAACATAAGTCAACTTGGCGACAGGAGCAAAAGTGTCACCAAAATCACGCCCAGGAATCTGAGCAAAGCCTTTTGCAACTAGCCAGACTTTATATCTGTCAACTGAGCCATCTGCTAAATATTTCATACTAAAGACCCACTTACAACCAATAGTCTTCTCTTCAAAAGGTGAAGAAACAAGCTTCTAAGTCTGATTCTTTTGTAAGGCCTCCATTTCATCACGCATAACATCCACCCACTTGAGATTCTGTAGAGCCTCAGATACAGACCGAGGAATGGGAACATACCTAATGTTGCTCAAGAAAGCCTGATAGGAATCTGACAAGGCATGATAAGAAACAAACTTGGACATGGGATGATTAGTATTACTAGAAAAGTCATACCATAAGGGAGGTTTACAAATACGAGAAGGATAATGAGAAGGAGGTGCAAGAGAGGAGAGATTACCTAGAACTGAGTCAGAAGAAGAAACGGGTAGTAGATCCTAAGTGCGTGGGCGGCGAGAATACACATTCAGCTGTGGAGATGATGGTACCTGAGGGGAAGGCATAGGAACAGAGTCCCCGAAAATAGAAACAGGACGAGCAATAGCAGATGATTCCTTTGTGGTGTCAACAGTCACAAGATCCTGAACGACTGAAGAAGGGCTATAAAAAAGAACTTCCTCATAAAATGTGACATCCATAGAGGTATATATTTGCCTATTGATTGGATTATAACACCGATACCCTTTGGACATAAAAAAATAACCAAGAAAGATGTACTTAATAGATTTATCATCTAATTTAGTGCGTGAAGGACTACTATTTTGAACAAAGCAAGTACAACAAAAAAAAGTACGAGGGAGAATGGTGAACAGACACATATCGGGCTGAAGAACCTAAAGAGGGGCCTTCCCACTTAGAACACGGCTAGGGGTGTGATTAATTAAGTAAACAATAGTAAGAATAGCCATGTTCAATAAAGCTTGGGTACCTGCATACCCCGAATAAGACACCGAACAACATACATAATATGGCAATTTTTTTCTTTTTGCCACACCATTCTGTTTAGGAGTATAAGAGCAAGTTAATTGTTCTAAAATCCCTTTTTGATTAAGTTGAGATCGAAATTCATTTGAGAGATATCCCCCCAAATAAATCCATGTATAATGAGAGTAATCATCAATAAATGTCACATAGTATCTATGGCCTGAAAGAGCACTAACAGGGGAAGACCTTCATACATCAGAATGCACAAGATAAAAAATGACCATTCCATCCATTCCTTGATTTGGTATGACACATTGAATGAGAATGACCATTCCCAAGTAATGAAATGCCATTCCAAGGAATGGATTTTCATTCCATTAGTAAACCTATGGAATGGGCATTCCATTCCTTAAGGAATGCTTTTAAAGTATAAAATTACTAAAACAACCCTTTCACGTTTCAAATAAGCAAACCACCTTTATCACCATGCCATCAACTTCTACCACAACCACCACTAACTCCATTGTCCGCCACAACTATTTTCATTACCTTTCACCATTTTTTGGTAAAAAATTACGAAATAATATAATTTAATTAAAATTATATAATTATCACTAAGATGGGTGTTTTTGAGAAATGTTCTTTTAAGTTCATTCCATTTCTAAAGTGCTTCATATTTATAACCAAACAATAGAATGAGAATGATTATTCCATTTAATTCTCATTCTTTTTACATTCCATTCATGTGTACCAAACATATTATTAAACTTTTGAGTCTTACAAGCTTGCACCAAAGAAAGAAATAACAAACATAAATATTGAAAATTTGCATGTCCTAAACGAGCATGCCACAAATGTAGAGTTTGACTAGAAAACTGTGGACAACAAGACTCAGGTAGAATAGACACATGAAGGCTAAAAGAAGGAACCAAAGATAGAACTGGTGGATGATCACTAAAGTAGTACAACCCATTACGCTCATATCCCCTGCAAGAGACAACGATCGGGTAAGAAGGTAACCGCATAGTTAAATGTTTTGGCAAGATGACTAACAGATAGAAGGTTCAAAGCAAAATTCGGAACATGAAAGACAGATGAGAGGGTAATATAAGGAGACAGACAAACGTTACCCTTACTATGAGCATGGCAAGTAGAACTATCAGCAAGGTAAACACATTGATCAACAGGAATATGGGTCAAAAAAAAAAAAAAGCCAACTCACCGGTCATATGATCATTGGCTCCAAAATCCAGAATCCAAGTAGGGGAACCAGCCCTAACATTAAATGCAGTAGAAGTACCTATGGCTAAAGTAGCAGTTGATGACAATGGAGCACCACCCTTGGTGGAAAGGGCTCCCAGCTGAGCCTGGAGCTGACCAATATGAGATTGAAGTAGATTAATATCAGAAAGGCAGGAGGAAAAAGCCTAGGAGACTCGCTGATCTCAGCAATACCAACAGTACGAGTGGAGCCTGAACCAGAACTAGGGCCACAATTCCTCACAAACCGTTCTTTAAACTATGGATGAAGTTTGAAACAATGAGCTTTGGTATGCCCAGATTCTCCACAATGATGGTAAATAATGCAACCCTTTATAGAGCGGGAGCCAGTCCTAACAGCAAACGCTATTTGCTCAGGAATAAAAGAAGGCTTAAAAGCAAGAGCATGATGAATGAGAAGGCGGTGCCACTCATCACTGTTAATAATGGCAAATGCCTCATATAATTGGGGCATCAGAGATGTATTTAAAATCTTAGTTCTCAGGGATTCAAACTCAGGTTTTAAACCCATAAAGAATTGATAAGTGTGTTGGCGATTGAGACACATCGCCGCAATAGAAGCCGTCTCTGGAGGAAACTCTCTCAAGGGCTCATACTGAGCCAACTCCTCCTATCGAGACTAGAGGTATCCAAAATAATCAACAACTGAGAGACCTAACGACTCCTGAGAGACTTGTGAAATTTCCCGTTATAACTAAAAAATACGAGAATCATTTCGGGCATGGGCGTACATTTAAGTCAATGCAGTCCATAAATTTCGCACAGAATCATGATACATGAACATATTATAAATCCATTATTCCATAGAATTGAAGATCCAACCAAGAATAGTGCAATTATCCACATCCCACTGGGCAAACTTTGCATCAGTAACAACGGGTTGCTTCTCAGTACCCAAAAACCATCCAGATTTTCCTTTTCCTCCAATATAGAGATGTAGAGAATGCGACCATGATGAAAAATTATTTCCATTCAATAGCACACTAGTAACTCGATGAGCCGGAGTGTCTTGAGAGATGAATAAATCTGTCTTGGATACAACACCTCCTTCTTTGGTAGTCATATCACCCATAATGATAGAGAAATTGATAACAAATCGACCCTAAAACAAATATCGATAAGAAAAATAGCCAAAAAATACGGCTTACCTCTGAACAAATGCTACTGGACAAATCGGTAGCCCAAACAAACAAAGAAGAGTACTTTAGGGCTCTAGTTCACCACAATTAGCTGCAAGAAGCCCAAAAACAAGGGGTAAACCACGAGAGATAAGGGTTCCCGAACCCTAAGAGGCGGAAAAAGCAAGGGCCAAGAGACAAAGTAGAGTCGTCGAGGGAGAAAGAGGTGACGGGGCCAGGCAGACAGGGCTGAGGGCCCCTAAAGGGCTGGGCGAACTCGACGCGTAGGTGGTACCAAGGGAGGAGGGCGGCAGCTATGTAGGGTTAGGGTTTTGGCTCTAATACCAAGAAGAAAGATTAATTGTATTGTATTAATCTTATATCTATTACATCAACTATTGATCTCATTATATAGATACAAATAGAATAAGAAAACGAAAGAAATAAAAAAGGAAACAAGAAAGCAGAAGGAATAAAATAAGCCATAAATCCTTGTTCAAAGACCTAAAATCTTCCAACATATTGTTATGATAAAGATGAGGCACAAGCCATTCAAAACCAAAAACTGAACTGTTTGAAGTTGATTAGGCGGTGATTTGAAATCCAACGCTAAACCTATTTTCTTGCTATTTAAGCTCTTGCTGGAAATTAAGAGCACAGTACTTGAAGCAAGGTCAGTTCGTTATCTGGGACCAAAGGGAGTTATATCAGAAGTTTATAAGTTGGTTAACTTATTTGGACTAATTAAAGTATATTAATCATGTGAAATGTGAAGAACTTGAGACAGTCTTGCAACCGAAGTCGGTTAATGGAGCTTAGAAAATTAGACTGTTCCTGGCCTAAAAATGTTGGTCTAGCCTCCTCCAGGCTAAAAGTTTTGGTTATCTGAAACAGAAAAACTTTTTACTTAGAAGGATTTTATTTTATCTTACGATTTGAGATGGAGGCATGGTTCTTAGTCCGCCTAATTTACCCTCGTTACATATATTTTTTTATAGGTTTCTTGGAAAGCGTAAAGAAAGATTGGGCGCAAGGCTAATGAAAGCAAGTAGTGCTGAAGAAGAGGAAGACGGAGGAAAGCTACAAGGGAGTTCGAAATATTCAGTTGGAGGCTCTCAAGTTCTGTCTTCTGTTATCAAATAGACTTGAGACCACTGCAAAAAGACTCCGGTTGTTGTGTAAGGCTGTGAATGCATTCAAAGGTGCCAAAGCAAAAGCTCAACTTCCCATTGTCGGCCAGGGACAGTGTTAGCTGAGACTAATAATGAGAAACAAGGTATGTTACCATAATGATACAGCTTGTTGTGTATGGAAGTCTATAACTAACTTATATTGACATAATTGATCCACATTTGAGAAATTGTATGGGAAATTAGTCCATCTGTCCCAAATTATATGTTTATTTTGGAAATTTTTGAGATGATAATTTTTATTGGTGTGATAGTAAATGAAAAATCAATTTTATTATTGGTCCCATCAAGTGATGTGATGTTTATAATTTATATATTTTATAATTTGAATGATTGAAGGGTGATTTGGTAAATTAATCAAATAAAGTGGCATTGATTTTTCTTATTTTGGAATAGATTAAATAATTAATGTGAACACTTAAATTGAGATCGGATGAAGTATATCCTTTAATTTATTAACCATATTAGGTATGTTGATATTGAATTTTATAGTACTCCTTTATTTGTTGCTTTCTCTAAGACTTTGGGTGAACCATGTTGAGCTCTTGTGTTATTTATTTATTTATTTTCCATAATTGCTTTTATTATTTACTCTTTGGACATCATTGTGTTGGGTTCCCACCAAATCTCTTCGTGAGCAGCATCAATTTGCTCTTCTACTGGCTCAACAATGTTGAGCAAACATAAATGACTTGTCGTAAAATTGCTACTTAAGTGATATATCAATTTTTTTTTTTTTTTTTTGTTCCTGGGTAATGTAACCAGTATATGTTTTGCACACTCTGAATCAGAAATCCCGATAGCAGCTGACAGCTGTACATTTTATTTCTGTAGGATTTTCAGACTGGCCTAAATTTACAGCGCACGGCAAGCAACATCCAATTAAGCTATTTTGTTAGTATGTTTGTATACAAATACATTTTTCACCACATGTGCCTTCACCAATCAAAATTACCAGCACTTATTATCTCTGTCATTATTCAGAGTTCAAATTATTTTATTTGTGGATACTTTTTTGCTTTCATTATTTTATTCTTCAACTTTTAGTTATAAGAAGTGAATTATTTCATTTTAACTGTTACAACTTCAATTTTGTGCATAATATCTTCGTTATCATTTTATATTTTCAATTATCATTTTTCCCGCCCGTGCATTCCTGGTGACATTGTTGCTAGTATATATATGTACAGTGATGTCTTTTTAACTTAGTTCTTGGACTTCCCTGTTGTTATTGGAATTATGTTGGTCTTTGAAAATTTTATTGTTTTAGCTGTTGGACCCGTGTGGTACGATTGACGCTGTGGTACAAAAATAATAGTCAGATTCGAACTTTATTTTCTTATAGAGATATATATGTGACATTAGTGCTTATTGTATTTGTTTATGTTGTTTAAGGTATGATGTACACATTTTGTCTTTTTCTAAAATAAAGGTCCCTTGTCTTTCTTAGTTTGTTTTGTGTTTTATCTTAGAATTTTGTTTATATTCAATCAATTCAGGTTTATTTTTGGGTTTATGTTGAATTAAATTAGGACTTAATTGGTGACATTGTTTCTAGTATATATATGTACAATGATGTCTTTTTAACTTAGTTCTTGAATTATTTTTTCTTTTTAAAAAATTAGGACTTAATTACATTTGTCTCATAAGGTTCTCGTATCTCTTAGATTCATTCCATTGCTCCTATGTCAATTGGCAATACATTTGAATTTTATCCTATGAAAAAGAAAAAAAAAAGTAAATGTTGGACTTAGGGTAGTTAGCACAGAGAGGACTAGAGTTGCCATGGCTCACCAAGTCAATGATAGAGTTCAGTTTTGGGTCCATGTCTTTCATGTGTAAACAGTGTTTCTTCTTATGAACATTGGTGGCAGTGGTATTTTTTTTTTCTAGATTCATATGTTGCTATTATGGGTAATGTTTTTTCGGGTTCATGTCTTTCATGTCTAAACAGTGTTTCTTTTTATGAACATTGGTGTGTAACTGTAATGAACAGAGCATGTCTCACTAATTTTAGGTTCACTTTACAGCATATTTTGGTAACAATGGCTGGATATATAACTTTGATGTATTGTTTTTGAATTACTTGATGCCAATGGAGCTGTTTTGTCTAATTGTTTATGATGCCAATTAACTTGTTATGGGATGGATCTATGCATGTTTTATTGTGCCATTTTGTATGAAGTTTTGTTGTATTGAGTCTGATGGTGTATGTCACTGATTAGTCTTGCATAAAGATGTGTTTCATAACTTTTGGCTGGATCTATATCTTGGAATGATGTTTTTTGGATTAGTGAATGACAAATGAAGTGTTTTATTTAATTGTGTATGATATCGATGGACGTGTGTATGGTGGCAATGAACTTGTTCTTGGATAAATTTGTATTTTATTGTCTTATTGTGAAAAACTTGTACTCTAATACTTCTTCATGCATACATAACTTCATACACTGACATAAATTTGATGCCAATAATAAATCTAACATTTGCTTATAACAGCTCCAAATGAATCCAAGTCATGTAGTTTTGTTCATCCAAATTTAGTTACGTTCATAATTAATCCATTCCTAAATCTAAAGCAAAATTACAACAAAAGAAAACACGCAACAAAATTTTTCATAAATTTATTCATTGATTCCACGACTTCCAAGCGAGAACTAGTTGCATTTAAGCATAATAAGGTCATCCACCACGTTGAAGGCTTCCACTAGTTGAAATCTAAGGATCAAGAGAGATAAATGGCCTGTGATTGTGAAATTGAAGAACCCTAAACAAAGCGACCTCTAAGGAAGACAAAGAGGTATATTTTGCATTTAAGATCTAGGGTTAGGGGCACGATGTGACTTTAATAATGGTATAATTTATTTTCTTTTTTATCATCATCTCCTATTGATTGGAATTTTTCTTTTTTCAAACACTTGAAGTGAAGTGGTATTAGTTATTTTCGACATATATATAAAAACTACCAGCTGTGTTATTCATTAGTTTTATATGAAATCCAACTACAAATAGTATACCATCAAAGACTTATTTAAATATGCTATTATTATAAAATTCCCTCCTATTTTACAATTTTGATTAAAAAGAGAGAGAGATAAAATTACCAATATGGCAATATGTGGTTGATATAGGATATAATTACGAATAAAACAAGAGTAAAAGCATCATACAAAGTATCCAAACTAAAGAATCTTAATACCGCCAAATAAGGGTCTCAACCATTTTGTTTACAAACAAATAACAAAACTAAAAACTTATTTATAAATTTAACATTTTTACTATAATTAATTACAATATTAAGAAATATAATTTTTTTAATGACCAAAATATCTCTTAATCTTCAATTCTCTTTTATTAGTCTCTCCATCTAGGGGATTCATTTATAACGACTGCATTTGTTTTTTCATAATAAATATCTATAATATTTATCTTCAAATGTTTTCAACATTATTGGTCTTTTGGATAAGAAATTTAAAGATAGAAATGAAATAACTGGAACAAGAAATGAAACAAGAAGAGAGATTATAACTGAAAAAACACACAGGATAATATTATTCTGGGACTCTGCCCTTCACAACCATACAAGACCTCCTTATATAGGAGAAAGAGAACAATACCAAAGACTAAAATATCCCCTGTGGGGTAGACATAGCAATCATAAAAGCTGGGGACGTCAGCCATGACATCTGTTAGTCAAAATACAAACATACCTTTACCGACAATCGGAATGACATACAACAAATGTGAAAAGACATGATTACCCTTGCCGACTATTAATATTACAAAATAACCTCACTACATCACTTAGTCACACTTATTACATCACTCAGTCACACTTATTACAAGAACAGACAAAATAGTAAATAGTAGAAACTTGTATAGTTACCAATCACCAGGAGGGCTCCAATCATCGGTGTGAAAATCCTCTGAATTGTAACCGCTGGGAGCTGGTTCAATTGGATAAGCATGGAGGTGAACCCTATAGATGGGATCGTCTGGATCTTGAAGATCCCAAGAATATTGGGCCTCATGGTCTGCAAGAATCTGGAGAATCTTATGACGCCAATCTGGGGGATAGAAATCTGAAGTTCGCCAATTTGCATTATCGGGATAAAACAAAAATGGGGAGATGGATTGAGGGGAGATTCCATTATGATGGCAGATTTGAGTTCTGAAATTATCAAAATGGGTAGGCATTTCATAAACTAAGATATTATCATGTCCTGTGAAAAAGAAAACATGAAAATTTCTGCGAATATGGATACCATGATCAGGAGAGGGCAAGAACTGTTTAGAAGTCCAAAAAACGAACATGGGATTTTGAAATGGAGTACGACGGAGCTGGTTTTGCCAATAGGAAATATCTCCGAACAGAGTGAGCCAAGAACAAAATTTCATCTGTGCTGAGGAAAGGTTGTTAAAGAGGCACTAGGCAAGATATCTGAGTAACTGAGATTTATCAAGAATAATCCCGATATGATAAGTATCTACAAGATATCATAATAAGAGATAAAGCTCTGGGGAAAAATGGAAGTAGAATGAAAGATTAATCTCAAAATGGGTGAGGAAAGGATAAACAGGGTGGAAGGGCATGGTTCTGATAGGGCCAGATTCTAACCCATATCGGTGAATATAAAGGATTTGAAGAGAATAAACCATATCACAGTTTCGGGAAATTAGGGTTTTCTCAAGAAGAAGTATCTGGAGATGGAAGTGAAATGGTAAGGGATCCAAACAAGATATCATGGGGAAAAAGATGGAGGTGATGGAGGTGACTTCTTTCTTTAGACGGGAAAGGAAATCTAAGAGGATGTTGGTTTTTCCAGGGATATGAATAGCATCAAAAGACCATCCTGAAAACCAATTTGCCCATTGGAGAAGTTGGGCCTTAGGAGGATGCTTTTGTTTGAACTTGAGCATACTCGGGAAGCTACTGAGGTCGGTTTCAATTTGGAAGTGGTGTCCTAGGAGATGGAATTCAAACTTTTCAATACCTCTTTTAATGGCGAGGATTTCCTTGTAGGTGGAATGGTAGTGGAGTTCAGCTGGAGTAAAAGCGCCGCTTTTGTAACCATAGATCGATCGGGATTTAGGGGAAATTTCTTCAAGGAGAACAACTCCCTAATAGTGATCAGAAGCATCTGTCTGAAGGATTCGCTTGCTAGTAGAGGGAATCTATAATGGGGGTAAGGTTTGGGAAATGGTCTTGAGGTGTTCGATGGACTGGGTACAAGAGGGAGTCCAAGGGGGAAGTTCTTTTTTGAGAAGATCAGAAAGGGTTTTTCTATAGGGGGCACGGTCGGGGATGAAATCAGCCATGTAATTCACAATGCCAAGAAATTGTTGGATTTGGGTTCTGGTGAGGTTGGCATCTGGAAAATGGATGAGTTGGGTGGAAATGTGAGGTTGGAGGCATATTGGCCATGTGTTATTTTCATATCGATGAATTCAATTTCGGGCTGTGCAATGATCATCTTTTTGGCGGAGAGCATGATACCGAATTTTAAGACCAGGCTATGGAAATCTTGCAGGAGACTTGAGTGAGAATCAATGTCGGGTGAGAAGAGAAGAATATCATCAATGTAAATGAGGGTAGAGGAGAGAATGGGTTCAAAAATCCTGATCATGGCTTGTTGGAACAAAGAAGGGGCTGTTTTAAGACCAAAAGGCATGACTGTCCATTGATAGTGGTGATCAGGGATGCAAAAACCAGTTTTAGGGCGCTCTTCAGGGTTGATTCCTAATTGCCAAAACCCCACCTTTAGATCAAACTTGGAGAAAACTTTGGCCTTGGGAAGGTTGGAAAACATGACTGCTCGGCGAGGAAGGGGGAACTTGATGTCTTGAAGGAAATGGTTCAAGGGCTGGTAATTTATGACAAGTCTCAACTTACCACGAGTCTGTTCGGCTCTCTTGTTAACATAGAAAGCTTCGCATGCCCATTGAGAAATAGTGGGTTCGACAAGGCCTTCTGATTTGAGCTGGGTGAGCTCCAGGATAGCAAGTTGGTAATGATCTGGATTCATGCCATGGTGAGTTTCCTTGGTTGGTTTCAGGTCTTCATTTTTCTTGAAAGGGAGTGAAATGAAGAAATCAGGGTTCTTCCATAAAGGGTTAGTGCATTTGGTGAGAAAGTCTGAATGAGATTCTGCACAAGAAGATTTGGTGATGGCTGATCTGATCGAGGCTATAGTATCTGTGATCTGAAAAAGGTTATGCTGTGTGGTCCAAGGAAGAAAGAAGTTCTTGTATTTGAGGCCTTTTTGGAGCTAAGAAACATGTGAGAGCTTCTGAAGGATATCGAATCCGACAAGAAGATCCTTCTTTGGAAGGTCAGAGCCAAGAACTCGGTGTTTAGTTTGGACACCTGGGAATAATTGTATGAGGATTGGTTTGCTTTTTAGAGTGATTACAAAGGTTTCTCCATTTGCTGCAGTAAATGGAAAATAGCAAGACTGCCAGTAAGATCGGGGAAGAATAACAGGGTTCATAATGGTGGAAGCAACACCGGTATCAAAAAATTCAATGACAGAAATTGGTTGAGAGTACTTTCCAGGAAAAACTTTGATCTGGGCTAATGGTTGGATAAGCAAACTGGGGGACAAGGAAAATTGAAATGAGAATAAGTCTTTGGGAAAATCATCATCACTGGAGGAGAAGATGGAGGAGTCATCGGAATCTGATGCGTCAAGAGAGAATGCTATAATAGTGGTTGGAGATGCTTCATCGTCAAGAGAAAATACTGACTTGATGTCAGCATCATCATCGGCAGGGAGAACTGAAGAAAGAGTCTGAATCATGTTGGTTTGGTCAGCTTTGTTGGGACATTGCCGAGCATAGTGGCCTTTCTTTTGACTGATGTAGCAACGATCAGACTTTTGGAAACCACAGACAGGTTTCTTTATGAAGAAACGCCATTTCTTTTTACGAGATTTTGGAAAGGAGGAAGATTTTCCTGACTTCCATTTTTTGAAATGTTGCTTCTTGGATGACGAGGTAGGACAGGTGCAAGATCCAGAACCTTTGCATTTGATGAGTAGGTCAGGTCGGTCACAGGCAGTACCAAGCATTTTGCCTTGTCATGCATGGTCTTGAGGAACTTCTGGTAATTGCACAATTTTTTAAGAGACTGAAGAACATGCTGATAAATGGACCCCAGGGAAGTATTTGGTAAAGCCAATGCTTTTGTTTGTAGAAGCTTGAGGGTCTCATCCCCGAGAGGTTCCAGAAGAGACTTGAGGAATTTCTGCTTGAGGTTTACATCATCAATACCTCCAAGGATGTAAAATCTTTGGGACATTCGGAGGAAATGAGCTTCTAAGTCTTTGCGTTTGAAAGAGCAGCAACGCATGCCGAAATATTCTTCTCTGGCTGCATCAAGAATACCTTCGGTGGAACCAAGGAATTCATTGTGAATGGCATCGACAAAGGCATTGATGGAAGGTGCTTGGACAAGTTAGAGTTGTCGGTATTCGCCCATACTGACATACCACTGGTGGAGACGACCAAGGAACTTAGACACACAACGGGTAAGGCTTGTGCGTAAAATAGTATTTGGACTGAGTAATTCTGCAGAGCACCAGGCATGGATCTCATAGAACTTATCAAGCCACTTGCTTCTTGGAAGGTCATCAATGGAAAAACCATGACCATTAGGAATGGGCTGGGTAGGTGAGCAGTTCTGGGATTGGGATCAGGAATATCCTCGGGGTCCTCAACTTCATTGATTATAGGATCATCTAGAGGGGGAGGATCAACCATATATAAGACTGGGAGAGGATCTTGGCTGTCAGATTCAGAGAAGTCACTGGGAGAGGGATCAACTATTTTAAATAGCAGGTCACTGATAGGGTTTGTGGGTGTGGATCTTGTAGAATCAATCATGAGCTGAGAAGGTGCAGGACTTTTATCTTTTGGGGTATGCTTAAGATCGGCTGGGCTGTGAGAGGGAGAGGCGGCAGAGGAACGGGTAGCAGTAATAACAGGTGGTGATGGTGTAGGCTGAGAAATAGGCATGGAAGCTAAAGGGATAGTTGGATTAAACAAGCTATGGTGTCCTGTAAGAGGGATGAAGAGGGGCTGAGAGATGTTCTGGGGAGTATAAGAGGGGTAAAATGGAGAAGGAAATGGGTTTCCAAATAAATCTGGAGGTTGTCTGGTTTGGTGGATCTGCTGGGTTTGCAAGGATCGTAACTGGTGCTTGAGGCTTTTCATTTCAGCATCTTTGGCAACAAAGGCTGAAGTGAAGGCTTGGTTAGTATAGGCCATCTGAAGAAGTTCAGTATGAAGGGATTGGATTTTATTTTGCAGATCGTGGATCAGGAGCTCAAGGGAAGTGAGCTTTCTGTTGACAGTATTCTCAAGAGAGTGCTGGGAGGCAGCAATGCGTTGTAGAATATTGTTCTGTGCTAGGGCATTGGCTGATTACCAATTTAGAGCAGCTTCGGCAGCAACAACAGAAGTGGAAGAGCCATCAGAATGGACTTCAGTGGTATCAGGTACTTTGTGCTGATGGGTAGTATGTTCTTAGTCATCATGGTAGGAAAGAGGAGGGAAATCAACCTCAGACCAGGAAGATGAGGGAGAGAACATGTAGCAAGGAATAGGTTGGGGTAGATCTGAGGGAGGAAGCTGTTTAAGAGCACGGGGAGTGTAAGCGGGCTTGCAAACGGGAGGAGTAAGCTTTGGAGGAGGCTGCTTTGATTTACCATATTCGACGTAGAAGTCAAATTTACCATAAGGTTCTCCAAGGAGGTCAATACTGGGATCACCTTCTTCATATCGCTTTTGGAGCTGATACTGAGAGGATTTCTTCTTTCGTGGGGAAGGTTCATCATCGTCATCTAGGTCGAGAAGACAATCATCACAGTCACAAACATCGAAAAACTTATGGCCAAAGAGTGGATCTTGGAAGTAGTAAATTGGGTCGCCAGAAGATTGGAATTTACTAATTGGGATCTGGGGCGAAGGGCTCATCATATTGATCTCGGGTAGCTTGGAGGAAAAGAGAGGAAGAGCAGTCGAAGAACTGCCAGGCTTAGGAAAGGTAATGGAAACAGTGCCATCTGGCTTGGTGATGCAGGTTGGATTACTGGAGTGTACTGGTTTGGGTTGTTGATGAATCTTTTCGTAAGAGGTGACCCAAAAGTTGGGGAGAAGCTGGTATAACTCTGCTTTGGATAACTGTTTGGGTATGTAGGTACAAGTAGCTTGGTGCTGGGTATTTATGTCAAGTAGGAGCGCATCCTGGGAAGCATTTGAAGGGAGACACATGTCCATTGCATAATTTTGCAATCGATATGCCATCTGGTAGTGTAGAGTAGCCGCATATGTGGTAGGAACCGCAGAGGCTCCATGGATCTAGACTTGGATCTGGAGAGCATTAAGGAGATGTGGATCTTTCAAAGGCGTGTTAAAATTAGGGAAGAAGGTGAAGACCACCGTTCCCGCATTTAACGTTGTCTGGACTGTGGCGATGCAGGCATGTTGATACTGCTGGAAGCGAGTATCAAGAAGTACGATTCGAGAAGTGACAGGGAGGCCTTTGCGACCATGAAAGGAAAGAGAAATACGGACTGCTCCAAAATGGAGGTGCGTATATCATTTCTGCTACCATTGGGTTGGTAGCTCTGGAGGTAATTCCAGAGGAAAAAGTTGTTCAGCATCTGTGGCAGGGACAAAACATTGATCAAACCGAGAGGCTTGAACATACTTGAGAACAGAACTGGGTCTGGGTGTATGGAAGAGTTTAGTAACTTTGTTTAATGCAGAGGGAGGTTTGACGAAGGCAGTATACTGGTTAACCAAAGGTAGATCTGTAACTGGAACTTTACTGGATTCATCAAGATATTCATATTCGTATAGATATTCAACTTTAGAAGAAGAAGAAGGAAGAAGAGATCTGGAAGAATTAGATCTAAAGGAACGAGAGCTTGAGCCAGAACTAGAAGATCTAGACATAGAAATAATAAGGGAGATCTAGGTTCATCAATTATTCAGACATGCATTAATAATTCCAGAACAATATAAATCAAATTTCTCAAGAAATCTTATCAAGAAGTGGTCTAGGCAGAGCGCGATCACCAGTGGATCTGTGTCTTGCACCCTAACTCGCTTCAGGTTTGGTATTTTAATACATAAATAATACTGAGTCTATCAAGGAAGGTAACCTGAACTAAAAAGGCCCTCGGCCAACAAGCGCTCTGGGACTGTTATCCGTAATAGACGTAGTACTAAAAAGTATGAAGATACGCAATTTAACTAATTTTTCACAAAGAAAAAGAAGAGATGTAACGAAGGATTACAAGAAATAAATTTCTTATCCAAAAGACCAATAATGTTGAAAACATTTGAAGATAAATATTATAGATATTTATTATGGAAAAACAAATGAAATCGTTATAAATGAATCCCCCAGAAGGAGTTTAAGTAGTCATGGCTCCTCCGGTATCTTAACTGCCTCCTCCGGTGATCATGTTGGACAAAAGAAATTATTTATTACAACAGTAATACCATATCATTAAGCTAACATGATATCACAATCCAATAAAATTACATCATTTTCCACATGTGTCATATAACTTACCAGTTTAACAATATAACACATATGGAAACCAAAATAAAATAAAGTAAAATCCTAATATTATTATTCTCTTGAATCGTCCTCTCTTCATTGCCTTCCCCACCGCTAACTCAAGATCCAAACCTAAGCTTTTGGAGCTTTCAACTTTCTCTCTTTTGCTGTTGCTATTTTTTATGCTTTCAATTTTTCAAGAACACAATCTATTTTTCATCTTTAATTTCAATCCTAATGCTTTTGTTCCTTTAATTCATCCCAACCATATTTTCCTTCCCAAGAAAATTCCTACTACTACATATAATATATATATGTTATATTCTTCAAGTGACATATATAAAACTTAAAACTAATATGAAGCCATTACTAACTTCATCCATAACATCATGTTCAATCTATGAAAACTAATAAAATCTAGGGGTGCAACTTGGGACGGCCCAACCCGAACCCGAAGTAAACCCGGGTTGGCTGCAACCCAACCCAACCTGCTCGACCTCCAAACCGGGTTAATACCAACCCGACCCGGTTGGGTCGGGCGGGTAACCAGGGTTTTCTTTTTTTCATTTTTTTAAAAGAAATAAAATTACTGAATTATCATATTGATTTAAAGAAAAGATGAAGTTTTTTTATTTTTATATTTTTCACATAGTGGTTTCTCATTTTTAAAAGGTAGAATAAAAAACATAATTCCTCCATCATATATAATACACTCTATATACATATATATACATATATCGATTTGAAAATAGAAAATAATTTCTAAAAGGTAAAAGGAATTAAAAAAAATAAAAATAATCCCTCCATACCAGATCTGATTTCTATGCCTATGCATGTAAAATAAATAGGAAGAAATGGAGCCTATTCAACATGAATGAAAAAATATGGAACCTATTTTTCTATCTTTATGCGCAAGATCATCTCTATTTCCCATCTACACATATATACATATACACACATATATACATATATATATATATATATATGAAAAGAAAAGACAAACAAGATAGAGAATGTAGAGAGGGAGAGACGATAAGTTCCTTTGGAGGTGGTGGTGGCGGCGGCGGCAATAGCGGAAGAGGTGGCTGGGTTGCAGCGGTGGTGGTGGAGGGTAGCGGGAGAGAGATGGTTTGGAGAGAAAAACTAGGGTTTGAGAATTGGGACCACCAGACACTGAGTAATTATGGCTTAAATTTTCATCATAATAAAGTAATCAAACACTTTGTATATGTGGTGTTGGTTTGGGCTGAACCCGAACCCGAACCCGCCCAAACCTAACCTGCATTGAGACGGGTGATAGGTGCCAAATGTTGATCAATTTAGACTCCTATCTTGCTACTGTTACATCTTTACATTCTGTTTTTGGTATTTTTACGTGTTTTGTGTGTCTAAGCGTGTTTCATGAGCCTAATAAATAAAATGAGTTAACTTTGGTGAATTAACTAAAGAAGTGGTTGTGTCTATCCAAAGAGATCGCAAAAGAGGTGTTTCAAGCGAAAAATGTCTCCCAGAGGACAAAAACGTCATTTTTTGTAGTCGCAACGTCAGGAAACATACTAAAGGAGTCGAGGGGGTTCCAATGGCATAATTCCCAAGAAAAGTGGTTTCCAAGAATTTTACTACACTTGACATACATTTACAGTAGTTCAAAGTGGCTAGAAAGTGCTAAAACTACGCTTATGGATTGAGGCTAAAAAAGTGTCTACGCTTAAGCGAAGCGTAGCAACCCCTACGCTTAAGCATAAGGGGGTATTGCATGGAGCAATGGTGAAATTTCAGTTTTGACCCAACTTAAATTCTTTCGGCCCGAATTTGAATCCAACAATTCTATACACGTGATTTATACATATTGTATATCACATTGAAGGGTTTTACTCAGTTTGGAAGAGAATCATACAAAAGGGGAATCCTACTCTCCATAGGCGAATTCTAATGCAAATTAGGGTTTCCCTTAGCTTTGTCTATTAATACCAAGGTCTGCTATAAATCTAGAGAACTTCATAATTTACAGAATTTTCAGAGCATCTTCTCTAGAGATTCATATCATTCAAATGGAGGAATCATTCAAGACCTAGAGATCCGACGAAGAAGAACATGGAGGCCGTTCTATATCAATGATGCAATCACCCACCTCCATAATCAACTAACTCGATATCTAGGATTTTCTAGCAAAACCCTAGCCAAGTAATGTAGTTCTATATTTGTTTTCAATTGTAACGAGGGGAAACTATGGTCATACTGTGATGATTGTGTAGATTAGTGATCGAATTTATTCTTGATACAAGGTTTTATATTTATTCTATATTATTGTCTTAGATTGAATGAATATAATATCTTAACCAATCATGTTATATTAAACATAGAGTGATTTTCTACACAATGGTGCTTAACACTTGAAACCCTAGGTTTACACAGGTCATGCCTCAGCGAGGTAACATAGACATTCCTTAGTTTAATTTTATGATGTAGGAGTATATTTGAGTAAAGTAGATGGCATATACTAGTTATACTCTGTCCGAAAATGGGTTGTAGCGAATCCGGTTGATAGTATCTATTTTTGGACGTATTCGACTATTTGCAGTACGTCTCATTCACAGTGATGGATCACCCTCTTGCAATTGATAAAATAGAGGATTATATTATGCGGTTAGTGGCGGAGCGATGAAAATCATAGTTTTCTTTATCTTGATCAAAGTCACAATTTATTTTCTGTTTTTAGTTAATTTAGTTATCAATCTCAAAACAAATTAAACAACTCTTTTTCAAATATAATTCAATACTTTTAAAGTGCTAGAGTGAATAATCCAAGTCTCTGTGGGTTCGATATTCCCTTTATCAAGCTGATTGTATTACAATACGATTCGTGCGCTTGCAATAGGTAAAACCTAAGCTGTCGTAAGGGGTTGTTTATCACTCCTAGACAGACATCAAGTTTTTGGCGTCGTTGCCGATGACTTGGCATTATTCTTAGCTTTAGTAGTTTAGTTGCATTATGTTATTGTATTGTATTTAAAGTTGGAATTTTTTTGTGATTGACAGGTACATTAAAAAGTGTGTAAGGAATCAGCAGAGCAGTGAAGATTGCGTCGTTGGACCAATTGTGAGTTTTAGTGTAGCATAATTTTACTCATGATTTTAGCTTTATTTTATGTTAATAATTAGAATAGTTTAGAAGTAGATAGTTTTAAAAATAATTCGCCTTGTGCATGAGCGATTGGCAATCCCCTTTCGGATTTTAAGAGGATGGCAAACCGCAATGTAGCTATGCGATGAGCCCCATCTATGTCCTTGAAGGGATACTATGCACCTTCTGCCCATGAATCGTATGCTGAATTTCTAGAAGAAGATGGAGTCAAACACTATGAGATCAAATCTAGTGTCATCAACAAGTTTCCCAAGTTCTATGGACTCAGGAATGAGGATCCATATCAACATGTTGATGAGTTCATAGAGATGGCCTCGATAGTTAGAATAGAGAATCTGAGCACTCATGCGTTGCGTGCGCTATTATTTCCCTTTTCCTTGAGAGAAAAAACTACAAGATGGTATATTAATTTGGATATGGAGATAGAAATTAATTGGGAAACCTTAAAAGCTGATTTTGTAGAAAAATATTTTCCAATAGGTAGAACCCATGAGGCGTAACACACAATTACCCACTTTAGAGAGTTGTCCGGTGAGCAATTCCACGATGCATGGGATAGATTCAATGAGATTTTACGGAAGTGACCCCATCACAAATTTTTCGAGTAGGATATAGTGCGTAACTTTTATCTTTGACTAGGCGAGACTCATAAAAATCTGATTGATGCAGCAATAGGATGTCAGTTTACACTAAGGCCAGCAGATGAAATCTTGAAGTTGTTTGACAATGTGAGCGATAACTCGATCCAACATGAGTCTGAAATGTGTGCTAATGATGGATTTGAAACAAGATATGAAAAAGCCTTTAGTATTGAAATAAATGACGATGTTAGAGAACAAGTACCGTATTAGGAGAGATAAACGTGATTGGTACCAAGTGGATTTTCAAGAATAAAAAGGATGAAAATGGTACAGCTGTTAGGAATAAGGCTAGGCTTATTGCTCAAAGATATATTTAGATTGAGGGTATTGAATTTGATGAGAATTTCGCTCCAGTTGCTAGGCTTAAATCTATTTGTATTTTGTTTGCTATCGCTTGTCATCTTGAATTCAAGTTGTATCAAATGGATGTGAATAGTACATTTTTTAATAGTATTCTTCATGAAGAAGTATATGTAGAGCAGCCCAAAGGATTTGAAAATCCTCATTGTCTGGGTCATGTTTACAGACTGAAAAAGGCTTTGTATGGGCTAAAGTAAGCTCCTAGAGGTTGGCATTAAAGGTTGACTGATTACTTGTTGGGAATAGGTTTTGCTCGAGGGGGAGTGGATAAAACACTGTTTATTCAGAAATTTGAGAGTGATACAGTTGTTGCTCAAATCTATGTTGATGATATTGTGTTTGGTTCCACTTCTGATCAACTTGCTCACTATTTTGGAGATCAAATGAAACATGAATTTGAGATGAGCATGATTGGGGAATTGAACTTCTTTCTAGGGCTTCAAGTTAGGTAATTAAATGATGGGAGTTTTGTTTCTCAAACTTGTTAGGCCTTGGAATTAGTAAAGAAGTTTGGTTTGGAAAAGGCTAAGGATGTTCACACTCCTATGAGTACCAGTGTCAAGCTTAGCATAGAACTAAAGGCAAAAATATTGATCCTACACTTTATAGGAGTATGATTGGGAGTTTGTTGTACTTGCCTGTCAGTCGACCTGATATAGCTTTTAGTATTGGTTTGTATGCACGTTACTAGGCAAGTCCTAAGGAGTCTCATATTACTGCTATGAAAAGGATTATCAAGTATGTTAAAGGGACAGTGAATTATGGTATGTGGTATCCATCAGGTCCTAATAATAATTTCGCATCCTTTTCTGATGTTGCAATGGGCCGGTAATGTTGATGATAGAAAAAGTACTAGTGAAGGGTGTTTTTATGGTGGAAATTATTTAGTTGTTTAGCATAGCAAGAAACAAAATAGTGTTTCCCTTTCCACTACTGAGGCTGAGTATATAACAATTGGTAGTTGTTGTACTCAAGTTTTGTGGATACGTCAAATGTTACAGGATTATGGTTTTTCTCAAGGTACAATGATTGTGTTTTGTGATAACACAAGTGCAATAAATATTTCTAAAAATCCTATTCAACACTTTAGGACAAAGCATAAAGATATTCGACACCATTTCATTCGTGATCTTATTGAATATGGTATAGTGTCTCTAGAATTCATATCCACATATTCTCAGTTGACAGATATCTTGATAAAACCATTAGATTTTCAAAAACATGTTCGTCTTAGGAAATCTATTGGTATGCTTTCTTTAGAATAGATATCTTCTTATCTATCATTCTAGGAACACATTGCATTTTTTTCTTAGAATTGATAGGTAATCATGCATTTGTATTATTTTTATTCATGCATGCATTTTATTTTGAATGACAATAAAATTTTTGAGGCTATTGAGTTTGGCTAGAGTACAAAAGTAGTCATATTTTACTCTATTTTCACATTTACTTGTCTCATTATGCATATGTGAAGTAGAGGTATCAGTCTGACCTAAGATTTTTGGATGATCACTTGGCATGATTATTTTATGTTACAAAACTTTAATCTTAGGTGCTAGTTGCTTCAGTGATGATTATAATGTCTGTTGAATCTGTTAATTTTTTTATTTAACCCGAAGTGGTATGAAGGTTCATAAGCTATGCTAGATTGGTCTATGCATGAAATAATTTTTGCATGTCTATGAATGTTGTTGTGATGTTGAAAACATGAAAGAATGAGATGTTTAAAATATAAAAATGCAAAAAGTAGTTCTTCAATATGAGTAACCGTGCCTCTTGCCTCAGTAAGCATTGAGTGTTCGCATAAAAAGGGGAGAAGACTAATGAGCATAAATCCCATGGAAGAAGATCAGGCCTAGTTGGTCGGGACTAAAAATTCTCGTTGGAAAGTCCGGAGCTTAGAAAGACAAAAAGGGATATGGTGAAAAAGTTGAAAAGATGAAAATGAGGAAATTGTGTGACAAAGAGAAAGTATCTTTTATTTTTTCCTTCTAGTTTGGATCTTGGATTGAATTATTATCACGGTTGGTGGGGAGATTATCAAATTTAGTATATATTGTTTTCATCTTGCCTCAGTGCTTGAACATGAGAATTTTCATATATATATTTATTTGCAAAACTTAACTTGTGCATTCTTGAGTTTACAAGGTATGTATGTTGATTTTCTTCTATACCATGTGTATAATGGTCGAGTTAAATATGAGACTATGATGTGTTAGTGATTGGCTTTGTGTCTCTACTGCCTTGCTCACAGATTTCTAAAAACAAAAATATTTTATTTTATTTTTATTCATGAATTTTTGCATTCATGCATTAGTAGTAGGGTAATGCATAGTAGAGATTTCTGTTACCTTGAGAATTTGGATATGATCTGATAAGAGTTCTGTATCTTGGTGTTTTTCCTTGAGTACTTCCTTACATCTCTTTACATTGTTGCTATGGCATATACTCTATTTACTTGACATTTCAGTGACAAAAAGGGAGAGAAGTATTCAGTGAAGGGGAGAGATTGTTTGATTAAGAGGGAGAAGTATTTAGCAAGGGGAAATTTTATTCTCACGGGGAGAATGATGATCATTATGTGTGCATTGTTGGTATGATTTTATGATGATCATTATGTTGGTTTATATATTTTTTCCACACTTTTATTTAATGGTTTGTTCAGTGTTGTGGTTACAGGATTGGTCATCATGAAAGCAATGTGACAGTTTATATCTATGTTTGTTGGTGTGTGTTCATAGGTATAGATGTGATGTTGTTATTTGTGAGACTATATTGTAAAACATGATTTTGTCTCAGAAATACCAAGGGGAAGATTGTAAGAACACTTTTGTGTATTGTTTATTTATGGCATGTTATAGACAATAACCATGTTGAGTGTTAAATAGGTAGGATTGGTTTCAATGACATCGATAAGCTTCGTCAAATGCATAATCAAGTATTGAAGTAATGAAGAATACAAGTGAAGCACGAAAGTGAGCATATTGAGGAAAAATGTTTCCTGAAGGACGAAAACGACATTTTCTAAAATTGTCACTTCAAGCAAAAAGTATCATGGGTTCAAGAGGGTTATTTTGGTGCAGTTGTGAAGAAAAATAGTTTTAACAAAAATGCCTACGCTTTCAGTTTCAAAAAATGCTTGGACCTACGCTTAAAGCGTAGGTAGCTGCGATAACATTTTGGGTAAATTTTGTTACGATGTCTGATTTGTCAATGGGTTAGTTTTATGATATGTCCATGACTTATATACATCAAAGTGGGTGCTATATACATTAGATTCACCAGAACATAGGGTTTGGATGTGAAATTACGAGAAAGAGCAAACTTAGGGGTTGGATCATCATTGTCTATAATTACCCAAGTCTACATCAAGAGGAGGCACGTCTTTAAGAATTCTCTGCAAGTTTTCTACAGCTTCATCTTCTTCTACAAAGATATACTTATGGTGAGAGAATATTATTGAGTGATTAGAGATACACAAGTTCTCTCTTATTATTGGACGTCTTCAGTCGTGCTTCTACATCGACGATTTCTATGAACGATTGAATGGTATAGTTGCTGAAAAATTCACACACAGTCTATAGCAACATGGTTGCATTGATGTCACGCCCCTAAAATTCCCGAAACTCCAATCCGGAGAATCAGCGAATTTTCAAGGGCTGACATTAGTCAAGCGACCACTCGAATCAACAATAACAAGGAAATACATGGAATAATGATGAACAAATATACTCCATGCCTAATCAAATGATAGAAACTCAATAGTATCCTCTGATACCAAACTTACACGAACTTAAATTCCTAAGACTCCCGAACCGGGACATCCAAGGAAACCAGGGTGTGATCCTTACAATGAGCGACCAACTGAGATATCATTAACCATGAAAACATATGGAATAATAATAAAAGTGGTATATTCCATAACCAAATGAATGGTAGAATTACACAGCGGAATCTAACGAAAATCCGGTAGAGTTTCGTTTGTAAATAGAATATCCCGGAAACACAACACAACATTTATCCTTCCAAGAACAAGTCCAATAATATCAATGGATCATATGCCCAACATTTATCAATCCTACTAGGGTCGAGGCAGTGGAAATAAGCACCGCTACCCCTACACAACCCTCTATAATCAACAGAGCCATAAATGCTCGAAAAAGAATACAGAAAAGCACATGGCAGTGCATAATAGATACAATGACATCCTAAAATAATAAATACATGAAATAAAATATACACCAATAGGGATATGCCAATAGACTGGCTCCCAAGAGAAAGATATGACAATCCCATATAAAATGGCTAAAGAAACCAGATGATGAAGGAAGCAGCAGATATCTATCGTTCCCAAACCAATCGCGCTGCAAACCATAACTGCATCACTCAACGCAACTCCAAAACCTGTAACAAGGAGAATAAAATAAAGTTGTTGTTGCACCGCATGCTGCCCGTAGCCGTAACATTTTCTGCAACTGGCATGGGAATACCAGGGGGGGATGAAATACCCCTGTGAGCAAATAAGCTCAGTGGAAAAAACGATATCCTAACTACCACATCCTCTAACTGTTTAGGTAATGCTAAACCATCCAGTAAGATACATAGCCACAACAAATCCTAACCACGAAAATATAAGGCACACCCTCATATACTACCGTAAATAAGTATATAGGGGATATATATATACATATATATATATTTATATAAATACACAAAATGAGTCCATAAGGTACGACTAAGACTCGTACTCCAAGTACAAATACCAATAGTCTACACTACTCTCATAAACGTGCACTAAGTACACGACACCCAGGTCCAATCTAACAAATCATCAAGCGCTCACAACGCCAACCTGAAGATCCAAACAGAGGGAATCACAATCACCTCTAATATCAACAGGAATCAAAATCCACAACTAGTACAAAGGAAAGCTCAAATCCCCCTCCCCGAGAACACAGGAGGAAAAATACTCATGTCCTTGCGTACTAACATAATCGTCATATATATATATATATATATGAAACATCATCCCATTCCTAGAGGAAATATACCTCTCAAGGATTGGATCACCTCAATCATATCACCATATGAATCTCATAATACTATCTCCAATATGAACAGTAATTTACTAACACTCTCACTATGAATAAGGAAAGCTAACCAAATCAAAACATGGAGAGTACCTAAACACTACTCTTATGACAACCACGTGAGAGTCAAGGAACCAAAGCAAGGGAAAAGAAGTCCCAATGCTAAACTAACGGATAACCGAGACAACAACGCCAATGTTAAGAACACCATAAGTGTTTAGGGAGAACACCCGGGCAAAACAATCCAATCCATTCTGCATCCATGCCCCTAACACGTGTAACAACTCAAATCACCTAGATGGTGACATCAATAACCAAGAAGAAGTGAAAGGCAACAGTATATGTGTGCACTAAACAACACCAAGCCTCATACCCGAGACTTAGAAATGATCCGAACCAAATGTGAAACAAGAAACCACCTTTCAAAACACTACAGGTCGAGAATTTTGAGAAATAAGTCTCGTAACCTCAGAATCTTGAGAATTTCTATAGAATAGGTTTTCTTTAAAAATCCGCACAATGAAAATGACCGTCTTGCCCCTGATCTTCCTGGTTTGCCTGTCCTGGCTACGGGTGTAGGCGAAAATGGGGTTTTTCTTTTTAAATACGAATGAGTTTGTTTTCAAAACTTGAAAATGCGGTTTCCGAAAGACAACCAAATAAGAGTGAATACAACTCCACGGATTCCTACAATGTCCAAGAGGACAATGAAGGAATAATAATACGTTGGACTCACGGAACACAAACATTCATTTCCAACTTCACAAAATTATATGAGACCACGAGGAAGAGGTTCGGTACCATGTTGTAACCAACGGCTCAAGGAGTGACATACAAGTGAAAAACATATCCTCTAGTATACAAAGGATAGTACAAGGAATGCTTAAGATAATGAACTAAACACGAGAAACAAGACTGCAAAGCTATAGTACCTTGAATACTTAATAAAATCACTTAAACCCCTTAATATCATGAAAAAGGAAAACTAATGACCGATATCACGGAACTAACTAGTTTCAATCAATACCTCTTCCAATTCATTCTAACCTCAATTTCACATTTGATACTAACTTTCTAGATTACTAACAGAATCAAAAGAAAATTTCCACTCAATCAGACAGGTTAAATCACAACCTCATCTAACCGCACTTAAAACCTCAAAAGTATGATAAATGATACATCCCTCTAAGTGGGAAAGAAACATCAAGGGTCAGTAATATGCAACCAAACAAAACCACATGACTATCACCCGCCTTCTCAAGGCCTCAACTCACCGTTGATACTACACAATCAACTAGGTTTATAATCTCGTCACCCGCATTCTCTAAGGCATCAACTCAAAATCGACTCTACAGTCCATCACTAACCTCAACTATCCACAGAGGTCACTACACAAATATACTTAACCCCCCAAGGGCACAAAAGTATATAATCACAAGTGTAAGAATATACATTTCACTATACTTTAATAAATACAACATGTAATCATATTTTTCATGTTATCCACTTTCAGTTGATCATTTTAATAAAATATGAATTTATTTCGTAATATTCATAATCAACATGCTCTAAAATCAATAGGTAATAATATCACATAATAAACCTGCTCCAACATCACATGTAATAATATTATGACATACATGTAAAATGAAATCACATATATGCTATGCAAATGCAATGTGACTCAACAACACCCGTGGTACCCACACTACCTACTCTAAGGGTCAACATGATCATTCTCATACCCTTCCCTTTCTGTTCTTGAAGGAAGGTAGATTTATCGTACCGATTCTTCCCAAGTGTTTTTGATACTTCACACTTTTAACAAGGAAGACCGTCAAACACGACGCAGTCATGAACCTAGGATTTGGAACAAGTCCTCCCCCTAGCGTCTATATTTCTCGAAAGATTAGTTCCGTAGGAGCAAGAAGCACCATATGGCCAGTTGTTACGATGATCCAACATCACAAATATGTATCTCACCATATTTATGAAAATATTCGACTATCCGACACTAGTCAAACTCACACATGGTTACACAACCCGCATAAACCAACACTCATATACTCAACACGACTCAGTGTACTCAATATGCATACAAGGCCTCAATAAAAACCATGCATCAACATAAATATGTAATGCATCATATTTATGAAAAATATTCTCCAACACGTTGTTACATCATTAAAGCAATAAACCACGAGAATATTAATTTTATTTCTTTTAACATCCTTTTATTTCAATTAAAGTATTTAAATCACAAGGAAACAAGTTCATTCCTTTAAATATGCTTTTTAATTTACTTAAAGCAATAATCCACATATCATAAGGGGAAACTAGCATAACGTTTAAATTTTCACGTCCCTCACTTTTTTATATCCCCTGACATGTTTTAATTTTAATAAACAAAGCCAAAAGGGGAACTAATATCGCGTTCTAAGTTCACGTCCAAATTTTATAAATTTGTTTAACCGATTTTAATTGTCAAGGGTTTACTAGGCCACCTATTCTCTTTCAATTCAAATAGGTATAAATTTAATTTCACAGAAAAATAATTTAATTAATTTCTCAAATTAATTTCTAATTCTTGTTTTGTTTCTAACCCAATTATAGATATTTTAAATTCATACTTTAATATATCTAAATTAATATAAGTACGGGTTTGCACACCAAATCCACGTCAATGATTCGGAAGTGAGAATAAAATTTCCAACCATAATTTACGCATAAAATAGCTCCGAAACGGCCCACCGTGAACAATGTTAGCGCCCGATTATGGGGCCCACTAACTAAAGTCGTCCGGAAACTATTTTGAATATACCAAAACGTCTACCTCGACGACCTATATGATATGTGTGAAGCCCATTAGTAATAGGTTATTAAATTTGAATAAATCTAATATAACCCAAATGAAAATTCGAACCTATAAATCAAATTTCTAGACAAACCGCTCAACAAAAAAATACGAAATTTTTATAAATCATACCTGACATTGATTCGAAGCTACCCTCTGAAAATCGCAGCTATCCAAGCTCGGGAAGTTGACCAAACAAATGGGCGAAGTTTTAGCAAAAATTGCACTATCGCCCTGCTACGCACGTTGCATATGCGCGAACCACCTCACCACCACTGCTGCAATGCTCGCACTGCTGCATGCCGCCGCCAGCATTATCACGCCACCTCTAACCTTCGTTGGCACTCCACCTCAGCCGACGAATCCCCTATAAGTCGCGCCTCCTCTACGGAACTGTCACTCTCTCTCCAGCTTTTCCTCTCTCCATCGCGAGCAAGATGAAAGTGATGATGGTAGCCGTCGTCGACCAATGATGAAGGAGGAAGGAGAATCGTAGTCGTGTGGGGAGGAAAGAACGGGTCTGGAGTTTATGAAGAAGAAGAGCCCTTGCGCGCGTGTATATGATATATAAGTATATGAGTATATACAATTCAATTTCCTTTGAATTTTGTACCATCTATTACAATAAGTTCATGTGACAAAGGTGTTGTGACCAAATTAAATAAATGTGTAACACCCTACTTGAATATATGTATATGTATCTAAATAATACATACACCAATTAAATAAAACCCATCCTCTATATAATAATATACAATAATCTATATAAGCACAATTAATCTCAAAAAAATAATAGAAGCCTCCAAATAATATCGCGCAAACCCATAAGTCCACGGGACACCAAATAAATAATATAACCTGAAATAATTAATCCAGGTTATAAAACCCCATTATCGAAACACCGAGTCGACACTTTAAACGTCAAACAACAAAATGTGTCATCGCCCAGCTGAAACACTAAACGCTAAATGCTAAATGTTGAAACGAAACCGCATAGTCGACATCAATAACTCGCGTAAACGTCGTCTCACCAAGTCCGAAAGTAAAATGCGAAAAATTCACATGCGAAATACCAAGAATAAACCAGAATGTCGTGAATAAGTGACGTCATAACCGAAATTAAATCAAAAATAATTTTAGGAAATAGGAAAATAACATGGGTAATACAGTTGATCCATTGAAGAATGGAGCCACCTGAGTACGGAGATCGAAACAGGAGGCTTCCTTGTGGTTTTGATCTGTTGAGAAGTAGAGCCGTCAAATTACGGAGATCGGAGCAAAAGCTTCGTGGAGAGTGAGTGAATCTAGACTTTCAGACGTCGAGTGAAGAACAACAAATTATAGCGGGTATAAGTTCTGTTTTCATAGAGTCTGTACAAATTCTCTGATTCATAGTGCATCGATACCCGAGCGTATCCGTGGTTTTTACTTGGAGTCTTTCCAAGGTTTTCCACGTAAAAATATTTGTGTCTTCTCATGATTTAAATTTCTGTACTTATATTCATATTTGATTGATTGATCTATTTTTAAGAATTGAATTGAGAATTAGGGGTTGTGACTAATTAAAAATTGAATTTCCGCTAAATAATTTTAATTGATCATAAAATCGACAAAAAACCTATTCACCCCCCTCTAGGTTGTTTTGACTATCGTCTAGATAATTTTAAAGTCATACTATAATGTATAAAATAATATGGATACAAACATTCAGACTCACTACCAAATAACAACTACCTCGAACTAATGTTAAGAATGGTCTCCACTAAAGTAAATAACTTCATTAATCTCTACTCCCAATCCAGACAACCTTCCATATTTTTGTGAACATTCCCTTATGGTAGATCAATCTTTCTTCTTCTACTTCACTGATCAAACTTTGCCATTTTATATGTGAAACTCCTTCTTTCTATCTTTTCCACTTTTATCCATTTTTATATTTCTAAACTCCGGACTTTCCAGCGAGGATTTTTAGTCCCAACCAACTGGGTCTGAGCTTCTTCCATGATATTTATGCTCATTAGTTTTATCCCCTTTTACACGAACACTCTGCTACTTTGTGGTAGGAGGCCCGGTTACTCAGATTGAAGAACTACTTTTTGCATTTTATTTATTTATTTCAAAAAATTTCAAAACTTTTCAGATTTCCTCCATACTACTCCCCTTCTCCCCTTTTCATAGGCAAATATAAACTAATCATACTATAGTGAATATTTGCATGTGCTTATAGGTCAAAATTGTCCTTCTCGATTTCAATTTCACTAATTAATTTACCTATGTAAAACCACATCACATCACTAACTCAATCTAATCATTACTTTCATGAGTGAGAATATCGCATCACATACTACATATACATCATAAACACAAACTCAATTAACTTATAATGCAAAACACTCATGCATGAAAACAAAGAATTTTTCAAAAAAATTCAAAGTTTTTTCAAAATTTTTTCAATCATTCCTTATAACCAACTATACCTTCCCCCAAACTTAAATTAAACCATGTCCTCATGGTTCACCATCATACTCATGAGAAATAATATAGTTACCCTTGGAGTGCGATTTCAGAATTTCCTCTCTTCATGCTTGTTCTCCCCCCAAACTTGAATCGAGCTACCTATAGATATATTCAACAATACACAAATACTCAATATTATAGCAAGGGAAGAAGAAATACAATCATCACTTTCTAGAAATTATTACTCAATATAGCACAAGGAATGAGTTTTTGTTTTTTAAAATATAAAAGAACTTTGATTTGGCCTTAAAGGCTTACAATCCTATGAATTGAAATTGAAAAATTTAAATGACATACTATTCTAAAAACCGAGGCTAGAAGCTAACTTTCACAGCCTAGGACCAATAATTAATGTCGTTCACGCGATGCTCTGCAAAGGGCTATCCAACACCCTTCTTCTTTGCAATACTTCCACCATATGGTGGAGCAAGTGTGGGAAATAAATTAGACCATGGTGCCCATTGTGAACATTCAGTAACAAGCAAGACATCAAGCACATAATAATCGTTATATACACTTTCTCCTTTGTCATACTCTACAAGCATCCCATGTTTAGTACTTATATCCAACGATTCTTCTATCAACGAATAAGGTAATGATTCCTTTATCACCTAATCAATCCCGTCCATTATGTAGTACACATCCCCTCCTTGTTTATCTTCAAAACGCAGCTCATGGAGATATTGGGTAAATATTTTATTAGGTTCATATGGTGTCTCTTTTGGATCTTGTGGTAAAGGAATGGTTTGCACACACTCGTCCTGTGATATGTCACTCTCCGTTTCAAAACTTTCCTCTGTTTCACTTTACTCATCCTCCTTATCTTTAAAATTATCTACCACTTGATTTGGCAATTCCTCCCTTCTTAAAGTATCATCTAGTTGCCCTAGTTGGGTTTTTGACATAGATAAGGCTTGAGAATTCAATTGGACAATTTCTTTAAACTTTCTCCAGACACTGATCAGTTCATCCTCGACACCAGTTGGTCTATACGATGATTTTTTATTTTGAAACTGGGGTGGATTTTGGTTGAAGGTTCGAAATGATTGGGTATTATTCGACTGAAAATCCCGATTACTGAATGGTTGTTGACTTCTATTGAAACTTGGTGAGGATTTTAGTGTTCTGATAGTATGGATCATCTCGGATGCTTGTTAATAATTTATCTTCAGAATACAATGGTTCCGGACACGAATATGCATTTGACTCTTCAAATTGGAATTGATTAGATGGTTGAGGATAATAATCTTGACTATAAGGTCGATAACATAATCTGGGGTTGAAATATCATGGATCCTCATTAACGTTTTGATATGAATTTCCTATACCTGGTTGTTGGTATTGGAAATTGGAATGATTTGTCCAATCCGGGTTGTATGAATTATAATATGGAACATTCGCCGAATTGGTATAGGAATTATACATTTTTTTTTCTTCCTAACAATCACAAAATCGTGGTTTTGAAGTCCTAAATGACGTGTTTCGGCCTAAAATCAACTAGGCTTATTGTTTTACAGTCAGTTTTGTTCAATGGCCCTTTTCCACTAAAAAACTTCTCCTCTTTTTTTATTTTTTATTTATTTATTCTTTTTTTAGTATAAACTAACTACTTCTAAACTACTCTAACTATGGAAAAAAAAAAGAAGCTAAAATTATGCATAAAATTAAAATACATTTAAACTCACAAATGTTCCAACGACACAATCATCACTGCTCCGTCGATTCTCTTTGCGCTTCTCAGTGTACCTCGAAAAAATACATAATCGAGCTTCAGATACAATACAAATAAATAATTCAAGTATATTATATTACTAAAACTCATAATATCCGTTAGTCCCCGACAACGACGCCAAAAACTTGATGTGCGTCAAACTGTGTTAAAAAGAATGCTTAAGAACAGCCCCTTATGATGACAGGGTTTTACCTATTGCAAGTGCACAAATCATATTATAGTACAATTCAGCTTGAGAAAGGTTATCGAACCCAAGGGACTAAGTCGTAATCTGAACACTTGTAAATTAATACACTTGAATTGCTATAAAAGTATGGTTTGTTGTTTGTGATTTCTGAACTAGTTAAGTAATAAAACAAGTAAAGATAGATTAAGACAATAACAGTAGAGATAAAAACTAGGGTTTTCTTACTCCACCACTAATCGTATAATATAGTTATCTACTTGCTGAATTGCAAGAGGGCGATCTAGCACTGTGAATCAGATCGTACCGCAAATAGTCGAATACGTCTAAAAAAAGATACTATCCACCAGATTTGCTACAACTAATCTCCGGACAGAATGTGACTAGTACATAACATCTACTTTACTCTAATCTACTCCTATAACATAAAATTAAACTAAAACATGTCTATATTACCTCGCCGATGCATGGCCTGTGTAAATCTAGGGTTTCAAGTGTTAAGCACCATTGTGTAGAAAATCATGATATGTTTATGATAACATGATTGGGTGAGATAATGCATTCATTCAATCTAAGATAAGAATTAGAATAAATATAAAATATCATGTCACGAATAACTGCAGTCACAAATCTACATAATCATCACAGTCTGGTCATAGTTTCCCCTTAATACAATTGAAACAACTAAATTACTACATTTCTTGGCTAGGGTTTTCTAAATTAGTCGCTCATGGCGGTGGGTGACTGTTTCATTGATGTAGAAACACCATCCATGATCTTCTTCTCCGGATCTCTAGGTCTTGAATGCCTCATTCTCTTTGATTGATATGAATCTCCATGGAAATTGCTTTAGAAATTATGTAAATTAAAAGCCCTTAGGTCTGGTACGGACCTTGGAATTTATATAAGTGGTTGAGCAGAGTCCTGCTTGGATTAGACTTGTCCCGCTAGGAGTAAGATTCCTCTTTGATGTGTTTCTCCTTAATGCTGAGCGAAACCCTTTCATCTGATGTAAAATACACCTTATACACGTGCTTAGAGATATTGAAGTCGAATACTGTACATGTGAGTTTTCCCGGCCCATGAAAAAGTCCATCCCGACAGGATCGATCCAGAAAAGACCCTGGACTATGATCCGACCATTGTACCCGAGTTATAACTCGACCGACACACCAGCCCTGTAGTCCGAGGAGTATCTTAGCCCAACCCGAAGAGCATTTTAGAAGGAACTCGAAGGTTCTAGAAGATATTTGTAGCTCAAGGCAATGGCATAATATAGGGATTATATAGCATAGTATAGGGATTATATAGCTGACGTGTAAAGTAAGATATTAGGAAAAAGTTGAAAATGTTGCCCTAATGGGCCATAGGCACATGGGGAAAATGTATATAATCCAATGAAGAGTAATGAAAAAGGTTCTTTTTTTGTGTTGTGTAAATTTTGTATCTACACAATGGCACCGTCTGTGGGAAATTATGTCATTTTTCACCGACCATCTTGCTACCTCAAAAAGCTGTGCGAAATCCAGATACACCCCCCAAACCTTCAAAACCATCCTCTCTGCCCATATATAACTATGCCGGTGACCAGATCCCACTCGGAAGCACATATCCCCGACACCGGACAACTGAGTGCTCCACCGACGATTGAGCACCTCATGCGGCAGCTTGTTGAAGCTGAGAAACGCAGCCAGGCCACCGAGGCGAGAAGCCTGGCGGCGGAGAGGAGGAGCGAGGAGCTTCTGGCCAGATTGAATCAGGCAACTATCCCACCAGTAGTTCCCGATCAATCACAGACCGAAGGAGAAGCCGAACCACGGGAAGAGGATGGTGAAACCTCTCACCGACCAGGCAAGGCCCCGGCCGCCAATGATGTTCCCATCACCGACGAACCTCTGACATCACAGAAGCTCTAAGAGATTAAGGCAGAGTTTCAGAAGAAGGTCATGAAGGATCTGAGGGCCCGATCTACCGATGACCAGGCCTTCCGAGCCTCTGCCGATTCGGTTCAATCACCGTTCACTTTAGAGATCACCCGGGAACCCTTCCCCAGGAAGTTCGTCATGCCCAGATTCACTCCCTACGACGGAACGAAGGATCTCGATGAACACATTTACCAAATCCATCAGAAAATGATCATGTATGCCGAGAACAAAGCCTTGCTATGCAAAGTATTCCCGACTAGTCTTATCGATGCACCACTCCTCTAGTTCAGGAAGCAGTCGCCGAGATCCATTGGCAGCTGGCAACAACTATCCGACCTCTTTGTGGTTCAATATTTTGGGAACAAGAGGCAAAAAAGGACAATCTCGAGCCTCTTTACTATGACTCAGGAGAAAGGAGAATCCCTTAAGAGCTTCCTGTCAAGATTCAACGTCGAGTCATCCTCCATCGACAACTGTGACCAGTACTCTGCCGTGGAAGCCTTCAGGATGTCAGTGATCCCGGGGACCAAGTTCCACCAGTCACTTGTGAAGCGACCCCCCTCGGGAATTGGAGAACTCAATTCTAGTGCTCAAGGCCACTTGAGGATCGAAGAGGAAGAAGCGACCCGACAGAAGAGAGTAGCACTAGTAAGTGTGGAGATTAAGTCGAAGGATAAAGCGTTAGACACATCCCGACAGGATATTAATCGCAAAAGCTCAAATCCCCCGAACCACTCTTCATCTCAGTTTCCTTAACAGCCCGAGAGACTTTCCAAGCTCGAAGAGAAGATCACTCCATTAAAAGTGACGCTTGCCAAGCTCTTCCAGGAAAACAAAGCTCGAGGAGTCTTTAAAACTCCTCCCCCAATCAGGAAGCCACTTGACCAGAGGGATAGATCCAAGCATTATGCCCTCCATGGTGATTTCGGCCATACGACAAATGATTTCCAAAACCTGAGATGCCAGGTGGAGGCAATGATAGCCCAAGGGGAACTAAGGGACTATATCTAGAGGGATGGTCTAAGACCCAATCCACTAGCACAGTATAACCAACGGAATCAAGGCCCTGCTCACCCGGTCAGAATCATCAATATGATCCATGGAGGTCCTAACCCACGAAGCGGCGAAGGATCGAGATGCTCGCAGATCAGAAGAGCACATCAGGTCACCAGGATATCCGGGATAAATGAAGTCCACCACCGAACGGGGCAATCTCAGATACTCTTCTCCCAAGATGACCTCCGGGACATCCAAGTCCCGCACGAGGATCCGCTAGTCATCACTTTGATGGTCTCGGGATCTCTTATCAAGAGGGCCATGGTCGACCCGGGAAGCAGCGCCAATATCATGACCAAGTGGGCTTTTGATAAATTAGAGATCGACCCGAGGGACATTGTAACTTCCCAAAATCCAATCACCGGGTTCGATGGAAAACAAGTCGAGCCTCTCGGGGAGATCAAGCTACCTGTGTGGCGGCCCAGAGAACTCTATCCGAGACCCTTGTGGTGATGGACGTGAAACCGTCATACAATCTTCTTATGGGAAGAGGATGGATACACAGGATGCAGGGCGTACCATCAACTCTCCACCAAATGATGAGGTGTGTCGGGACAAATGGGTATGACATAATTGACATCAAAGGGGATCAAGGGCGGCCAAGCAATGTTACGCCGTCACCATCAAAGGAATGAAGGATAAACCCGATCGAAAGAGATCCCGAGAAGAGAATCAGGATTTGGAGTCCAAATAGCAACTACAGGACAGGGAATCGGATCCCCCGATCGTGACAGAGCCTCTGCAACCGGTATCAGTAATGTCCGACCAACCCGATAAGGTCACCTACGCAGGTACAAGCCTCACCACTTATGAATTGAATGAACTGACAACGTTCTTACAGGACAATCATGATGTCTTCACATGGGAGCATACTGATATGCCCGGCATCGACCCCTCCATAGCCCGACACACATTACATGTCGATCAAAATATTCGACCTGTCCGACAGAAATAGAGGCGAATGGGGGGCCAAAAGAACCAAATCATAGCTGACGAGGTGTCAAAGTTGCTGGAAGCCGGGTTCATCAGAGAAGTTCATTATCCCGAGTGGTTAGCCAATGTGGTGGTTGTGCAGAAATAGAACGGGAAGTGGCGAGTCTGCGTCGACTTCACCGACCTAAACAAAGCCTGCCCGAAAGACAGTTTCCCCCTACCCAAAATAGATTAAATGGTCGACGCTACTGTAGGCTACGAGAGATTGAAATTCCTAGATGCCTACTCGGGTTACAACCAAAACCCGATGAACCCGAGGGATTAGAAAAAGACCTCCTTCATTACCGAAACAGGTACATATTACTTTAGAGTTATGGCTTTCGGACTAAAAAATGCAGGAGCCACATTTCAAAGACTAGTGAACAGGATATTTAAAGGAATGATGGGCACAGTGGTCGAGGCTTACATTGACGACACAGTGGTCAAGAGCAGAAATAAAACTGACCACTTGGGACATCTCCGAAAGGTGTTTGATACCTTGAGGAAACATAGGATGAAACTCAATCCAGCCAAATTCTCTTTTAGGGTGGCATCGGGACAGTTCCTGGGACACATAGTTGACCGCTCGGGAATACAAGCCAGTCCAACCCAAGTGAAGGCTCTGCTCGAAAAAAAAGAGCTAGCCACACACAAAGAAGTCCAAATCCTGACCGGAAGGGTTGTGGCCTTACGTAAATTCATTGCAAGGATGACCGACCGATGCCGACCCATCTTCCAGGTGATCAAGGCAAATAAGGGAGAAGTATAGGGGCCCGAGCAAACTAAAGCCATGTCCTGATTGAAGGAGTACATGCTCAAGACTCCCATTCTTGCGACACCCGAGCCCGATGATGTCTTGCTCTTGTATCTGGCAGTATCATCAGTTTCAACTAGCACCGTGCTCATCAGAGAGGACATGAACCTCCAGAAGCCCATCTTCTATACCAGTAAGGCACTGGGTGATCCCGAGACCCTGTACATCAAACAAGAGAAGTTAGTCTTATCCTTGATCAATGTTAAATGACGTCTCAGACATTACTTTGAAGCTCACCAGATCATTGTCCCCACTGCCACTCCCATTCCTGTACTTATGGCAAAGCCCGATCTCTCTAGAAGGATCTCCAAATGGGCCATTGAACTAGGGATTTATGATATAACTTACGTACCCAGAGTCTCGATCAAGGGGCAGGCCGTGGCCGACTTCCTATTGGAAGGGGAAACCGAGGAAGTTGATCAACCCGTTGAGTTAGAAACGTGGAAGTTATTCGTGGACGGCTCGGTGTGTGCCAATGGAGCAGGCGTCGGGCTGGAGATCCATACTCCCGACGGGACTAAGTTACAGGCCTCGATGCAATTACAATTCTCAGCCACTAACAACAAGGCAGAGTACGAGACAATCATATTGGGCCTAAGATTGGCCAAGAGCCTGCAAATACAATCCCTATCCGTGTACAGTGAGTCCCAGTTAATTGTCAGGCAAATAACCGGTGAGTACGAAACCAAATATCCCAAAATGGAATCTTACAGAGCGCTGGTGCTCAAACAATCAGAAGGTTTTCAAAATTTAACATTCAACCAAATCCCTCAGGAAGAAAACACCTCTGCTGACCATATAGCTAATCAGACGTCTGCAGCTGGTGAGGATATGACCCGAGTAGTATTGACCGACTTAATCACTACACCAAGCATTCGAGAACCCGACGAATTGATATGTCTAGTTTCTCGAGAAACGAGCTGGATGGATCCCATAATTGACTACCTAAATGTCGGGACTCTACCAACTGATAAGACAGAGGCAAGGAAAATTAGAATAAAGTCAGCCCGATATTCGATCATCCAGGGCCAACTCTACAGAAGATCTTTCTCGGGTCCGTATCTACGGTGCGTGACTCCTTCCGAGGTGGAGACAGTAATGCAAGAGATACATGTTGGAGCTTGTGGAAATCACTCAAGTGCCCTATCTCTTGCCCATAAAATCCTATCCCAGGGTTATTTTTGGCCCTACCTGTCACGAGATTCTTAGGAGTATGTGCGTAAATGCAAAGCCTGTCAGATGCACGGTGATGCTATACTCCAACCACCGGAATTCTTGAACCCGACAATTGTCCCGCATCCTTTTGCCCGATGGGGGATGGACATAGTCGGACCACTCCCAAAAGCCATCAGGTCAAATACCCATATACGTCTGGCCACCGACTACTTCACCAAATAGGTTGAAGCCAAGGCCTATCCTTCTATAAAGGGCAGCCACGTAGTCAAGTTCATATGGAATCACATCATCTGCAGGTTCGGGGTGCCTCGGACCATCATGATGGACAAAGACACAAACCTAGACTGTGAACCGGTCAGGTCGTTTCTGGCCGAGCACAGAATCAATCAGAATACCTCCTCGGTAGGGTACCCGCAAGCCAATGGACAGGCGGAAAGGACCAATCGTTCCATCTTCAACACTCTAGCAAAGAAACTCGAGAAGGCCAAAGGAGCATGGTTGGACAAGTTACCGGAGGTATTGTGGTCATATAGAACCATTTCCCGACAACCAACTGGGGAAACACCTTTCGCTATGGCATATGGTGCGGAAGCCGTAATCCCGACGAAGTATGCCGTCCCGACGTTGAGATCACTAGCCTGGGATGAGAAAACAAATAACCAACGCTTGTCTCACGAGCTTGACCTACTGGAAAAGAAAAGAGAAATTGCCGGGATAAGATTGGCGGCTTACCAGCAACGGGTCAGGAATCACTTCAATAAAAGAGTAAAAAGAAGGGAATTCCATGTCGGGTACATGGTCGTTAGACGAAAAATTGGACACGTGGGCAAACTCCAAGAGCCATGGGAGGGACCCTACACCATCACTGAAGTAGTAGGGCGCGGAGCCTACAGACTACTCAGGAACTTTGATAACAGAAGGGAGCCTAACACACAGAATGCATCCCGACTCAAGAGGTATTATCACTAGGGATACTTTGTTTCGATTACTGGAAAGAAAGGCCACTAGAGCCCAAAAGATTGCAATAGAAGTTCCACTTCTCCCTGATCATATCCACGAGTGTCAGAATCGTCTCCATGATAATATCATCTTCAAAACCCAAGTGTTGAATCCTCTTCATGGGCCCAAAGCGCCCGAGAGATCTTCACAGATCCACCAGTGGTCGGGTTTTACAAAAATCATTTTCAAAACCTAAGTGTCGGACCCTCTCCATGGGCCCAAACTGCCCGAGAGACCTTCACAGACCCACCAGTGGTCGGGTTTTACAAAAATCATTTTTAAAACCCAAGTGTTGAATCCTTTCCATGGGCCCAAAGCGCCCGAAAGATCTTCACAGACCCACCAGTGGTCGGGTTTTACAAAAATCATTTTCAAAACCTAAGTGTTAAATCCTCTCCTTGGACTTAAAGTGCCCGAGAGATCTTCACAGACCCACCAGTGGTCGGGTTTTACAAAACATCGGTTTGAAAACCTAAGTGTTGAATCCTCTCCATGGGCCTAAAGCGCCCGAGAGATCTTCAGAGACCCACCAGTGGTCAGGTTTTCCAAAAATCATCTTCAAAACCTAAGTGTCGGACCCTCTCCATGGGCCCAAAGTGCCCGAGAGATCTTCACAGACCCACTAGTGGTTGGGTTCTACAAAACGACGGTTTGAAAACCTAAGTGTTGAATACTCTCCATGGGCCCAAAGCGCCCGAGAGATCTTCACAGACCCACCAGTGGTCGGGTTTTCCAAAAATCATCTTCAAAACTTAAGTGTCGGACCCTCTCCATGGGCCCAAAGTGCCCGAGAGATCTTCACAGACCCACCAGTGGTTGGGTTTTACAAAACAACGGTTTGAAAACCTAAGTGTTGAATCCTCTCCATGGGCCCAAAGCGCCCAAGAGATCTTCACAGACCCACCAGTGGTCGGGTTTTCCAAAAATCATCTTCAAAACCTAAGTGTCGGACCCTCTCCATGGGCCCAAAGTGCCCGAGAGATCTTCACAGATCCACTAGTGGTCGAGTTTTATGAATCACAATTCTAAAAACCTAAGTATTGGATCCTCTCCATTGGCCCAGAGTACCAGAGAGATCTTTACAGACCCAATAACTATCATTCTTTATTGTTAATACCGATTCTCAATCCCAACTGTTATTATCTGGTTTAATTGTTATTTTTTACCAAGGCATAATTCAAAATCCCAATTCTTATCATCGAATAAAAAAGAAACAAGTATGGATCACATAAGTCCTCCAACAAATATAAATGAATAAATTCGTTTATATTAAGGCCCCAGTGGCCAAGGCTGATACAAAGACAAAAGGAAAAACATCAAAAGGGACAAAAAATCCTGAACCTTTGGTCCCGAGGGCCTGTCTTTCTGTAGCTTGAGGCTCATCCAGGCTAGAGTGAGAAGGCATAGCTGGAAAAGGATCCTGAACGAATTCGCCAAATGCCAGGTCCTCAAGTTTAGGCTCGGGATCATCATACGGAGGCCCCATTCCTATACTAAGATCGAGATCCTCTATAGTCGGGATATATCTGTCCGCTTCAGGCTTTTGAAGCTCTAATATGCATTCCCGCCAACCCTGCTCATAACGATACTTGCAGGTCAGCTCAAAGCGGGAGATCATCTGTTTACCACCCTTGTGGCACATCTCTACCCGAGATCTCTCCACACCTAATGCATTCTCAACCTCGACCTTCTCCTCAAGCAACTGCAGCCCCGAAGTCTTTAACTTCTCAACTTCTTTGATCAGGGCCTGCACTTGGAGAGTTAGGGCCTCCCGAACCTGGGTTTCTCGATTTCCTATCTGCTCAGCCTCCCGAGCCTTGCCCTTGAGCTCTGAGATCGTTGCCTTGGCGGATTCGAGCCCTTCCTCAACTGTGACAACCCTGTATGTCAGGGACTGGATCTTATCAATGGCCTTCTTGACCTACTCCAAGGCCTTGGCACACCCAGCTTTGTGGACTTGAGCATCCCGATTCAGGGCCTTTATGACCCGAGCATCATCCTCAAGCTTGCAATTGTACGTCTGAGTAGCGTGAAACATCTGAAAGAAAAAGAATGTTAACACAAAAGATAAGGGGCATAATAAAAGCTAAGTACAAAATGTATAAAGAATGTATTACCCTCATTACAAGCTCGGGCCGGTTCAAAGCTAGGCTCATCCTGTTGTACCGCCCCATGGCCAACCTATCGTCCAGGGTCCATACCCCCAAGGCCATCTCCCGCAGAGCTTTTGAATTCCCGATCGTCTGGTCTCCTACAGAGAGATATGGATGGCCCTTCCTAATATCCAGCCTGAACCGGGGGCCATGGGGGATATCTCTCCCACTCTCAGCAGCTTTCTCGATCTCCCTATTATCTTGTTTCCTGACATTTGTAGAGATAGCAGTGCGGAGCTTTGAAGGTCGGGATTGACCCTGATCCTCGTCATCGGAGCCTAAGTCCCGGGCATCCGATATTGAGGCAGGAACACCCAATGTTACACTTTGGGTAGAGCTGGGTCTGACTGAAAGGTCAGCCTGAGACTGATTCTGGTCCAAACCTGCTGAGCTCGGGACCAGAGCATGATCATCCCTGACCTCGACCTTGACCGCATCCGATGCACCCATTTGCGGATCATGAGATGGCGGAGGCGGGGGCGTGACCGGAGGATACTCTACCGGAGGAGGAGGAGGGGGCATGGCAGAAAGGCCTCCAGTCGATCCTGCTGGTTGACTGTTTGCGAGATTCTCAGGGACTAGAGGGACATCAACCCCACAAACAAAGGACGTGGAACCGATATCACCCTTTCTGGCCCTCTTGATTGAAAGCTTGGGCATGATAACTGCTTTCCTTTTCTACTGGCTCCCAGACATATTCCTGATGACTTGAAAGCTTGGGCATGATAACCGCTTTCCTTTTCTGCTGGCCCTCTTGAGTTTTTTGATTCCTGATGACTTGGACTTCAGTTTTTTCAACCCTGATGTAGTCGCTGTAGAACCCGAGGTGATCATCGGTACAGATGCTCCTGATGTAAGCTCCTGTAATACAGACCTGGTCAGGCAATTCTGGCTATCCCTTAAATCCTGACTCCATACTCGGGCACGCAATAGTTCAAATCGGGATCTTATATACCCGACCTCCCTTTTCTCCCGAGGAGCCTGCAGGAAACCCATTACTAGCATACCCAACTTATCATTGCACAGTTCGCAGTGGCAAGAAGCTCGGGTATGAAAACTCTTAAACTCGAGAAGTCGGGTTGGCTGGAAAACATGGTTGACAGGAATGTTCATAGCATCAGGATTCCTCCACTGACCACTCACTATTATCATCCTTTCTTTCCATCCCTTATTGGAGGTCGGGACGTTGTCACACAACTTTCTCTTGACATACGAGGTTAGGTTGTACCGACTCCTATTATCTTTCTGTTCTTGAAGTTTATACGAAAACAGAAGCTCGGCCAAACCTAATTCTAATTTCAATTCCTTATTAATGAGTAAGATCAAGGCTAGGATCCAATAAAAATTGGTACCAACTTCAAGGGGGGCTAGACCCAAAGTCGCTAGTGCCAGGAGGAAGAAAGAATGAATGGGAAACTTTAGTATGGCAAGGTGGAATGAGGAACGCAATATCTCCCCATCCTTTAGCCCCTCACCGATCCTAAAGTCTTTGTCCCGAGGGTAATGCCTAACATTAACCCTTTCGGGAAACCTAAGGCTCCTAAGTTGAGTGTTTTGTCTGTATTTGGATGGGAGAGGGCCAGTATAAAAATTCTCCTCCTCCTCAGCATCCTGATCCTGACCCATCCCAGCATCACCCTCTACAACTTAATCCCTTATGTCCTGAGTAATTTCTGGCGGACTAGACCTAGTGACTCGGGTAATCTCTGCGGATGGGATGCTCACTGAGACTTTGGGATCAGTAATGGTCAGGTCAGTGTCTGTCAATTGCAAGTCGCTAACCGACCTAGTATCATCACTCCCCGACATATTTGACGAAAGGTAAAAAATTGAGAAGAACAACTTATAAAAAGGTAGAGAAGATTCCGACAGTCTCCCCTTGTGTTTTTCTCCGGCTGAATGATTTGCAGAAACCGACAACTGTACCAACAAGCAGAGACGGGCGCGTCCAGTCAAACACTCTGCAGCAGGGATCGAAACACTCCACATAGTGCAAAACTCGACCAAGATCGCTGAGATTTACAGAAATTGATGAGAGTGGATTTGAGTTCGCAGATAATGCTTGAGTATATGGCAGAGAGTAATGAAAGAGGAACAATCCAAAAGTGGTACAAGAGTGGCGTATGTGGATTATATAGATAAGTATGAAGTTTCAGCTACCCGGGTCAGGGTATCGGATCGACATGACCCGGCCCATCTCAGGCAAATCTATACCATCTCAGCAACCAGTTCAAAATCGCAATGATGGCGACAACTGCAGCATTAAATGCATCCCGTGTCATCTGGCACGCATCCCCGTATCATCAGGCACATGTCCCGTGCACCAACTTCGAGGACTTTTGATGGGCCTTAAGATTCTTTCACCTAATGGGCCCATTGAATCAAGGCCCATGAGCTAAAAGAGGGCCTGTGTACATGTGAGTTTTCCCGGCCCATGAAAAAGTCCATCCCGACTGGATCGATCCAGAATAGACCTGGGACTATGATCCGACCATTGTACCCGAGTTATAACCCAACCGACACACCAGCCCTGTAGTCCGAGGAGTATCTTAGCCCGACCCGAAGAACATTTTAGAAGGAACTCGAAGGTTCTAGAAGATACTTGCAGCTCAAGGCAATGGCATAGTATAGGGATTATATAGCTGACGTGTAAAGTAAGATATTAGGATAAAGTTGAAAATGTTGCCCTAATGGGCCATAGGCCCATGGGGAAAATGTATATAATCCAATGAAGAGTAATGAGAAAGGATCTTTTTTTGTGTTGTGCAAATTTTGTATCTACAAATACAAAGTCATCCGGGTTAAAACAGATCAATTCGGGTCAAACTAGGATTTCTGGCCGAATTTAAATTTTTTAGCTTTTTCTCCAAACACGTCTCACTCTTTTGATCATAACTGGAGTTGCACAACTCGGATTGAGGCGTACTTTTTATTTGTTGGAAAACTGACTTCAAGCTCTTGAGTTTAGGCTCAAGAAACACTATATTTGAATCTGTTTTGACCTATGTTTGACCCCTACGCATAAGCGAAGGCCAATTTCCATAAGCGTAGTTTTAGGTGTTTATTGCAACTTTTAGCTACTATAAGTGTAGCTCAAGCGTAGAAAAATACTTGGGAACCACTTTTCTTATTTATTATTCTTTTAGAACCCCCTCGACTTCGTTAGTATGTTTTCCGAAGTTTTGGCTCCGAAAAATATCATTTTTTCCCACCAGGAGATACTTTTTGCTTGAAAACTCCTCTTTCGATCTCTTTGTGAATAGACACGCTTTAACACACAAACTGAATAAAAATACCAAATAATGTAATGATAAGACGTAACAATAGTGAGTCAGGGGCCTAAAATGACAATATTTGGCACCTATCACCTACCACCACCCACACACGTGCACACAGATAGAGAATGAGAAAGAATTAATTATAAATAAATTGTTTTTATGGATTTTTACATCAAGAAAATGCAAAAAGGTTGTAAAAGGAGTTTGTTGTGTATGTGTCAGGATTTGTATGTGAACTAACAGATCTTTAGAGATTTGAAAGAGGAGGAGAGAGGAGGAAAACTAACATTTTGTAGAAAATATACAAGCTAATGGTAATGAGGAGAGGAGTTTTGGTGGCTGGCGGTGATTGTAGATGTAAGAGATGACATGTGCTATAAAAAATAAAATTTTATATATATGCGTCTAATATTTGTTTTGATTTTATAATATGACGAACTTATTATTTTATTCAATACACGAATTTGTATTTATTTGATGTTATAAATTTAGATGAATCTATCATTTTATTAAGGTTTAATTATAGTTACACCCTCCAAGATATTGTAACGCCCCACACTACTTTCCCTTATTTTATTTTATTTTTTGATTTATTCCCGGTTTGTTACGTCATTTTGTTATTGTTCTTTATGTCTTGTTCATTCTTGATACGTGTAAATTTTTCGTGTTTTACGTTTCAAATTTAGCGGGACGACGTCGTGGATTCTCGTTGGCTGCTATGTGGTTTCGCTGCGACGTTTATCATTTGGTGCTTCGGCGGGCTTGGGACGCGCTTTGTAACATCTGGTGTTTCCATTTCCCTTTGTATTTAAACTTTTACAAGCATTACTTGCTTTATGTGCTTACGTGTGTTTATATTTCTCTACTCGTTTGTTTTTTTGGATTCATCTTATGCCTTAATTGTTTTTGGAGTTTCGGTGGGCAAGTATTCGGGTTTAGGACCCGAAGGTATTTATTTTAATTTTTAGTATTTTAGTAATATCGTTATAGACATTATTTCAAGTATTAAAATCATTTTTGAAAATTTTAAGGTTAAAGGATAAAATAGAAATTTCACTAGTGTTGAGATAGTGAAAAAATATAAAAAATTGGCTAAGTGTTCATCCTTTTATATATGTAAGTATTAGGGTTTGTTGGAGAAATGTTTTATGATAGTGGGCTTGTGATTCAATTATGTATATATATATATGTATTTTTTTATTGGGCCATAAATTACTTTACACACCTAAAAGCATGTATTTTGAAATTGGGCTAAATGGGGTTAAGGCCCATTTCTTTTAATCATCCTATTTATATATATATATATATTGATTGGATGATGAGGTAGAATTGTACAAATTTGGAGGGCAATATGGTTATTTGGGCCTTGGGTGTACTTGAATGAATTTATTAAGATGTTGGACCCATTTAATTCATTTATTTTGGTCCAACTAAGGTGTCACATGTCTCAATTTGAACCTAGTGTTACATAATTTCCTTTAACAATAGGTTCAAATTGTGACCATATTTTACTTGTGGTGGGGCCGGCTATTGGGGACCTTTCTGAAGTCACTTCCAGTGTGTTCACATTTCACTTTTCAAAATAATTTGGATTATTTTATGTTTCCAATTTTTTTCTTTAAAATTATAATATAGTTTTAATTTTTAGTAAGACACATTATTTTTTGAATTTAATAAGAATAGATAAGTTAGAAAAATATAAAATTATATTGTATTGAGATTCAAAATTGGACACTTATTTTGAGACGGATAAAGTTATGAAAATAAACACTTGTTTTGGGACGGATGGAGTATACTTCTATGCTATGAAGCACGGACATGGACACGACACGAACATGACGACATGATAAATGTAAAAAAAATAGGACATGTCACGGCCCCGACACGTCTATAAAAAATTATAATTTTTTTATATATACATATTATATTACACAAATACTTTATTTATCACTTAAACAATGAGAATAAAAAAAACTTATAAACAAAAATAAACAAATAAGTTAAATGAAATGTCTGAAATGTTCAAAGTTCTTTATTCCACTACTATCCAAGGAATCAAATATATCTTCCCCAACATCCGTCATCTTAGTCTCTCACTCGTTATATTGTGAAAATTTTCTTGATTGAAGACAAAGATTGGAAGGTATAAATATCAAGTCTTCGGCTCTTTGTGATGTTATCTTGTTCCTCTTCAAATAGTGGATAAATGAATATGTGCTCTAATTCCTCTCACAAGATGATGAAGAACAAAGATATTGAAGTATCTTTAAAGCCAAATATTGAATTAGAGGTGTTCAAGTTTCATAAGTAATTCATTAAATTATCGGCTACATAAGACCTCTATCTTGCATTGAAACAACTGACCCACCACATCTCCGACACGTGGACACGCACTTTACTAAGTGTCCAATTTTAAAAAATCCAAAATATATTTTTAATATGTTAGACACGTATTTTTGGTGTGTCCAACACGAGTACAGCCACCCTTAAACGAAATGTTCTTACTTCATCACTTATATGGTGTCTCTTGTAAATTAAAGTGAGTGGAAAGGAAATAAAATAAAATAATATTGTGTGACCACATGGTGTTGGTCACATGGAACCGGTTTGACATTGCCACATCACCTTTGGAGTCTCAATTTCTTGTCCCCCACACCACACAATCGTATTACTTACACTATATTCAGATATATATATTATGTGGTCCAAAATTATAAATAAAAGTGAAACAAGTCCCTCACTCACACAAGAAAACCTTCGACCAAGAGAGAGAAGCAAAGTGGGTCGGCTCTGTCACGCCCTGATATTCCTCAGGTCCGAACTGAGCCCGAGAAACGAGGGGATGATGAAAAGCGGAAGACAAATCCAAAACCAAAAAAAATAAGGATTTTGGGCACCAAAACCGAGCATTCGGTCCGAAACCTAAACTTAGCATCAAAAGAGCCAAACAGGGAGCTAAATAACCCACACGAATTGACGGAACGTAATTCAGAGTCACGGATAAAAAGTTACAAACAAATAAGAAATTTGGGCATCGAGGCCATGTCACGACACGCGCATGCCATGAGCGTCATGACGGCCTTAGGCGTGGCCGCTCCCCTCGTGTGCACACTGCATGCCCCAACCATGGGCGTTATTACGCCCTTGGGCGCCATGACGCCCCAGGGCTAAAAAAATTGGATTTTTGAGGTTTCTGAAATGTTGATCGGAATCAGATTTCGACGCCTCGTCCTGAACATCAACATACATTTTAATTTGGTTTTAAAACTTTAGTAAGAGATGAAAAATAGTTAAAAACACGGGGCGAGCGAAGACATGAACGTTTCTTGAAATGTGAGAAATAGATTTCTTTAAAACTCCTTCAAAGTATTTGTCTAGACCCCGATCCCCGTTTTAGCTTTCGCCGGCTCTGAAAAGTTAAAATATTTATAAAGAATGATTTTAAAATCCTTTCTAAACACGGAATCTTGGGGTTATGTAGTGAGCGAAAACGGTTTTTTTTTTAAAAACAGAAAGAATTAGTTTATAAATCGTGAAAAACTCTGTTTTCGAAAAACAATTTAATACCAACAATTATGATTTAAACGAGACTAATAATCTTAAAACGATGTAAAATCATGATTTTTAATGTTGAAAACGCCTCATGGCGATAATAGGTATGGTTTTACAAAACATAGAGTAATCTAGCATTTTCGGCACCGAAGTACACCAAAAGAATAAAGTTCTCGTGCATAGCACTCCGAGGGACGTACATCAAATATAACTCAGCTAACATACTAGTCGTCTAAAGAGAAGTTTTTAATACAAGTTTCATACATGTTTGTGAAATAATCCAAAAGAAGCATATAAATATTCTTATGCTCTACAAAATAGTACAACCGCTATTAATGTAAAACAAAATAGCGGGACAAAGTATCGAATGAACCGTCGGTACTAGAGGCCTCCCGTGGAGGGATCATCACCTGAAAAAGATTTAAAGTAACAGGGTGAACTCACTAGCTCAGTAGAGGAAGTGTCACCACCATATGGCTCTCACGCCAATTCGGGACCACATCGAACCCAACATACAATTTTCCCAAACATGATCACTATCAATATAATTTAACAATAAAGCAAGCATCAATATAAGCAATTTAATCACATATTTGCAAGTTGAATGCAATGTGACTTCACACCATCCCATGGTAAACCCACTATCCACTAAGGTCAGCGGATATAAAGTGTCACATAAATCGTTCATTTGAGATAATGTAAACACTCATCAAGGAAGATCGAAAACACGAGACGAATCGTGAGAACCTGGGTTTTGACCAAATCCTTCCCCACCTCTATATCCGGAGTTACTAATTCCGTGGGTCGCGAGGACACCCCCTGGCCAGTTGTTGCGACGATCCGACACAAGTTTATTAACACATGCTTACATGATCGGGAATAAACCGACACCAAATGGATATCACACAATAGGTGTACTCAATATGCAACTAAGTCTCAATCGAACCATGCATCAACATAAATATGTTATTTATCATATTTCAAAATAGCATTTTGAAGAATTTTAACATGTTCATATTAATTCACCATATAAGCAATTCCAACAACAAGCATATAATATCACAAATTTCGTGCTTTCAAAGGGACCAAAATTCGCGTGTAGGTTGCAATGATTCAAAACTTATATACATTACATATATACATAGACGCACACACCCACGTTACACAAAATTAAAACGGCTTGTTTTTCCCATACCTCGAATCCAAGCAAGAGGAGTGATCAAGGATGAACCAAATGAAAGAAGCATGCAAAGATAGAGCACAATCCAAAAGAACCACAAGAATTATCTCCAAGTGTGAGTCCAAACTCAACAATAATCTTCACAAGCTATTAATGAATAACAAGCATAGAATGTGAATACAATGGTATTTTCAACAAGTTCATAATCAACATGAGCAATTTAAACCACAAGATTGGTGAAGGAAATTCCAATAGATGAAAAGATAGGTTCTTTGAAAGATAAACCCAAAAGAGGAGAAGATAGATTACCAAATAATTAGCTCAAAATACTCGGTAGATAGGCTTCAAATGGTGTCTTAAGCAAGAACTATAGGAAAGACAACCCAACAATCAAAATTTGAAGACAAGAATTCAAGAATAGAACGTTATGGTTTGAAACTATAATTCCCAAAGGAGGAAGAATCACTTACCAAGCTTAGGCTCAAAAGGAAGCTTAGAGCACCAACATCAACTTTCATACACAAACCTTCTTCAAATTCCCATCAAAAGGGGAAGAAAATGAACAAAATTTGAAGAAGAAAAGTGAAGAAAGGGAGAGGTAGAGAGAAAACTTATGAGAGATAGAGTAAGCTTTGTTGTGACATAGTCTTGCAATTAGAAGACTCACCATATAAGTGTAAATGGTTTTTGATGATGCGTAGAATGGTTGGGTAGAAAACGATGTCGTTTTTGTCAAAAAGAACAAACAGTTACCGGAAGAGGTACCGGTGGGGTACCGGCCAAATAGGCTCCGACGGTCAAGTTAGAACTTGGATCGTTCAAAGAAATATAGCAGGAGTAATGGTGGGTGATTATTGCGTACCTCTTTAGGTTGACCCCAAACCTATATTTATAGGGTCTTTAATGCGGTCCTCTTGATAGAGTTGTAGCGTGTCGTATATATCTTGACAGCTACCCATATGTATCCTGATAGGATTCTGATAACTATTCGTAGGTATTTTGTTGAGATGTGTAGAATCCTGGTAGTAGGTAGCTCGTTGACAAATCCTTATCTGCACGTGCCATACAAGTTATACCTATCTGTTGCCCCCGTTCCCGAATTTGCTTGCCGAGTTTAGGGAACAAAATCTTTTTATGTCGTGATTTACTTATATATATTTTAAAGTAAAATGTAATCCCTTAAAAAAATTATTTTAAAAACTTAAAGGGTCATTTTACTAATCATGGAAAACTTTTAACTAGGGGTTCTTAAATAATTTTGTAAAACTTCGTGGGAAGAAAAGTTAATGAATTTTCATCATTCCAATGGAGTTAACAAACAACTATATGTGTAATACGGAAGGCTTCTTACTGATCCATATGGACTTTTCATACTTTTCATATTTTCATACCCATATACATATAAAGCTTTTTGTTAGTCACTAATTAACCCTAGAGGGGGGGGGGGGGGGGTGAATACGGTGTTCAAAAATATTTCTAACTCTTTTCGAAATTGGAACACGCTATAACAAAAAAAAACAATTTCTCAATAAACAAGTGGATGAGTCAATTTCAATTCTCTAATAATTAATCTCAAGACAAATTATTATAGCATACAAGATATTCAAGTGATTATAGCATGCAAGTTAATCAAGTAAAGAGAAAGAGATAGAGAGATTGACACCGTGATTTTTTTGAGGTTCGGTAACTCCTACTCCTCGGCTCAAGAACCCCTTCTTGAGACTTTTCATGATCCTTTCACTATGGCCCTTCCTTCACAAGTGGAATGGCAAACCTTTACAACACAAGCCTCTCGAGCTTGTCTCTCAATCAAGAGAACAACCCTCTCTTGAACAATCGGTGGACTTCACTTGTCCGAGATTACACATTCGTGTGTAATCAATAAAATCACTCAAGAACAAAAAAACACTCAAAACCCAAAGGTTTTTATGGAAGATAAATCAATATAAGCTCAAGTGTTTTTGGTGATTTTACAATAGCTCTAGAAATGTATTCTCAAAGGATATAATCAAAAAATGATGTTTGGAGAATAAGAAGAGATACTAGAGGTTTTGATTTTCAAAGAAACTTGGAGAAAATTAACTTTTCAAAGCTTGGTTTCAATGGCTTTTGTAGAGAAAATTTATGCAGAATTTTGAGAGTTTTTCTTTCACTTCTTTCTCTTTTGTTTTTCAATCTCTTGATTTCAATGCACACATATGATTATATATATATCAATACATTAGGGTTTTGGAGAATGAGTATTGTATTTGAAAGACAAGAGCCGTTTGAACACCATTGAGTACAACTCACAAAACATGGAAAATGTTTCCTGAAAAATCTGCAGGTTTTGAGGATCAACTAGTTGACTACTTCTTGTTTTAGTCGACTACATTGCTTCATCTAGTCGATTATATTGAGTTCTAGTCGACTACAATGATTCATCTAGTCAACTAGATTGAGTTCTAGTTGACTACTTCTTGTAGTCTAGTCGACTCAAAGGTCCTTTTAGTCGACTACTTTGATGTGGATGAAAAACGTGTAGCTACTGATTGTTTTAGTCGACTACTAGAAAATACACATGGTTATTCTAGTCTATTACAACATGAAAAATATTTAATAAAAATATTTTTCTTTCCATTTAAGTTTGGTAAAGCGTTTTTCATTCCATTTGAGTTCGGTTCATTTTATACTTCAGCTTATATGATAAATTCGACGTATAAAATTACCTTGTTACAATGATCGCTCCCTGACCTATCTACCCCGAGTCTTGAGTCTTCGACTTTCGCCTTTGCCGTTGAATTAATTTATTTTTCATTTGCGCTTCAATTTCTTTCACAGCTTGTCGCTTTAAATCAATCTTTCTTTCCGAGCTTACTTTTCGAGTCGTTTCCTTTCCGAGTTTGATTTCTGAGTCGTTCACCTGTCTTTTGCGGAAAATATAAACTTGATAATTCAAACACTCTTCAATTGTTTGTTATCATCAATTTTGGAATTGTTTGCCGAAAGTAAATTTCAAAGCTAACATTTTTTTTGAAAAAGTCATACGGAATACTTTTTTGTAATACTTTTATTTTAAATATAAAATAGTACCCATATTGGAATACTTTTCAACACTAGTACCCAAAAGTATTCCGTATGACTTTTATATCATTGAAACATATATGAGGCTTCATATAGAAAGCTTTATATATATCTGGGTATGAAAAGTCAATTTGAGCAGAAAAGTTAAACATGTGTACTAGTGCATGTACCTCTACGAGCGTGAAATGCAAGCCAACTCTTTAGGGCCTGTACCTCTACGAGCGTGAAATGCACCCCAGCTCTTTAGCTGGCTTTCACTACTCCTCAATCGAGCGTGGAACACACACCAACTCCCTCATTTTTATTTTATATTTTTTTTATTTTTCCTACGTGTCCACCCCGACTAACTGATGATGAGTTATATACCCATTTTAAAAAATTGAGCTACAATGGTCATATTGTAACTGCTACTATACCATTTATTTTTTCTATAAATTTCACCAGTTCTCCAGGCCCTTCTTTGGAGTTTCTTTCCTTGCAATTTTAAATTCTTACCAGCTTGTTGCTTTCTTTGTATATTGTTTCTCTCTCTTTTTTTTTTGTCTAAAATTGTTTGTTGCATGAATATATATATTTTATGGCACTAAAAGACGTACGTGACGTAATTTCCACTATCCATCAGACCATGCTTCATAAGTTAAAGAAGGAATTTGTATTTTCGTATGAGGTTGAGCTAAATTGTTCAGGTCTAAATCAAAGGGCGCACCACTCCCTTCCACATGGGATGTTTCTCTACACCTCATATTTTGATGTTGGACTGCGCCTCCCGCTTCCCCGACTGTCAAGAGAGATCTTGGACCATTTTGGTCTCATCCCTTCCCAGCTCTATCCGAATGCCTGGAAGGCTATTCTAGGGGCTCCTCTTCTATGGTGACTGTGCGGGAATGAATCCATGTCTCTTCAAGAGTTTCTCTCTTGCTATTACATCCAGCGCAATGGTGCCTGGGTCAATTTTTTAACTGCAGCTTAGGGCTTCCCACAGGATACTGGTGACAATCCAAAGCTTTGGTGGAGTCATTTCTTTCACGCTAAATGCAACGAATTGGAGTTCCTGGACGCGATCGAAGGCAAGGACAATGGTCCGTCCATTCCAAAGGAAGCGGGTGATCTTACTAAAGCTGGTAAGTTATTATTATTTTTTTTAAACACATCTTCTCTTCTCTTCTGTAGGGAAAAAGAAGTTATCCATTCTTTCACCGGAAGAGAAAAAGCATACGAAGGAGAGACTGAAGAGGGCAAAAGTTGTTTTGGCCTAACATAAGGAAGAGTCTTTTTTTTATTCAAGCGCTTTATTGGGATAGTGTCTTGGCCTTCGTGGAAGCCCTAATATCCCACCCGTACCTCCTTTCCTTGACTCTTTGAGTGGGAGTTCGTCAGCTTCGCCATCACATCCGGAGCTCCATTCTCCAGCATCTGGAGGATGTCGGGTAACTGTTGACTCTGGTTAGACCTCCCCCGCTCCTCCTCCATCCGATAGTCGGGCATTCTCTAGTCCTCCCCCAATTTCTGGTGGGAGTCAGGCACTTTCTACTCCTAGAGATCTTAGTTCATCCCTGATAGTTGGTGGGAGTCAAGCATCTTCCACACCTGGATATCTTGGCATACCCTCGATAGTTGGTGTGAGTCGAGCGACTGGAGATCTTGACTCACCCCTGATAGTTGGCGGGAGTCGGGCACCTTCCACTAGTTCTAGTGCAGGTATCATCATTTTTTATTTTTATTTTTTGTGTTGCTTATTCGCTTTGTCTCAAATACCAATATTTTATTCTGTACACAGGGGGATCTCAGTGGTTTCCCCAGGATGTGCTTGATAAATTTTTAAACAAAAAACGCAAGACAGGTTTATCGCCACCGATTCCCCGTTTCTTCTCCTCGCTTGGCCAAGGTTTTTCTCCCTCTCACTAGATGATGGCAAGAGCGCCATCTAGTCCCGTTAGGACCTTGGATCTTGATTCAAATACTAGGAGCAAGGGGCCTACTGTTCAAACTGGGTTTAGCCAGTTCTCTGGACCGCCTATTTTCGGCCAGTCTCCGAGGCCTGCGTCCATTTTCAGGATGTCCACCCCTGAGTCCAAGTCTTCATCGGGTGATACCGTGATGTCAAGAGTGCAGGTAGCGACTGAAAAGCTCATGGGCGCTTTGATGGATGAGGACCTTCGATCATTGGAGAATGAGAATGACTCTATTGTAGAGGCTTATTGGAGATCTCTCCTTGATGCAAGATGGGTTAGCATATCTGCATTATTCACGGTTCGCTTTTTATATTTTATATGTTGACCCATTTTTCTTTTTGCAGAATTTGACCCGAGGCCGGTACAGAACCCATAGATGCATGCGAGCTGAGTCTGAGAGAGATCAGATGGCTGTCAATCATCAGCTTGAGACTGCCCGACTAGAGGAGATCAACAAGCTAAAGAGGACTTAAGAGTATTACCTCAAGAGGGAAGAAGAGGAACATGTCTCCCTTTCGGCCCAACAGTTGGGCGAAGCAAGGATTGCTATAGTTGAGGAATTCAGACACTCTCCTGAGCTCCAGGTGCAACAACTGGTATATTACCTTGGTAGTTTTGAGGATCTCTACGAGCAGGTGACTGTTTTTTATCCAGCACAGGATTTCACAGGATTCAATCCTAATGGACGTCGTAGGCAGTAGTTGTTTATTTTTCTTTTTCTATGTTGAAATCTTGTGGTGTCACTGTGATGTTTCATTTTCTTTCATTTTCATTTAATGTACTTTGAAAGTTTATGAATGAAACGATGTTTATGGACCTTGATCCTTGATTTATGTAGGAAAAACTTGACATTTCATATTAAGGCAGTTTTTGTGAGAAGATGAGAAGTAATTTTACTCTATTTTATTTATAGGATTTGGGCTTCACTCAGCCATATCCTTTAAATAATAAGATTATCACCCCAAGCTTCATTCAACCCCCCCTTTCTGTTAGGGGACCCATTTTTTGGATGGAAGAATATGTTTATGATAACACACTAGGTGCTTAAGAATTATAGAAAGAAGAATTCTCTTTATTGATAATTAGCGGGATAATCGCTCTAACAATTAATGTAAATTAAATAACTTCTACTGTAGAATGCTCGATGGCTTATTGAAAAATAAATCTAAGTAAATGAAACTACTCAAAATGATGCTAAATAAAATAAAATAGAGGGAGCCTAAACTGACCCTGATGCTACCTTTCCACTTTTACTGGTGATACTTCCTTAATTGCTGCGCATTCTAAGGACGGGGTAGCTGCTTCCCCTGGAGGGTCTCTAGCCAGTATGCCCCTGCCGGTATGTACGGGCTACCCTGTAGGTGCCTTCCCAGTTGGGAGCCAGTTTTCCCATTTTCACAATTTCACGGTTGCTAGTGAGTGGGGTGACTTCCCGTAGGACAAGGTCTCCTGGCTGAAATCTTCTCTGTTTTACCCGCGCATTGTAATATCGTGACATTTCCTATTTGTAGATAAAAACCCTCATCTAGGCTTGCTCCCTCCTTTCCTCAATCAGATCTAAGCTGACTGCCAATTCCTTTTCATTATGTTTTGAATCGTAGTGACTTGTCCTGTAACTTTCCAACCTGATTTCAACTAGGGTCACAACCTCACTACCGAACGCAAGGAAAAAAGGGGTCTCACCCGTGGGTGTTTTGGCCGTAGTCCTATAAGCCCACAGTATAACAGGCAGTTGTTCAGGCCATAACCCCTTAACCTTCTCTAGACGATTTTTGATCATTCCAAGAATCGTTCTGTTGGCAACCTCTGCCTGCTCGTTAGCCTGCGGGTGTCCAGGAGAAGAGTAGTGGTTTTTATTCCCAGACCCGAACAAAACTTTCGGAATACACTTCCTTCAAATTGTTTTCCATTCTCAGACACTATGACCCGGGGGACGCCGAATCTGCAAATGATTGACTTCCAGGTGAAGTCTTTGACATTCTTGGCAGTGATTTGGGATAGTGGTTATGCTTCCACCCATTTAGTGAAATAGTCAATCAATACTATTGCAAATTTGGTTTGACCCTTACCTGGAAGCAATGGGCCAACCAAGTCGATTCCCGACTAAGCGAAATGCCATAGCCCAGTCATGGATGTTAATTCCTCTGCTGGAAGTCTGGGGACATTAGCAAATCGCTAGCACTTGTCATATTTCTTCACGTACTGTAATGCGTCATTTTGTATTGTCGACCAGTAGTACCCTTGTCTTATAGCCTTATGGGCTAGAGATCTGCCCCCTGCATGGTTTCCACATAAACCCTCATGAATCTCTTTGAGGATGTAGTTTGCCTCTGTAGTGGAGACACAACGCAAGTATGGAAGAGAAAGACTCCTCTTATAAAGAACTTCATTGATGAGAGCATATCTGGAGGCACAAAACCTTATCTTTCGGTCTTCCATTCGGTCTTCTAGTAATTCCCTATCCTGGATATACTTGATGACAGGTGGTGCCCATTCCATACCTTGTTCCACTTGCATGATCATTGTAGTTTCCTCCTGGTGAATACTTGGTTGATGTAAATGTTCCAAGAGAAATATATCATCCTCTAGCTCAATAGCAGTAGCTAAAAAAGCAAGGGCATCTACATGACCATTCTCTTCTCTTGGTATTGGGCAGATTACGCATTTTCTGAATTGACCGATCAATTCCTTTACCTTCAGTAGGTAAGCCTTCATTTTTTTCCTTTCGCCTCATACTTCCCATTGACTTGGCCTGCAACTAGTCGGGAGTCGGTGTTGACCTTCAGGTAGGGTGCCTGCAAGGTTTGCGCTGTCTGGAGTCCTACTATCAAAGCTTCATACTCTGTTTCGTTATTGGTAGCTTTAAACTTGAACCGGAGGGCATAAGGGAATCTTTCTCCCTCAGGAATGATTAAGAGAAAACCTGCCCCGCTTGCCTGCGAGTTGGATGAACCATCCACATATAATGTCCAGAGCACTTCCGGGTCTTATTGGTCCTTTTGCCTCAGGAATAAGTATTTCTTCAGCAACTTCAGGGGCTTCTTTTAGAGGATAGGTGAACTCCACAACAAAATATGCAAGTGCTTGTCCCTTAATCGCTGCTCTGGGCTTGTAGCGGATGTCGAACTCTCCCAACTCAATCGACCATTTCACCAGGCGACCGGATGTTTCCGGCTTATGGAGCATCTGCCTGAGTGGTTGATTAGTAATGACTGTTATCGTATGAGCCAGAAAGTATGGCCTTAATCTCCTAGCAAAAATAACCAAGGCGAATGCCAACTTCTCCATTGCTGGGTACCTTTCTTCCGCTCCTCGTAGGGCTCGACTTGTGTAGTAGATTGGTCTCTGAATAGACCCATCATCTCTCATCAAGGCAGAACAGACTGCCGTTAAGGAGACAACTAAGTAAAGTAGAAGTTGTTCCCCTAGTACTGGTCGGGCCAACAAGGGTGGAGAGGAGAGATATTTCTTCAAATCCACAAATGCTTGTTCGCACTCAGGGGTCCACTCAAATGCCTTTTTCAGCACTTTGAGGAAGGGAAGACATCTGTCAGTAGCTCTAAAAATTATCCTGTTGAGGGTAGCCACCTTTCCCGTAAACTGCTGCACATATTTGGTTGATTGGGGTGACTTCATGTCCAGGATGGCCTGAATCTTTTTCGGATTGGCCTAAATGCCTCATATACTGACCATAAACCCCAAGAACTTTCCTGTTGATACACTAAAAATGCACTTGGTTGGGTTAAGGCACATTTATTATTTTCAATGCACACCAAAAACTTCTTCGAGGTCTGCTAGATGATTCTCCTTCTTGTCTCTCTTAATTAACATCATCTACGTAGACCTCCATGTTCCTTCCAATTTGATCTTTGAACATGTTGTTGACCAATCTATGGTAGGTAGCTCCAACGTTCTTTAACCCGAAGGGCATGACTTTATAGCAGTAAATGCCTCGGTCGGTGATAAAAGATGTTTTCTCACAATCAAGAGGGTGCATGGGGATCTGATTGTAACCCGAATATGCATCCATAAAACTAAGTAGTTCATTCCCTGAAGTAGCCTCTACCAGCATGTCAATTCTTGGTAACGAAAAACTATCCTTTGGACAGGCTTTGTTTAAATCTGTAAAGTCGACACAGAGCCTCCATTTTCCATTTGCCTTATTGACTAGGACCACATTCGATAACCAGTTGGGGTAGTGGACCTCTCGAATGAAGTCGGCCTTTAGAAGCTTGTCAACCTCTGACATTATAGCTGTATTCCTCTCTGGGGCAAATGTTCTTTTCTTTTGCTTTACAGGCTTGGTAGTAGAATCCACATTTAGGCGGTGTTGCATAACTTGGGGATCAATTCCCGATAAATCTTCATGTTTCCAGGAAAACATGACTTGATTCTATTTTAAGAATCGAATAAGTTGATCCTTAACATCATCAGGGAGCAGAATCCTGATGCTTACTGTTTTTCAATTCCCGTCCTCTTCCAGGCTTACCTCTATGAGGTCCTCTACTAGCTCTGGTCGGGGAGTATTTTGACTTGAGACAGATTCGAGACCTTCGATAGTAAGTGATTCCCGTGACCTTTTATCTCTTAGAGCGGCTTCATAGTATTCCCGTGCCATAGCTTGGTCTCCTCTTACCTCTCCTAGGCCATTATCAGTTGGGAACTTCATTAGTAGGTGGTAAGTTGAAGTTACTGCTTTCAATGTATTGAGAGTTGCTCTTCCGAGGATGATCTTGTAGGTGGAAGGGCAATCCACTACAAACAAATCTACCATGATGGTAAGTTGTCTTGGAGCAACCCCTACAGTGACAGGAAGGGTCACTATCCCTAGTGGAGAAACCTTATCTTCAGAGAAACCGACCAGAGGCGATTTGGATGGCTTTAACTAGTCTCTTCCTATACCCATCTTGTCGAAAGCTTCAGATAATAGCAAATTTACATAACTTCCATTGTCGATCAGCACCTGTCGGATAGTAAAATTAGCCATTGCCACGGTAATCACTAGTGGGTCATCATAGGGATGTTTTAATCCCCGTGCATCATCGTCGGTAAAGGTAATGGCCTGCCCTTCTAGACGTGGTGATTTGGAAGGTGGAGCAGAGGTATCCACTCCTTGAACCTCTATCATATTTCTAGCCCTTCTCGCATGAGATTTTCGGGATGAGCTTGTTTCCCCACCTCCAGCAAACCCTCTAGAAATCACATTCATCTCCCGAACCGACTATTTATCTGGTGCGCGACTTCTTCGGGGAGCATCTTGTCGGCCTTTTACTTTATCGCCATTAGTCGTGAACCGGCTCAAACTCCCTATCTAGATCAGGCTCTTAATATGATTTTTAAGGTCGATGCACTCATCTGTCGTATGCCCATGGTTACGATGAAAGCGACAAAATCTATCATGTGCCCTTTTTGATGGATCCGACTTCAGCCTGGGTAGCCAGGATAATGAATGATCATCTTGTATCTGAAAAAGGATCTCGCCTATCGGCTTGTTCAACGAAGTGAAACTAGTGAACTTATCCTGACTCTTTGCAGGTCGAGATGGTCGGTTGGGTTATCCGGCCTTTAGCTTCTCTCTCGTCCCTAGTAGTTATTGCTAGTCTCTTTTTTTCCACCTTCTTTTCTTCAGTCCCTTTTCCTTTTCGTCTATTCATGGCATCCTCTGCATTCATATGCTTATGGGCTTTAACAAGTAGTTCTACCATCGTCTCGGGCGGTTCTTTTGATAAGGAAAAAATAAACCTAGAAGACTATAGTCCTCCTATAAAGGTTGTCACTACCACTTTATCATTAACCTCATCAACCTGGATCATCTCCTTATTGAACCGGCTTATATAATCTTAAAGTGACTCTCCTTTATCCTATTTGACGTTTAGCAGGAAGGTGGTGGCCAGCCTGTGTCTCCGCCCGACAATAAAGTGCCCGATAAATTTCCTGGTTAACTCGTCGAAGTCACGAATAAAACCGAGCCTCAGCTTGTTGAACCAGACCCGGGATGACCCCTTTAGGGTGATGGGAAAGTCCTGACACATGACAATATCTGGGACAACCTGTATATGCATGAGTGCCTTAAAAGTCTCCAGGTGGTCAAGAGGGTCTTTAGACCCATCAAAGTTCTCCAACTGTGGCATCTTGAACTTGTTAAGTAGGGGAATACTTATCACCAAAGCATCAAAGGGGGAATTAGTCTTCTGTAGGAGTTCATCCACAATAGCGGGGCTTTTGCCCTTCATTGTCTGTGTCATATCTTCCATCCGTGCCTTCAGATATTGGATCTGTTGATCCACACCCACGACTTCTGTAAGATCATCGGGAGTCCTTCCTCGTCGGGTGCTCTAGATCACTATCCTCCGTTGATCCTGGTTGTGGCTATGCTGTGCCCGCTTTTCCAAATTATTATGTCCTCTCGCATCCGGGGCAGGAGTAATGGGATCAGCCAGTCGTTGAAGAAGCAAAGCGTTCTGCTGGGTCTGCTGGATCAGTTGGTCTATCCCTTGGGCCAGAGTTTGAACCTGCTATTCTAATACTGCCACACGTTCTATAGGATCGCCTTGTCTAACTCGGTCTGAATTTTGGGGATTTTTAGAGCTATGTGATGACCTGTCATCGCCAACTTCTTGCTCTCCCAGAGAATCATGTGCATCCTCTTGGCCATCAGGTCGGGGGGGATGCATTAGAGGTAGACCAGTATGGGTTAGTGGTACTCCTTGGTTGGTTGGGAGTAAGGGATCATTAGGTTGAAAGAGAGGATCTTTAGGTTGTCCAGAGGCATCACCCACCTTACTTTTGCTACGTAGTTGGACCATTCAAATGCTTTATGGAAGTAAGAAGTTGTCGCTTCGCACAGATGGCGACAACTGATGATGCGTAGAATGGTCGGGTAGAAAACGATGTCGTTCCTATCAAAAAGAACAAACAGTGACCGGAAAAGGTACCGGTGGGGTACTGATCAAATAGGCTCTGATGGTCAAGTTAGAACTTGGATCGTTCAAAGAAATATAGCAGGAATAATGTTGGGTGATTATTGCGTACCTCTTTAGGTTGACCCCAACCCTATATTTATAGGGTCTTTAATGCAGTCCTCCTGATAGAGTTGTAGCATGTCGTATATATCTTGACAGCTACCCATATGTATCGTGATAGGATTCTGATAACTATCCGTAGGTATTCTGTTGAGATGTGTAGAGTCCTGGTAGTAGGTAGCCGGTTGACAAATCCTTATATGCACGTGCCGTACAAGTTATACCTATCAGGTTTGACCAATTTTGACTTTAGAACCAAGGGTTAGGATTTAAGTTGAAAAAAGTGAGAGAGTGATCCAATGGATAATAATAAGTCTTGCAATGAGAAGACTCAAATGTGTAGAGATTCTCCACCATACAACTTTTCCAAATCCAACGGTCCGAAATCAAGATGAGGAAGAAAAAGAGAGATCCAAGAGTGGAGAGTGAGTCTTGAAAATGAAGACCAAAACCAACAAACACAAAGCTTAAGTTCAAGCTAAACAAGGCCTTTAGAATCTAAGGGTTGAGATTAAAGGTGGGTGAAAAGGAGATGATCTAATGGCTAGAATTTAGACAACACAAAATTGAAAGGAAGACTAAAAGCATTGTTGTATGTCGATCGGGGTTAAAAATAATGATTAAGAACGAACCCTTATGATGACAAGGTTTAACCTATCACAAGCACACAAATCGTATTGTAGCACAAACCGGTTTGAGAAAGGGAATATTGATCCTACAAAGACTTGGATTATTCACCTTAACAATCTAAAAATATGGAATTATGTTCGAAAAAGGTTTTGATTTGGTTCGAGATTTATAACTAATTAACTAAAAATAGTATTTAAATGAGTTTGTGATTCAAGGTAGAGAAAGAACTAGGGTTTTCATGCTCCACCACTAACCGCATAATATAACTATCTACTGTCTCAATTGTAAGAGGGTTATCCAATATTGTGAATCAGATCGTACCGTAAATAGTCGAATACGTCCCAAAAATGATACTATCCACTGGATTCGCTATAACTCATCTCCGGACAGAGTGTGACTAGTACATGCCATCTACTTTACTTTAATATACTCCTACAACATAAAATAAAACTAAAGCATGTCTATATCACATCGCTGAGGCATGGCCTGTGTAAATCTAGGGTTTCAAGTGTTAAGCAAAATTGTGTAGAAAATTATGATATGTTTAAGATAACATGATTGGTTGGGATAATGCATTCATTCAATCTAAGACAAGAATTTAGAATAAATATAAAATCCCGTATCAAAAATAACTACGGTCACATATATACACAATCATCATAGATGTGGTCTTCAATTTCCCCTCGTTACAATTAAAACAAATAAATAAACTACAATACTTGGCTAAAGTTTTGCTAGAAAATCCTAGATACTGGTTTAGTTGCTCATGGTGGAAGGAGCCTGCATTGTTGATGTAGGAACGCCATCCATGATCTTCTTCTCCGGATCTCTAGGTGTTGAATGGTTCCTTTCTTCAAAACATGTGAATTTCCAGAGATAGCCCTCTGAAAATTATGTAAATTTGAAGCTCCCTAGGTCTGGTCCAGACCTTGGTATTTATAGAAGTGATTGAGAAGAGTCCTGCTTGTATTCTACTTGTCCCACGTTGATGTGTTTCTTCTTAAATTTGAGTCAAACCCTTCAATGTGATGTATAATATGCCTTATACACGTGCTTAAAGGTGTTGGAGTCGAAGATATGTCAAAAGAGCTCAAATCAGATCGGGACTCAATTTTAGCCAGCTTTCCTACGCTTGGCCCCTACACTTAAGCGTAGATCCAAACATAGGGTAATTTTCACATTTGTAGCTCAAGCGTAGGTTTTGATGTTTCTAGCCACTTTTAGCTACTGTATGCATAGCTTAAGCATAGCAAAATTCATGGAAACCACATTTTCTAATTATTGCTCTGTTAGAACCCCCTCGACTCCGTTGGTATATTTCCCAAAGTTTCGGCTCCGAAAAATATCATATTTGCCCTTCGGGAGACATTTTTTTCTTGAAAACTCCTCTTTTGTTCTCTTTATGGATAGACACAAGCATATCTTTGGTTAATTCACCAAAGTTAGCCAATTTCTTCATTAAGCTCCTGAAACATGCTTTAACATGAAAACCATATAAAGATACCAAATAATGGAATTTTAAGACGTAACAATAATGAGTTAGGGGCCTAGAATGGATAACATTCGGCACCTATCACACCCCCAAACTTACATATTATTAGTTCCTTAGCAATGAACATAGAAGAACTTTCAAAACACCTCTTGATGATTTCTAATCTAACTACTATACACTAATCCCTTACTTTTGTGAGGGTCAATGATTACACTTAGCATGTGTAACAAGCCTTTTAAACCCCTCGACAACGCCGAATGGACGAGTGAAGTCTCATGAGGGTTTGCTATACTACCCACAAATTCTCTATCCTTCATTCTTATGCATTCATGTATTCACATACTATTTAACTAAGCCATACTACAATATACAAGATAACACAGATACAAACATTCCCACTCACTACCAAATAACAACTATCTCGAGCTAATGTTGAGAATGGTCCCCACTAAAGTAGACCACTTCATGAACCTCTACTCCTAATCCGGGCAACCTTCCATGTTTTTGTGAACATTCCCTTATGGTAGATCAATCTTTCTTCTACTTCAATGATCAAACTTTACCATGCTATGTGTAAAATTCTTATTTTTTCCTTTATTTTCACTTTATCCCTTCTTGTCTTTCTAAGCTCCGGACTTTCTAGCGAGAATTTTTACTCCCAACTAACTGGGTTCGAGCTTCTTCCTTGGTATTTATGCTTATTAGTTTTCTCCCCTTTTGACGCGAATACTCTTACTTTATGGTAAGAGGCCCGGTTATTAAGATGGAAGAACTACTTTTAGCATTTTTATTTTTGATTTTTCAACTTTTCTCCACACTATTCCCCTTCTCCCCTTTTCATGGTTTCAAAGCTATTTTTTTTAACTATATAGGCGAAGATCAACTAATTGTCCCATAGAGAATATGTGCAAGTGCATTATAGGTCAAGACTATCCTTTTCGGTTTCAATTTTACTAATTCATTCACCTATGTAAAACCACAACACTTCACTAATTCAATCTAATCATTACTCTCATGAGTGGGAATATCGCATCGCATATTACTCATAAATCATAAACATATACTCAATCAACTTGTAATACAAAACACTCATGCATGACAACAAAGAATTTATCAAAAACTTTCAATTTTTTTCAGTTCTTTTTGAATCATTCCTTAAAACCAACTATACCTTCCCCCCAAACTTAAATTATATCATGTCCGCTTGGTTCACAATCATACTCATGAGAAAGAATATAGTTACCCTTGAAGTGTTATTATATACTTTCAATAATATCGCACTTGTTCTCCCCCCCTCCCCCCCCCCTAAACTTGATTCAAACCACTTGTAGAAATTTTAAACAAAGCACATACCCAATATCATAATTAGGGAGTAGGAAATACATCATCTTTTTCAGGAAATCATTACTCAATATAGCACAAGGAATGAGTATTTTAATTTTTAAGAACATTTGCGTCCATGTTGTAAGAACATTTAAAGTATTATTTGTGTTTGACATGTTCTAGACAATAACCATGTTGAGTGAATTATCATGTTAAGTGAATTGTGGTGTCAAGAAGGTTTAATAGGCATTGACTAGCTTCGTCAAATTCAAATCAAGTCTAAAGAAGTGAAGAATACAAGAGAAATGGTGAAGAAGTAAGTTTGAGCAAAAAAAAGTCTCCCAGACGACTGAATGTCATTGTTTCGAGCCGCAACTTCAAGAATCGTGACAAACGAGTTGAGAGGGTTCAAATGGTGTTATTCTAAAGAAAAGTGATTTCCATGAAAAATGTTAAGCACCATGTATAGACCCAGTAGCTAAAAGTGGCAAGAAAATATTATTTTAACGCACCATCTACAAACCACCAAATTGAGCCTACGCGCCGCGCGTAGCTTCTTTACGGACCACGCGTAATAAGGGCTATGTAGTAATGTTGTGAAATTCTAATTTTGACCCCGATTTGATTTCTCTTGAAGACCAAAACAAATGGTTTTGCTCAGTTTGATGTGATATTCCGAGAAAGGGTAAACTTAGGATTTATCCTCAGCATTGTCTATAAATACCAAGGTCTTCTACACATGTGAGATAACCTTTGAGCCTTTGAGAGATCTTGCAACGTGGTTGCTTTGATCCGTTTGAGAAGCGGAGCCATCTGAGTGCAGAGATAGAAGTAGGAGGCTTGATGGTTATTTGGTATGTTGAGAAACAGAGCAATTAGAGTACTGAGATCGGAATGAGAGCTTCGTGGAGTGTGAGTGAATCTAAACTTTCAGACATCGAGTGAAGAGCAACAAATTACAGCGGTTATAAGTTCTATTTTCATTGAGTCTGTACAAATTCTCTAATTCATAATGCATCGATACCCGAGCGTATCTGTGGTTTTTACTTGGAGTCTTTCTAAGGTTTTTCACGTAAAAATATATGTGTCATCTCATGATTTATTTTCTGCACTTATATTTATAATTGTTTGATTTAATTTGATTAGAGAATTAGGGTTTGTGACTAATTAATATTGAATTGCCGCTAGATAATTTTAATTGATCATAAAATAAACAAAAATCCTATTCACCCCCCTTTAGGCTATTTTCATTGATCGGCTAGGTAATTTCAATTGGTATCAGAGTGTGGTTGCCCCGATTTAGGTTAACAACCTGGAGATAGATTCTGAACTTAGACGATGCAAATACCTCATGAAGGAGGTTCCATATCTAGGTCCCCATTGTTTGATGGCTCGAATTACACATATTGGAAACCGAGAATGAGAGCATTTTTGAAATATTTAGATAAGAGAGCTTGGAATGCTGTAGAGATAGGATATTCACCTCCCATTGTGAAAGATGATGCGACTAATGAATTTAAAGCAAAACCGTGGAATGAGTGGATTGCTGTTGAGATGAATAGTGATAATTGGAATTCCAAAGCTTTAAATGAGTTGTACAATGTTGTGACCCAAGTGATTTTAAGGGAATTGCCACATGGGAAATTGCCAAAGAATCTTGGGGTGTTCTTCAAGTAACTCATGAAGCAACTTCAAAGGTTAAACAATCAAAACTTCAAATTCTGAATTCTTAATTTGAACAGTTGAAGATGGAGGAGGATGAAGTTTATGCCGACTTTGAGGCTAGACTAACTGATATTGTTACAGGTTGTCACAATCTAGGTGAACCCATTCCTGAGATAACCATAGTGAAGAAAATACTTAGCTCTTTACCTAAATGTTTTCGATCTAAGGTTACTGTCATCTCAGAGGTCATGAGTCTTAAAGAAATTATGGTTAAAGAATTGGTAGGGAATTTAAAATCCTATGAGATGGAGATGTTCAAAAATCCTTTTAAGAAGGTTAGTAGCATAGAAAATAAGATCATAGCTTTCAAAACTACTAGGGATGATCATGTTGAATCTGATGGAGAAAGTGAGTTGAGTCTGAATAATATTGCCATGTTTGCTAAAAGGTTGAACAAATTTGGGGATAACTTGGGTGAGTCAAGAAATAGAAATAAGACTCAAACTCGGAAAGAAAAGTCTGATCTTAAAAAAAAACCTCAATGTTTTTAATGTCAAGGATATGGTCACATAGCTGCAGAGTGTGCAAACACTTTGAAAAAATCAAAAGGATTAGATGTTAGTTGGGATGATGAATCTGATAATAGATCAACTAGTGATGCGACCGACTTGAAGGTAGGTCATGATTATGAGAATTTCACCATGTTTGCTGCACAAAATAAGGAGGTTAGAGAAGTTGCTACAAGTTGGGCTATGTCTGGAGAGGAAGATTCTAAAAGTGATGAAGATTGTGATGATACACTTCAAGAGTCTTATGATAAATTACTTGACAGGACCACACAACTTCACAAAAATCATATGAAACTGTTGAATAAAAGTCTTAACAAGGACAAAGAATTGCATTCTTTAAAAGACGAATTAGCCAATACTTCTCAAACTCTAAATCTCCAACAGACTCAAAAGGCCAAATTGTTTGAGGAATTGAATAAGTCTGAACAAGAAAGGAATTGGAAGTTTGGAAAAGAAATTGGAGGATGCTAACTCAACTATTCATATATGGTCTAGTGGAATTCTTAAGCTTAAGCATATGTTGAGTATAGGAAAATCTGCAGGGAATTCAAAGGAACAATGAGTAGTTCGAACATCATTTCCAGAACAACTTTTGCTAGAGCTGCCCAAGTAGCATCTAGTTCTTCTCAAGGAAATTTGAATTCGAATTCTAATGTTCAATCCTTTGTGAGAGGAGATCTTCAAAGAAAGTTTGTTTTTACCTCTAGATATTCTGCGAGGTTAGTTGATGAAGTTCATAGGTTTGTTCCTATATGTCACCACTATGGTTTCAGAGGTCACATTTGACCGAGGTGTTCAAAGCTAAGAGGGAAGACTTTGCAATCGATGAAGGAACAAAGAACTCAATAGGAAGTTTACGTTCAAGGTCAAATTAGAGTGTTGAGTAAAGAGATGAAGAATTTGTCAAAATTAATAAATAGAGCTCTAAAGATGATGAAGGCATGGGTAAACAAAGGTGAGCTACGTTGTCTTGTAGTTCATAATGCATTTAGAGCACGTAATTCTAGCTCTTGGTATCTGGATAGTGGATGTTCGAGGCATATGACTGGAGATAAGTCATTGTATGGATTTCTCGAGGAGTGTCATGGTGGGATAATAACTTTTGGTGTTGGAGAGAAGTCTAAGGTTCTACGGATAGGTACCATTGTGGTTTCTAGTCTAGCTAAACTAGAATATATGCTTTATGTTAAGGGTCTAAAAGCTAATTTGTTGAGTATAAGCCAGATATGCGATAACAATCATAATGTCAATTTTTCTCCTGATAAGTATTCAATCATTGACTCTTCTGAGAATTGCGTGATGGAAGGTATACATTCATCTGATAACTGCTATAACATTATTCCTGATTCTAAATTATACTGCAATAGAGTTAAACTTGATGAAGTTAAGATTTGACATCAGCGAATGGGTCATGTTAATTTTCATGATTTAATGAAAATCACTGAGAGTGAAATTGTCAGATGTGTCCCTAAACTTGGTTTTGAAAAAGGGGTTGTGTGTGGACCATGTCAGAAGGGTAAGCAAGTTAGATGTTAATACAGGAAGATAAATACCATTCGTACTTCTAGACCTTTAGAGTTGTTGCATATTAACTTAATGGGTCCTACTCGGACCATGAGCAAAGGAGGAAATAAGTATATTTTTGTGATGGTAGGTGATTACTCTAGATTTACATGGGTTGGATTTCTGAGTGAAAAGTTTGAACTTGACAATCTGGATATAATTTTATAGACTACTTTATCTTAGTATTTAGTCCTTGGTCTTAGATTCTTTAGAGTCTCCTATATTATCTTTTCCCTGTGTTTTGGTTGATATATCTTTGCTTGTCATTTCAGTGACAAAAATAGGGAGATGTATTTAGTAAGGGGGATAGACTGTTTGGTTAAGGGGCAGTATATTCTCAGGGGGAAAAGGAGTTTTTTTTTGTATGTGTATACTATGATGATCATTATGCTTGCATTGTTATTATGATTTTCTTATGATCATTATATTGGTTATATATGTTTTCCACACTTGTTTTTCATGGTATGTTGTTTCGTATTATGGTTGCAGGATTGGAAGATTGTCAAGAGGACAATCTGACATTCTATGTCTATGTTTATTGGTGTGTTCATAGGTATAGATATTATGTTGTTATTTGTTAAGATATATTTGTAAATCATAGTTTTGTCTCAGAAATGCCAAGGGGGAATTTTAAGAACATTTACGTCCATGTTGTAAGAACATTTAAAGTATTAATTATTTGTGCTTTGCATGTTCTAGACAATAATCATGTTGAGTGAATTGTGGTGTCGGGAAGGTTTAATAGGCATGGACAAGCTTCGTCAAATTCAAATCAAGTCTAAAGAAGTGAAGAAAACAAGAGAAACGGTGAAGAAAATCTCCCGGAGGACTGAAACGTCATTTTTTCGAGCCGCAACTTCAAGAATCGTGACAAGCGAGTCGAGGGAGTTCAAATGGTGCTATTCCCAAGAAAAGTGGTTTCCATGAAAAATGTTACGCACCACTTACGAACCCAGTAGCGAAAAGTGGCTAAAAAATGCTATTTTGACTCACCATCTATGGACCACCAAATTGAGCCTACGCGCCGCAGTAGCCTATGCCTATGCATCGCGTGTAGCTTTTCCACGGGCCACTCGTAATAAGGGCTGCATAGTTATGTTGTGAAATTTTGATTTTCACCTCAATTTGATTTCTCTTGATGCGGTTGCGACTCTAACCATTGATATACATGATTTATACATATTGAAGACCAGAACAAAGGGTTTTGATCAGTTTGATGTGAAATTAAGAGAAAAGGTAAACTTAGGATTTCTCCTTAGCATTATCTATAAATACCAAGGTCTTTTACACATGTGAGGCAACCTTTGAGCCTTTGAGAGATCTCTGAAAGTTTTCTATAGATTAATATTCATCTACAAAGATAGAGATAGTGAGAGAAAATATCATTGAGTGATAAAATATCTTCTAGTTCTCTATTGTTTAGGGTTTTTCAATTGTGCTTTTACATCGATGATCTCATACACAATTGAATGACCTAGATTCTGAAAAAACTACACACCACCTTGTGCAACGTGGTTCCTTTCATCCGTTTGAGAAACAGATCCGTCTGAGTGTGGAGATCGAAGTAGGAGGCTTCGTGGTTATTTAATCTGTTGAGAAGCAGAGCCACCAGAGTACGGAGATCGGAGCGAGAGATTTATGGAGCATGAGTGAATCTAGACTTTTAGACGTCGACTGAAGAACAACAAATTACAACGGTTATACGTTCTGTTTTCATAGAGCCTGTACAAATTATCTGATTCATAGTGCATTGATACCCGAACATATCCGTAGTTTTTACTTTGAGTCTTTCCAAGGTTTTCCACGAAAAAATCTTTGTGTCTTCTCATGATTTATTTTTTGCACTTATATTTATAATTGTTTGATTTAATATCATTAGAGAATGAGGGTTTGTGACTGATTAATATTGAATTTTCGCTAGATAATTTTAATTGATCATAAAATAAACAAAAAGCCTATTCACCCCCCCCCCCCCCTCTAAGCTATTTTCATTGATCATCTAGATAATTTCATATTTAATGAAATAAACAATTATTTGACCTTCAGGGTCTTCAATCCTAAATAATTGAAAAACAACGATTTGGCCTTAAGGACCTACAATCCTAAGTAATTTAAAATACTCTACTAAATTAAAAAGAAAAATAAATTTTCTAGCCCTACAAATCCTAATCCAACTATGACTCCTACCCATTCCTTGCTCCCACAAATCCTCATTCACCTCACCATAGCCACGTCCAAAAGAAGCCTTGATAGTTAACTCCACTTCAAAATCCATTTTTTGGTAGTGACTGTGAATGATAAGCATTTTTCATTCATCTCTTTCAATCGATAACCCAATTGATCCTCAAGGATCCTCGATATCAACATTAGATATGGAAGGTATAAATTCATCATATCTCGGCCTTGGACCTTTCCACTCACAATCCTTTGCACCAATATCATGTTGCCCATTATCAACTTCGGTATCGATATCCAATAAACCTTAAGCATGCAATAAAAAACTTGTGATCATCGTGTACCCTCTCTAACTTGTGCGATTATTTTAGCACACTTGTGATGTAAACATATAATCTAGATATAATAGGTCCGGGTTTAAATGATACCTATCCACACTCACATCCATATGTTTTGGGATATGCATATCACATATCTCCATGGTCATATCCGCCGCCGTGAGTGACCATGCCTTCGGAACTGTTTTGAACTTTTTGCGTAGGTGATTTGGACACCTAAGTGGTATCTTCTAAATTTTTAACACTACTTCTTCATCAACCACTATAGGGTCACTCCATTCATCAATATTCACCTTTTATTACTTCTTGTCCCTCCGGTCCTTCCATAGTCATTCTTTCATAAAAATGCCAAACCAAGTTTGGATACACTCCCAATCACGCCGGACTCTCCAAACTCTTCAATCCTCTTTCGTGGAGGAGTCTCACCCCCGGTGCTATCAATGGACTTTTCATCATTTTCGGAAGAAACATGAGTTCGTATTGAACCCTACACTCCATGAACATAGGAGGTGTTATGCGCATTCTTGGTGTACTCATAGGTTGCATGTTTGTGCTTTCCTCATCCAAGTACCTGTTCTTCCTCCTCATATCTACTATTTCCGAGGCAGCATCATCTTGAAAAATCTCCTCTGGATTAGATTCAATATCATAATCGCTTTCTCTCTCATGTGTATTCTCACCCAAAAAAGGAGAAGAAGAAGAAGAAACCATCTTTTTATACTTTCTTTTGTAAACTCTTATGTTGAATCGTGAGAATTATGGAGCCTCAAGGGTTGTATTTACAGATGAACAATTCATATTCTAAAAGGTAAATGAATTAGACATATTGCTAGAGTTTCAAAGTGGAATCAAACATTAACCATTCTTTGACATGTACTTGGATTCCAACTCCTACTCGGACTTGGATGTTTTCTCTAAATTCCTATCGAAATCCTAAATATTCCTAAAAACTAATCCTAATTAAACCCTAATATGGTACAAGTACAAAACCATTTGTAAAACCCCTCCATCAAGGCAAATTTTTAAGTTTTATGGAATTTCCATGAAGGAACCTACACTCGAGCGTAGGGCCAAATGTAGCTTTGCTACGCTCAAGCATAGCCCACGCATATCCCACATATGGTCTTTTAATAAAACGAATTTCGGGCTAGTTTCTCCTATATGTTCTTCATATCCATGTTCCAATACCACTCTTTAGTACGTACACACACTCCCCTAAACTTAAACACACACATGTCATCATTTTGTGACTCCAAAGCTCAATTGAACCTCAAAATTCACATCACATTCAACGCATGCATCATCATAGTTCTGGAAATATAAAACATGAGCAATACTATCACATGAATACAAAAATATGTAGTCTAAAAGCAATAAAACAAGTCCAAATCCTAAATTAGCTTGCAATAAAGAGGGCAATTCATGGCAATTTTCTGAAGGTGAGTGGTAATGGGGTAGTGGACATTGTAGGCCTACGTTTCTAGGGTTTACCTCTGCATTTATTGCTACGGTTTCCTTTTATTGCTTCTCATCTTCACGTCATTTATATCACTATAGTTATTACTTTTGTGTTCTTGATCTTGGTGTTTTGCATTTAAATTTCTAAAACCTAGATTCTTCTAAGGTTTTGTATTTATTATGGTCCATTACTCTAAAATATCTTTAACCCTAGTTTACTTCCAAGGGTTTTCTATTCTTTCAAACTCTAGCATCAAACCTTGGGTTTTGCTTTCTTTATTACGGTTCAATGACGACTGTTGTTGATGTCCCAAAGCTTTTATATGGCAACACCAATCCACCTCGTGGTAGAAATTATAGCCGAAGTAGGGGTATTTCTGGTTCTCAAAATGATTCTCAGCCTACAACTACACAACCTCCTTCCACTAATACTGCTACAACTTCATGGGCGAATATTGTTAAACCTGTGGATGCTCCACAATTGAAGTTATCATATTTTCCTCCTTTGTTTGAGAATAATACAGTGGTTGTTTCTCCTCCAGCAACTGTTACTGAAGAAGGTGCAACATAATGGAAAAGCTATCTTGTTGGTTATTTTCTGGACAATAAATTGCTATTCAATATTTTGAATTACATTACTTCAAGACTATGGGGCCATGCTGGGCTTCAAACAATGTATGGTATAGATAAAAGGTTTTATTTTTTAAAATTTGAAATTGAGCGTGAGTGTGAGATAGTTTTAAAGAATGGCCCATGGCACTTTGCAAATAACTTCCTTATTCTCAAAAAGTGGCATGTTGGGTTATCTCTTCATAAAGAATCTATTAATTCCTTACCATTATAGGCAAAGTTGAATAATGTGCCTATGGAATGTTGGAATGCTAATGGCTTGGGTGTTTTATCAAGTGTTTTGGGCAAACCATTTCATATTGATTTACCAACTAAAAAGAAGCACAGAATAAACCATGCATGAGTTTGTGTTGAGGTGAATACCCAAAAGGAGCTTTTGCATGATTTTGATGTTAAGTTGAGTTTTGGTGAAATAATGACTATCACTGTAGATTATCAATGGAACCCTGCAAGGTGTAGTAGGAGTTCTATTTTTGGCCTTTGGGATAAGGCTTGTCCTAAAGTGGTAACTTCTGCACTTCTATCTCAAGTTTAACCAAAGAAGTTTTCATCTACTTCAGAGTGGAGGGTGGCTGGGAGTAAAGGGAAAGCTCAAGAGTTGCTTATGCCTGCAAATCAAGAAAATATAACTTTGGATCAGGAAGGTAGTGCTTCTGGTTTAGATGTTATTATAAAGGAGGGAGGTTTGGGATCTCCATCTGCTGAGGAAGGTGTTATGGTTCCATCCACTGAAGAGGAAAGTTTAACTGTTGCTAATGATGCAGTCCCAGTGTTAATTTATTCAATCAAATTTAGGGCATTACAAAATATTGAAGATGAGAATCTCACTGTTACAGGTAAAACTGATGATACTCATATTGTAGATGCTCCATTGTCTGATGTTTTAGCTCCTTCTACTAAGGATTGTATTAGAGTTTTTGAAACTACCATGATTTCCCAACCTTCTTCTTCTTCAAATGTTGATAATGTTCACAAGGAAGGAAGAGTCACAAAGCCAACTGATAGTAAATCTATGAAAATTGGTGATAAGCACGAGGCCAAAGTGTTGGGTCCTGGAGTTAAAACTAGAAGAGGTTTGGCTAATAGTTCCCCTAAAAGGGGGGCTGACTTTTGATTTTTTGCACTTTGGTGATGGGTTTTGTATATATACTTTTTGTTTTTATGTTTTGTGGAACATGGAATGTCATGGGTTTTAACACCCTTGAAATACAAAGGGAAGTTAGGCAAGTGGTGAAGAAATTCAACTTGTCCCTCTTTTGTGTTATTGAAACAATAGTTAAGGGAAAACATGTTTTTTGGATTCTGGCATCTATGTTTAATGGTTGGAGTTTTGTCCATAATTATGACTATGCTTCTAATGGAAGGGTTTGGTTTTGCTGGGATGCTGCAAAGCTAGCTGTGTCTCCTCTTTTGAAAATAAATCAAATGGTTTTCTGCTCTATCAAAAGTTTGGATGGGAAGGTTGATTGTTTGGGTGGCTTTGTTTATCGATTGAATGATTATATTGGAAGAAGACAACTTTGGAAGGATTTGCTTCATACTGCTAATCAGTTTTCCAATATGCCTGTGTTTTATGCTGGGGATTTCAATGCTTTGAGATTTAGTTCTGAGAGGTATTAGGGATCTTCTCATTAGGATGCTTTTATGAAGGAATTTGGGGACTGTGTGTTGCAAGCTAAACTTGATGATCTCAAATACTCTGTCTAACCATACTAATTTCAGGAAAATTGATAAAGTTTTAATGAATGATGCTTGGAATTCAACTTATGTCCATTCTGAGGCTTTTTTTAAGCCTTGTTGTGTTTCTGACCATGCTCTAATTCTTATCAAGCTAGAAGTTGAGGTTCAAAGGAAAGGGACACCATTCAGGTTCAACAATCATTTGCTATCTCACCCTTTTTTATGGGTATTGTTCAAAATGTGTGGGCTTGTGTAGTTCCTGGTTCTATGATGTTTCAGGTGGTGCACAAGTTAATGTTATTAAATATTGAATTGAAGGATCTTAATAAAGCTCACTTTAATGATCTAAGCAATCAAGTACAGGCTGCTAGAGAAAAATTGAAAGGTTTGCAACTTATGGTGGACTCTGATCCAAGTAATGAAGCTTTGAGCAGCAAGAAAGGGATTGTTTATCTTTTTAGACCCATTTATCCCAGGCTGAGGAGTCTTCTTACAAACAACAATCAAGAGTTCAGTGGTTGAATTTAGGGGACAAAAATAAAGCTAATAGTATCTTGTCTTTGAAGAACATTGAAGGAGTGTGGGTTGATACTCCAAGCTAAATTCAAGATGAAATTGTTTAGTTTTATGAGAAGTTGTTATTTGATTCAAGCTATGCCATGCCTAATCTTAGTGTTTTTGTTAAGACTCCATTTACTGCTGATATGATTCAAGCTTTGTCCACTCCTATCTCCAATGAGGAAATCAAGTCTTCTATGTTCTCCATGAAAGATGGGAAGGCTCCTGGAAGTGATGGTTTCAGTGCCCTCTTCTTCAAGCATACTTGGACTATAATTGGGGTTGATATCACAAAAGCTATACAAGCTTTCTTTCATTCAGGTCACATGCTCTCTGAGCTAAATTCTACTATTATTACCCTTGTGCCTAAAGTTGATCACCCCACTTTTGTTTTTGACTTTAAACCTATATGCCTATGATCCACTATCTATAAATGTCTTTCTAAAGTCTTTGCTAAGTGCATTAGTCTTAATCAATGAGCTTTTATTCCTAGGAGAAATATTTCTCACAATATCCTTCTTGCTCAAGAGCTTCTAAAATGATGTTGCGAGTGAACCAAGGTTAACCCTTAATATTGATTTGACAAAAGCTTTAGACACTATCTCATAGAATTTTTTGGAGGTTGTTCTTAGGGCTTTTCAAATGCCTTCTCATATGGTGAAATTGATAATGCAATGCGTTTTTACTTCAAGGTTATTTGTCAATATAAATGGGGCTCTATAAGGCTATTTCAAGAGCTCAAGGGGTATAAGACAAGGTGATCCATTGTCTCCATATCTTTTTGTGTTGGGGATGGAAGTTTTGACAGGTTTTCTTGCTATGGAATCTTCTTCTACTGATTTTAATTACCACTGGAATGTAGGCAACAACAAATTACCAGTCTTATGTTTCTTGATGACATTTTATTGTTTACTGGTGGGGATATGACTTCTGTTAATTGAATCACGAGAGCCTTGGACAAGTTCAATGAGTTATCTGGTTTGATTCCTAATCATTCCAAAAGTGTTGTGTTCTCTACTGACATTGATCCTCTAATTCTTTCTCAACTTCATTCTAGATTGGGTTTTCAGCAAGGCACTCTTCCTATCAAGTACTTGGGTGTTCCTTTACTTTTTTCAAAGTTTAAGAGACATGATTGTGATGTGATTCTTCACAAGATCTCCAATAGAATATCTAGCTGGGCTAGTAAGTTCCTCTTTTTTGCTGGAAGACTTCAATTGGTGAAGTCTGTTCTTTTTTCAGTTCAAGTCTATTTGTCTTCTACCTTCTTTCTTCCAAAAATGGTTCTCAAAGATCTAACTACTCTCGTTATAAAATTTCTATAGTCTGGTTCCAAGATGTGTTAAGGTGGTTGCAAAGTTGTTTGGTCTACTGGGTGTCTTTTTTTTAAAGATGGGGGTTTGGGTGTCAAGGACCTTAAAGAGTGGAATATAGCTGCTATGTCCAAGCATACTTGGTTTCTTGCTTAATTTGATAGTTGTTCTTTGTGGGTTTCTTGGGTCAAGATCCATTTGATTAAAAATAGAAATTTCTGGGAGTTGCCTATGCCTAGGAAATCTTCTTGAACTTAGGGAAAACTTCTCAAGATTAGGCCTCTTTTTAGGCATGCTATTAGGTCTCTTATTGGTGATGGGAGAAACAAATATGTATGGTTTGACAATTGGCACCCTCAAAGGCCTCTAGTGGATATGTTAACTACTTCTCTGATGAGAGCTTCTGGAATTGGTTTGAATGCCATTGTGAGTAGGCTTGTCAGTTCATCTGAATGGCACTTCCCAACTTTAAACTCTCAAGTATGGTTCGACTTCAAGAGAAATTTCCCTCATAGTTTTTATCCAAATGTTTCTTAAAAGGATAGGTTGGTTTGCTCTCCTTCCAATGGCAACTTCAGTATCAAATCTGCTTTTGAAATGGTGAGATACAAAGTGGAAAATATGGACTCGGTAGAGGTGATTTGGTTCTCTCACAATATCCCTAAGCATTTTTTTCTCCTATGGCTGGCTCATCTCAATCTACTAAATACATTATACTTTCTTCTTTCAGTAGGCCTTGTTACTGATGCCACTTGTGTTTTTTGTAAAAGATGTATGGAGGATAGAGATCATCTATTTATCACCTGCAACTTTACTAATAGGAGTTGGAAGATGCTTGTTCAGAAAGGCTTGTTGCCATGGCCTAATGGCTCATGGAATATTCTTATGCAATGGGTTATTGCTCACTTGAAGGGAAAGTATTTTACTATCACTATGAACAAGCTAGTGTTTGTTGCTGCAGTTTATGCAGTGTGGCTTTAGAGAAACATGCGTATTTTCAATGAAGAGTTTTGCACCTTGGAGGCTTTGTTTGACAAGATTGTACAGGTTGTTAGATTTAGAGCTTTATCCTTTATCAACTTCAAATCTTCTCCAGCAAACAATGCTTTAGCTAAGCTCTGGAATCTTCCTCACTCAATATTTCCATAACAGTTTTAGGGGCTCTTCTCTCTCAGATTATTCTACTTGGTTATGCTTCGTGCTTTCAACAAGAGGGTTGTGTTTGCTAATGGCAGCTCCAAAATTGTTGTGGGTCTATGCTGGTGGAAGATCACTTTGAAGACTTTTGGTTATGAATTCTATCATTCTGATTTTAGGTGCACTGAGCTTTTGGTTAGGATTTTAGTTCCCTTTTTACTTCAAGGCTTTCATTGCCTTTGTTTTTTCATTTGGTGGCTATTTGGTTTTCACTTACTTTCTTTTATTCGTGGGGTATGCCTCATGGTGATTTGTAAGGCTTTTTAGTCTACGTTATATTTAAATATAATCTTATATTTACCTTTAAAAAACAAAACAAAACAACACTTAAAGATCGATCGTTTAAGTGGTGATATCAAACTAAAAAAATTCGCTGAACAATTCCTCTCTAGTGACAATAAACTACAAAAATAGCAAAAACTATACTACAACTAAACTAATCATCCTCATCCTCATCAAACGGTGGTGGTTGTGGCAAGGATAGTCCTGCGTGAATCACCCTCTCGTGTAAGATGCTTAATGTCTCCTTCTGGCTATACCGGACTCGACCAATCTCCTCATGTCGCATCTACATCTCTAACCTGAGTATCCTTTATCCAGCTCTATAATCATCTCTAAACTGGTAAGTCTCCTATCTAGCCTGGTGAGTCTCCTTTCTAGACTGGAGAGTCTTCTCTCTGCTCAACCATAGCTCATCCCTCAGCATCGCCTGCCCCGTAAGTAACTCATTAAACTAAGGACGAGTAATCGTGATTGACGCATCGACAGGCGCTTGAGGCATCTCTCTCTATGTAGCCTGTACTCCTTCTCCCTGAGGTGGCACTGCATCACCATGCATAGCCTCCGGTCCAGCAGGCTCATCCTGAGGCGCATCTCCAACAGGTACTACCATCGGCCTCCTCTGAAGGATGATCTTCCATCAAGTCTAGAACACAAGTTCTGCGATAACCCCATTGTGTAAACTCTGGACACATACTTGTTCTTCTCAATCTCCTTATCTTTCTCGACACCCGTATCTATCATAAGTTGCATAACCAAAGTCGAGAATCTCATCTGAAATCCACTCTGGCTGACCTTAGTGGCGCTCCGAGTGTCAGTATAATGCTGGTATTAGCCCCTTCATAAAATCTGGGGTATGGAGATCAAGTGGCCAAACTCAAAGGCATATAATAATACTATGAACAACTAACATCTCTAAGTCCGTGCCCCTATGAGTGTATCTGTGAGGATAAGATATTATCCAGGAACCACATCTTTAGATGATAATCCGACTTCTTCGTGCAGTTATTTCTATCATCAGCATAACTCCCAACACAATGTACTCAAATTATATCTAAAAGTTCAGAAATGACTCTAGTAGAGGCAGGAAATTAGCCACCAACTCTGGTGGACACTCATCAGGAATCCCCCACGCTTCTGCAATACTCTATGGTGTAATATCAAATCGAACTCTGACCTCTATCACCATCTGGAGTTCTCCTATATAATGTTGCATATGAAGCCAGAACTCTCGTATCGTGGCCGGGGACACTAACTCAGAGGGAGGAGAAAGAATCGGTAATAGTCATCTCGTGCAGAAACACCGGATAGTCCATGCCGGCACATCCTCCCTCTCAAATGCCTCTGTAGAATACGTCATCTCAATGTTGAACCCCTTGCATAATGCATGGTCTAATAAATCATCTACTGAATTCGTACAGTCTACTGGCCAAAGAGAATCCAACGTCCCCTACCCCTGACCAACAGCTGCTTGCGGCTCTAGCTGAAACGGCGGCACTATAGCTGTATCTATAAAGTCATCGTGGGTCACCTCTGAAGATGATGATGAAGAGGAGGACGACATAACCACTCATCTATGTGATCTAGGTGGCTGAGCTACTGGTGCTAGGTCATGAGACCGTTGTCTCCCTCACGATGGACTCGCAGCCCCACGACCTCTCGTCCTCATCCCTATATTCTGAATTTTCAAGAAATAAAAAAAAATCATTCCGGACACTGAATCAAATTCAAAAACATGTCTAAATTATCCTAATATGACATTTAAACAAACCCCCAAATAAAAAATAATCGAATAAATTAAAAATTCAACCCATTCTTCAAGTCGATATTCACAACTTTTGAAAAAATGGATTACAACATGTTTTCGATTGGATTCAATCGTCAATACTAGTTTATAATGATTAAAACAGTAATTAGAAACACATATATGGAAGAAAATCTCACCGAATTAAACGATCTGACGATTTCCCCAAAATTTATTTTCTAGACTCTTTGAGTTCTTCACACGAATCCGAACGATTAAGGAACGGATATGATGCAAAAATGGAATGAAATGGACTATATACGACCTAGGGATGGATTGGGAGTGATCTAAGAGAACTCGATAAAGACTGGAGTGAACGGGAAATGTTTTAACTCCCCGTATATAAAATAGAGTTGCGTAGGCTGGTTGCTGAAATACAAGCCTACACTTAAGCATAGGTATCCCTAGCTCTATTACAATTTTCAGCTTTGTTTCCCCATCTCATTTCATACATCGTTAAGTGCATTTACTCATAGCAGATTCTATATGTATCACTGGATGTTTCACCACACCAATCATGACAATGATAATACTTATGACTCGATCTTACTATCGTCAAACTAAAATAAAAATTACAAAACTAGGTTCAAAAACTAATTTTCATCCCCTAATACCAATATTTATGTTGTTCGCGCGACGTTGCCATTTCTCAATATCCGGGATCATGCTCGTATGTTGGATCAATCAAATTGATTTATTTGACAACACCCTCATTTGGTAGGACGTCAACATAATGCTTAAGCCTCTGACCATTTACCGTAAATGTCTTTCCCTTCTTTGGATCATCGAGTTCTACTGCTCCATGGGGGTAAACCTTTGTAAATTTGTATGATCCATCCCATCTTGACTAAAACATGCCAGGAAACAACTTTATTCTTGTATTAAATAGCCACAGATTCTGGCCGAGCTCAAATGACTTCTTTCGAATATTTTTATCATGAAACTCCTTTGTCCAAGCTTTATAAATTCGAGAATTCTCATAAGCATTATTACGCAGCTCCTCAATCTCTGCAAGTTGAAGTTTCCTTTGAGCGCCAGATCTTTTCAGATAAAAGTTCAACCTTAAAACTGCCCAATATGCTATGTGCTCTAGCTTAACAGGGAGGTGACATGCCTTGCCGTAAACAAGCCAATATGGCGTCATACCTATCAGAGTCTTGTAAGCAGTCCTATAAGCCTATAGTGCATCATTTAGCCTCTGAGGTCAGTCCTTCAAATCCATTCGTACTGTCTTCTCCAAAATGTTCTTTACTTCCCTTTTCCACTCGTTTGGGGGTGATATGGTGTACCAATCTTATGAGTGATGCCATACTTGCGACACAGACCACCGAGAAATCGGTTATCAAAGTGTTTTCCGCCATCACTAACTATCACACATGGTGTACCAAATCTTGACAAAATATTTGTCAGCACATACTCCAATACTGCCTTATGGTCACCATGTGAAGTATCTACAGCTTCTACCCATTTTGACACATAGTCAACCCCTACAAGTATGTACTTTTTTTTGCCTGCTTTCAGAAATGGTCCCACGAATTCTATCCCCCATACATCAAATAGTTCAACAACCAAAATTGGGGTTAATGGCATCATATCAAGTCAAGAAATCGCTCCCAACATCTGACATCGCATACACGCTTTACAATATTCAAATACATTTCTGAATATGGTCGGCTAATAGAACCCACTCTGCAGAACCTTGTGGTATGTCTTCTGAGCTCCAAAATGCCTTCCACATTCTAGCGTGTGGCAAAATCGCAAGATACTCTACACTTCACTTTCGGGAATGCACTTTCTAATAATCTGATCAAGCCAATATTTGTACAATCACAAATTATCCCAAATATAAAATTTAACTTGGTTGAAGAATCGGTCTCGATCATTCTTAAACCAACCTTTTGGAATCTGACCTGTGGCTTTATAATTGACAATATCCGCATACCACGGTATTTATTTCACAATATTCATACTGAACAGATGTTCATCTAGGAATGAATCCTTAAGAGGGATAATTTTCTTTGTAGTTTCCACAATGATCCTTGACAAATGGTCTGTAACCACATTCTCCGAACCCTTTTTGTCTTTTATTTCCAAATCAAATTCTTGTAACAATTAAATCCATCGAATAATCCTAGGTTTGTAGTCTTTATTCGTCAGCAAATGTCTAAATGTTGCATGATCCAAATGTACTACCACCTTAGATCCTAATAAATATGATCTAAATTTGTCCAAGGCAAACACTACTGCTAGTAACTCCTTATCTGTTGTTGTGTAGTTCATATGCATTTCATTCTGAGTCTTACTAGCATAATATACCACATATGGAAACTTCTCATTTCTTTGCTCAGTACTGCTACTACGATATAATCCGAAGCATCACACATCAACTCAAAAGGCAAATACCAATCTGGTGGTAGCATGATTGGGGATGTATAAAGTTGTGTACGAAGCTCCTCAAATGCATGAAGACACTTTTCATCAAAAACAAAGATCGCATCTTTAGATAATAAGTTGTATAGTGGTCGGGCGATCTTACTAAAATCTTTAATAAATCAACTATAAAACCTGGCATGGCCTAAAAATGATCTTATCTGCTTAACAGTCATGGGAGGAGGCAATTTGGAAATAATCTTAACTTTCGCCTTGTCTACTTCAATCCCCCTCTTTGATATTATATGGCAAAGTACTATACCCTCTTACACCATGAAACGACTCTTCTCCCAACTCAAAATTAAGTTCGTCTCTTTACATCTCTTTAGCATAAGTGTCAAATGTTTCCAACAGTCCTGAAAGGTTTCCCCAAAGACTGAGAAATCATCCATGAACACCTCTAAGAATTTCTCCACCATGTCATAGAATATCGACATCATACACCTTTGGAATGTAGATGGCGCATTACAAAAACCAAAAGGCATTCTTCTGTACGCAAATGTTCCATACGAGCATGTAAAAATGATTTTCTCCTAATCATCAGGATCAATCGCCATTTGGTTGTAATCGGAATATCCATCTAAAAAGAAATAATAGCTCTGTCTGGCCAACCTCTCTAGGATTTGATCAATAAATGGCAATGGAAAATGATCTTTCCTAGTGTGTGAGTTGAGTTTTCTATAATCAATGCAAACACACCACCCGGTGGTGGTGCGTTATGGAATCAACTCACCTTTAGAGTTAGGCATAACTATGATACCTGATTTCTTTGGTACCACTTGTGTAAGGCTCACCCATGTACTATCTGATATGCGGTAAATGATACCCGCATCTAGCAACTTCACTACCTCCTTCATCACCACCTCTTTTGATGAGACCAGAATATTTGGTATTCTGGGGGTTAATAAACCCTTTATTAGTCTCTGTATTTTATTAATAAGATATTTTTAATGGAGTTATGTGTTTAAGCATGTTTCAGGGGCCTTAACGCAAATCTACGTTAATTTTGGATCTTTAGCAAATATGTCTGATTTGGAGTAATACTTGGAGGATAAATGCACTCAGTTTAGAGCAAGGTACAAATCCGCAAACCAGAGTACAAGTGATTGAAGCAAAAAAATGCAGAATAAAGAAGTATTAAAATTCATAAGCCACTGATCGATCGGTGGAATCTCTTGATCGATCGGCCACTACCGATATTGGGAAATTTGCGCGAAGATACTGTAGAATTCTAACTTTGTGTGCAAGTATATCATAGGGTAGATTAGTCCATTCACTATTATTACTTGGTCCTCACATCAAGAATCATTGGAGTGCAAGAAAACACATGCCCTATTTACACCGATTTTTGTCTATAAATATATGAAGACTGTATGAAGAAAGGATATCCTTGATCATTTAGATCATATATCATCGTTCATATACAAATTCTCTCTCTAGAGAGGCTCTCCTCAAGAAATCAAGAACCAACTATCCAACCGTGAAGATGGTGGCTTCATCAGCGATGCGGTCTCCTTTCTCCATGAGCGGCTTGTCAGTATCTAGAGTCTTCAACGAAACCCTAGCCGAGTAATGTAGTCTTTTATATATTTTTATTGCAACGAGGGAAAACTGAAGACCACTTATATGATGATTATGTAGTGAGAGACCAAACAAATTACCTAAATAAGATTTATTTATTAATTTTCTTCTTAAGCTGAGAATGAGTGAATGATTTATCTTGAGCAACCATGCTTTTACTAAGGGAAAGAAATGCAAGGTTTAAATAATGGTTTCTACATAATGATACTTAACGGCATGATAAGGTTTTAGGTGCATACAGTTAAAGAAGATGATCATTAATATGTTAGCTACTTACAATGGTCATGTTAATCAAGATGAACTGTAGTAAACTAAATTTGATTGCATATCTTTTGGGATTAGGCAACTGCTTTTAGCGTTACTAATTTGATTTATATAAGCTGTATCGCCCTCTTAAAAAAGAATGATTAAAGGATACATTACAAGGTTAGTGGTGTAGTTGGAGCAAAACCCTAAACTTGTTTATCTTGATTTAAAACACAAAAATTATATCCTTTTATTTTATGTTTATTAGTTTATAAAAACCAATCAAAACAACATTTATTTTATAGTTCAATTTTCTGCTTTATAATTGTTTGAAATATTACTTTGATCTCTGTGGTTCGATACCCTCTCTACCCAACTATACAATATACTACTCGCGTACTTGCGACTGAGAGGTAAAACTAGATCGTGATAATTCTTCATTTTAAACACTTTTATTTTCATACGATTAGAACCGATCACAAGTTTTTGGTGCCATTGTTGGGGATCAAACGGATATTTCAAATTATTGTATTAAAGTTTATTGAATTATTGTACTAATTTTAGTTTATTTTATCATTTCTTATTTTTATTAGCAAGTCAGAAACCACGCTGTTCAAAACTGCAGATTTTTTAGAAAACTTACGGACTCTTGTCTCCGATCGATTGGCTCCTTCAACAATCGTTTGGTAAATTCAACGATTGTTCGCAACTTCCTCTGATCGATCGGTAATCATCCCGATCGTTCGGTTGACTTAATGATCGATCAGAATACTTATGTTCGTACAAAAACAAATATAGACAGAAAAGATACAGATCAATCATATCAGAACTATATTAGAAACAAATTTATAATATTTTCTTAAAATAAAAGTATAAACAGACTTGCATAACATATATATTTGGTTGTTATATAAAAAAATATATATACTTAGATATATATATAAAGAAAAAAAAATAAAAATTTATTTGTTTATTTAACTATATATTTGTTGCATTATTAATTTATTGCAACTTATTATTTTATTTAATATCATTGTTTATTGTTTATGCTTGGACGTTGTTTAATTGATAGTCCCATTGAAGCATTTAATCGTGAAATTGATCGAATGTACCAAATAAATAAAAGAAAGAATTTAAATAATTTAAATAATACAAACATGGGTGATACCAACGCAGTAGTGGCTCCACACACTGTTTTTAAAGATTTCTATGCTCCACAAGAGTATACTTCCCCATTATAAATCATGATACCAGTAGGAGCGGACCAATATGAAATTAAACCCGCTATAGTTAATATGTTATTTAAGTTTCATGGGAACGCTCATGAGGATCCTTATCATCAGATAAATGAATTCTTAGAGGTCTGTAACACTGTGCGTATAAGAGGATGTACGGATGAGGATTTTAAAATTAGATTATTCTCTCATTCCCTAAAAGATAAAGCGAAACTTTGGTATAGTATAATACCAAAAGATATTAAAATAACTGGAAGAAACTTCAGAAAGAATTCTTACACAAATTCTTCCAAGTGGGAAAAACACACGAGACCCATAGAGCTATCTTAATGTTCTCACAAATACCTGGTGAGCAATTATATGAAACTTGGGAGCGATTTAATAAAATTTTATGAAAATGCCCTCATCATGGATTCCCTATTCACAAATTAGTATGAAGTTTCTATGTAGGACTAGGAGAGGGCCATAAAAATACAATTCATGCAGCCTGTGGAGGAACATTTACACAGAAAACCGTAGAATTTTTATTGAATCATTTTAAGAATCTTAGTAAAGATTCCCGACAAAATATGTCTGATATTAGAGCTCCAGGAACTATCCTTTCTAATACTAAAAGAACTAATAGTGCATTCGAAGCAAGACATATATATGAAGTAACATCAAAAGTGGATGAGCTAAATAAAAAGTTTGATCAACTTATGAGAACCAGTAATATAAACACCACACCTCAAGAAGTCTATGGTATGTGTTAATCCCTCACACTACGCTAATAATTGTCCTTATATGCAAATTAGAATAAGAGTATATCACTGAGAATGTTAATGCCACCTTTACCAATCCGAAGAATGACCCATTTTCAAATACCTACAACCTTAGTTGGCAAAATTATCCTAATTTCTCATATAAAACTCAGAATAATACCTTTAATCAAAACCCTAACCAACAAACCAACCAATTCTGACTATTTAACCAAAATCCTAATCAGCAACCAAATCAATTTCGTCCATTTAATCAAAACCCTAATCAGCCACCTTTCAGAAACCCGAACAATACACAAACACCTGATCTTGAACAAGAACTCAAGAGCATGCTAAACGAGTTCAAAAATTCCACGCAACTCCTACATACCCATTCTCAATCTGTCTTTAAACTTGAGACCCAAATTGAGCAGATAACTATTTCTATAAATAGAAGAGAAGCAGGGAAACTACCAAGTTAACCACTCAAAAACCCAAAAGGGCAACATATGATTGAACATATAGCACCAGTAGGAGACCCAACAATAGAAACTGTTCATGCTATAACTACACTTTGAAGTGGTAGAAGCATATACAACAAGGTTAAGGAACAATTCGACGAAAGGACGAATAAACAAAATAATAAAGAAACCAATCCTGGAGAGGAAAAATAATTAGTTTATAATAAGAAAGAAAGAAATCTCGAAATAGAGGAAGAATTAGTTTCTAAAAAGAAACAAGAGCCAGTTGTGGAAAATTCTATGCCAACAAACGAAATAGAAGAAACGAGATACTAACCTAAAGCTCCGTTTCCACAACATTTACAAGAGCATGTTCCTTATGGAAAATAAGGAGAAAGGATTCAAGAAATGTTTGAGACTTTCCAACAAGTAAAAATTAATCTTCTTCTCTTGACAACAATCAAATAGATTCCTCCTTACGCTAAATTCTTAAAAGATTTATGTACGCATAAAAGGAGGAACAAACCTCATAACGCTAAGAAAATAGTGTTGACCAAGCACGTGAGTTCTATAATATCCAACAATACGCCTCTAAAATATAAATATCCAAGAGCACCAACTATTTACTGTACAATAGGAGATCAAGAAATTGAAAAAGCTCTTCTCGATCTAGGAGCTAATGTAAACCTACTACCATATTCAGTATACAAACATCTAAGGTTATGAGAATTATCACCAACAGTTGTTGTTTTACAACTTGATGATAGATCCACTAAACACCGACGAGGTATAATAGAGGATGTCATTGTCCAAATCTATAAATTCTATTTCCCTGTTGACTTTATTGTTTTGGATATGGAACCTGTTTATGATCCCACTAGACAAATATCGGTAATCCTAGGCCGAACATTTTTAGCAACTGCAAATATATGTATAAACTGCAAAACTGGGCTATGGATTTATCATTCGGAAATATGAAGGTTCGGGAAAATATCTTCGAATATAGGTATCCATTAGAACGTAATAAGGAATGTTTTATTACAGAGGCTCTTGAAAAAACAATACCAGAAATAGTGCCTCAACCAGTGGATAAACCATTTGATGACCTTTCAGCCTGTCAACTAGATACCTTAATGGCTAAACCTGTACCTGATATTATTTTAGAAATGTTGTCAAAATACTATGAGGAAGAGGTAAAGAAACAACATTTAGCTGAAACTGAAAAAGAAAAATATAAAAAAGAAATAATTGAGCATAAACCAACCATACAAAATATACCCCCACCAAAGATGGAAAAGTACCTTCTCGCTGATCATAAATTAAAGTACGAATGTATCTTCTTTAGAGATGAGTATCCAGACTTAGCAGTAGAGAAAGCCATGAAAGAACTTAAAAGACGAAGATTAAAAAATTTATTGCACCCTGCTTCAGTAGTCGCATACCCCGATTTGATTCGGGAATTCTACCAAAATATATATTTAAGACACACTGAAGTGAGCAAAATATTACATACAAGAGTACAAGGGCATGAAATAGAAATATCCCCTGATACCATTGCTAAAACATGACATATTCCTCATAAGATACCCTCGGAATTAGTGGAAATTTTTTCGAAAATCCCGCCCTATGATCTAACATGTAACACCCCGTGTTATATTCCTTTTTCCTGAAATTAATTTTAATTTAATTTCATTAATGACGTCACTTGTTCGTGACGTATTATTTATTCTTGGTATTTGATACCTGTAAATTTTTCGCGTTTAGTTTAAAGTCGACTGGATGACTTTACGGTTTCTCTTTGACGACTACGCGAATTCTTATTCTCGACTACACGATATCGTTTCGATTATTTCGGTTACGGTATTAGTACTTTTACGGATCCGGGGTGAAGCGTATTAAATTACCTTCTTGGTGTTCCGGTTGTTGGATTCCTAAACCGGTATAATTCTTTCGGACTAATTTGGTAAATTGGTGTCCCGTGTAATTACCAGTTACGTAAATTACACTTGGGGGTTGGTCCATAATAAATTGGGATTTATTATATATATATATATATTGAAATGGGGTTCATTTTGCGATTATAGAGAAGTTGGGGGTTAGTTGTGCAATTAGTACATATATATGTATATACGTACACGCTACAACAGACCAACTACTCTCATTCTCTTCTCTAGACACCATCAGACGATCTGCTCCTCTCCTTCTCCACAGGCGAACGACTGAACCACCTTCCTCCACCTCCATGGTCGCCGGTCAGGCGAGAGAGAGAGAGCGAGAGTCGCCGGTCATGGCGAGAGAGGAAGAGCAGAGTCGGCTGAGGGATGACCGGCGGTTGCAGCTGGTTGGGAGCAGCGACGGCGAGGGGCTGCTGGGCTGTGGACGGCGGCGGCGCTGGTGGCGAGAGGCGGCGGCACGGGCGGCGTGAGTCACCGGAACGGGAGGCGCACTGGTTCGTGTAGCAGCGCGTGGACAGGGGCGTGTTCGGCTGGGCTTCGGCCAATTGTTCGGTGACCTTCCGGTGATCGGTTTGAGCCAATTTTCGGTGAGTAGCTCCGTATATACATGGTATTCGATTTATATTAATTTCGTGATTTTAGGATAAATGGTTTGCCCGGAAATCGCATTTATAGGTTATAGATTTCGTTTGGGGTATTTTAGATTTAACCCAATTAATTAACCGATTATTAATGGGCTTCATATATATCGTATAGGTTGTCGAGACGGACATTTCGATATATTCGAAATAGTTTTTGGACGATTTTGGTCGGCGGGCTTCATATTCGGGCGCCGGTACTGTGCTGTTTCGGGCTGTTCGGTAACGTATAATTATGTGGGAAACTTTATTTCTCACTCCACATTATTGAAGTAGTTTGGGGTGCGCAAACCCTTATTTAATTTAATAATAGATATTTTAAATCGTTAATTTAAATATCTATAATTCGTTTATAATCGGAATTGGACTTAGGAATTAATTTAAGAAAATTTATTAAATTATTCCTATATAATTAAATAATATTCTTATTTAAATTAAATAAGAATGGACGGCTTAGAAATCCTTACAAATTTAAATGGGTTATTAGAGATTCGAAAAGCTTAGACGATATGCTAGGATCCTTCTGGTATACGTGAAATAATTGTTTAAATTATTTTAAAAAGGCATGTTAATTGAAAATGAAATATTTTCTAAAGAATTAAAGAAAATATATTTTTGGAGAACATGAATGGTATATGAAATTATTTTCATATGATTTAAATGCTTTAATATATTTTTAAAAGCATGTACAGAGATTATGAGATTTATATATTACCATGTGGTATTTTCATAAATATGGTGCATTACATATTTATGTTGGACATGATTTATTTGTGTACACCATGTATTGTGAGACATGGGTGTTGGTGCATGTATTGCATGATTTCACCATTTGCAGAGAGATTCATTTGGTGTGGTCTACTTCCTTTGTGCGTGGGGCACGAGTAGACGTTTGTGTTTGGATCGTCGAAACAACTGGCCAGGGGGTGCTTCTTGCTCCCACAGAACTAAAAAGCTGAGAAACGTAGATGATAGGGGGAGGACATATCGTCCAAAGCCTATGCGCACGACCGCGTCGTGGAGGACGTCTTCCTTGGTTAAAAGTGTGAAGTGTCAAAAGCACTTGGGAAGAATAGTACGATGAGTCCACATTCCCTAGTGAGCCTGCAGACTTAGGGGAATGGTGGAGAATGATCCAGGACCCTTTGGTAGGGTGTGTTTTTGTGTGTGTGTACCACAGGCGGTCTGTGAGTACGGTGCGTTGCATATCATCATGTGATTTATTGATATGTATATATATATGTTGGAGCATGATTATTTATGAATATGCAAAATGAATTCATTTTATAAAATGCTCAGTTGAAAGTGATAAATGTGAAAACGGGAATTAAAAGCAGTAATTATTAAAGTATAAACGAGGCGTATATCCTTATACTTGTGTTGTATACTTTGTGCCCGTAGGGGAGGTTATGTATTGGCATAGTGATCTATGTGGCTAGTTGAGGCTAGTGGTGGACCGTAGGCTTGACCTTGAGTTGAGGCCTTAGAGATTGTGGTTCGTAGCCTCAGAGATGTGGTTAGTAGTCTTGTGGTTGTGATTAGTTGAAGTTAGAGATGGATTGTAGAATTGAGGTTGAGTTGAGGCTTTAGAGAGGACTGTTAATTGTTTTGTGGTTGTAGTTAGTTGTGTGATATCCTTAGACAATTGAGATCAGTAATTGATTTAGTATCAATTGTAATTGAGGCCTTAGATAAGGTGGTTGATGTGATTGTGGTCTTAGTGGATGGGGTAGTATAGACCCTTAAGTGTTTTTCATTCTTTTGAGGAATGGGTAGAGGTTATGATTGAAGTGATTTCATTAAGTACTTGGAGTACTGTAGGGTGGTTCCTCATGCTTAGTTCATTTCCCTAAGCATTCCTTGTACTGTGTTTTGTACACTAGCACGTAGTCGTTGACTTGCATGTCATTCCTTGAGTCGTTGGTTACGGTGTGGTGCCGAACCTCTTCCTTGTGGTGTCATTTGAGTTGGTGGAGTTGGAACGGATATTTGTCTTCCGTGAGTCCAACGTGTTGTTCGTCCTTTCTTTGTTCTCTCAGACATTATAGAAATCCGTGGAGTTATGTTCCCTCTTGTTTGGTTGTCATTTCGAAAACGGTGTTTTCTAATGTTTTTAAATAAACTCTTTGTATTTAAAAGGAAAAACCCGTTTTCGCCTACCCCCGTAGGAATGAAAAGTTTTGACACTTTATAAAATGATCTTGGGATCTTCTTTAAAATGATTTCAACTTTAAAAGCCGGTGATGGCAAATTGACGGAGACCGGGGGCAAGACGGTCATTTTTATTGTGTGATTTTCTAAAAGAAAACTATCTTGTCAATTGTCTCGAGATTCTGAGATTTTGAGACTCCTTTCTCAAAATCTCGACTTGTAGTATTTTGAAAGGTGGTTTCTTGTTTCACCTTTTCTTCGGATCGTTCTACGTCTCGGTTATGAGGCTTGGTGTCGTTCAGTGCACACATATAGTATTACCTCTCACTTCTTCTTGGTTGTTGGTATCACCACCTAGGTGATATGAGTTTTTCTTACGTTAGGGGCATGGATACCAAAAGGATTGGTTCGAGTTTGAAACCCTTTTTCTTAAAAAAACTATTGAATCCCTGGGATTCCTCATTTTTATAACCTTCACGCTCGGCCATTCATTTTCGGTTTCCTTGTTCGGTTGTGTCCTTGTTCACTGGTGGTATCTTAACCTTGACATCGTGGTCTTGGTTATCTGTTGGTTAGCATTGGGAACTCTTTTCCTTTGCTTCGTTTTGGTGACCCTTAAGTGGTCGTTCTTGTGAGTTGAGGTCTTGTACTCTTAGTGAATTGATCGGGTGGCTTTGTAGCTTATAGTGCAAGTGTTAGTGATTGATTTATCCCGTTGGTGACTTATTGACTTGTTGGAGATAGCATTGAGGTTTTCGCATAGTGAGATGATGGGGTGATCCCATCCTTGAGGTACAGAATTACTCTAGGAGAGGGATGAGATTTGTTATATATATATATTGTATATATATATAAATATATATATATTGATGACGATTGTGTTAGTACGCAAGGACGTGGGTGTTTTCCTTCCTGTGTTATCGGGGTGTAGGATTTGAGCCTTCCTTGGTACTATTGGTGGATTTTGTTTCCTTGTGGATATTAGAGGTGAGTGTGATCTCCTCGGTTGGATCTTCTGAATTGTGTTGTGAGTAATTTGGTGATTTGTTAGACTGGACCTTAGTATCGTATACCTAGTGTACGTTGGTGAGAGTAGTGTAGACTACTGGTGTTGGGTACTTGGAGTACGAGTTTTAGAGACTCATGTTGTGTATTTATATATATATATATGTGTATATATATATATATATATATATATTCCCTATATACTTATGTATACTCGTTTACGATAATATATGAGCGTGTGACTTGGGTTTGCGTGGATGGGACTAGTTGGGCTATATTTATATCTTATTAGACGGTTTAGCTTTACCTAAACTATCAGAGGATGTGGTAGTTAAGATATCTTTTCCCACTGAGCTTATTTGCTCACGGAGGGAATTTCATTTGCCCCCCTGGTATTCCACGCCAGGTTGCAGGAATTATACGGCTATGGGCAGGATGCAGTGCAATGGCAGCTTCTTTTGTTTCCTTGTTACAGGTTTTGGAGTTGCGTTGGGTGATGCAGTTACGGTTGCAGCGCGACTGGGTTTGGGGATGGTAGTGTTCTTCTTTCAGCTTCTTTACCCATTGTTATGGGATTATCATGTATTTCTTTTGGGAGCCAGTCTGTTGGCATATCCCTGTTGATGTATCTTTTACTTCCTGTATTTATTCTTTCAGGAGATTATTGTATTTATTCTGCACAGCTAGGTGTTTTACTGTATTTTTATTCGAGCATTTGTGGCTCTGTTAATCTTAGAGGGTTTGGAGGGGTTTTGGTTTCTTTCCATTATCTCGGCCCTAGTAGGATTGATGAATGTGGGGCTTGGAAGCCATTGTGATTATTGAATTGCTATTGGCAGGTTCTTGTGTTGTGGTTGTTGTCCGGATGTTCCATTTACAAACGGAACTCTGCTGGATTTTCGTTAGATTCCGCTGCTTAGTTTTATTAGTCATTGGGTATGGAATATACCATTTCTATCATTAACCCATGTGTTTTCTTGGTTAATGATGTCTTAGTTGGTCATTCGTATTAAGGATCACATCTTGGATTCCTTGGATGTCCCAGTTCGGGAGTCTTAGGGATTTAGGAGCGTGTCTGTTGGTATCTGAGGATACTATTGAGTTTTCGGTATTCGTGTTAGCATGGAGTATATTTTTATTGCTATTCCATGTGTCTATCCTTGTTATTATTGACTCTAGTGGTCGCTTGGCTTGCGTCACCCTTTAGGGGCATGACAGCATGATATCAGAGCTAGGGACGTTACAGCTTGGTATCTGAGCATTCATTGTAAACCTTTGTGGGTGTTTGATGACTGAATGTCTCTTGGTTTTCGTTTCTTTTTACTTCCGCAATCACTCCCTTAACTCTTAGGCTCGGGTTTCGGAGTCCTAGGAATTTGGGGCGTGACATAACAACTCATGAAATGGCTAAGATTATTTGTGGAAATAACGACACAAAACTCATAATGGGAGGGATTACAAAAGCACAAATTTGACCTGAATTATGGTTTATAGATAACATTATCACTAGACAAGTAGGTCTTAAGTTTGGTAATGTCCAAGGGCCATCACTTATCAAAATGCTTTATTATTTCGATCAAAGATATTGGGTCTCTACAAGATATTATTTACGATCATATAGAGACATTCTAGGAAGTTGTGATCGCTTGTAAACTTTCCTTTGACCGAAAATGGGAGATTACGTTCCCATTCTTAGTACAAGCACTCATAAAAGATCAAATAGGATTAAAGTTCGAAATTCCTTCTGAAATAGGAATTTTTGCTATAAAAGACTAAGATCATTGGAAATTATTTGATACCTTAAGTTACGACAAAATCGGGCGATGGTGGGAGTTCCAATTACGATTAATTAGGCAAAGTAAAAATCGTATAAAAGAAAATAACGCGCAAAGAAGAAATGAATCTATCAATTTGATAGATTTCCAGGATAACCCTGGTTAAGCATGATAGAAATGTCATGCCATCGACATTAAATAATGGTATCGGTCTGAAAAATACCTAATATATCAGCTGAGTGTAACAATTAGGAGTCTTTCTACTACATTTTTCATTTATCATTATATTAATTTTCCTTTATAATATTTATAATTACAAAAAACAAATATTCCACAAAAACATATATCTATATTATTTTCACATTTTAGAATAATATTTCATACATATTTATTTTTCTATTAAATTTATAAAATTAAAAAAAAAAATTATTGATCAATCGGTAAGGTAATTCAATCGATCGGGGTAGGTGGAAATTTAATTCCACCATATTTAATACAATTTCTAAAAATTACCTTATATAAAAAATTATTTGGCATTTCAAAAATTACCAAAAATATATATACCTTAAGCAATCCTAGTCGTTCATTGTGATTTAGATATTTATGAAGAGTACATTTACCATTTTGGCCATATTTTGGATTTTATTGTTATCGATCGAGTGCTCATTTAAGGGAATCCTTTACCGATCGATCGATATTCGTTCGCCCATTAGAGTGCTCATTCGCTCATATCCATGATCATTTGAAACACTTCAGTGATCAATTGCCCGTTCCAGTGATCGATCGGCTTTATCAGCGATCGTTCGGTTGTTCTACTTTTACTCCTCTTCAATTTTTCTTCCTCTTTATTATATATTTATCTGCTATGGCCCCACGCCGTAAGAAGGCTACCGATGCGGGTCCGTGTCACAAAAGGACGCGCGCCGAAACTCTAGAGGAGGCTCGCCTGATAGTTGCATGGGTTATCAGGAAGCCGTTACGTAACGAACGCGATTACAATTTCGATTACTTTTTGACAAAGCCCACTACGATGTGGGCGGTGGGCGAGTTTATTGCTTGTGGGTTATAGACTCTCCTATCCCGACCTGCGCCCACCATCTACGGGGATCTGCTCCGTCAGTTCTAGGCAGAGATGGAAGTGACGATAAAGGAGGATCGGCTCCGCCTGCATACACAAATGCGGGGCCACTAGATCAAGATTTCCCGTGAGACCATCTCTAGGGCTTGGGGTTTCCTATTAAGTGCCCTTCCTAGATGAGGCCTATATACCCGAAACTGCCTACAGATACTCAGGCTATAAGAGTGGTGGAGAAGGAATTCTAGGGTAGGCAGTATTAGACGCTACCCATACTTGCACCACCAAGGTGGATTACGAGCCACATATGTGGTTTGTGGACGAGGTGTTGAGAGCACAAGTGCACCCGGATGGGGCATAAGTCTGAGAGGCGCGGGAGGTTGCAGACCGCCTTCTACGCGTTTGATAAGGGATATTGGATTTCCATCCCCCATATTATATTTGACCAGATGCATTGGGTGATGAGGTGAATGACGAGTCCCAATGAGGTGGACACATTCCAGTTCTGTGTCCCATTTCCCGACCTAGCTATGAGTCTTGATGTCCGTTAGGAATGCTTAAAAATATGTGTTAAAAACACATTCTTAAGACAACTAGGTTTTATCTATTCGCAAGCGCACGTGTCAAATTATAGTATAGAAACGGCTTGAGAATGGGAATGTCGAACCCACAGAGACTTGGTTATCCACTTTAATAGTTCAAAAGTATTAAATTATGTTTGAAAAAAAGTTTGATTTGATTTTTGAGAATTTAAACTAAAATTAACTAAAACATAATTAAAATTGATAATTTGATTAAGAGAGAAAAAACTAGGGTTTTCATCGCTCAACTACTAACCGCATAATATAGTTCACAATTTGCACAATTATAAGAAGACAATCTATAACTGTGAATCAAGTCATACAGCAAATAGTCGAATATCACCCCGAAAAGGATACCGTCAACCGGATCGCTACAACCCATCTTCGGACAGAGTATGACTAGTACATGCAAACTACTTTACTCTAATCTACTCCTAAAACATGAAATTAAACTAAAGCATGTCTATCTCATCTCGCCGATGTATGGCTTGTGTAAACCTACGGTTTCGAGTGTTAAGAACCATTGTGCAGAAAATCATATATTAAGCATTCGATTTCCAGCCCATATTGAATAACCTATGGGCTCCTGAAACACGCTTAAACACACAAACGACATAAAAATACCAAATAACATAATGAAAAGGTGTAAAAATAGCAAGCTAGGGGCTTAAAATGGACAATATTGAGCACCTATCATACCCCCAAACTTACATATTGCCAGTCTCTTAGCAATTAACTCAAGAAAACTTTTTAAACTGTCATGAATTTTATTCTAACTAACCTATACTAATATAAACTACTCCCTTACTTTCGTGAGGGTCGATGATTACACTTAGCACATGTAACAAGCCTTTTAAACCCCTAGGCAACACCGAGTGGACGAGTGAAGTCTCATGAGGGTTAGCTATACTACCCACAACTTCTCCATTCTTTGTAATTAGGTACTCATGAATTCACAAACGCATCAACTAAGTAATGATATAATGCACAAGATAATACAGATGCAAATACTCCCACTCACTATGGAACAATCACTACCATGAGTTTCGTGTCATGAATGGTCCCCACGAAATTAAATGACCTCGTTACTATCTACTCCTAATCCGGACAACCCTCCATATTTTTGTGAACATTCTACTATAGTATTTCAATCTTTCCTTTCTTACTTCATTGATCAAACTTTTCCATTTTTATTTTAAAATTTTATTCCTTCCATCATTCCACTTTTTATCCCTTTTTGTCTTTCTAAGCTTCGGACTTTCCAGCGAGGATTTTTAATCCCGACCAACTAGGCCTTAGCTTTTTTATTGGGATTTATGCTCATTAGTTTTCTCCCATTTTTACGTGAACACTCTGCTACTTTGTGGTAGGAAGCCCGGTTACTCAGATCGAAGAACTACTTTTTGCATTTTATTTTTCAAAATAAATTTTAACTTTTCTCCATTCCATCCATACCATCTCCCCTCCACCCCTTTAATTATGGAAAAATTAATTTCTCAACTACATAGATAAAGATCAACTGTTTTTCCCATAATGAATGTGTGCATGTGCTTTATAGGTAAAATTTATCCTTTTTGGTTTCAATTTTACTAATACATTTACTCATGTAAAACCATATCAATTCACTTAGCTCAATTTAATCATTACTCTCATGAGTGGGAATATAGCATCACATACTACTCATGCATCATAAACACAAACTCAATTAACTTGTAATGCAAAACACTCATGTGTGAAAACAAAGAATTTCTTTCAAAAATAATTTTAATTTTTCAATTTTGTTTTCAAAATTATCATTCCTAAACTATACCCTCTCCCCCAAACTTGAAATAAACCATGTTCCCATGGTTCATAAAACAAGAGAAATAATACAGTTACCCTTGAAGCGTGATTCCGGACTTGCACAACAAAGCACTTGATCTCCTCCTCTAAACTTGATTTGGATCACCTGTAAATATACTCAACAAAGCATACATACCCAACATCATAGTAAGGGAAAATAAAGTTCATCATAAATATCCGGAAATCATCAACATATTGCTCAAGGAATGAAAATCTCTTTTTTATTATAAAAATGATGATTTAGCCTTAAGGGCCTACAATCCTACAAATTAAAATTGGAAAGACGTGGCCTTAAGGGTCTACTGTCTCTAAGAATTGAAATCGCAACCTATCTACTAAAACAAAATAAAATCCTACTCCTACATCCTAGTCCTTTTCCAAGTCCTTCTTCTCATCTTTCTCAACACGCGAAATCTATCTTGAAACCCTTCGGAGATTGGATGTTTTCGCTAACCGAACAAAATCCTCCTCCGGGTATTACTTTGTGAAAATCCAACGCATCTCATCCATCTCTTCCATCCTCTCACCCAACTATTGCACAACGATCTTTGATATCAAGAGTGGGTATTGGAGATTATACTTCATCAAATCCCCACTGTCAATTTGTTACGCACAATCTTATGAACCATCATAATATTAACCAATATCACTGTTGGAATCGACACCCAATAACCTTTAGTCATGGGATATAGCAACTTGATGTACAAATTTCCTCTCCAACTTGTCCTATTATTCTGACGTACTTGAGCAGCGAGCACACAATCAAAATACAGTAGTTCCTGCTTTAACCAAAAATTCTCACAACTCGTTTCTCTTACTTTAGGAACATGCATGACACATATCTCCTTAATCATCTCCTCATCTGTATATGGCCATTCTGACAAGATTTATTTAAACTTACCCTTCAAATGAGTCGGACACTCATCAAGTATCTTCCATGCTTTTGCAATCAATCTACTGCTTACCATTATAGGATCACCCTTATCAGTCACTTGAGCTTTCACTACCTCAAATCCTAGCGGTCCTTCAATCCACATCTTCTCATAAAAAATCTGAACCAGCCTTGGATACACCTTCCGTCCGGGCAGCCGCTCTAATCTCTTCAATCCTAGTTGACTTAGGATTTTCCTTCCGGGTGCAATCAACAGAGCATTTGTAGCATCCGGTATTTTTACGTGCTAATTAATAATTTTATTAATACTTAAGTGCTTTTGTGATTATGTGCTTAAGGTGTTTATAAATTCTTGAAAAAAGCTAATAGATCTTAGATTTGGATTTCCAAAATCATACACACTTTCACCCACCAGATTTGATTTGATTTGATTTTTCAAAATCATAAAAAAAATCAATAAATTCAGCCCCTCAATTGCTAAAAAAGGATTGTGAAATCTATAAACATTTATATACATATATATATATATATGTATATATGCACACACACCAAAACACTGGGGGTAAAAAAAACCATGAAAATTGATCTGGTTTCTCAAAAGTGAATTTTTTTCAATAAATGCATCCCTCATATGTATGTTAGTGTATATATATATACATAAGGGTGAGAGAGAGGAGAAAGAGGCGCCAGTATATATATATATATATATATATATATGTATAACTAAAAGACATACTCAAACCTGGGTCTTAGAGAGAGAGAGAGAGAGGTGGTGTTGTCGGCCAAGTCGCAAGACTGAGGATGAGGAGCGATCCTAGGTTTGTGAATATAAGTGACGGGTTAACACAGGTACACGCACCAAAGACATTGTAGCCTGATTGTATCACCTTTCCCCCCCAAAGGAGAGGTTAGGGGTTCGAGATTCATGGGGCTCATGTGGGGGATGTGAGTATATTACCATTCAAAAAAAACAAAAAACGGATACACGCACCTAACTCGTTATCAACCCACGAAATTGAAGAGTATTAATAACTCAACTCATTAGTGACCCACATCCCAAACCTCCCACCCAATAACCTAATATTTGAGGGCGGGTTGGTGGGTTTGAGTAAATTCTGTCACGTCTAATTTCATCTAACCAACATTTAGCCTTCAAACAACCTCATTATTAACATTGAATACCGGCTGAAATCGACTTCCAAGAGTCTCAATCGGATACGGACAACTACACAGGTAGATGGACTTACGACTAGTTTTATGTTTGCGACAGCCACCTAATTAGGCTTTGACTAGAGTATCTAATTATAGATTAAAGATTCAGACTCCACTTTATGACATCCGACATCCACCAATGACAATGCTATGGAGGGCAACAGTCAAACACACAAAAAAAAACATGTATATGAAAGAGAACATCAGGAGTATTAATCACACCCATGCTTGTGTTTCACGAGAAAAAGAGGCATCCAATATATTGCTTTCATCAAGACAAAATATATGTAAACTAATCCATACCTGTGTGTTATATCAGTAATGTACAACCTGATGGAAGAGAACTTCAAATATGCCAAAGCTTCAAGGTCCTCAATCTCATGGAAGTTCTTTTACGTTGCAATCATGCAAATCCAAGTATGTAAATGACCTCAATTTACTCAGTCCTTGCCTCTCGAGGAGATATTGACAATGGTAATAGATAATATTTCTGACTACCTTTGGTTTGATAGATCTGGCCTTTTCTCAAGGTCTTTGCACCCACTCATCTCTAAAGATGGACAACATTGAAGCAGATAAATGTTACCTACCAAATTGCCAAGTACATATGTCCAGCCTTGTCAATGATTTTCCAAATTTACAAGCCCTTCAACAGCTACCAGCTTAATGCAACTTTCAAGTGATAATTTCAACAAACTTTAAAGATCGCCCAGATACAACAATTGTTCCAGGAATTATCCATCAAATATAGAGAACCTTCAGCTGAGAATGATAAAAAAAAAAAAAAAAAAAAAAAGTCTTAGGGAAAGCTCTTAATGTTGATAAAGTCCAATGTCAATTTCTCCAATTTTGGATAATTTTCCAATATCTATAGGAATCTCAGTATGTTCACAAGCCCCAATAAAGTGCAATTCGCAAATTTCTGCAAATTAACCAAATTTCTACATCAATAGCAGAAGTTATATAAAGCCTGCTTAAATGTATACATGCTCTCAGCCCTGAGCGGCCTCCCAATTTAAGGATGTGGAGGTAAAACAGCTCCAAAATGGTTACTAGTAAGACCTGAATTTTAGTACCATGGAAGCTCAAAAATCATAATGATGATAGACTACCCAAATTAGTAGTAATGTCCTACAAATAACTACATCATCTGAAATCTCACTTCCTATTTCTCTGACATCCAGATTTCACCAGATAAATTCGTAATTTCACCATTCAAATGTCCAGAACTTCCAAGTCTTCAGATTACCACTAGTTGTTCAATGTAGACAACTTTTAAAGCGTTGATCAATATCTCCAGATTTGCATAAGATGGGAAGTCTGAAGTTCTACTTGGGCACAATTAGCCAGTTGTAGCATTCTGAACCTATTTGATAGGTTAAATATAAATAAATAAACGAGAAATGATCAAATTCAAACAGGCATGTTACTGAATAGAATAAAACAAATGTAGGAATATTTTGTACAAAACCTTTACTTAATAACGACCCCCCGCATACCGTGATTTTGCAATCTGATAGATCAAGAATGACTAGATTTTTCATATGAAAATTATTTGGTTTAATACGAAGGAAAACCATGCCAATTGAGCCATATTAAACAGGGAAAAAAGAATGTCAAAATCCCCAACAAGGTCTGTGCACCAGACCCAATTCAAGGTGAAGACTTCGAGCTTCAGTTTCTGTTCCCTGCCAATAGGGGGGGAAAAAATTAAAAAAAAAAAAAAAAGTAAACAATAAAATATGAAAATATTCAACAACCTAGTACATTTAACTGCAAAAGGGTAATGAAATTCAGGTGCTCAAATCTTACCTGCTGTCCCTCCAACATATCCAAGAGATGTGGGGCAAAGGACATTAACTTCCCTTTCCAGATAATAGAGACAATCACCCCACGAGCAAAAGACCTGTTGTTTATCCATCCAAGCGAAAAAAAACATTCAATATCAAGAAATATCTGTTATTGGGTATAAGATATATATACCCTCAACTTGTCTCAACTTCACCATGAGATATTTATTTCAATATCTTTTATTGTCAGATGGAAACGAACCTCTGATCTCAAGACCTAGAGGAAGCCCCGCAACAGTAGAAACAACCATGGTCTATTGAAGAAGGAAACCTTCGAAAGGCATGCTTGCTGAAAAGTCAAAGAGATTCCAGAGAATTCATTAGTGGAGAATAATAAGTCGCATCCACTTTCAGATCATTCCAAATATTTCTGCCTTGGTTTTAACTATGATCGTAGCTCCTTAACCCTACCATCACACTTTCCAACAAGCATAAAAAAAAATCGGGAGCTTTTGCCCACATCATCAAGAACAACAAGAACTTCATTTCTGAAAAACGTATACTTAATCAACTAAAACATCAACATAAAAAGTGTAAGGACAACAGGAAATTGAGCTTTGGTTTGGCTCCTTTGAATGCAATGATGACCTTGAACAACAAGCAGAGCTTTTTCCAGGGGTCTCGAATCTCTGAGGTAAAAGAAGATCTTACAATCATCTTTCCCTTCTGAACTGGTGCTGTGAACTCTCCTCATCTGCATAGTAAGACAATTTCTCGTGGTGCTTTGAACTCCGCTGATTTTCATAGTAAGACTTATCACACTCTTTGTGCTTATTTGCGTACAATCTGCCCTCTCGGAATGCATTAACAACTTTGAACAACAACCGGAGCTTTTGCCAGGGGTCCCGAGTCAAAATCTCCAATTCAGAAAATTCCGCAATAGGGAAACAAGCTACATCCAGGCTCCTTAAACTTGATTGAAACCGTGGCAAGGCTTCAAGCTCCGGGCAATCTCCTAATTTAAGCGTTTGGAGGCAGGAGAGATTCCAAAGGCTTAATGGTAAGCTTTGAATTTTGGTGCACAGAAGGAAATCATAATAAAGAATAGAGCACAAAAGCGATAGATCCAACTCTATTTTGTTCTGACAGCAAGTTACACGTAATTACTTTGGATCTATGTTACATGGTTTTGGGTGTGGGTACGTATCCAAACGTTGGATAATTATATCTGCTAACAGAAGGACATGGGGACACTGCTGAATTTCTTGAATAAAAAATAGCCAAATATAATGCCTCTATAAACCATATGAGCCACTATAAATGTTCCACTCATTTTAACACAACAATCTATCATGAAATAAAATTTACTAATACCTTTTAGATGCATGTGATGGAAAGAGTTTCACAGTGACACGGAGATCACAAGGTCGAAACAAGAAAACAACCTCTCCACATGCTGGAGATAAGACTGCATATTTTTTACCTCCACAGACTCTACAACAGCGGAAGCCTCATGAACTAGGCCAGCTCTTACACATTTTAGCTGCATATTCAGCCAAAGTGTTGGAAAAATATCTCACGTGTCTGTAATTCGTTCCAAAAACGGGTATTTCACTGACTTTTTAATAGCCCAGGTACCATAGTTATGGACATACTGAATTAACTACTACAGACTTCATGTTATTTGAGACTTGTGAATACAGGAAACCAATAATCTTAAAATCCTTCATATACTTTTGTCTTGTCATAATTGAATTTTATGTTTCTATTCTACCCATAACCTGAAGCTTCTTGTTATTATATATGATTCTTAAATTTCCACCATAATTTCACGTTACTATGCTACAGAGTAAGGGGCATATTAGAATGAATGAACTGTTCCAAGAGAGTTATTTGTTATTATTTATTTAAAGTGGGGTGCTTTTGTGTTTTTAGAGACTTATTAATATATATACAAAGTATAGTGGAATGATGGATACGATCCAATTCATTATTTTCCCTTATTTTCCTCTCCATCTTTATTCTTGTTTGATTTTCTGTTAATCTTTTTTTTGGAGATTCGCGTGCACGATTAGTGTTTTATTGGTGTTCGCCTCGCTCGGCTGATGTTTTTTGGTTATCGTGTGGTTCTCCTTTGCAACAGGTTCCTTTTCTTTGTCGTTTCAGATTCTGGTGCGTTACTGTGCTTGTTTTCTAGGGTTTCTTTGGTGATTGTGTAATCGTTTTCTTATATGCATCTCGGAAGAAAATTTTCATAGTGGTTGTGGTTTTTCTTATAGATAGGTGGTTTTATTGTTTTGTTTCAGAGGAGTGTGCCTAGAAATTATTTGATACAATGTCTAGCTCAAAGGTAACTTCGTCTCATATGACTTCGGTGTTGGGTGGTAGTAGTGATCACCATCTAGGCTTGTGTATTACCACAGTTAAATTGGATGAGACCAACAATATGGAGTGGGCTCAATCTGCTCATATGCATATCACGGGTCTTAGGATGCTCGACCACATCGAAGGGACTATTCAGTATGCCTCCCAAGGTGATCCTGAATTCAGTGAGTGGAGTGCAAACAATGCACTGGTTATGACGTAGTTGTGGCAGTCAATGCAACCACAAATCAGTAAGGGTTTTTTGTTTGTGAAAATTGCCAAGGAGTTATGGAAGGCCGTGGAAGAGACGTATTCTTGAGTTGGAAATTTTGTAATGTTGTATGACCTTCAACAAGAGATTGCAAGGTTCAAGAAGAAAGACCAAACTCTTGCCACATATTACCACATTCTATGTGGTAAATGGGAAGAGTTAGATCACTACGAAGACTATGTACTAGTGTGCGCAATTGATATTAAAGCGTTTCGAGTTATGGTAGAAAGGAATTGAATCTATGAGTTCTTGGGTAATCTGCATCTGAAGTATGAGCATGCTAGAGTACAAGTGCTAGGCAGAAATTCAGCCCCTAACTATGTTAGAAGTGGGGGAAAACATGTCTCTAATGATGCTAACAGGCACATAGTCATGGAGAGAGCCTTAAGGATGCCAGTGATAATGCCACAAAGAGGTAGATCTGCCATCACCTATAATGGACTTAAAAGCAAGCTTAACAATGGGTCTGAGATTAAGAAGTTTCTTCCAAGTCCAAGAACATTTCTGAGGGACAGTCAACTCCCAAAAGTTCATCCCTCTAATAAGATGATGCTTCACCCAATCAACCCAAAGAGAAGAGCCACTAGAAAGAAGATTCCATATATGCTTTGGTCATAGCAGCTAAATTCAATTCCTCTAAGTCTTTGATACCCAAACCACCTTCATTGAGGGGAGCACAAATACTTCTCCAAGAAACCTTACAACCTCCTTTACACATCTTACTACCAGTTCATAAGAAAGTTCTGAGATGGGAAGTAAGGTCATGGAGAATTGATTTAGGAAACACAAAGGAAGAAGCCCAATAAACTTGAGTGGAGAAAATGACTGACTTCACCAATTGCAATCTACCCCCAAAAGATAGAAATTTACTTAACCAACTAGATATCCTTTAAGAAATTTTATCTAGAAGAGCTTAACAGTTAGTTTCGCCCAACTTAGAAGAAAGCAAAAGCACACCAAGATATCTCACTGGACTTGTTAGAAAGTAAACCAGACATAAGGCCAAAATTATCCAAAACCTGAACAATGCAATCAACAGAAGCAAGATCTCCAACAAAGAAGAGCAATAAATCATCACCAAACAAAAGGTTTGTGATCTTGTGAGGTTGGCATTTCCAGTGATAAGTAAAACCACTATTATCCACAGTGGCTTTAGTAAGCATACCGGTCAAAATCTCCATTGCAAGCACAAAGAGATAAGGTGATAAAGGATCCCCTTGTCTTATTATACCTCTAGAGCTTTGAAAATCACCTTTGAAAGAACCATTGATGTTAACAGAAAATCTGGGAGTAGAGATACAAACCATAATCAGATAAATCAAGTGAGGGGGAAAGTGAAAACCATGCAAGACAGCTTCTAAGAAGTCCCATGAAACAGTGTCAAATGCCTCGGTGAGATCCACTTTAAGAGCAATTCTGGGAGTGCCATCATTCAAATGACATCCCCTAAGCAGTTCTTGAGCAAGCAAAACATTATCAATAATGCTTTTTCCAGGAATGAAAGCTCATTGATTCAAGCTCACACAATACTTTAGACAAGGCTTAACTCTATTTGCAATAATTTTAGTAATACATTTGTAGATTGTATTGCAAAGAGAGATAGACCTAAAATCGAAAACAAAAGTAGGACAATCCACCTTAGGCACAAGAGTGATATTGGTAGATTTAACCTCTTTAAGAAGATGACATGTATGGAAGAAAGCCTGAATAGCCTTAGTAACCTCATCCCCAACAATACTCCATGTGTGTTTGAAGAAGCCATCAGTAAAACCATCACAACCTAGAACTTTCCCATTCTTCAAAGAAAAGAATGTTAACCTAACCTCATCTGCAGAAACAGGTTTAGATAGCTCTTGAATGAACTCAGTAAATAATGAATTTTGAATGAAAGGACTGAGGCTAGAAATAGCCTCTGATTGATTTGCCTTAAGAATATTTCATAGAAAGAAATGATCTCAGCTTGCACCAATTCAGGATTAGAGAGCTTAACACCTTCTCTTGAAGTGATAGAAAGAATGGAATTAGCCTTCTTTCTATAGTTTGCCACTTTATGAAAATAGGAAGTGTTCTTATCTCCCAAATGAAGCCATTGAACTCTTGATCTTTGCTTGTAATGGGACTCCTCAGCTTTAGAAAGATCAAGGTAAGTATATAAGGAATCATGCTCTTGAGATTTCAGAGCAAAGTTAGTACGATCAACATCAAGTAAAGTCTGAACATGATGGAGTTTGTCTCTGGCCTCAACCACCCTAGAAGAAAGATTATTGTATCTGCTGGAGTTCAAAATCTTCAACTCCCTTCTAAGAAGCTTCAACTTTTGAGTGACTCTAAACATCTAAGAACCTGGAACTTGAACCTTCCAAACTCTATCACCATACCCATTAACTCTTCATGCTGCAAGAGATGATTATTAAATCTAAAGGGAGCCCCCCTTCTCCCCACATCATTATGAAATTTAATCAAAATAATAGCATGATCAGAAAATCCCCTAGGCTCAAAGATAGCCTCGGAAGAAGAAAAAACATAATTCCAAACCTCATTAACCAAAGCTCTATCCTGTTTCCTATAAATAGTACCATTAGTCCATGTGAACTTCAATCCAGAAAATTTAAGATCCAAGAGATTGGCGTCATCAAGGCACTCCCCAAACCCCCTCATACAAGGATCCCAATTGGCATAACCCCCAAAATTATCATGGGGATATCTCAAAGCATTAAAATCTCTAAAGAACAACACTGGCATAAAAGAATAAAAATGTGAAAGATTAAGCATATCCCCCCATAATCTTCTTCTACCAATAAGATCATTAAGAGCATAAACAAAGCCTCCATAACACTGAAAAGAATTATCAAGATTCTTGATAGAGCAGAAAAGAAGTTGATTAGTGGACTTAACCTCCTCAACAATGAATTTAGTTGTATCCCAACAAACCCAAACTCAGCCATTGGTCGCATGGTCATAATTTGCCAACATATTCAGCCTTACTAGCTTGAACCTTGGTCTCTACCAAACAGAAAAGAGATAAATTATACTTTTTGATAAGCAATTTCACCTCATGTTGTCTACTTAGGGAATTTAATCCCCTAACATTCCAAATGCAGAAAAACATTAAAATATATACAACATAGGACACACTCAACTCAATGACCACCTCTAGAAGAGTTCTTCCCTCTCCTAGTTTTCACCCCTAGGTTAGAAGCCTGCTTAACTCCTTTGCTATGATCAGACACATGGGATGCCTCTGTAGTAATCATACCTGTTTTAGCATTGGTCTTAGGAGAAACAACACTAGCAACATTATCTTTGATAGGGCTACTAGCCCCGATATTTTCCTGAGTCTTTGAGTTACCCTCTTTAGCAGGTATATTCTAAGTACCATCAGTAGCCACCACTAGGCCTTCAGGAGAAGTAGTAACTAGGTCATGGATCTTAGTCCCTATATCCTTGTGAATTATCTCAGTAACCTCAAGAGGAGTCTCCAATACTACATTGTTATAGTATATAAATACTTAAGTTACACCATCTCTAACAGCTTAAGCTTTTAGAGTAGATGGTTGTTAACATGGTATCAGAGCAGGAAGTCCTGTGTTCGAATCTCACTGTCACCCAATTAAAAAATATTGTTTCACGTGTTGAACCAAAAAGTAGGTTACACGTGAGGGGGTGTGTTGTAGTATATAAATACTTAAGTTACACCCTCTCTAACAACTTAAGCTTTTAGAATAGTTATTTGTTAACATACATCAACACCCTCTTCATCCCCCCCCCCCCTTCATCCACTTCTTCATCAATTCCTTGTAAAACCTAGAAGTTGTTAAAAGCGAGTGGATTAAGATTAGTATCTTCATTGGCAGAACCAGTATTGTTAACTCCCTTTGAGGAATCATTGGGATTCTCTTCAGCAACCGTCTTGTTTTTCCTACCAACAACTCTCCATTCAATAGCGACCACTCCCTTGTTATGAGTATCCTTCCCTTGAACATTAGTCACCTTAGGGCATGTTCTATCTCAATGGCCAAACACAACACATCTTGCACATCTTGCTGGAGACCACTGATATTAAACATGAAGTGTTTTCACTTCTTTAGAAGGCATGGTGAGGTCAAACTCATCTACCATTTCATTCTTTGCTGACATCTCCACACAAACCCAATTCTATCACCCTTCTTAGTCAAAGAATTAGGATACAATGGAGTCCCCAAAGCACTAGCCACATGACTAAGCCCAAGCCCTGACCAGTACTCAGTTGTAACCCCATACAACTTCACCCAAATAGGAATAGTTGAAATTGGATCTTAAAGCAAAGAGAGACCCTCCTTCCAGTTTTATAAAACAAGAAACTGATTGGCAAAATGCCAAGGGCCATTCTCAAGGATCAACTCACATTCAGTCTCTGAAGAAAATTGGAAAAAATAGAAACCATTCTCAGCACCCAAAACTCTTTGGAGACCTGCAAAACTCCATAATTTGTGAGAAATTGAATTAACAACTGGATACGGCAATTTCTTATCCAAAAAATAGCCTACCAAACATGTCCTCCACTTAATACACCCAACAACAGCCACTTCTGGTGGTGGAGTAACCACAATTCTGTCTCCAACTTTTATGGGAGGGAAAAAAAGCCAACTTCATCCTACGTGTTGTTATGGGAGTGGCAATGGTTGCCCAAGATGTGCTTGCAGCACCCATTGCAGCACCAGTTTGAGCCGTCTGAACACCTTCTTTCAGTGATGGAATCCCCGACTCAAGTCTATGTTGAGTAGTATCATCACGAATAGAAACCCTAGCAGGAGCATTTTGGGTCTGACCTCGGCCACGACTTCTACCCCTTGTACCCTCATTTTTAGTTCACAAGGTACGAACTAAATCCTTCACACTCTGCAGTTCCTTAAGCATACGTTGATATTCCTTCTCAGATGCCATTGAAAAAGAAAGAAACGAGATACCCCAGAAAGAAACTAGGGTTATGAAAAAAGATGAGTGCAATAAATGCAAAACCCTATATGAGAGCAGGGTTCCGTTGTGTAAATGCAAAGCAACGAAACCGAGAACACAAGCATTAACTATGTTGTGAAAGAGAAAAACCCTATCAATAAATGCAAGAAGAAACCCTATAAACGTATAACACAAGCATTAACTATGTCGTGAAAGAGAAGAAGTAAGCGAGGGAAACCCTAGCAATAAATGCAAGTGGAAACCCTAGAAACGTAGGCCTACAATGCCCACTACCCCATCACTTTTCTCCTCCAAAAATTGCCCCCTCAAAATTCCTAGCATCAACTTATTAATATATATACCAAGTATAGTGGAAGAATGGATACGATTCAATTCATTCTTTCACTCTTTCCCCAAATCTCTCTTTCTCTCCTCCTCTTTTCTCTTCTTTTCATCTCCATCTTTATTCTTGTTTGATTTTCTGTTAATTACAACATGAACTACCCGTCATCTTCATTCTTAACTTCTCAACCATTCAATGCTCCAACCTCTTTGTGCGTCCTTCCATACCGTAAAATTCTCACGACTAAAACACCTCCATTGCTCACGGAAGATCATAACTCCAAAATGGTACTACACATCCTATGGTTCCTCATCATACTTGTCTATAGTTTTCTTACGGTTTGCATTTAATAGTGATTCTTGCTTGTTCATTCGTACTCCCACTTCTTGTTTACCTCAACAAGAATGGACACTATGAGCAGCATCTGAGCAAGCTTGCGGAGGCACCCTGTACCAAAAAACATAGTTTATAGTGAAGAATGGGACGGAGATCTCTGACTGATTTGAGCAGTTCTCTGCTCTCTTCTCCTTTGTGAAGCTCACAATAATCTCTAAAGGTGCATACTTAAACATAAGATCATTGTACTGGAGATGGGTGATGGTGTTTGGGCCTATTAAAACTCTAAAAGACTCCGCCTACCACTTCCAGCACCTCCAACATCCAATTACATCAACAAACTCCCTTATACAAAGAGACCCAGAAATTTTGCACACTGGGGACTTCTATATGCTTAAAGTGAACAATAGATCGATCAATATCGACCAAACTTTTACAAATCAAATAATAATCTCCCTAAAATTGTACATGTATACAAGTCAGGAGTACACCTTTAAGCACAATGACTGGGATCGAGAACTTCCAATTATTTTGTCATTTTTTAGAGAGGAGAAAAAACGCGAACAAGAAAGAGTAATATTAAACGAATAAATGACGGGACACAAGAAACCAAGGTGCAGGTGCGTGACAAGCGAAAACTTATGAATGAAGAGTCAAAGAGTCCCAAAGAATCCAACTCTGAGGTGTGGATGGCAGACTGGGTGTCACGCCCCATTATTCCTGAGACTCCAATCAGGAGAATCAGCGAATCCTGAGGTATGACGTCATAGAAAACGACAACAAAAATCAACGATAACATCGAAATACATGGAATATGAATGAAAATGAAGTATTCCATGTCACCTGAGTGATAGAAACTCAGTAAGGAAATCTAACGAAAATCCGGCAAAGTTCCTTTTAAAATTGGAACATCCGGACAACTCAAATTCAACACAATAGCACAACCTGCCCAGAATAACAAGAATAAAAGGAATGGCATGCAGCCCAACATTCCAGAAACCTACTAGGCCCGAGGTAGTGGAAAAGAACACCAATACCTCTCCAAAACCCTTCTAAAATCAATAGAGCCCCAAATGCTCAAATGAAATTATAAAGAAAATCAAATGGCGATGCCGAAAAGGTATAAAGGCACCCCAAAATAACAAACACCGACTGAGCCACCAAGCTCAAATAAGCATACAGAGAATCATACGGTAATGCCGAAATGATACAAAGGCACCCCGAAAATAATAAATACACGGAATAGAAATACAATACAAGGGAATCTGCCAACAACCTGGCTCCCAACAGAATAAAAGATTATACAAACGTAACTATGGAAGGAGTAACAAAACTACCATCCTAAATCACCCATGTCGTTGCTGCCGAGCATAAGCCTTGCTGCGTCCACCTGCAAACCTGCAACCTGTTGTGGGGGTGAGCACAACCTCGGGGGCTCACCATAATATCAAAACATCACACTCATAGCTGTCTAGAAAATGCTAACCATCCCGTGTGCATGCATTTACCCTAGATCAGTCAATTGTCTAATATGGCACCCCGTTAATCCGAGACCCAGTCAATAACCTCATCACTAACCTCGAGTAACTACGAAACTCATACAAACTACATAACAACGAAAATATAAACACCATATATATCTACATACATATATATATATATATATGTAACGTCCTGAACGTAACTAAGCCTGTCGCCTAGGCCTATAGACAAACAATCTGAACTCCGCTCTCATCTAGAGATACGACAAGACTAGTTATCCACCATACCGTGCAATAAGCACGCTACTCAAGGTTCCTAGGAGATAACTAGGTCACTCCTTAGGACCACCGAAAGGGAATGACCCTTCATCTACATACAACAACCAGTGAACCAACCCGTTCATTAGAAGAAAAACAAAAAAAAAGGGAAGGTACTAACTCCACATCGGATTCGGTAATCAACCGAACTATCTCTAACTCACACTGCCTATCGAGGCACTAAAAAGGGCACAGATCAATAAGGTCACCTCTAACTTATGCCGCCTATCGAGGCGTAAGAAAGGGTTACTGGAGTCATTTAGTCCCAAACAGATGCCATGGCCCTCGGGTTTTTAAAGAAAAATGTTGAACCCCAAAGGATTCAACCGATTTTTAAGAAAAAGTTAGGGCCCGGTCAAATCATATTTGGTTCCAATGCCTCCTAACCCAACCAAACACTAGGAATTGCACTATGTGCGCTTAACTTAATCTCACTTCTCAATATCACCTCAAAGTCACATTCAAACTTATTTCGAAACAGGTTCTAAGACCTTTAACTTAATATAGAAGCTTATAAACAAATCCTCAAAGGTTACCAAAACAACACCGGGATTCAAGTGTTCCTCGGAACAACTAGGAGGAATCTGAAATAATCAACTAAAAACATATCTAGATCACAGAACTAACCCCGAGTTTGAAGAATGGGACAAACCATGTCCAGAGTCCACTAACTTTACCAGAACATGTAGGAAAGAAGATTTTCGAGGCACACGGCTAAAGACCATTTACTACTCGAAACACTTTTAAAGTGGAAGGGTGAGCGACAAGCTCAAAATACACAAGCCAAGAGAAACAATATATATATATAACATGGTGCTATATGAATGCAAAATGCCTCCACATGCATTTAACATAATCAATAAAACGGCACCAAAGCCAAACAATCGCATACCAAGCATGCTTCACAATTTAAATCACACAGTAATTAAATTCCATTTATCAAAAAAAAGAAAAAAAAATACCCGGGTTCTCAATTACCCCATCTTTATAGATTTTTATATGCGAGCATGCTTTTAATTTAGTTCCCAATAATTGTGTCCAAATTAATCCGCCTTATGGAAAAATTAGACAATTAAATTCATAATTTAATTTATTTATAATTTACGAGAAAATCAACGAGGGAACTAAAATCAAGTCTAATGTCCCTCATTCTCGTGAATCCCCTAACATACTTTTAATTTAAATAAAATATCAATAGGGGAAAATTTATTAATCGGATTTACGTAACTGAATATCAAATATGCCCCTACTATATTTTAATTTTAGATACATGTAATCCGGGGATAATTACAGGTTCTAATTTCACACAAAAATCTACAAAATCCTACTTTAAGCCCAGGGGTACTAAACCACCTATTTTAATCCAATTTAAGTAGGATTTAATTTTTCCGGGAATTAATTTACTTAATTTACCAAGGGAATTCAGATTCCCGACTTCATTTATCTATTTGTGGGTACTCCGTAAATTCCATAAAATTCCTAGATTTCTATCTATCACTAGGAATTTAATTAAATATTTTTATTTATTCATAAACATACAACAGGGCTGTATTAACACTTTCTACGCACTATTAGTGAGTGACAGATATGCATATATATATAAGAATATATATATAAATTCCCACCTAATTTAAACGCTTACAAACAGTCCCGCCGTGACAGTACCGGCCGTGAATAGTGCTCGCCGCCCTAAATCGTCCGAAAAATATTCCGAATATGTCGTAACGACCGCCTTACTATCCTATTCAATATAGTTAAAACCCGTTAGCAATCGATTAACAATTTTGAACAAAACTACGAAAAATGAAACTGAAATTCATACCAAAAATCTAAAATTCCCGACAAACTGCTCAACGGCTTCCCACTAATTTCGGATATATCGTGTACGACGTCGGAAGCAAGATACCCTCAAAGTTTCACGCTAAACAAAGCCTGACTCGGCACTGAGTCGACCCGACTCAGTCCGACCGAACACGGTTCTATTCGTCACTGCCATACGCGGCCACCAACACCACTACGCCGTCGTTATTCCTCTCCCCGGCCGAAACCCTTGGCCGAATCGCGTCACGACCACCATCACCAGTCTCTCCAGCAGTCTCTCAAACCCAAGCCATCGTTATTACATGTGTAACTCTCATGTCTTGCCAATTCACACTTTAATCCCCAAGACATATATTATATCTCTCTCTCTATATATATATATATCCATTTTCGATTAATATATATATACATATATAATTGCCCATTTTGATTAATGACAAATAAATAATTATTATTACATGTTTTAATTACTAGGCAATAATAATTCTACATTTTATTTATTTAACTATTAATTACCCGCATGTATACATATTCCCATGAATATAAAATCATAATTAAATTCGCATAAATAAAATAAGTCCCGTAAAATATACCGGGGACACTCAAATAATTCCCGTGAGCCCATAAAATTCACCAGACTCCAAATAATAATACGAGCTTAAACAAGTACTCCGGGTACGAAACTCTTACACCAATTAAATCACCGAAAGCCCCACGGTCACCGAATAACTAATAAAATCCGGAATAATTAACTCGGTTATATAATCGGGTATGAATATTTATATATATCAAATTAAATCATGCACTCCCCATAAACTCTACAGATAGTTAATCAATAATAACAACCAAATTAAATACTTCGGTACGAGTCTCAACTATCGAATCACCGGAGTCGTCACTAATCCAAACAACTAAGGCACGTAACTTATTCGAACAGTAATCAAATAAAACCATTTCAACCCAAATTAATTCATTAACACGTATCACATATATATAAGCACGAAAAACGAACAAGGTAATACAAATACACGTAAACATGTAAGTCAAGCAACTAAGGCACATAGGCACCTAATGTCATATCAATACACAAGGCATCAACACACAGAGCACGTATATACAAACATAAATAAAACGAGCGAAAGGACTATCAATACTCCTAAGCACGTCAGCTAAACAAGGCACGTACTAACCCCATAACCAGGGGAAACAAAAACGTCGAACCCCTAAAGCACTAACTACCGAACTCAAATCACTGAGTCGAAGCCCTAAACGCCAAGCGTCGAAACACTAGCTGTCAAATGTCACAACCCAAACACGTAGTCGATAACAAGAACACACGTAAACGTTTCACCAAGTCCGAATCTACTAAACGTTACTGTCAAGTCACATAGTCATCATCGGTACTCCACAAAGTCGTTAAGGTGATAACCGTCAAGTCGCGCAATCGAATCCAAGCGTAAACGCGAAAAATTTACTTGTAAAATATACAGAGTAACCATGACGTCATGAACAAGTGACGCCATCACCGAAAATAAATCGGGAATAATTTAGAAAAAAGAAAAAATGAAACGGGTTGTTACCTGGGCACTCCTGTGAAAGAAGATTTAAGGCAGGGATATTCTATGAGACCTAGATGACAAAATCCCAGTCTTCTGTGATGTCACTAGGTGACAAATTGAGACCAGCTACACTCTCCAAACTTTCATCATGTGACTTCATTGAAGGTGGTATCCTTATCCTGAAAGGCCCTTAAGTCAATTTTGACAAAACTTTTACGGAATCAAAGAACTAATCTCAAACGTTGCTTACGAGTCAACAGTTCTCCTCAAGCACAATAACTGGAATCTATCTAAAGTTGCTTCTATTGAAAAATCAGGAGTTTCCTAAAACCACAATAACTAGAATCAGTAGCTTTCAACCTATAAGCCATCTGCACAAAACTTAGAAACGAAGAGAGAAATAAGGAACAAAAAAAATTATGAAACAAGGAGTAAATTTCAAACGACTAAATGGCAGGACTCTAGAAACGAAGAAGAGAGATACCACCACTTCGATTTGATGTCAGCCTTCCTGTCTTCACTGAGGTGAATTCGTATAAACTACAGAAGACCATATTCTCCACATGTTAAATACTTGGTCAAAAATGAACGGGGCAACCCCAACCCATTTTACCGAGGAAAAATGCTCAAGGTCTGCACCATTGTTCCGTGAATTCTTCATTTTTTTAAATTGTTATATTCGTGAAACATCACCTGTACAGAGTAAAGACTAAAGGTTTCAATCCTCTCCGTTTCCTAACAATGGAAAACCTTAAACATCAGAAGACCTTTTGTGTTTATCCATGTCTATTATGAGATGATATGAATGAGGAAAATGACACTAAATAATTTCATAAGAGGCGTAAAATGAGAAGCACCGGGATCATGCCCTTCATCTCTCCAGTACTCAACTCATCATACCCTTTTTCTGGATTCCTGAAATTGTTTACTTTGGATGATTTCCCTACCATGATATCTAAGTTTGGATCAATAGCTCCATACAGTCGTCTTCCATTTTACTAAAGACATGGAACAAAGGGCATTAATGAGTGTCCTCGTCTAAATAATAGCCATCATAAGTTCTGTTCATTCCCATCAGAAAAAGTAAGCAATAATGAAGAACAATCAGTTGTTGCTCATTATCTACTACATCTTAAGTTATTCTAGTTATTCTAGCCTAATCCCTCACTTAGTATTTTCTCCATCTTCTTCAGTGATATTCCTATACAACTTTCTTCTTGTCTGATGCAAACTATTGGTGGAGGCGTGTGGCCTCTTGGGCCACATGTTTGTAGTAAGCCCAATAAGGTCTCTTCTCTTGTGTAACATAATTTACCATTATAAATTAAGAGTCTCTCAACCTTGAGAGGCTACAGCTTATTCTAAACAACATGGTATCTGTATCAGAGCCAGATACCGAAGTTTGAGAAACTCTTTCCTCACAAAACCCTAACCCTAATCACCATCCTCCATCCCTAACCCTAATCCAAACAAAACCCTAACCCTTCTTGCCCTAATTGATTGTGATTATGGATGACTCTTCGATATCGAGTGGGCTTGTTGAGCCCAAACCTACGATCTCAGAGATTTTTTCATCGAGTTTCAAACTTATTGAGCATCGTTTGGACGGTATAAATTTTCAGAGTTGGCGTAAGCTGGTTTTATTCGCTATTCGGGGTATGGGTAAAGAGGAACATTTTAGTGATGATTCCTCTAATCCTCAAAGTGATCCTGCAGGCGCCAAGATCTGGTTACGTTATGATGTCCGCCTATTTAATCAATTGATAAACTCTATGAAGTCTCGGGTGACTGATTTGGTGACCCATTGTGATACGGTCAAGGAGCTATGGGAGTATCTCAATGTCTTATACTCGGGTAAGGATAATATGAATCATATTTATGAGATGTCTCAGTCATTCTTTCGTCCGGAGTAGCAGACGACTCATATCAGTGACTATTTCACCTCCTTCAAAACGATTTATGAAGAATTCAATGTCTTGATACCCCTTACTACAGATATTCATGAAATGTGTCGGCAGCGGGAGCAATTAACTATATTAGCATTTCTCAGTGGCCTCCGACCGGAATATGAGTTTGCTCGTTCTCAGATCTTAGCTAGTCGGGAGACTTCTCTTACGGAGGCATATTCTCGAGCACTTCGTTCTATTCGTTTGACTTCTGGATTAAATGATATTGGTGAGAGTACTACTTCGACGAGCAATACGTAGACTGAAGGTCGTGATGGAAGCCAAGGTAGAGGTCATGGTGAAGGCCGTGGTGGTCGCAGTTCTGACAACAAGTTTACCTGCTTTCATTATGGTATGTTAGCCATACTCGTGGTAGGTGCAGGAAGCTACATGGGAAACCGCGGTCTACCAATGTTTGTTCTAGTGAAGAATCAACAGTTCGGAATCTTGGATCTGCTATATCAGATGATACCACTGTTCACCTTTCTAATGCAGAATATTCTCGCCCGCTAGCAAATCAGGCCCCTACATCTACCGCTCTAGTTTAGTCAGTGACGGTTGATGATTTGTTGATATTTGTCGTTGCTTCACCAAACTCCGGTCAACAAAATTTATAATATCTACTAATACTTCACTTAAAATAGTATAACAATAAGTAGGGACGAACCACTCTTAACTTAGAACTCGGTTTTTGACTCGTATCGAAAACTTTAATTTTCGAGAATAAAAATAAATTAGTTAAAAACAATTCTTGAATTTTTGAATAGTAAATTAAAATAACTAGATAATTATCAAATGGTGGAAGAAATCTCAAGGGAAGAAAATCCATCACCCGGGTCTATATAAATAATATTATATATTTCTATTGCAAATTCTCCTCCAACCTATTAAACATAAACATAGATATTGGTAGGCATTCCCCGTATTTTCATTAATTGGTAATCACGGAAAATCTTCCCTCTAATGTTTTGGTTTAAAAATAAATAAATATAAATAGTGGTAGGCATTCCCTGTATTTCCATTGATTGGTAATCACGGAGAATCCTTCCTCTATTTTCAACCTCTATTGTAAGTTTTGTCACTTGAAAGAATTATTTCAGGAAGAGAATTAAACAATTAGAAATAAAATAAAATTATGTATATCTTACCCAATGTGGTTTCATCACTCCCTTGAGAAGATGTTTAAGCTAGCATAATTATAGAGAAATAAAACATGATGATAGAAGAATTTTTCATTAACTAAGAAAAAAATTACAACAAAATAAAAACTTGATACAAGACTAAATTCTCTCTACAATTTCTCACTCTCTACCATCTAACTCCATACAATTTCCAACTACTCTCCTATTTATAGAGAAAATTGGAATAAAATGACATCTTGTAAAGTGAAGTTAGATCTACTTTTCTTTTCCTTTTCTTTGAATATTTATGTTTTCCAAGTCATTTTCTTTTTTCTTCATGTACATTATATTATTCATCTTCCATCCATGTGCATTCATTTCTCACTTTAATACATTTTCTTCATCTTTTCCAATTCATACCTATAAGAAATATATAAGAACATTTATACACTAAAATGGTAAATTAAATATTTACTTTTGACATAAAAAATAGTAATTTTGTGGATTTATCAAATTACCCCCAAACAATCTCTTGCTAGTCCTCTAGCAAATATGTGCAAAATAGATTAGTTCACAAAATTATACATTTATTAAATTTAACTAAAGATGTGCCAATTTCGCAAGTTGCATTTGATTGCATTTACCATATGCAATAAGACCTTAAACCCCTAGGTTACCCTAGTGGACGAGCAATAGCCTCGTGAGGGTTGGATATATTACCCACAACTTCTTCATTCTTCATTTTCATGCATTCATGCATTCACATATTCATTAATCAAGTCATGATACAATATATAAGGTAATATGAATACAAATACTACCACTCACTACCGAACAATAATTATCTCAAGCTAATGATATGAATGATCCTCACTGAAGTAAATAATTTCGTCACTTTCTACTCCCAATCTAGACAACCTTCCGTGTTTTTGTGAACATTCTACTATGGTATGTCAATCTCTCTTCTTCTACTACATTAATCAAACTTTGCCATATTTTTCGTAAAAACTCATTATTTTCATCATTTCACTTCCATCCCTTTTTGTATTTATAAGCTCCAGACTTTCCAACGAGGATTTTTAGTCCCGACCAATTGGGCCCGAACTTCTTCCATGGGATTTATGCTCATTAGTTTTCTCCCTTTTTTACGTGAACAATGATATTGATGATACCAAGGTCCGGTTACTCAGATCGAAGAACTACTTTTTGCATTTCTTTGAAAATATTTTTTTAAAAATTTTCTCCATTTTATCTCCCCTTCTCCCCTTTTATAGCGGCAAAGCTAATTTTTCAACTCCATAGTCAAAGATCAACTGTTTTTCCCATAGTGAATGTGTGCATGTGCTTATAGGTCAAAGTTGTTCTTTTCGGTTTCAATTTCACTAATTTATTTACCAATGTAAAATCACATCATTTCACTAACTCAATCTAATCATTACTCTCATGAGTGGGAATATCGCATCACATACTACTGATATATCATAAACACAAACTTAATCAACTTATAATGCAAAACACTCATGCATAAAAACAAAAAACTTTTCCAAACAAAATTAATTTTTCAATTTTTTTTTTTAATAATGAAATTCTATTTTGATTAAATAGATATCCACTCCAAAACAAAAATAACATTATCCCTAGTGTTTAAAAATACATCTAAGAGACAAATTAGAACAAATTACCGCAATTGAGGTGGTGTTTTTGGAGTATAGTCCCTGCAAAGATTCTTGGCAAAAGAAAAGTCAAGTGATTGAAAATATTATGACAGACTTTACCCCCAAATAAAATCTTAACATATCCAAATAGAGTGAAAAAATAAAATTGATAGAAAAATTTACACAACTGACTGGGCTGCCTCCCAGTAGCGCTAAGTTTCAAGTTACGAATAAATCGGATCGATGAGGAGAATTTCCTCATTTTCAAAAGTTTCAAGTTCTAGAAAAGGCTTTAGACGATGAGCATTAACTTTAAACAATTGTCCATTCTTAGGGTCTTGTAACTCAATGACACCATGACTAGAAATGTGATGGACATAGTACGGGCCTAACCAACGTGACCTTAACTTCCCAGGAAACAATTGTAGACGGGAGTTATACAAAAGAACCTTTTGTCCTATGAAAAACTCATTTTTGAGAATGTGTTTGTCATGTTCCAACTTAGTCTTGGCTTTATAAATTCTTGAACTCTCATAGACATAATTTCTGATTTCTTCTAACTCATCAAGTTGAAGGGTCCTACGTTGACCGGCTTTATCATAGTCAAATTTCATGACCTTGATGGCCCAATAAGCACGGTGTTCGAGTTCAACAGGTAAGTGACAGGTTTTTCCATAGACCAATCGATATGGGGACATTCCTATAGGGGTCTTGTAATCAGTACGGTATGCCCATAAAGCATCCTAGAGACGAAGACTTCAGTCCTTCCTTGTGGGGTTAACTGTTTTCTCTAAGATCTGTTTAATCTCCCTATTAGATACCTCAGCTTAACCATTGGTTTGAGGGTGATATGATAGGGCCACTTTGTGATTGATTCCATATTTGGACAACAGGTTTCCAAAGACTTTGTTGCAAAAATGTGAACCATTGTCACTGATAATGGCTCGAGGTGTTCCAAACCGAGGCAAAACCTGGTCTTTGAAAAAATGCACCACAACTCTATGGTCAGCTATTTTGGTGGCTAAAACTTCTACCCATTTTGATACATAATCAACTGCTAAAAAGATGTAGAGATTGCCAAACGAGGATGGAAATGGTCCCATGAAATCAATACCCCATACGTCAAAGATTTCAATGACGAGAATCGATTGTTGAGGCCATTCGTTTCTTTTCGTAATCTTACCTAGCAATTGGCATCTATGACAAGCTAGACAGTATGTGTGGGTGTCTTTGAAAATGGTTGGCCAATAGAATCCTGATTGCAAGATTTTTGCAGCAGTTCGTTTGGAACTGAAATGGCCACCACATGCCTGGTCATGACAGAATGAAATGACGGACTTTTGATCTACCTCAGGAACACACCTACGAATGATCTGATCTGGACAATATTTAAACAAGTAGGGGTCATCCCAGAAATATTCCTTTGCCTTGGCCAAAAATTTATCTTTCTCTTATTTGGACCAGTTAGAAGGAATTTGACTAGTCACAATATAATTGACAATATCTGCATACCATGGTGCATGAGATATTTCAAATAATTGCTCATCAGGAAAATAATCAGAGATGGGAATGGAGTCACTAGTGGATTCAATAACAAGACGGGACAAATGATCAGCGACTACATTCTCCGAACCTTTCTTATCTCGAATCTCAAGTTCAAACTCTTGAAGGAGTAAGATCCAGCGTATCAACCTAGGTTTTGCATCAGATTTGGACAAAAGATGTCTTAACGCTGCATGATTTATGTAGATGATGACCTTAGATCCAACCAAATAAGATCTAAATTTCTCAAAGGAGAACACGACTACTAGCAACTCTTTCTCAGTGGTTGAGTAGTTGATTTGGGCATCATTTAAGGTTTTGCTAGTATAGTATATGACATGTCGTGCTCTATCCACTTTCTGCCCTAAAACAGCACCTACTGCATAATCAGACGCATCACACATAATTTCAAAAGGCAAGTTCCAATCAGGTGAGTGAATGATAGGTGCAGTAGTGAGTGCTGACTTTAAGTACTCAAAGGCGGACTTACAAGTATCAGTAAACTCAAATTGTGCATCTTTAGCTAGAAGATGGGTCAAAGGTCTAGCTATCTTACTGAAATCTTTGATGAAACGCCTGTAGAAACCGGCATGACCTAGGAATGCTCTAATATCTCAAACAGATTTGGGGATAGGTAGATTGGAGATTAGATCAATTTTTGCTTTGTCTACCTCAATTCCTGCACTGGAGATATTATGACCTAGGACAATTCCCTTTTGGACCATGAAATGACACTTTTCCCAGTTATGTACCAAGTTATTGTCATGACAACGTTGAAGTACGAGAGAAAGATGGTCTAGACATTGCTCAAATGATGACCCAAAGACAGAGAAGTCATCCATGAAGATTTCTAGAAACTTTTCAACCATGTCACTAAATATACTCATCATGCATCGTTGAAATGTAGCTGGTACATTACACAAGCCGAATGGCATGCGACGATAGGTGAATGTACCGAATGGATAGGTGAAAGTAGTTTTGTCTTGGTCATCAGGGTGGACAGGAATTTGATTGTAACCAGAATAACCATCTAAAAAGCAATAGAAGGCCTGACTAGCTAATCTTTCTAACATTTGGTCGATGAAGGGAAGTGGAAAATGGTCTTTTCTAGTCATGCTATTCAGTTTCCTGTAGTCTATGCAAACTCGTCATCCAGTTTGAATGCGAGTAGAAACAAGCTCATTATGGGCATTGGACACAATAGTGATGCCAGACTTTTTTGGAACTACCTGAATTGGACTCACCCATTGACTATCAAAAATCGGGTAGATGATATCAACGTCAAGAAGTTTGATAACTTCTATGCGGACAACTTCTTTCATATTGGGGTTAAGTCTCCTTTGAGGTTGTCTACAGGTTTTTACATTATCTTCTAATTGAATGCGATGTTGCACCACTAGAGGATTAATGCCCTTGATATCATCAATGGACCATGCTATGGCTTCCCTATTTGTCTTAAGAACCTCAATTAATTGGGACTCTTGTTGCTCAGTTAACTCAGAAGATATTACCACTGGAAAAGTCTCAGATTCACCAAGATACGAATATTTTAAAGTCTCGGGTAAAGGCTTCAATTTAATATTAGGTGGTTTCTTTGCATTTTCAGATTCAGTGTTAACTGGCAAGGATAATGATTTGAATTTGGATTTATACTTGGATGCTTCAAAGGTTGGGGCAGAGTCTAGCAAATCAATTACTTGGCTAATGTTATTAGCTTCATTCAAACTATCATCAAAATGGGCTAGACAATGCTGGAGTGGATCCTCACGATATGAGTGGTTAAAGGTGTGGTTGGTCAATGAATCAATGAGACAAACATCTTCAACAGACTCTGATTCAATGGGTTGTGTTGGCTTTGAAATTCTATTTCAAATAATAAATCTTATTTTGATATTAACAAAACATTCAAAACCGTGTTTGGTACTAATATGACTTTGAGCTAAGTGTTTCAGCAAGTACATGTAAATGATTCGGAAATATCATTAAAGCAACAAGCGTCAAGGAAACTCAAGCACAAACTCAAAGAAGGACAAAAAGATCAAAGAAAGAACAAAAGCTGGACTCAAGACTTGGGGTAGATAGGTCGAGGTGAGAATATTGTAACAAGGTATCTTATGCGTTGATTGGTCTTATAAGCTCAAGTAATAAATCAAACGAACTCAAACGGATCAAAAACGGACCTTGAAAATAATTCTTGGAGTCACCCAGTCGATTGGCCATGAAATGACAGCCGACTGATTCTGACCCAGTCGACTGGCCAATAAGGACCCAGCCGACTGGATGAACCAGTGAGCTATAAAATGTTTTGACTGCATGAGGCAGTCGACTGGCCTGTCCAAGGCAGTCGACTGACTGTGCCTAGTTGAATGGCAGTTAAGCACCCAGCCGACTGACTGAACCAATGAGTTATGAACATTTTTGATTGCTTGAGGCTGTCGACTGGCCTATCCAAGGCAGTCGACTGACTCATGAGGCAGTCAACGGGCCTTCTTGAGGCAGTCCACTGACCCTAGCCATTGGGAAAAATATTTTAAATCTAAGCATGGAGGCAGTCAACTGGGTGTCGTCAGACAGTCGACTAGGTGCTTCAGGATTTTAAGAAAAAGTATTTCTAAACAATATTTTTGCCCAAAAAGAAATGGTTTTGCTTGTTGATTTTTAGGTCCTACTCTCCACATTGTCTAGGGTGAGATACACTCTCCAAACCCTAGTGTTACACTATATAAAGAAATACATATGGATTGAAATGTTAAGGTTCTTGTGTGAGAAATTTTCCAAATATTGTTCATCTCTAATTTTCTCTCAAGCATCTTCTGAAAAATCTTTTGATAGCAAGAAAGGTCAAAATCTCGTTTTTCACTCTTATCATTTTGAAGATTTAAACTCAAGCTTTGAGCTTATTCTCTTATTGAAAAATATTATGAGAATATATATATCTTGAGTTCTTGAAATATCACCTAAAAACACTTGAGCTTATATTGATCTATCTTCCATAAAAACCTTAGGGTTTTGAGTGTTTTTGTTTCTTGAGTGATATATTAATTGCATACACAAATTTGTGATCTTGGGTGAGTGAAGCCCATTGTATCAAGGGAGGATTGTTCTCTTGATTGTGTGAAGAGCTAGTTAACTCTTTTGTAAAGGTTTTGCTATTCCACCTATTGAAGGAAAAGCCATAGTGTGATGATCGGGAAAGTCTCAAGGAAGGGGATTCTTTGAGCCGAGGAGTAGGAGTTATCGAACCTCGTAAAAATCATGGTGTCAATATCTCTATCTCTATCTCCTTACTTTATGTTCATGCATGCTTAATTTATATTGTGGTAAATAGCTTGTTGAATTTAAGTGAAATTATTCATTGCATATTTTACCTTGTAAATTAATATTGAACCTTGTTGCATGTTCTAGTAAGAATAAAAAGAAGTTAGAAATTATTTTTAAAACCCTATTCACCCCCCCCCCCCCTCTAGGGTATTTTAGTAACTTACAATTGGTATCAGAGCCTATTCCCTACTTGTTTTAGACTTAACCGTCTTAGAGAACGATCATGGCCTCAAACATAGTCACTCATGTAGAAGGACAATCTAACAATAGGCCCCCATGGTTTGATGGTTCAAACTATAACTATTGGAAGACTAGAATGATAGATTTTCTTCAAGCTATTGATTATCAAATTTGGCTAGTTATTGTTGATGGACCTTTTACTATAACCAAAGTGGTTGATGGAAAAACTATTCCCAAATTGCCCAACGAATGGGATAATGATGAGCGTAGACTTATGTCATTTAACTCCAAAGCTAAGGTTATTGTGTCTTAAGTCCAAACGAATTTAACTGTGTATCTACTTGCTCCACGGCCAAAGAAATGCGGGATAAACTTGAAGTTACTTATGAAGGAACTACTCAAGTTAGAGAATCTAAAATTGATATACTTATGCATAAATATGAACTTTTTGCCATGAAGAAAGATGAAAATATCAATTCTATGATGTCTCGTTTTACTAATATTTTGAATGGACTAAAGCACCTTGGTAGAATTGTTCCTAGATCCAATGCGGCACGCAAAGTCCTTAGAAGCCTTCCGGTCAAATGGGATGCAAAGGTGACGGCTATTAAAGAATCACATGATCTTTGCACTATGAGTCTTGATGAGATTTTCGGGTCACTCCTTACATGGGAAATTACCTTAAAATCTCGTGAAGAAGACGCCAAGCCTAGAAAAGGTATAACCTTGCAAGCTTCAACTAAAAGTGAAGCAAATGAAAGAATCGCAGAAGAGGTTGATGAAGACATTGCCTTGATCACTCAACAATTCAAGAGATTTCTTCAACGAAAGAAGGCTAAAGGTCGAAGGTTCTCAAAGAGCAATGAACCAAGAGGAGAGACAAGCAAGAAGGAGTCCATTACTTGCTTCAATTGTGGTAAACCAGGACACTATAGAAATGAGTGTTTCAAGCCCAAAAAGGAGAACGAGAAAAGGCCAAACAAAATGGCCATGAATGTAACATGGGATGATTATGACTCTTTTGATTCGGATGAGGAAGAAAATGGTGAGGAAATTGAAAATCTTTGCCTCATGGCAAATGAAGATGAGGTACTTTAAATTTACATGCATTAGATAATTCCATTTTTTCATATAATGAGCTTTTATTTTCTCATAATGAATTACAAGATGCATTTGAAAATTTGTATGATGAGTTTGAAAAACTAGCTAAGAAACATAGTTTGCTCAAGAAATCTAAATCTTCATGTAATTCTACTTGTCACACCATAGTTAATGTAAATGGTACAAATGACAAAAGTATGAAGATAGAAGAGGAAAATAGTATATTGAAAAAGACCATCGATGATCAAATAAACATCTTAGCAAAATTCACAAATGGAAAAGAAAACTTGAGCATCATGCTAGGAAGACAAATAAACTCTTTTGACAAATGTGGCTTAGGATATGATGCATTCAACAAAGATGCACTTTTATTGAAGAAAAGAAAATCATTAAAGCATACTTTTTCAAAACAATCTTCATTCTCATATTCTATTAATCACAACCATGTCTCATGCTATTATTGCAAGAAAAGAGGTCACAAAGCAAATGCATGTTTTCTAAAAAAGAAGAAAAAAATTGTCTCAAAAATGTTTTGGGTTCCTAAAGGAACCATTGCATCTCTACGTGCAAAAGGAAATTTGGTAACCAAATCATTTTGGGTTCCTAAAGGAACTATTGCATCTCTTTCTAACCATAATGGACCTAAAAGAGATTGGGTACCAATAAAAGTCACGTAACATTGTGTTGTAAGTATGCTTGAAGTCCGCCTCAAAAGAAAGATGGTTCCTTGATAGTGGATGTTCAAGGCACATGATGGGGGACAAATCAAAATTCATGTCCCTAAAATCTTATGAAGGAGGAAGTGTTACTTTTGGAGACAACTCACAAGGCAAAATTGTTGGAATTGGATCCATTGGTATATCTCCTTCTCTAGCTATAGATAACGTACTTTTAGTTGATGGTTTAAAGCATAACTTGTTTAGTATTAGCCAAATTTGTGACAAAGGTTATGATGTTATCTTAGGTCAAATGCATGCATAGTTGAGAAAGATGGAAAGCAATTGTTCAATGCAAAGAGAAACATAAATTTATATACTATGTTGTTATGTGAATTAAATGAACAAGATGTTAAGTGTTTTGTCACATCGAGTGAAAATAGTTGGTTATGGCATTGACGCTTAGGACATGCTAGTATGGACCTCATTCAACGTTTGTCTAAAAATGAATTAGTCAAAGGCCTCCCGAAGACTAATTTTTCAAAAGATAAAATATGTAGTGCATGTCAAATAGGTAAACAAGTGAAATCTTCTTTTAAGAGAAAGAAAGATATCACCACTTCTCGATCCTTAGACTTACATCATATGGACCTCTTTGGTCCGGAGAGAACGACTAGCTTAGCCGGGAAACTCTATGTACTTGTTATAGTAGATGACTACTCTAGATTTACTTGGGTTTACTTCCTTGCTCATAAAAATGAAACTCACTCCATTCTTGATAAATTTTATAGAGTCATTCAAAATGAAAAACATTTGAAAATCAAGAAAATTAGAAGTGATAGGGGTAGAGAATTTAACAATCAAGATCTAGAGAAATTATGTGATGAATTTGGTGTATCTCATGATCTCTCGGCTCCAAGATCTACTCAACAAAATGGGGTAGTTGAAAGGAAGAATAGATCTTTGCAAGAAATGGCTAGGACTATGTTAAATGAACACAACTTTTCCCGAAGTCTTTGGGCTAAAGCGGTAAACACAGCTTGTCATGTCATAAATAGAGTTATCATCCGAATGAAATTAGGTAAGACTCCGTATGAGTTGTGGAATGGTCGGAAACCAAATATTGGTTATTTCAAAGTGTTTGGTTGTAAATGTTTCGTTTTAAATGATAAAGATAACTTGGGAAAATTTGACTCCAAATCGGATGAAGCAATTTTCTTAGGGTATTCCCTAACTAGTAGTGCCTTTAAAGTCTTTAACAAAAAGACTTTAACCATGGTAGAGTTTATCCATGTTATTTTTGATGAATCACTGCCTCTACCGTCACCTAAAGTTCACCTAGATGATGATGAAGTTGTAGGAATTGAGGATAGTTTCAATAATCTCAATATCTCTAACTCATCAAGTAGGCAAATGGATAAGAGCGAAGTTGGAAATCAATCTAATGATGACTTGACTTGCTCCATTCCAAAATCTTGGAGGATTGTGCATAACCATCCTCTTAACCAAGTCATAGGTAACCCTTCACAAGGTGTTAGCACAAGATCTCAACTTAGAGACTTATGCAACCACATGGCTTTTGTGTCTAATATTGAACCCAAGAACTTCCACGAAGCTCAATGTGATGATTCTTGGATCATGGTTATGTAAGACGAACTAAATCAATTTGAGCACAATCAAGTTTGGCATTTAGTCCCTCAACCCACACATCAAACTATAATAGGTACTAAATGGGTTTTTCGAAATAAAAAGGATTAAAATGGAGTGATTATTCGAAATAAAGCAAGATTGGTAGCTTAAGGTTACAATCAAGAGGAGGGCATTGACTATGATGAAACCTTTGCACCCGTAGCTAGATTAGAAGCAATTAGAATGCTTCTTGCATTTGCATCATCTAGAAATTTCATTCTTTATCAAATGGATGTCAAAAGTGCTTTTCTAAATGGAACTATAGATGAAGAAGTGTTTGTAAAACAACCACCCGGTTTTGAAAATTAACTTTTTCCAAATCATGTTTACAAATTATCTAAAGCCTTATACGGGTTAGAGCAAGCTCCTAGAGCTTGGTATGAACAACTTAGTGATTTTTTACTTCAAAAAGGGTTTTCTAAAGGCAAAGTTGACAACACTCTCTTTACAAAAATTGTCAAGAATGATTTGTTGATTATCTAAATATATGTTGACAATATTATATTCGGTTCCACAAATACTTCTCTTTGCAAAGATTTCGCATCTAGTATCAAAAACGAATTTGAAATGAGTATGATGGGTGAGTTGAATTTCTTCTTAGGGTTGCAAATCAAGCAAAGCTTGGATGGCTTATTTCTTAGCCAATCTAAGTACACTAAAGATTTGCTAAAGCGATTTGGCATGGAGGGAGCCAAACATGCCATTACTCCTATGAGTACCTCTATTAAACTCGACAAAGATGAAAATGGAAAATGTGTTGATATTACTTAATATAGAGGCATGATTGGAAGTTTACTTTATTTTACTGCTAGTAGACCGGATATCATGTTTAGTGTATGCTTATGTGCTCGTTTTTAATCTTGTCCTAAAGAATCTCACTTGCTATCCGTAAAACGTATTTTTCACTATCTTAGTGGGACAATTAACTTAGGACTATGGTATCCACGTGGCACCACACTTGATCTCACTAGCTATTCGGATGCCGATTTTGTGGGTTGTAAAGTGGATAGGAAAAGTACAAGTGGTACATGTCATTTTCTAGGTCACTCTCTTGTTTCATGGTCAAGTAAAAAGCAAAATTCGGTTGCCCTGTCTACGGCTGAAGCCGAATACGTAGCGGTCGGTAGTTGTTGAGCCCAAACTATTTATATTAAGCAACAATTACTTGATTTTGGACTTGTTTTTAATCTCGTACCTATTAAATGTGATAACACTAGTGCTATTTGTATCTCAAAGAATCCTACTCAACATTCTCGCACAAAGCACATAGAGATTCGGCATCATTTTTTAAAGGATCACGTAGCCAAAGGTGACATTGAATTGATTTTTATTGACACTAAAAATCAACTGATGTATATTTTTACAAAACCCCTCTCGAACGAACCGTTTTCAAAAATTCGTAGGGAATTAGGAATGGCCATGGATTTTGAAGTATTCAGTTAAATTTTCACAAAATCTCGTCCACGATCTCGGCTTTCAAAATTTAAAATATTTTTCAAAAATTTATTTTTGAGGGCCAGTCGACTGCCTCGTATACGGCTAGTCGACTGGATCAACCAGTGAGTTTTTCTTATTTTATTCATCTTTAGCCAGTTAACTGCCTCCTTCAGCCAGTCGACTGCCTCCATATGGCCAATCGACTGCCTCTGCGCGAACCCAGTTTTTATTTCTTCCTTCTCTTCGTATTCTCTCCACTTTCTCCACGATCTCTCCCATTTCTTCCTTCCTTCAAGCCATTTAATCACCTTTAAACCACTTCCCTGCTACACCACGATCCTCTCCTCCATTATCACCACTCTTTTCTTCATTTATAGTCATATATATCCATCTATATACATATATATATCTATACACATCATTTTTTTCAGTTTCTCTTTTCTCTCTCATTTTCTTCTCGATTTCTTTTCATTTTCTTTTCAAAATGCTTTCAATCATCTTGGTTCTCCTCTCTCTCATGGCTCCTAATGTCGTGCGCCTCAAGAAACATGCTCGTAGGGGTGGAAGCTCTTCGGTTGCACCTCCTCCACCTTCGTCCCCTGTTCATGAGGACACTGATTCAGAACTTGAATCTAGTCCGATGTCTCTCTCTGCCCTTCTTGGTGATGAAGATAGTGTTTGTCTTTTCGAAACTAACTTCATTCATCGCAAGTTTGCTCGGAGTCGCAATGTGACTCAACCCTTGTGCGAAGAGATTGGCGCTAATATGTTCAATCTTTTTCAAAATATGGGTTGGGACTTCTTCGTTTCGCTTAATGTTTTGAATTTTCCACGAGCCGTCAATGCTTTTTATACAAATCTGGAGAATCCTTCTCAACCAATTCCTCCCGCTCGCAAACTTTGCTCCACTATTGCAGGCGTTTCAGTTGAGTTGACCGAAGCAGAAATTAATATTGTTTTTCGGCTACCTACTGGCGGTATATCATATTTCTGCCCATCCATTTGGTACTCTTCGAGTGATTTCGATCCTCTTGAAGCAGTTCGGGCCATCTCAGTGAATAAAACCACTACTGCCACTTCTGAGTTTCCTTCTTCCTCGTTTTCTCCCAAGGCTCGACTTGTGCACAACGTTATCACATATTCCATTTTGCCCAAGTCCGGAAGCCGGAGTCTTGTGTCGATCATGGAAGCCTTCCTAGTCTATTGTGTCATGACTGGTCGTAAGGTCAACCTTGCTTTTCTTTTCATTTCGGCTATTCTCAAGTGCCACAAGAAGAAAGGCGCACTCATCTTTCCTACCCATTTATCTTTTCTTCTTGGTCGGTGTGGCGTTCCGCTTGATGAGGAGCCTTCGGAGAGCAATCCGATTTTTCTGGACCGCACGCATCTCAAGCAGATGCATATCGGTAAGAATGTGGATGGAGTGTTGGTCTCACTTAGGGTTGCTCCTCCTGCGGACCAGGTTGGTCCATCTATTCCTCATCATGATGTTCCTCGTCCCGAGGCACCTCGTCCGGAAGCTCCGACTTCTTCTTTTCCGTCTCTTGGTAGCGATTTCGATATTCCAGATTTTGGGTTCGGGGGAAATCCCGAAACTCTTACCCAAATCTTAGAAATCGTAAAGCGCAATGAAGAGGCCCAAAAGTGCAATGAGGAGGTCCAGAGGAAGACGACCAAGGATATGAAGCGTTTTGAGGACAAGATCGACCGCATCGCCACTGCCATGGACGCCTTTCGCCGTGACCCTCCGGCTTTTTGATGTCATCAAAGGGGGATAATGTATTAGCGTGTTTGTGTTGGCCATAGGTCTATTTTGTGTATCATAGGACGTTACCTATGTTTTATGTTTGTTGTTTATGCTTCGTTTCATTTTTATGCTTTATCATTTTGTAATGTGTAGTAGTAAAACATGTATCGAACTAGAAAATTATGAATTGAAATATGTTGTTTATATTATCTTTCCATGCATTACGTAAATGAGTATCAAATTGCAAAATTTATTTCCTAAGGGGGAGCATGCAAATATAAATGAAAGATGCACACATTGAGGGGGAGTATCACTTGATACTTCACCATTTATGCGCAAACACAAAATGTTTTGTCAACATCAAAAAGGGGGAGATTGTTGGCTTTGAAATTCTATTTCAAGCAATAAATCTTATTTTGATATTAACAAAACATTCAAAACCGTGTTTGGTACTAATATGACTTTGAGCTAAGTGTTTCAGCAAGTACAGGTAAATGATTCGGAAATATCATTAAAGCAACAAGCGTTAATAAAACTCAAGCGCAAACTCGAAAAAGGACAAAAAGATCAAAGAAAGAACAAAAGTTGGACTCAAGACCTGGGGTAGATAGGTCGGGGTGAGAATATCGTAACAAGGTATCTTATGCATTGATTGGTCTTATAAGCTCAAGTAATAAATCAAACAAACTCAAACGGATCAAAAACAGACCTTGAAAATAATTTTTGGAGTCACCCAGTCGACTGGCCTGAAATAGCAGTCGACTGGCCTTTAAGGACCTAGCCGACTGGATGAACCAGTGAGCTATAAACGTTTTGACTGCATGAGGCAGTCGACTGGCCTGTCCAAGGCAGTCGAGTGACTGTGCCCAGTCGATTGGCAATTAAGGACCCAACCGACTGACTGAACCAGAGAGTTATGAACATTTTTGATTGCCTAAGGAAGTCGATGGGCCTTCTTGAGGCAGTTAACTGACCCTAGCCGTTGGGAAAAATATTTTAAATCTAAGCATGGCGGCAGTCGACTGGGTGTCATCAGGCAGTAGACTGAGTGCTTAAGGATTTTAAGAAAAAGTATTTCTAAACAATATTTTTGCCCAAAAAGAAATGGTTTTGCTTGCTGATTTTGAGGTCCTACTCTCCCCATTGTCTAGGGTGAGATACACTATCCAAACCCTAGTGTTACACTATATAAAGAAATACATATGGATTGAAATGTCTAATTGTGTGAGAATTTTTCCAAATATTGCTCATCTCTAATTTTCTCTCAAGCATCTTCTGAAAAATCCTTTGATAGCAAGAAAGATCAAAATCTCATTTTTCACTCTTATCATTTTGAAGATTTAAACTCAAGCTTTGAGCTTATTCTCTTATTGAAAAATATTGTGAGAATATATATATCTTGAGTTCTTGAAATATCACCTAAAAACACTTGAGCTTATATTGATCTATCTTTCATAAAAACCTTAGGATTTTGAGTGTTTTTGTTTCTTGAGTGATATATTAATTGCATACACAAATTTGTGATCTTGGGTGAGTGAAGCCCATTGTATCAAGGTAGGATTGTTCTCTTGATTGTGTGAAGAGCTAGTTAGCTCTTTTGTAAAGGTTTTGTTATTCCACCTATTGAAGGAAGAGCCATAGTGTGAGGATCGGGAAAGTCTCAAGGAAGGGGATTCTTTGAGCCGAGGAGTAGGAGTTACCGAACCTCATAAAAATCACGGTGTCAGTATCTCTATCTCTATCTCCTTACTTTATGTTCATGCATGCTTAATTTATATTGTGGTAAATAGCTTGTTGAATTTAAGTGAAATTATTCATTGCATATTTTACCTTGTAAATTAATATTGAACCTTGTTGCATGTTCTGGTAAGAATAAAAAGAAGTTAGAAATTATTTTAAAAACCCTATTCACCCCCCCCCCCCCCCCCCCTCTAGGGTATTTTAGTGACTTACAAGTTGTTTTATTATATTGAACACATTGACTTCCACTTTCATGTTCCCAAAGGTTAAGGTCATGCTACCATTTCTACAATTGATCAATGCATTGGCTGTGGCTAAAATTGGTCGACCTAAAATGATTGGAATTTGTTTACCTTGGGTTTGTTGAGTGTCTAGCACAATAAAGTCCATGGGGTAATAAAAATCATTAAATTTTACTATCACATCCTCAACAATACCCCTTGGAATTTTGATGGATCGGTCAGCTAACTGAATTCTAACATCAGTTTTCTTCAAATCAGTCAATCTCAAATCCAAGTAGACTGAATACGGTAGCACATTGACACTGGCACCAAGGTTCAATAAAGCTTGACCTTCAAACTTTTCTCCTATCCTACAAGTGATAGTTGGACTACCAGGGTCTTTGTGTTTAACCACAACCTGGTTTTGTAGGAAGGAGGAACAATGTTGGGCTATGAAGGCTTCCATAGGGATATTGGTTTTCCTCTTGACTAAGTCTTTAATGAATTTTGCATACGAAGGAATTTGTTTAATAGCAGTGAGAAATGGAATGTTAATCTGGAGATTTTGAAAAATCTCTAAGATTTCACTATATTGAGAATCCTTCTTATTGTTGACTAGTCTAGAGGGAAAAGGTGCACGTGGAATAAACAGCTTTGGAATGACCTCATCAAGCTTAGGAACTTGGTCCTTTTTGGATTTTCGGGAATTGGGTGGAAAAGATTTGGATGGTTCAATTTCATCACTGATGGGTGGCTCAACCTTATTATCAATTTTGTTTCCTGACCTGAGGGTAATGATGGAATTTACATTGGCATTTGATTGGTCAGAAGTGGAAGGAGTCCCTACAAGATTAACTCCTTGTCTTTTTGGATTGATTTCGGGTTGGCTAGGCAATGTACCCCTTTTTCTTTCAGACAGAGCTGCAGTGAGTTGACTCAACTGATTTTGGAGAGACTGCTGAAATTACAGTTGATTTTGAGTCAAGAGATTAAAGTTATTTTCTAACTTTTGAAATCTCTGATTGGAATGCTTATTGGATTGATCAAGATTAAGGGTATGCATTTTCAAAGTGTCCTCATAATTGGAAGTATTATTGACCGGTGGGACAGGAGCAACATAGTTGTTCATGGGATCAACTGCTAAATCTCGGCTAGGATTGGACTGGTTATTCCTAGGGAATTGATTTTGAGGAATTATTGGTCCTTGATTTGGAGGTTGCCTATTGGAGTTACCTTGAAAACCAGACTGACCACTTATGTGTTGTGGAGGTAAATTTTGCCTCCATGAAAAATTAGGATGGTTTCTAGTATTGGGATGGTAACTTTGGCTAAATGTATTAGACAATGGTCTCCTAAAGGTATTGAAAACACAAACTTGCGTATCCGAAGGTTCAGATGTACAAGAGACCAGACATTCCTCTGGTGGATGGGATAAACTAGAACAAACATTGCATTATGTAGGGGTAGATATTAGGGCAAATGCATCAAACGTTTTGCCTAAGTCTTTCACTCCCTCAACAAGACTTTTCATCACAGACTTTAACTCATTTTCAGGTTTGATGTCAAAAAAACCAGATGTTCTATTCATTTGATCATTCCTAGAAAATTCATTATCATTTTGGTTCCAATTCCAATTTTGGGCATTTTCAGCTAGTTCCTCCACAAATATATATGCTTGGTCAAGGGTTTGGACATTGAACTTTCCTTGGTGCATTGACTCAATCATGGTTCGGTTCATAGGTGAAAGTCCCTTATAGAAGAAATGAACTAGTTGTGTTTTATCAAAGCCATGGTGTGGGCATTTGAGTAGCAAGTCATGAAATCGGTCCCAAATTTGATGGAATTGTTCCTCAATTTTCCCTCTAAAAGTACTAATGGCATCTCTCATTGATTTGGTCTTTTGCATGGGATAAAACTTACTCATGAATTTCCTTGCAAGTTCATCCCATGATTGAATGGAGTTGAGTGGAATGAAATTTAGCCATGATGCAACTCTATCTTCTAAGGACGGGGGGAAAAGACGCAGTTTGACACCCTCTTCGTTCAAATTTTGATTTTTGAATGTGTTGCATATTGTTAAAAACTTCCCTGAATGGATATAGGGTTGTTCGCTTTCAAGTACATGAAATTTTGGCAACATATTGATTGTGGCGGGTCTAATCTCAAACTGGGGTGCATCATTCTTAGGTAGAACAATGCAATTGGGTGAGTTGGCTGTTATTGGAGCAAAATAGTCATTAAGAGTTCTCGGTGCAGCCATTGATAAATTATTGGTGGTTGACAGATTTAACAAGGTAGTTGATTTTTGTTCTAAATCAAAGAGTGAGAGATCACTAGGAAACCTAACTAAACACTTGTTAACTCGTAATCACTGGGGCATAAAGAAAAATAAACCTAAAAAGGCTAGATGATGGGAAAATCACACCAAAAATTTTGGCTTTGTTATCTTGAGCTTAAATTCAAGGGTGGTGAATTTTTAAATCTAATATTGTAGAGAATTAATAGGATGGTGTCCAAATTAATTCTCACCTAATTAGACAGCTCCTACTCTATTTCAGATTAAGTCGATAGATTACCAGTTAAGGATCATCAAACTAACAACGGAGTAGTTCCCAGGAAAGTGTGGCGAGGCACGTGGCCTGCTTAATGGCGCGTCAACCAGCTTCCTTCCTAGAAGGCCTATGAGCGCGTAATCCTAAATTGGATTATTGCTAATGAATTTTAAAATTAGGCTCATGGTTTAACAAATGTAAGGATTTTTGTGATTTGTGGGCTACGGAAACGGGTGATGAAATCCCGACCGTATCTTTTGGGAATTTTGCCCTTAAGTATCTTATGCAAAATGCTAATTAAAATATGCACAAACAAGAGAAATTTTTTTTTAAAAAAAAAAAAAAATGGGAGCTTAGGGGAATTTCTAATGTTATTCTATCCTAGAATTCGCATGCAAAATTTGTGTCTAGAAAAAACAAAAAAAAACAAAATAAAATAGAAATAAACTAAGTACAAAGGATGGGAACTTAGGATAATTTCTAATGTTATTCTATCATATAATTCGCATGCAAAATTTTCACCTAATCTAGGGAAAAAATAACAAGGGTTTACAGATATGGAACCTGACTGACGAACCGGTACAGTACCTCCTGCAAAATAAAAACAAATAAACAACAAAAATAAACAAGTAAGTAAATAAATAAATAATGAAAACAAAAATGAGTGAATAAAAAAATAATAATTAAACAATTATACTAATCTGTTTTTTTTAATTTTTTATTATATATATTTTTATTTGTACCTTAATATTAGAATGTTAGAAAATGGGTTAAATAATGATAGATGACTACTAGTATTAGACCACAATTACAAGCCACTGAACTTGTAATTTCGGTTTTTTTTTAACAAAAAACTTCAATAACCTACTGTTGGAATACTGTAGTATTTTTTTCAATTTTTTATTTATATTTTTTTTTTTTTACAAAAAACTTCAATAACCTACTGTTGGAATACTGCAATTTTTTTTTTTTTTAAAACTCAAATATGGTCACTGCTAGAGTAAACTGCAATTGTGTTTTTTTTTTCCAAAAATTAACAAAAATCACACAATAGAGAAAAATTAAAATAAAGGAGGGATAAAAAGGTAGGGTGGGTTCCCAAAACCTTGTAGTCTCGAATCTTTGACTCCAAATTCAATGTTGAAGCGGCAACGGCGCCATTTGACGGTTGATGATTTGTTGATATTTGTCGTTGCTTCACCAAACTCCGGTGAACAAAATTTATAATACCTACTAATACTTCACTTAAAATAGTATAGCAATAAGTATGGTCGAACCACTCTCAACTTAGAACTCAGTTTGAGACTCGGATCCAAAACTTTAATTTTCGAGAATAAAAATAAATTAGTTAAAAATAATTCTTGAATTTTTTAATAGTAAATTAAAATAACTAGATAATTATCAAATGGTGGAAGAAATCTCAAGGGAAGAGAATCCACCACCCGGGTCTATATAAATAATATTATACATTTCTATTACAAATTCTCCTCCAACCTATTAAACATAAACATAGATATTGGTAGGCATTCCCCGTATTTCCATTAATTAGTAATCACGGAAAATCCTCCCTCTAATGTTTTGGTTTAAAAATAAATAAATAAAAATAGTGATAGGCATTCCCCGTATTTCCATTGATTGGTAATCACGGAGAATCCTTCCTCCATTTTCAACCTATATTGTAGGTTTTGTCACTTGAAAGAATTAAAATAAAATTATGTATATCTTACCCAAGGTGACTTCATCACTCCCTTGAGAAGATGTTTAAGCTAGCATAATTATAGAGAAATAAAACATGATGATAAAAGAATTTTTCATTAACTAAGAAAAAGATTACAACAAAATAAAAACTTGATACAAGACTAAATTCTCTCTACAATTTCTCACTCTCTACCGTCTAACTCCATACAATTTCCAACTACTCTCCTCTTTATAGAGAAAATTGGAATAAAATGACATCTTGTAAAGTGAAGTTAGATCTACTTTTCTTTTCTTTTTCTTTGAATATTGATGCTTTCCAAGTCATTTTCTTCTTTCTTCATGTGCATTATATTCTTCATCTTCTATCTATGTGCATTCATTTCTCACTTTAATACATTTTCTTCATCTTTTCCAATTCATACCTATAAGAAATAAAAAGAAATATATAAGAACATCGGGTCAATTGGAAGATCCGAGCGGCACAGAGTAACGGCATTCGGATGCGGCGGCCACGACTGTCGACTTGGTTGTGGCGGTCCTTTGTTGATGGAACGGCGATGGAGGTGCTGAATGGGGGTGGCAGTTGATGAATAGTGGAAAAGGCTGAATGAGAACTAGAAGGAGATGTTGATGGGATGGATGGTGAAATGTACAGAGTTTGTGAAGAAGAATAGTAAATATTTTGCTGCAATCGTTGGTGGTGGTCGTGGAGGGGTTGTGAAGTGGCGGCGGCGGTTGTGTTTGGTTTATTGATCGGAGAATTTGTTAAATCCATGTGTTGGGGATGGGGTTTATTCCTCAATTGCTGATGTTTTGTGCGTTAAAGCTGATTTGGTTTCTGATTCAAGGTTGCGTTCAGGCCATGGAGAACGGAGAGAGAGTGAGAGAGAGTAGATAGATTTCAAGTTTGGGCGATGAAGAAAACCCAACAGCCAAGTCAACTTAATTTCCACTCAAGTCAACACCAACACATCCATTCATTTTTCGCCTACATATTTACGAACAAAAATTGTCTCCAGACATAGTCTCACTGGAGACGTACGATTCGGGCTCCACTGGGTGAAAAAATGGGATTTACTACATGGGCATTATTGTAACTTCAGAAATTTATATAATATACATATATTTATGTATATATCTCTGAATATATATATACCCATTCGGAGAGGTTTGAAAAAGACGAAAGTTGAGCCCTAAATTTTTTAATCCACAAAATTTTGAATCCTCCCCCAATATTTTCGCGATTCCCTCCAAATTCTTTCCCATCTTTTCTTTATTTCCATTTCAAAAGAACAAAACTATGATTTATCATAATATTTTTATATATTTTCAGAGAGAGAGCAACATCTATTTGGGTTTGGAAAGAAGAGAGAGAGTGGAAAACAAAGAGAATGAAGAGCATATTTTCATAAAGACCACCAGTGTTGGAAGATCTTGAAAAATGTATGGCTACGTTAAATTCTAATTCAAATTAATTTTGTATAATATAATCAAATATTAGTTTGTATCTTTGAAACTCTTGGTGATTTAGGTTTTGATTGTTAATCTCTGTTTGTGTGGAAATAAATGTTATAAGATGATTTTTTCACATAAATTGTATAAACAAATATTGATAGTATGTCCTTTGCCAAAAGACTCACTAAACCCCTGTTTGTTTCCCTATTTCGCTTCTAGAGTTTGTAGCGGAAGAATGAAGAAAAATTGTAAGGTCAATTTTGTTTCTTTTGTGATATAACTTTTGTTATTAGTTATTCTCATCTTTACTGCTATAGATGGTTCTAGGGCTCATAAGCCCCTGTTTGTTTAACTTCGCTTCTTGTTGATTTCTAGATCAGATTTCACATTTTAGTTGTCAGTTGGTGGATTTCACGTGTTAATATATACGATAATATATAGATGGCAAAACGATAATAGAGGGATTATGGCCTTTTGTATATAACCAACAATTATCCTGTATGAGTATTTTTTTATTTTTCATATAAATTTTTTTGTTCATTTACATAAATCTAAATTTGTTTATCTTGTTTTTGTTTCTTGAATTTGATTTTTTTTTTTAAATCTTTTGAGATAGATTTTACATCTTATTTATTGGCTTTTATGTTGTCGTTTTGTATGGGTAATTAGAAATTGTAGATAATGGGAAAAATTGAGTATGGGTATTTGAGATGATGAATAACTCGTCTTGTTTCTATATTTTTTTTTGGTTTATTGATTTTAACAACCAAAGAAGTATGAAGAATTTTTTGCTTGATTTTATTTTTATTTTTTTCCTAAAAAGCTCTAAGGATGGATGAACTTTTTTCTTCACTTGCTTCCTATTTGAGGTTCGAAAAAATTATGGAAAATGACATAAAATTGAGTTTTTCATTTTGGATTTGAGATGATGAATAAATCGCCTTGTTTCCTGTAATTTTGGATGATAATATTTAACAATCAAACAAGCCTGAGAATTTTCTTACTTTCGATTTTTCTTCTAGGAGTTTTAAAGATGGATTTGCAATCTTTCTTATTTGCTTCAAAATTATTCAAAGTTCTTGTGGTGATCTTTTGTTCCTTATTTTTTTCTTCAACTGGTTGAATTTAGTATTATTCAAACCATGGTGCTATGCTTTAGTCTTGCAAATGACAAGCGCCCCTATGCTCGGTTACATCAATACACTACCAGGAAGAGGGAATGACAGAGCTTTTCAAAAATAGTTGAAAATATAGTCATTTTTTTGTAAGAAGCACACGGGGTTCATTTATTTGGGTTGACATGTCTTTGTTTTTCAATTTTAATTTTGATTTTTATAGATTTATACATCATCCGATTAATATATATTCATCCATTTTTATCTTATGTGTGGGTGAGGTGGGTGTGTGACATTAATGCATTTTAGGCTTGTTTAAAAGAGCAAATTCTAATCATGCCTTGGTACAGAATTGGGAGTTACCTCATTCATTCATGGCTATTTGATTGTTGTGGTTTTAGGGATGGATTAGTGAGACTTCTTGGTTTATTTAGCTATTGTGATGTTGTTGGTGTTTTTTTATCTTGCTTTAGATTAAGGTGTACTCTCTGTATTGCCATGAGTCTGTGTGCTGTTTTGGATTCTAACATGCATGGTGTGCTTTGAAAATATGCATTGTTATTATGAGCATCGGGTTGCTTATTTCTAATGCTAGAAGGTTGAAAGGGGTTGCAAGCTGGTGTGATGGTGTTACAGTTGTTTGTCTTTGGCCTCTATGTTGGGGCAGTGCTACCTGTTTGGGACAAGTGGAATTCGCTGGTGGCGAAGATGAATTACTGATGGATGTCGGCGAACTGATGCCTAAGGGCGTCTTCGGAGGCATTCCGAGTATGCAAAAAGCGAAACAAGCCACTTCTGAATTCAGCAAGGTTGTTGACAAGTATATACGTACATATATATATATATATATATATATATATATATATATATATATATATATATATCTCCCCAATTTCATCATTCTTGATTGCATTATATCTGGCATAAATTACAATAGTATTACATAATTGATATCATTAATGATTAATCAAGAATAACTGATTTATTTAATTAGTCTGGTATATTTTGAATCGCATTTTGGATTAGATATGGAATCAATTTAAATTTGGAATACCCCTTTCCCTATAGAAAGTTGGAAATTGGGAGAATTTAGATAGTTCTTGGTAGAATTTTGATTGTTCTTGGCAGAATTTTGGGTTCAATGTTAAACTTATGTGTTTGTTTGTGTTCCCAAGATGTCTTCATGTTCGTGTCATTGAGATTTGCTTTTGTAGATCAGTTATAAATTTAGACTAACAAATGAAAGGATAAAGAAATCTTTAAAGACTTTTATTTTTGTGGTTGTTGATGGAGTTTTGTTGCTTTAATAGATACTGATTTTATATGATATCTGAAAACCAATCTATGCCTTATTATGCATAGATTTAGGGCTTGTTAATTTAGATTAGTTTGGGTGCCACTAATGGGTTTACATATACTATGAATGTCTAATAATAAAAATAAATTTAATCGAAAGCACCTCTTGTTTGGATATATAATTCTTTTTTTTTTGTTTAGCTATGAGGAAGGATTTTTTTCTCTTTGAATTGTTGATGCAACTTAATTTGGAAGCTCTTTTTTTTCAATCCTCTTGCAGGGCCTATAAATGTTTTTTTTTTATGAAATTAGTTTGTGCAAGTGATGTTAAATAAATAGACAGATACATCAGAACTCCACAATGGAGTATGATGATTTGTCTTGGGAATCTCTCTAATGCACAACATTATCATAATTGGTTGAATGATTTTTAGGTTTTGATTGCTTATGTAGTTAAAATAGTTTTTGTTTATTGAGGAATTTAATCTGATTTCAGTTTAGCCTGTCTCATTGAAGGTTTATATTTGTTCATAATTCAGGTAATCTTATTTAAATATATTCTTTGCTTCTTTGGGTATGATAAAGGGTACTTACAGATTTGTTTGTCTGCTGAAGAATATGATGGTTGTGGATGTCCTAAGAAGAAATTCAGGATAAACATATAGGATTTATACTCTTTCCCTCAGCTGTGGGTGAAGTAATGAAAAAGATAATCAGGTTCCATGATGCATCCTATATGTTATTTTCCAGGATAAAATTTGATTAATTAAACTAGCAAATTAGAGTAGTAACAAGTGTTAACTAGAAGTTAGGAGAAAAACTCTAGAGTTTAAAAGGTGAAACATAACCTGAATTGTTTTTTCTTTCCCCTGCTTGTAAAAGTAGATACACATGTAGTGATGTATTAATAATCAATTCTCAAGAATACCAGAAAGCGAGATTGTTGTTTTAGCAAGAATGGTAAAAGCTGAAGAACCTATTCTTGGAGATATTGATAAGGAAATTAGGCACGATCCAATTAAGAGAATCTTTAGAGCACAAACCCAAGGGTTAGCCAGAAATGAAAGAATATGGAAATCCAGAAGCATTGCATTAAAGATATATACATATTTGTATACCCATCTTTACTCTCTGGATTTGTAATTAATAAAAAACAGCTTTGAATGCAAATACAAATTACCCTTGTTCATAAATAGGACAGAGAATGACCTCTTATTTGGCCTCATTTATCTTCTCAACTTCAATTCTCTGTCTTGTCCAAAATAAGTACAGGGATAAAATTGCATTAATCATTTATATGCTTTGAAATTGTTTATTTGCCCACTTTGCTTATCTAAGGTGAGCATAATTATGATAACAATTTTTATTTTGTTATTTTTTCTTGTAGGTTTTGACTTGGGCATGAGAAGGACTTGGGCATTTATTTTCTTATTAATTTTTGTAATAGTGAATCATATAAAGACATTTAAAAAATATATATTATTTTCTTGTAATGAATTAGTTTAATGCTAAATAAGTTTTTTTTTTGTGTAATATCTATGTATATGTTGAGAGCTATTTTTTTGTACATCACTAGCTGAATAATGTAATGCAATAAATTGTGACAGGTATAAAACCAATTTCTTAACAATTTAAGTAGAGCTCTGTAAATTTTTTTTCAAAATTAATATGACACTATCATGTAAAAAATATATAATAAAAATATTTAAAAAAATTAATCAAGCATTCCATATAGAAATTGGAAATTTACTTTAACAAATGTTTAATTGAAAATTTTCATTTTTTTAAGGTTATTACAACATAAAAAATATATGCAATATTTTTACACCAAATTAAAAACTTCTGACCAAACCACTTTATCAAACATGTTCTAGTTCCAAAAATTTTGGACCCAGACTGTTTGCTAAACAAGGTCTGGTTCTAATTTTCTCAGACTGAGACCATCATACCAGACCGCTTACCAAACAGACTTTCAGATCAGCGATCGGACCAACCGGACTTTGAAATTAGTGAATAAATGGTGTTTATCATATATGACCTCCTGTAATAACCATTATAATATAATATAGTACGAGTAAAATAATTGTTAGTCTAATAATGTCACGCCCCAAATTTCCTAGGACTCCGAAACCCGAGCCTAAGAGATAAGGGAGTGAATGCGGAAAGAAAAGAAATGAGAACAAATGACCTTCAGTAAATAAACACCCACAAAAGGGTAAAAATGTCATTTCACTCCTACAATATGACAAGAAGACCTCTCGGAATCGAAATAGAAGCAAAACAACACAAACGGTACCTTAAACGGACTGTTTAAGCATTCGTGCCCACCCAAGGGTAAAATGGTCATCACAAGGATAAAGTAGTGATTTAAAAGTATAAATATAATATTTGGACCTAAAAGAAGTTATAGGAACAAACGGAACTGAATTTGAAGGTACGAAACAGAAACTACAACATTTTTAAGAAATCGGTCGTCGTGAGGTATCAAGGCTCAAAACGTACCACCACATTAAAACGACCATTGCGCCCTCAAATCTGACTTAAATGGAGCGATTCAAAATCCTAACATCAAGACCTTTAAGTCAGCTTTCTAAAAAGCTAAAGATCACCTCAATCCGACATCTGTAGCTCCAGATATGACCAAAAGAATGAAGGGGTGTCAAAACAGGATCGAATTAGAACATCCTGAGGAAAAGTCAGTCGACTGACAAGGGAAATCAGTCGACTGGTGGGACCATCAGTCGACCGACCAAAAACCATCAGTCGACTGACCTCTAGTAAATAGCAGTAAAACTCTCTGGTGAGGTCAGTCGACTGATGGTCCCACCAGTAGAATGATTTCCCCTGTCAGTCGACTGATTTCCCTTGTCAGTCAACTGACTTTTCCTCAGGGTGTTCTAATTCGATCCTGTTTCGACACTCCTTCATTCTTTTGGTCATATCTGGAGCTACAGATGTCGGATTGAGGTGATCTTTAGCTTTTTAGAAATCTGACTTAAAGCTCTTCATTTTAGGATTTTGAATCGCTCCATTTGAGTCATTTTTGAGGGTGCAATGGTCGTTTTAAAGTTGTGGTACGTTTTGAGCCTTGATACCTCACGACGACCGATTTCTTAAAAATGTTATAGTTTCCGTTTCGTACCTTCAAATTCGGTTCCGTTTGTTCCTATAACTTCTTTTAGGTCCAAATATTATATTTATACTTTTAAATCACTACTTTATCCTTGTGATGACCATTTTACCCTTGGGTGGGCACGAATGCTTAAACGGTCCGTTTAAGGTACCGTTTGTGTTGTTTTGCTTCTATTTTGATTTCGAGAGGTCTTCTTGTCATATTGTAGGAGTGAAATGACATTGTTACCCTTTTGTGGGTATTTATTGACTGAAGGTCATTTGTTCTCATTTATTTTCTTTCCGCATTCACTCCCTTAGCTCTTAGACTCGGGTTTCGGAGTCCTAGGAAATTTGGGGCGTAACAACTTGGTATCAGAGCGTGTTCTTTCTCTATGGGACGACGGGCGAGGGCCGTTATCACTTTTCGCTTAGTGGCCATTAGATTTTGATTTGTCACCTAGTAGTGTCGGTGGTTTTATCGGGGCTGCATGTGCATATGTCGGCATGTTGGTATTGCGTTGTTGGGGTACCTTTGGGTTGGTAATGCGTTAATCCCTCCTTATTTTAGGGAGTTGGTTTAACTTATTGATGGTTCGGGATTTTCTCATCGTTTTCTTTAATACGCCTTAGCTTTTTCCTTGCTTATCTTTGGGACTAGTTTCTCTTCTCTTGATGATGTCCTGTTTATCTATGCACTACTGAGAAGTAGTGTATACTTGGCATGAGTGAGTTGTGGTTATGAGGTCGCGATTGCTCGACGGTTGTTATCATTTGGCTTTATTCCCTTTAGCGTAACGAGCTTCGACTTCATTTTAGGCATGGATTGGTATCAACCTTCCTTGTGTGAATTATTTATTTCCAATATTTGACTTGTTAGAGGAGTGTGACGTGCGTTTACTTTACGTATATCGTACTAGTGTGTTGGATGTTCGAAAGTAAGGTTCATATTTATGGGTTTAAACTTCTTCCTCGTGTTTCTCTTTCAGAGTCATGTCATCTGAAATGAATCCTATGCGAGTCGGGGAGCCAAGGAATGCAGCTCCAGTTGATGAGGTACAAACTGCGCGTCAACTGACAGCAGTGCTTAGGCAAACGACTAGAGCTCTCTGGGCGGTTGAGGATGCACTGGTTTCTCAGGGGGCGCAGAGCTCAGGAGTGCACATCGGGACACGGTTAGAATAGGGTTCTAGGAAGCGTTTGAGGAGGAGTGCTCGTATTGCTACAGTTCAGCAGCACTCACAATCGGTTTCATCTATTCCTTCATTTTCCAGTCGTCCTCTACGATGCTTTTTCTGTGGACAACTCGGGCACAGCCTGTCGACATGTCCTCATCGTCTGCCCATTCTTGCTGGACCTCCGAGACTACATTTTCGTTGTGGTCGAGTAGGCCATCGTTCTAAGGACTGTCCCTTCTTGCGTAGTCGGCAGTTGGTCAGGGTATCGCCTCTGAAACAGTCAACTCCTCCTGCACCGACTCTTTCTTTTCCTACTAGGGCTATCCAGGGGGAGGTGGTATGTTATCTGTGCCGTCAGCCAGGACACAAGAGGCTAGAGTGTCCATCCCGTCTTCAGAAGGTTAGCAGTAGTATGGGACATAAACGAGGTTGCTTTTATTGCGGACTGCAGGGCCACATCGCCAAGTATTGCCATTCAGTTGAGGCCCCTGTAGCCTTTTCTCCACAGTCGCCCTCTCAGAAAGTGAACCTTCAGGGTCGTGCCTCTTCTGGGCCGCCCAACTCCGGTTATGTTGTCTGATTGTTGTTACATGCCTCACCTTCATGCGAGGTAGTGTCTTTTACTCTTCCTTTGTGGTGGGATTATGTTTAATATAGATAATTCTTTTTCCCATGTTTCCATGTATCGCATGTTACTTGTTGCCTTACTAAGGTTATGTCCACTTTGAGTAAGTGGTGCGTCACGAGGGGTAACTACTTCATTACTTATTGGTGGTGTATAACCTAAGTCTTGGGTTTCCTTTTTTTGAACCGTTAACGGGCTTGATGGTTAGATATCTTGTGTAGGCATCATGAGGTGGATTTGCCCTATATGAGTTGTTGTGAATAGATGTTATCTCTTGTGGTATTTAATGTTGTTAATGAGTATCATTATATTGTTCGAGGTTGTTTTAATTGGAGTTGTGAGATATCTATATCCTTGTTGTCGATGGACTTGAGGTCTAAGAGTAGTGATTCTTTGTTGTAATTTGTAAGTTGTGTAACACTAAGAGATGTGTTTTATGTGCTTTGGAGTGATAATCGGTGATGAGAGAGTTGTGAATCATTATGTATGACTTGGAGATGGAAAGTACGATTTTGCATTTCCTTTAGTTTGTAAGTTGTGGACTTGTGTATAAGTCTTGATTAATTATTGAAAGTAGGAATGGTATTTGAGGAAACAATTATTAGTTATTAGGTTATGGTTAAAATCTTGAGGGTTGATGTGCGTTTAGGCTCACTTATTAGTGATGATTTTTATTAGGGATCTTGATATTGATTTTTTGGTGGTGTTGTAGCTAATAACTATTATGTAAGCTTTTAATCCAGGGAATATGATTTGACGATTCACTTGAAGCATGATTATTAGCTAGTATATGAGAGTGTTAATTATCAAAACATGAATTGAGGATTAGTTATGAGTCTGATTATCTATCACGAAGAGATTGCGGACTTGATAAATAGTTATTGGTGTTGTAGGGTTACGTTACGGTTAGAACATGAGTTTAGGCCTTCGTTGACCTAGAAAGCATGAAAATCGGAGATGTTTAGATTTTTGTGGATTGAGGTAAGAATTAGTGTGATCTCAGCGTAATGAATGTTAGTTAGTACATGATTGCGATTTCTATGAGAAAGGAATTGTGACTTGTAACCTTGAGGTTCATTAGTGGTTGATCACTAGAGTTCATGAGTTGGATGAGTGTAAGTTCCTCTGTCAACCTTTATGTGTCGGGTGTTGAGTGGTAGTGTGGGTATTGTAGTAATGAGTTACTGTGGTAGATTACCTTGGTCTTTCATGTCATCGACCCTGTCGGTGTCTTCACGTGAGTAGTGATTCTATCGCATTTCTTCTTTTCCTTCATCGCATACTTGGAGTACGGTTATTCTTGCTTCACGGTTGTGTTGTTGGGTCACTTCTACGGTCTTCCATAATGTATCTTGTTACGTGAGTTGAGGTTTATAGTACCTAGTGATGGTTACGTTATTTAACTATGTTTATGGTACGAGGAAAGTATAGGTTATTTCCATTGAGGCTAAGGACTTCGTCGATGTACGTTTGGATAGCCTATTGCTCTATTAATGGTTTCTTAGGGACATGTGACTTGTGTTACCTTTTTGAGGTGTGGTTTATGGTAAAACTATTGGATCATTTGATTTTAGAGTTGGGGACTTGACTTTGAAGAGCAATGAAATTTATGGACATTAGAGAATGAATTATCGGGTATGATATGTGATGTTCTATGGTAACATCTAAGTGGTATGGCTCTTTATAGGGATTATGTATAATGTATAAACTAGTGAATTGAATTGATGAATGATTATCGTTTAACCGGTAATTAAAGGATTTGATTGAGATATCTTCTTGGGAGACTTTTATATCTTATAGATTGGCGATTTTGAGTAATCGAGGTTTAATCATAGCTTATCCATGAGATTGTGGGTTGTAATAGAGATTTATTCATGATTTGACTTTGGAGATTCAAAGTGTAACTTTAGCATTATGGTATAAGGAGTATTAAATGAATTAGTTGAAAATTCGAGGTTCAAAATGATTGATTTAGGAAGGCAATGATATAATGATTATAGGATTGAAATGTGAAGGAATTGTTTGAGGTCATTATGTGTATATTATTGACGGTGATCGTGATTTTGGATCTAGTGCTTTTATGGTTGAGATAGTGAATTGAGTGCTATGGTTATAGGGCCAAGGAAAACCATTATTTCTTGAGGATTAGGTGCTTTGATCTATGACCTTAGCATATGTTTTCCTAGGAAGCGGATCCTTTTTGGTGCTCTTGAGGTTGAGGATTTGATCTTCCTTATTGAAGTTAATGTAGTACTCGAACTTGAGGTACGATCATTATGGTCATAAGAGTCTTGATAGTGCTTATTAGACTTTTCGTCATACCTTGAATTTGGACTTGGGATTAGTCCCTCTGTGTTTCTGAATGATTATAATGTGGTAGCCTACCGAGTGGGTTATCATAGGAGCTCAACGGGGTTCGCAGTGCTTGTTCCATGTTTTATCCTTCTCATGTGCGAGCCGAATCCATCACATGTCTTGAATATGATGGGTATCGTTGTTGTTGTGGGAGTGTCCTACGGAGAGCGAAGCGTTACGACTTTAGTTACTCGAGGGTGGGTTTTGGGAAGCAAAACCTTTCCGTTAGTAAAGGTCAAAGAAGTGATTTATGAATGCGAGTGTGAAGTACGGGAAAAATACCCGGACTTGTTTTCTACTTAGGTACGTCTTGATTTCGAGGATGAAATCTCCTAAGGTGTGGAGGTTGTAACGTCCGGTATTTTTACGTGCTAATTTGAAATTTTATTTATTTATTTATTTTATCTATTTATTTATTTTTCCCTATTTATTTATTAAACAATTATGTGCTTATGTACTTATGTGCCTAACATGTTTATATGCTTACGTGACAAATTGAAAATATTGAAATGTTGGGAAAAAAATAAATAAATGACCAAAGGGAAAATTAGTAAATTCACATGTATTGAGTTAGTGGGTTTTGTAGAGATTTAATTATTAAGTGTTGGGGAGATGATAAGTGGCAATATTGTAGTTGTGTAGAAGACTTGGACAAATTTGTAAATTTGGTTCATAATGGCAAGGGTTGTGAATAAGTGATAAATGGGTGGGTAGTTTGGACATTTCACCACTACCTTTAGTGTTGTCATCATTATAACCCTTGGATCAAAGCTATCCTGCCATCTTCATTCCTAGCCATTGGATTGGATTCTCTACACACCAACCCTATCTCTAACTCTATCATTGTCTTCATCTTCTCTCATTTCTCACCAAGAACACACTATTTTACAGACACAATTCTCTACACCCAAAAATTCGGCCACCTTGTTCTCCATACATTTTTGGCTTCAAGTCTTGCTCTCTCCAACTCTTCATGCTTGAAGGGTGAGCACTTGTGGTGGTCTATTGGTGTGGTGTTCTTGAGTTCATACTGGTAAGTTTTCTCTCCTTTTTCTAGGGTTTTGTTATAGTAAATCCTAACTTCCAAATTCTAGAAATTCATGTGCTAGTATTGAATTTTTGCTCTTCCATTGTTCATTCTTGTGGAAGGTTATGAATTGTCTCCAACCATCAAGTGAATTGGCTTGTGGTGAACTCTAATTTCGTTTGGGAAGAACTCATTGGTGAGTTCACAAATTTCTACTCCCTTGAATTATTTTCCATGAAACCTAGTTTAACCATTATTGGGTTTTTAGCCCTACTTTGAATTCTTGATTATAAACCGGTTGTTGCTACTAAAAACCATTTGTTAAAAATCCATGTTTGTTTTAATGTTGCTTGAAGGCTTAGAAGACCTTTGACTCAAGTTCTTGAAATCACCTCCTTGAAGCTCTCTTGGTCATTCTTGGCTCGGTTGTTGTTGGCGTCATTTGGACGGTTTGCTTGCACCCTTTTCCTCATTAGCTTTGCTTGGAAGTGAGGTAGGGGAAAAACGAGTTGCTTTAATTTTTGTACGAGGGTGTGTGCGTCTATGTATATATATGCCGTATATATATATATATATGCGAGTTGGGTCTTGACAAATTAGACGATGAACTAGGCCCCTTGAAAAACATGATTATGTGATTTTAATGGTTATTGTGGTTTATTGATCATAAATGTCATATTATGAGCATGTGGATAGTTTTGACATGATATATTGCCTAAAGAGAAAAAACATATAATATGATGGAGTATGGTTGATGATAAATCATATGTGAATATTGAGTACGTCATGTAGTGTCAAAGTCATGGTGTCGGAATATGAGGGTGGTGTAGTCATGTGTGGTTAGTCGGGTTCGGATCAAAGCAACAACTGGCCAGGAGGTATCACGCCTACGGAACTAAAAAGCCGGCAAATGTGAATTAGGAGTCCAGGTAGAGGCTATATTTTCTTGACTCAAGGGTAGTCATGGCGTACGGAGTTGCAACTTGGGCTCTCGTACAACCGCCTTCCCTGTTGAAGTAATAGAGAAAAAAATCACTTGGGAATGGTCGGTGCGGTATTCTACAATTACTTGTTGAGCTTGTATCCTCGAAAGTAATTGGACAGAGTATGTATCCGTTAACCTGAGTTGGGCGCCTTGTGTCTAGTGGGGTATGTTGAGTCATGGTGTATTTAGATTATTATATATATATGTGATTATGATGTTATTATGGAAGCATGCTATAATTATAGAAAAATTGTGTTGTGAGCATGTTGGGGAAACTTAATTGTGGGGTTCGATGGGGTTCCGGATTGGCGTGAGAGCCATGTGGAACAAAAGACTGGCCTAGGAGTAGTTGCATGTACCATGGGTGGGTTGTACCACTCGGACTACCGAGATTGAGGCGATAACGCTTCCTCTACTGGGCTAGTGAGCTCACCCCACGATATATATATTTTTTTCTGGTAATGATTCCCACTTGGGAGGCCCGTAGTCTTCCGGTAGAGACTCGGTGTTGGTTCCGTCCTTTTTGCGCATATGGAGGCGGAGTACTTTTGTAGAGCATTGATAGACATTGTATACATGTGCTTATTTTGTTTAGTGCTTCAATTTAGTTAGACCTATTCTTTTTCCGGCTAGTATGTTAGTCTGGTAGCTTGAATTGATGTACACCCTTGGAGCGCTATGCGCGGGGACCTTATTCTTTTGGAGCACTCCGGTGCTAGAAATGTAAAACTATGACTTGTTTCACCTTAGAGCACTTTAAATGTAATTATTGGACCTTTTTTTTGGAGTTGTGATTATGAAATAAATTATTTGCCATGAGTTGTAAGTATTAGGTGTTTGGCCGAAAACGGTGTTTTTCTAAGTTTTCAAACTAACCCTTTTCGATTTGAATGGAAAAAACCCATTTTTGCCCACCCCCGTAGCCGACAAAATTTCCTTGTTTTAGAAATGATCTCAAACTCACTTTACAAAGATTTTTAGTCTAAGAAACATGCGATATTTAAAACGGAGACCGGGGGCAAGACGGATAGCTTTAATAAACCTCCTAGAAAGGCTTTTGTTTAACCATTTTCAATTGATGAGTATAATTTGGGGTATGGACCTAACTAAGGGTATATTCAAGCATAGGTATGTATCCTTAGTTGTTACGGTGGTTTTCAAATCATTTTGGGCATTTTCGGGTTCGTCGGTCAACTGACACAACTCCGTCAGTCGACTGGCAAATAGCCGTAAAACTCTCTGGTGAGGTCAGTCGACTGATGGTTTTTGGTCGGTCGACTGATGGTCCCACCATTCGACTGATTTCCCTTGTCAATCGACTGACTTTTCCTCAGGGTGTTCTAATTCGATTCTGTTTCGACACCCTTTCATTCTTTTGGTCATATATGGAGCTACAGATGTCGGATTGAGGTGATCTTTAGCTTTTTAGAAATATGACTTAAAGATCTTGATGTTAGGATTTTGAATCACTTCATTTGAGTCCGTTTTGAGGGCGCAATGGTCGTTTTAAAGTGGTGGTACGTTTTGAGCCTCGACACCTCACGATGACCGATTTCTTAAAAATGTGGTAGTTTCGGTTTCGTACCTTCAAATTTGGTTCCGTTTGTTCCTATAACTTATTTTAGGTCCAAATATTGTATTTATACTTTTAAATCACTACTTTATCCTTGTGATGACCATTTTACCCTTGGGTGGGCACAAATGCTTAAACGGTCAATTTAAGGTACCGTTTGTGTTGTTTTGCTTCTATTTCGATTCCGAGAGGTCTTCTTGTCATATTGTAGGAGTGAAATGACATTTTTACCCTTTTGTGGGTGTTTATTGACTGAAGGTCATTTGTTCTCATTTCGTTTCTTTCCGCATTCACTCCCTTAACTCTTAGGCTCGGGTTTCGGAGTCCTAGGAAATTTGGGGCATGACAAATAAACTATATAGCTTTCTGTAATATCAATTATAATATTATCTAGTATGAGTAAAATAATTGTATAATGAACTTGCAATGAGGAATGTGGGGATTACCAATGTAATACACGCTTCTATATTTGATTGTGTATGTGAAAAAGTTTGTGGATTGGGAAACTTAGTACTGATTATACACTATTTCATAACAATACATGCATTTTAATACTCGTTTTGCAACTTGTAATGAGGAATGTGGGGATTATACACTATTTCATTACAAAATCCATTTATGTCATAAAATACTCGTACAAGGGTAAAATATACATAAAAAATCTCAAAGATGCTAAATAGATCACACGGGGTTAAAAGAAGGTAAACATAAACAATCGATACCTTAACCGAAACATCAGAACACCCTATGTTCAACCAAGGGTAAAATAGTCATTTCACGGGTAAAATAAAAAGTTCCAACTACAAACACAAAGTTTGGACCTAGAAAAAGTCATAGGAACAAACGGAACCAAAATCCAAGGTGTGAGGTGGAAACTACCACATTTTGTAATCGGCATTCCTACGTTTAAGGTCCGAAAATCTACCGTCAACTTCAATTGACCATTTATCACTAAAACATGACTCATATGAAGTGATTCAAAATCCTAAACACAAGAGCTTGAATTCAACTTTCTAAAACGCTAAAGAACACCTCCATCCGACACCCGTAGCTCGAGATATGACCGAAATACTGAATAGTAATAAAAAAGTGCGCGAGCTGTAGTCGATTACAAGAAACCTTGAGTCTACTACAAGGGTGCCTTTAGTCGACTGAACCAAGCAGGTAGTCGACTAAACCAGGCCGAAGCTAAGTAAAAACTATGCGGAAATGGAAATTTGAGGACTCAGTCGACTACCTAAAGCTCTAGTCGACTACTTAAACCTCTAGTCAACTATAAGAAGGCCTTTAATCAACTGAACCTAGCAAGAAGTCGACTAAACCATGCCGAAGCTAAGGGAAAATTGTGCTGAAATGGAATTTTGAGGGCTTAGTCGACTACCTTAAGCTCTAGTCGACTACAAAAGTCTGGAAAAAGGAAAAAAATGTCTCTAAACCATCTTGAACTCTTATGGAATATGGGGAACAACCTCAAAACTATTAAGATGCTAATACTATTTCCGAAACTCAAGAACTAAAGGGAAACAATTATTTTTGTCGAAATCTCTTACTTGAATTTTCGTAAAAGATATCCGTCTTGACTCCGGTCTTCGTTTTTAGTAGAACACCGACTTTAAAATCTCAATTTCTTAACACAGTTTTAGTCGGGTTTACGGGATAGGTGAAAACGGGTTTTTCCATCCAAAACAAAAATGATTGGTTTGAAAGCCTAGAAAAATATCATTTTCGGCCAAACACCTAATAATCATATTTCAAGGCAAATAATTTATTTCACACTCACAACTCTAAATAAATGAATTCAATATTGTCATTATAGTGCCCTAAGGCTAAACACGTTATAGATTGTTCAAAATACATATTTCCACGATTCGGCACCGAAGTGCCCTAAAAGAATATAATCCCCGCACATAGCGCTCCAAGGGATGTACATCGGTAATAACACTTCGGCTAACATGCTAGCCGGTTTAAAATAAAATAGTTTTTCACATTCGACTTACATGGACAAAAGGAACATTTAGATACATGTTTATCAACTAAATGTCCAACAAAATATAATTAAGGTTCGCCACCCCTGCAACAAAAGGCGAATATATTGTCACACGTCCATGGAGAGACTACGGAACTCTTCCAACGGAATCATCACCTGAAAATTTATAAGGCGTGGGGTGAGTTCAGTAGCCCAGTAAAAGAAGCGTCATTGCCTTAAACTCCGTAGTCCGAATGGTTCAACCCAACCAAGGTTCATGCCACTAACCCTCTATAAATCTTATGTTCAAAGGTTCTTCAAATTCCAACCCAGTGATGATGTTCTTGAAGAAGAACCAATGAAGAAGAAATGAACGAGAGAAGAAGAAGCAAGAGCTCTTGGAGTTGTCTTGGATATTATGATAATGGAAGAGAAATAAATACACACAAGTGTATATATACAAAACCCTTAAGAGACTTTCAAATCAAATGGTGGAAATTAAAACTAGGAAAGGTGAGAGAGCAATCCAAAGGCCACAACTTAGTCTTGACAATGGAAGACCAAAATTTAATGCATTAATGCATTTGTGTGTCATCAAAACAAGGCCTTATGATCCAAGGGCTAATATCAAAGATGGGAGAAGAAGATCAAGGGCTAGAAATGAGACACCACTCTAAAACTGTAAAATGACCAATATTTTCCCAACTTACCAAAACATCACTCATGCCCTAATTTCTACATTTTCCACTAATTGCTCAAAATATGAAATTACTCATTTATCCATCGGCTATTTCGTTCCTGAAATCATTTTCAAAAAAATTCATTATTCTCAAAATGAAAATACAACATGCAAGTCATGCTAAAACATATAAACACATTAAGCACATAATCACATAAGCACTTAATTGTTTAAATAAATTTTTTAATTAACACGTAAAAATACCGGACGTTACAACCATTGATAGTCTATTTGGCACTTTATTTGATTGTGTTTGTGAATAACCCCAAAGGGATTTGGAAACTTGGTATCGACCTTAACCCCAAATTTCGTCAAAAAAATAATGTTTCTTCATTTTGTATCTAAATTGGTTACTATAATATCATATATGATATCCTGTAATAACCATTATAATATACTCTAGTACAAGTAAAATAATTGTTAGTGTAATAAACTATATAGTTTTCTGTAATACCCATTACAATATAGTATAGAATAAGTAAAACGATTATAACAATGAACTTGCAATGAGGAATGTGGGGATTACCAATGCAAGACACGCTTCTATATTTGATTGTGTGTGTGAAAAAACTTGTGGATTGGGAAACTTAGTATCGATTATACACCATTTCATAACAATACATGCACTTTATTATTCGTTTTGCAACTTGTAATGAGGAATGTGGGGATTACCATTGATAGTCTATCTGGCACTTTATTTGATTGTTTTTGTGAATAACCCCGAAGTGATTGGGAAACTTGATATCGACCTTAATCACAAAATCCGTTAAAAGTTTATTACACTAGTCATTGTTTTTCTTGTACTACAGTATACGGTAATCTTTATTACAGAAATGCATATTTCATATTACAGATCTCAATTCTAAACCCTAAGTGAAAAAACATAATTATTTTCCTCTTCATTTGGGGTTAGGGCCTATATCAAGTTTCCTGAACCCTTCGGTCCTATTCGCAAACACGGTAACCATCCCGCCATAATTGATTACAAATTACATGACCATACTAAAAATCCACTTGTATTCAAAACAAGTGGTGTACAAAGGGTACCAAGTTTCATAACCCGCGAAGATGATTCGAAAGTTATATCAATGAAAACCCCATTTATAGGAGTGGAACTTGCATTAGCCATCCCCATAATTACGAATATATCGTTCATTCTGAAATTTCTTAACTCATATTGGAGAATCGTATCCATGTACTACAACATCCGTTACCGTTTAATACACTAGTCATTGGTATTCTTGTATTACAGTATATGGTAATCTTTATTACAGAAATGCATATTTCATATTACAGACCCCAATTCTAACCCGTAAGCGAAAAAACACAATTATTTTTTGCTTCATTTGGGGTTAGGACCTGTATCAAATTTCCCGAACCCTTCGGTCCTATTCGCAAACACGGTTACCATCCTGCCATAATTGATTACAAGTGACATGAGCATACTAAAAATCCACTTATATTCAAAACAAGTGGTGTACAAAGGGTACCATGTTTCATAACCCCCGAAGATGATTCGAAAGTTATATCAATGAAAACCCCTTTTATAGAAGTGGGACTTGCATTGGCCATCCCCATAATTATGAATATATCATTCATTCTGAAATTTGTTAACTCATACTACATAATCGTATCCATGTACTATAAAATCCATTACCATTTATTACACTAGTCATTGGTTTTCTTGTATTACAGTATATGGTAATCTTTATTACAGAAATGCATATTTCATATTATAGACCCCAATTCTAACCCCTAAGCGGAAAAAATAATTATTTTTTGCTTCATTTGGGTTTAGGGCCTGTATCAAGTTTCCTGAACCCTTTGGTCCTATTTGCAAACATGGTGACCATCCCGTCATAATTGATTACAAGTTACATGACCATACTAAAAATCCACTTGTATTCAAAACAAGTGGCGTACAAAGGGTACCACGTTTCATAACCCACGATGATGATTCGAAAGTTATATCAATGAAAACCCCATTTATAGGAGTGGGACTTGCATTGGCCATCCCCATAATTATGAATACATCGTTCATTCTAAAATTTGTTAACTCATACTGAAGAATCGTATCCATGTACTACAAAATCCGTTACCGTTTATTACACTAGTCATTGGTTTTCTTGTATTACAGTATATAGTAATCTTTATTACTGAAATGCATATTTGATATTACAGACCCCAATTCTAACCCCTAAGCGAAAAAACAGAATTATTTCTTACTTCATCTGGGGTTAGGGTCTGTATCAAGTTTTCCAAACCCTTCAGTTCTATTCGCAAACACGGTGACCATCCCGCCAAAATTGATTACAAGTTACATGAACATACTAAAAATCCACTTGTATTCAAAACAAGTGGTGTACAAAGGGTACCATGTTTCATAACCCACGAAGATGATTCGAAATTTATATCAATAAAAACTCCATTTATAGGAGTTGTTACACCCCAAATTTCCTAGGACTCCAAAACCCGAGCCTAAAAGCTAAGAGAGTGAATGTTGAAGAAATAAAAATTAAATATAATCCATTTAAGTCGTAAAATACCCGTACAAGGGTAAAATATACATAAAACATCTCAAATATTCTAAATAGATCACACGGGATCAAAAGAAGGTAAACCGAAACAATTGATACCTTAACCGAAACATCAGAACACCATATGTTCAACCAAGGGTAAAATGGTCATTTCAAGGGTAAAATAGAAATTTCCAACTAAAAACACAAATGTTGGACCTAGCACAAGCCATAGGAACAAACGGAACCAAAATCCAAGGTGTGAGATGGAAACTACCACATTTTGGAATCGGCATTCCTACGTTTAAGGTACGAAAATCTACCGTCAACTTCAATTGACCATTTATCACTAAACAATGACTCATATGAAGTGATTCAAAATCCTAAACACAAGATCCTGAAGTTAGATTTCTAAAAAGCTAAAGAACACCACCATCGGACATCCGTAGCGCGAGATATGACCGAAATACTGAACAGTGGTCGAAAAGTGCACGAGTTGTAGTCGACTACAAGAAACCTTTAGTAGACTACAAGGGGGCATTTAGTCGACTGAACCTAGCAGGTAATCGACTAAACCAGGTCGAAGCTAAGAAAAAACTGTGCGGAAATGGAAATTTGAGGACTTAGTCTACTACCTAAAGCTCTAGTCGACTACTTAAAGCTCTAGTCGAGTATAAAAAGGCCTTTAGTCGACTGAACCTAGCAAGAAGTCGACTAAACCATGCCGAAGCTAAGGGAAAATTGTGTTGAAATGGAATTTTGAGGGCTTAGTCGACGAACTTAAGCTCTAGTCGACTACAAGGGTCTGGAAAAAGGAAAAAATAAGTCTCTAAACCATCTTGAACTCTTATGGAATATGGGGAACAACCTCAAAACTATTAGGATGCTATTTCCGAAACTCAAGAACTAAAGGGAAATAATTATTTTTGTCGACATCTCTTACTTGAATTTTCTTAAAAGATATCCGTCTTGCCTCCGGTCTCCGTTTTTAGTAGAACACTGACTTTAAAATCTAAATTTCTTTTCAAACAACTTTATGTCGTTTCAAAACATAAATTTTTAGTCGGGTTTACGGGGATAGGCAAAAACGGGTTTTTTCATCCAAAATGAAAAGGATTGGTTTGAAAACCTAGAAAAAATGTCGTTTTTGGCCAAACACCTAATAATCATATTTCAAGGCAAATAATTCATTTCACACTCACAACTCCAAATAAAAGAATTCAATATTGTCATTATAGCGCCCTAAGGAGAAACATGTTATAGTTTGTTCAAAATACATGTTTCCACGATTCGGCACCGAAGTGTCCCAAAAGAATATAATCCCTGCGCATAGCACTCCAAGGGATGTACATCGATAATAACACCTCGGTTAAAATCTAGCCGGATTAAAATAAAATAGTTTTTCACATTCGACTTACATGGACAAAAGGAACATTTAGATACATGTTTATCAACTAAATGTCCAACAAAATATAAGTAAGGTTCATCACCCCTGTAACAAAACGGCGAATATATTGCCACACGTCCATGGAGAGACTACGAAACTCTCCCAACGGAATCATCACCTATAGTACAGATATATTATGTTGCGGTACAAGGGTAATAGTTAAGATCAAACAACTATATCTATTAAACAAAATTATTAGAAGAGTAATAGTTAATATCAAACAAAAATATTACCTGTGAGTTGTTGAATTAATCACAATAGAAGATGAAGATGGGAGACTTAAGGTTTCATCGAACCATCAAGCGCAATGGATGATGATCATGATCTTGTGGTTTCGTCAAACCAACTTGGGATGAACACTGCGACGAGCTCTGAAGAACACTCTAGAGATTTTAACAGCTTGGGTTCAAAATTTAGGGTTTTATTTTGTTTGCTTGTTAAGGTTTCGTTTGGTTTTTTTTTTTGGGAAAACAAATAGTTGAAATTAAATTCACTAAGGCCCTGTTTGGTAACTAGTTTGGTTTGGTTTGGTCCTGTCCTGTTCTAGTATGGTTGTTGATCTGAAAGACTGTTTGGTAAACGGTCTGGTATAATTATTTCGGTCTGACAAAACTGGAACTAGACCATGTTTCTAAAACTGGAATGGTCTGAAATTTTTAACTGGGTGTAAAAATATTGCATATATGTTTTTATGTTGTAATAACCTTAAATAAACGAAAATTTTCAACTAAACATTTGTTAAAGTAATTTTCCAATTTCTATATTGAATGTTTGATTAATCTTTTTAAAGGTTTATCATATTAATTTAGAGAAAAAAAATTGACAGAACTCCCCTTAAATTGTGAAGAAATTTATTTTATACTTGTCACAATTTATTGCATTGGTGAGCTTATTTAGCTAGTAAACTACAAAAAAACAGCTCTCAACATATACATAGATATTGCACCCAAAAAAAAACTTATTACAAAAATTAATAAGAAAATAGATGCCCAAGTTCTTCTCAGGCCCAAGTCAAAACCTACAAAATAAATAAATAAGTAAACAACAAAAGAAAAAATTGTTAGCATAATTATGCTCACCCTAGACAACCAAAGTGGGCAAATCAACAATTTCAAAGCATATAAATGATTAATGCAATTTTATCCCTGTACTTAATTTGGACAAGACAGAGAATTGAAGTTCAGAAGATAAATGAGGCTAAATAAGAGGTCATTTTCTATCCTATTTATGAACAAGGGTAATCTATATTTGCATTAATAGCTGTTTTTTATTAATTACAAATCAAGAGAGTAAAGATGGGTATACAAATTTGTATATATCTTTAGTGTAATGCTTGCTAAAACAACAATTTCGCTTTATGGTATTCTTGAGAAGTGATTTTTAATACATCACTACTTGTATAACTACTTTTACAAGCAGAGGAAAGAAAAAAATATAAATTCAAGTTATGTTTCACCTTTTAAACTCTAGAGTTCCTCTCCTAACTTCTAGTTAGCACTTGTTATTACTCTAATTTACTAGTTTCATCAATCAAATTTTATCCTGAATAAGAACATATATGATGCATCATGAAACCTGATTATGTTTTTCATTACTTCACCCATACCTGAGGGAAAAGAGTATAGATCCTATATGTTTATCCTGAATTTATTCTTAGGACATCCACAACCATCATGTCCTTCAGCAGCCAAACAAATTTGTAAGGTACCCTTTATCATACTCAAAGAAGCAAATAATATATTTAAACCATATTACCTGAATTATAAACAAATATAAACCTTCAATGAGACAAGCTAAACTAAAATCAGATTAAATTCCTTAATAAACAAAAAAATAGTTGAACTACATAAACAATCAAAACCTCAAAATCATTCAGCCAATTATGATAATGTTGTGCATCAGAGAGATTCCCAAGACAAATCATCATACTTCATTGTGGAGTTCTGATGTCTTTATCTATTTATTTAACATCACTTGCACAAACTAATATCATAAATAAAACATTTACAGGCCCTGTAAGATAACTAAAAAAAATGCTTCCAAATTAAGTTGCATCAAAAATTCAAAGAGCAAAAAATCCTTCTTCATAGCTAAACAAAAAAAAAAATAATCTAAAGAATTATAGATCCAAAAAAGAGGTGCCTCAGATTAAATTTATTTTCATTATTAGACATTCATAGTATATTTAAACCCATCATTGACACCCAAACTAATCTAAATTATCAGGCCCTAAATCTATGCATAATAAGGAATAGATTGGTTTTCAGATATCATGTAAAATCCGTATCTATTAAAGCAACAAAACTATGTCAACAATCACAAAAATAAAAGTGTTTAAAGATTTCTTTATCCTTTCAGTTGTACTGATCTACCAAGAAAATCCCAGTGACACCAACAGTTTAACATTGTGGCAACACAAACAAACATATAAGTTTAACATTAAAACCAAAATTCTGCCAAGAATAATCAAAATTCTACCAAGAACCATCTAAATTCTCCCAACTTCCAACTTTCTACAGGGAAATGGGTATTCCAAATTTAAATTGATTCTATATCTAATCCAAAATGCGATTCAAAATATATTAGACTAATGATATAAATCAATTGTTCTTGATTAATCATTAATGATATCAATTATGTAATACTATTGTGATTTATGCCAGATACGATGCAATCATAATTAACACAAATCTAAAATATTGCACAAGAATGATGAAATTGGGGAAATGTATATAAATACATATATATGTATGTATATACCTGTCAATAGCGTCACTTAGTTCAAAAGTGGATTGTTTCGCTTCCTGCATACTCGGAATGCCTCCGAAGATGACCCTAGGCATCGGTTCGCCGGCATCCATTAGCAAGTCATCTTCGCTGTCGGCGAATTCCCAGTCATCTTAAATAGGCTTCTACACCGAAGCGGCCACGACGTTGGACTTGCCATCATCAGTGGACGAAAGGATCGCCGATACAAGACGAGTAACTTTTTGCGTGGAGGCGGCGATTGGGTGTTCCGATGGCATCACCGAGTGGACGCAGGGAAGACCACTGTTGAGAGAGAGATAGAGAGTTTATAGAAAGAGGTGAGAGGAACCAGATTTGAAGTCAATGACATGAGTATTTTCAATCCTCTGCTCTACCAGCGACACGAACTAGGTTTGTAGAGAAAGGCGAGAGTGTATCTAGGGTTTGTAGAGAGAGAGAGGGTCTGTACAGAGAGGCAAGAGAAGGAAATATTTTGGGGTTTAGGGAGGTTTCGTTAGGGGGAAAAAATAACCATAAATTAAATTCACTAATTGCAAAATTTCGGATTCGTTTCGGAGAGCGGTGGGGAAAATGATTGTATATATTGAGATACAATATATATATATATGTATATATAGATTATAAATGGGACATATAGTAAAAGGTTGAACAATGCTGAGTAAAAAATCCATCCTTTGTTGACTTTAAGACTAGTGGCCCCCACAGGATGTGTGGCTCGATATTGGCCATTGGATGGTAATTGGAGAGGGCTTGTACAATAGACGAATTTTGTTCCATATTTACACCTGTATGGACGTGCGAAAATTCTTTAATCTAGAAAACCAATCCGATCCAATTTAGTCTAGACAGATTCAACCCGCTTATTACTATTAGATTGGACATATACTATTATCAGAATCGATTTTGATTTTGATTTTGATTTGGATTTTTAATAAAAATAATATTTAAGCCCTACTCATGAAGACAAGATTGAAGAAGAATAATGTCAATGGTATTTTTGTCCACCAATTAGGATTTGAGAGTTTTCATATGTAGGGTTACACAAAAAATCGTAGAACCGGTTCAAATCGAATCGAACAAATGCTTCGGTTCGGGTTATGAATTGGTTTGATTTCGTTCCGGTTTAAAAAATCGAAACCATTCAAATTTAGTTTAATTGCGATTTCAAACTATCTAAACCAAACCGAACTAAACCGCACCGATATATATATATATCTTAGTATGTTTATATATAACTCACTTATACAAAACAAATCTATTTAATAACAGGGTAAATTACAGTTACACCCCTTGAAGATATGATATATTATACATGCACCCCTTGTCGCTAGGATAATTATAGTTTTACCCCCTCTAATTGTGAAATGACTTACCTACCCATGACTATTTTGCACGGGCTTAAATATCTTTGCATCTAGTTGAGAATATTATAAACATTTCACCTCTGAAAAAAAGTGATGACTAGGAGGATTTTTGTTATAACTTACAAACTTGAGGGGTTTAGCTGTAATTATCCAAATAATAGGGGGTGCAAGTGTAATATATCATATTCGTCACACCCCAAACTTCCCGAGACTCCAACCCAGAGAATCAGCGAATCTCAAAGTGTGTCGTCAATGCGAGTAACCACTAGAATCATCAATAATCATGAAACAATAGAGAAATAATAATCGAATAATGAACTAAACAATGACATTTACTAGATAAATAGATAAATGTCGATACAAATGGTAATACATAGGGCATCTGGTGGTGTTGAACAAGATGCTAAGGTGCCCAAAGTAATGATACAAAGATGTATAGATACAATGAGAGGGATGTGCCAATAAGCTGACTCCTAAGGTATATTAGGACAATCCCATACAAAACATGGATAAAGATACAAGTGATAAGAAGCACAACAACCAAGCAAACGTCCCAATCCACCCAAGTTGTTGCCGCTTCGTACGCCGTCTTGCATCTACTAGGAACCTTCAGCTGAAAGTTTAGGTGGGGGGCGGGGGGTGCTAACCAAACCGTGTGTCTGCATTTATCCTAGGGCGGTTGGTTGTCTCACATGGCACTCACGTCAATCCGAGACCCCTATATAAATCCCATTAGGCCCCTACCATGCTCAAGTAAGCAAGACACATAGCACGCAACAAAGTCTCAAAACATAGTCACATATCAAAGACCTACATTCACAAAGTCTTCCTACATCGTCTTTGTGATACCCCATAATTTTCATGCATTGGTTGGCAAGGCCTAGACAGAAAACCAAAAGGCATCTACACTCGATAATAAACAAGCACATAATCAAAAGACATAATGAATAAGTAATTGAATCTCAAAAGATTAATTCTCATGAATAAATGAAGTAAGAAATCTAAATCCCCAAAGGGTACAACTCGGGAATCCATATCTACGGACCCCTAACCATAAATGAAAGCAAGAGTTTGAAAACAAAACTAATTTGAGTCCCTACACTAAACTGAAGTTAAAATGGAAGAATTCGCAAATGAGTGAGATAGGCTGTCAACCCTGTAGCTGGAAATGACGAGGACCTGAAATGATAACAATCGTGGGTCAAACCCACGAGCAAGTAGACTCTACATGATCCAAACAGAGTATCGATAATTATACCATATAACCCAACCATATATAAGAATGATATATAATTCCTATAACTTTAATTACCAGTCCTAAATAAATATCCTCAAAAACATAATAGGCAAAACAAATAAAGTACAACCGTAACTAAATCAAAAGTCAATAGACAAAACAAATAAATGCAACCATAATTAAATCACAATCAATTGGAAACTTAACCATGCATAATCATAACCATGTACCCAAGAACTTATCAATGTCGTGATAAGTCAATCATGTCATGGTACAGACGAGACTGCCTTAATAGTTAGCACATCGTGATTTCCTCCATTCATCGATCAATGAAATATATATATATATGTATGTATATAAATTAATTACTAATTGTGACATAAATAAAAGAATTTATAAATTTGTGTACAATAATATTTTTGGTAAGTAAACTCAACAATCCGTCAAGACTAATCTAGAAACAATATAAAATTAAATTTTTAAGCACAAGATTCATACATGTAATAACAAGAAAATAAAATCCAAATATACACACACATATTTACGTGAATATTTCAGTACACAAAAATGTTTGAATTCAAATATACACATAACTATACACTAATTCAAACCACAATATAATAAGCTTAATTTTGTGGTTGCATGCTTCTGTATCACTATATAAATATCTACAGATTTTTATATATATATCTATATATAATTATGTACAAAATTATAAATATGTATGTATATATACATGCACCGATACCCATACACACAAAGCTCCTCCATTGAATTCATTTAATTCTCTAATGTCATATTTGGTACGCAGGAATGGAATGGAATGGAATGCCCATCCATTCCATTCATTTGTTTGGCATGAAATTTTGAATAAAAAATATCATTTGCAAGAAATGAAAATTAATTTCCATTCCATTAGTAAATCTATGGAATGGTCATTCCATTCCTTAAGAAATAATGTTAAAACATAAAAGTACTAAAATAACCTTCTTACATTTTAAGTAAACAAACCAACCATTGCCGTCCACCACCATTGTCATTGCTCGTCACAACTATTCTTCATTACCTTTTACCATTTTGTTTTTGTAAAAAATTACAACATAATATTATTGTATTAAAGTTATATATTCATCACTAAAGGAACATTTTTGAAAATTTTGTTCCATGTTCATTTTATTTTTAATGTGCTTCATATTTACAACTAGATAATCAAATGAGAATAATTATTCCATTTCATTCTCATTATCATTACATTCTCACATTTATTCATGCATACCAAACATAGCCTAAAGGTCATCTAATATCCTAAATGGCATGCCCCATCATTATTATGCCAAAAGAAATCTGATGTTTCTTCAATCCAAACCATTGGTGGCGGGCCCCACTAGCGAAGCAATCTCATAAATTCACATAGGGTGCGTTTGGAAAGCCTGTTTTTTGTATTTGTTTTCTATCTTCAAATATAAAAACTGTTTTTGTATTTGTCTTTGTTTTTTTCAGCGAAAAACTAAAAACAAAAAAGCGTTTGGATGAAGGTGTTTTCACCACTTTTACTTGGTGAAAGTTGTATTTTATGAATTTGGTGTTTTCACTATTTTTACCACCTAAACAGTGAAAAAACTCAAAAAACAATTAAAAGTTGTATTTGGTGTTTTTACCACTTTTACACACTATTCACAGAAAACAGTTTTCTTGGGAAAAAAAAAGTGAACAGTAAACACGTTTGCCAAATGTATTTTTTTTTTTGAACTTGGTGAATAGTAAAAAAACAAAAACAGTTTTTCCGTATCCAAACAGGACCATAACAAAGTACTTTCATATGGCATCAATGACCTTTGCTCAATCTCCTATAGTTGACGTGTGAGCTATTATTAACATACAAAACTATATACATATATTCTTTTGCCTCACCATCAATCGCATCTATATATATAATCAATTTTTACATATATATATATATATACAGACATAGAATCCGAATTGAACTAGTATGTATAAACGAAAACAGTACACAAAAAATACAATATATATATATATATATATGGTTATATAGATTTTATGATTACAAGTACAAAAGAAAAGATAAGGCCAAGTAAGTTGCCTGATCCTAGAGTCGCAAATGGTATCGGTGTTTCTATTGCTCTCTTCCAAGTGTATATTATCCTAATCTGGTACAGAATATGATACAAGTCCCTTAGGGTTTATTTTTTATTATATATATATATATATATTAATAAAAATAAAACCCTCCAATGGGCCTAAAATAAATAACAACCCAATAATTTCTTAAATAATAGTCCATTGGACTTATAAGCCCAACCAAATAATTAATTTATAAATTAATTATTTATTAGTCTCAATTAAATTAAAATAATAGTAATTCATTAATTAAAACATATCCAATTTAATAATTATATCTTAATTTTTAAAAAAAGTGTTATTATAGTTTTTATTTCAAAATTCATGCTCGTCATGTATTCCTCCATTTGTTTGCATGGAGTTTTCAACTATGCCGCAAGTAAATTGTTTTGCACCGACAAAGGATCATCCCCTTCAAAGAAAAGAGCACCCACCAAGGTCTCTAACCAAGCAATATGTTCTACAGTGCTTCTGCAGCGTTTCCACCAGCCATTCTAAGCGACAACTGGGCTCTGAGACCAACTATCACAGGGGTCAATTTTCAATCACAAATTTCGCCCATGATAACACCAAATCAGACTTGCAAACTATCTCCTGATTTGGATCAGCCACACACACGTAATGCCTTGACATTGTACTAAGTTATGCATCACACACACACACAAGTATATATATAGAACAATATATAAAACACCCAAGAATTTACAGAAACCATAATAAATTGCTTCCAACCTTCACTATTGTAACACAAATAGTACAAGGATTATCTCACTTAGGCCACACTACAACATTATACAAGAATATTCAGTCACTCTCTCTGAATTTTTTATCTCCTATATAATTCCAAACATAGCCTATATAGGTAAAACACAAAACTGTCTATCTGATATGGATGATATCTCCATCCACCTAGGCTTCGTGTTGGCACCATTCAGAGGCTACCAACATTAATCATATAGTTGTTTTCTCAACTGCTAGGATGTTGTGGTATTCCCCTAGCATGTCTCTTTGGTGGTTGCATTTGATTGAGTGTCCAAACCTGCATCAAACTACCTTATCTGAACCAACCCTCATCCTAACTAGCCTTGTCTTGCCCAAGTCTCTTAGCCAAGTAGCCCCACCATGAGCCATCTTAATGTTAAGCATGTGCCAACAGTGCACAGTGCTTGCCTTTTGCTGAGCCAACGTCATTACCCCAGTCCTCTCATGCCTCTACACACATGAGAGTACATAAACTCGCCAAGCTTGACCCAATTATCTTCATCAGCTAGCATGCACCACACCATGTCGTGTCTTGGTCTCTCAATGCCTTGGCACATAGGCATGCACCGTGTCATGCTTATGCCTTTGTCCACAACTACATAGCTTGCATTTGTGTCACGCCTTTGCCCAAGGGCAAGTTGGCCTAACTAAAGCTTGGTGCACATATGGCTTGCCAATCCATGTGTGTTTCATGCACACGAGTGCATGTCAAGCTAAGACATCACCTTGCCTAAGGCAAGTTGGCACACTTGTGGGCATGTGCGTATAGCTTGCCAAGCTATGTGCATGTTAGTATGCATTGCCCACCGTGTCATTAGTGTCGAGCCACAATCACCAACCGTGCCACTGAACCATGTCAAAACATGTTAGCAAGCTTCCCCATACGTATCATAGGCAAGGCTTGCCAAGGCCTTTCTAGGTGGTTGGATGTCCATGGGAGTCAAGGACACACCCTTCCCTATATATGTAGAAAACACAATTAGCACTGTCACTAGAACAAATATCACCTATGTCCGAGGAATCATAATGACCTTTTTTAAAGTTCCCGAACTTCGAATCAGGATTTTCATTCACAAATCATCTTCTTAGGTCACAAGAATGATTCAATTTAATTCCTACATTTTCCAACAATCCAAGCCTGACTTCCAAAATTGGACTTATTTACGAAACTGTCACTGTGCCATCCTCCATGTCACTTTGGCATGCCTTAACACACTTCGGGTCTTCATCGGTTAACACATGCCACCACTAATCCATTCTAATTGGGATTCACTCTCAATAATTCATCTTTATCTCTATTATCTTGTTCGCAACATACTACTCCACATCACATGATCACTCACGACCACTAACATTTGGTCCACAGACAATAAGAGCTTATAGACAAGACAAGGACCACATGACCATAATCCCATCATCAACTGCTATAAGAATGTCGATGAGGCACGGACGAAAGCTTAATGCGATGATGGAATCAAAGATCGAAGTTGAAGAAATAGGAACCGCACTAGGTTTGTGCAAGTCGTCCATCACGCCTCGTAAACTAAACTAAGACATGAAATATGTAGAGTGGATGTACATATATATGCCCTAGGGGTCAATGATTCCACTAAAACTAATACCTTTATGAGGCCTTAAGAAAACGAGTAAATGGCTTCGGCACCCTGTCTTAACCGAAGATGTCAAGTCAACTACAATACATCGAGTTCCGCCACAATACCACCAATGTGAGTTTAGAATGCAGTGGAAAAGGTATGAAGAACCTATGATAGAAAACGGACAAGAGAAGAAAAATGAGTAAAAACTGTAGAATTCCCAAAATCTCGGGCAAACTTCACGAGTTCTCAGCTAAACCTCGGGAACTCGAGAATGGGCATGCACAGTGCCCATAACTCATTGCCTTCACAAAATTTTCCCCAAAAGTTTTTAAATATAATTTTTAGACATTTTGCAAACGGAGTTCATTTTCGACACCTTTGGTCATGAAAAATCACAACTATTAGAATAATGAGTTTTTGATCTTCGATTTTCAAAAATAGTAATGGGGCCCGGGGTAAGCGAAAAAATGTAGGTTTTATAAAAACTGAAAATGTTAAATCTTTGGAAAGTTTCTTAAAAGTTAAAAAAACATTTAAAATAGATTGTCTTAGCTTTCAAATAATCACGGGGGTGGGGGGGGGGGGGGGGGGGGGGGGGAGACGATGGGGACCAATATTAGAATCACACATCTACGCTAAAAATCACTAACAACACTAACACGAACATTCTCGATTTGACACCTAAACCCACAATATTCTAACACAAGTGGGATACGACCCTAAGAGAAAACACAACTCTCATAAACTTTAAGGGCGTAAATGGCCGTTGCCACTCCTTTTATCTAAGTTCAACTAGGACCCCAACCAACTCACTCCAATAACTTGAACTCAAGGTGTGTTCTACATGCCAAGGTCATTTTACTTAGCTTCACATATTCACATAGAAGTACGTACATTCGCAAACTCAAGGTTTTGTCTTTATTTTTTCCAATTACAATTAAGTATGTGAAACATGAGAAATTGATTTATTTTAAGCATAATCCAACCCCACACTTGTTGTCACCATATACCAATTTAAGCAAAAAATATCACATTAGGATCATTTCAACATTCTTACCACCAATAGCATGATATTTCACATTAGGTATAATTTATAATCATTTTAAATATTTCCACAATATTTATACATGCTTTCACAACTCTATTATGCCATGCATGTCAATGCTCATGCTTGCCAATCCAACCCTATCTACAAAGGGCAACCGAGTATAATGTTGCCAAAGTAATGTCAATCACGAGGAATGTATTATCTCGTAAAAAAAACACCATGTTCGGACCATGTCCTCACATGCCTCCCTAATTTCCAGACTAGTAGTCTGTCGGTAGCGAGAGACACCGCCTGACCAGTTGTTGCGACGACCTGATAGGTTCATTCACAAAGGTGATGAATGACGTATGTATGAAACACCAATATATGTAACAATGCACACAGTGTTCTACAATGTCAAATATGCCTCCAATAATCCACAACTTAACATAAATGATTTCCAAATTTCAAGGAGTATACTTTTAGCCACTTTAAGCCACAATCATCAATGTTCTTCATGAATGCAATTTTCATTCCTTTTATATATCTTTTGCCACTTTTGAGCATTGTTTCTTAAATATTCCAATTCACCTACATTTCAATTTTAAAATGGAATGTTTTCATTAATTACAAGTAGGGATTTAAAACACGTGTAAGTTCAAAATTTAAAGTTCTCGAGTTTGATTCTCATACTTCCGTTTTCAAGGGGCACAAAAGTAGTTCAATATCCCAACACACAATTATAAATATCCCCTCAACACACCTAGTGTCATTCAATCCAACCTCTCCTTACGATTAGCCTATTTATTTTTCTAAGGCTATGACATCCTTTCCTATACTCTTATACATATACATATAATTTCATTACACCACATGTATATATATACCTACCAGTATACTTTCAAGTTCAAGAATCATTTAGTCACAACCGACATATTCTTTATTCACCTCAAGTAAGTTCTTAGTTACACATATAAGTATTCTTTAAATTATCAAGAAGCTACCATGTCACAATTCATCATTACCCTACATAATCAAATTAAGAAATTTTCAAAATACACTTTAAACATGGATTATATCACATGGAGTTATAAATTCCTAGAAGGAAAATTGCACCCCCAAAAAATCAAAGATGATAGAGTTATAAGTGCACCATACCTCACAATCAAGGCAAGTAAAGAGGGCAAAATTCCACAAGTGAAATCCCAAACCATAGCTTCCAACCAAGACCACCTCAAGTGAAACCAATCAGTAAAAATCTTCACCTTAGTCTCCTAATCAAGAATCAAGAACAAATTTTAAGAAAAATTCATGAATCAAGTTGTGGATTGCAATGAAAACACAAAACTAGGGTTTTTGAATGAAGAAACCAAAATTTCAAGAGAGCTTACCCAATAGTGGTGTCAAAATGAAGCTAGAATCATGAGGAACATCTTTATTGTTGAGAACTTGGGTCAAATCACAAGGAAAATGGGTAAAATTTAAGGCTCTTGGAGAGAAAAGGGAGAAAAGGAGCCTGTAACGTCCGGTATTTTCAAATTACTAATTAAGTGTTTATGTGATTACGTTCTTAATATACTTAACATGCTTTACGTGTATTACTTGTTAATTAAATTCATAAATTACATGTTGTATTTTTATTATGTAAATAATGAAAATTGTTAAAAACGAATTCCAAAAATTTGTGACTAGAGGGCGTTATGGATTTTCACTATGGTAGAGATAGTGGAAAATTCTAGAATTTGGCTAATGTTAAAATAACACTTGAATGGCATTGTGATAAGCAAAAAGGAAGATTTAGGATAAATGGAAAAAAACTTTATAATGGTACACTTGCAAATTATTGTATGTGGGTGATAGGTGCCGAATGTTGTTCATTCTAGGCCCCTAACTCACTATTATTACGTCTTATTATTCCATTATTTGGTATTTTTATGTGGTTTGCGTGCTAAAGCATGTTTCAAGAGTTTAATGAAGAAATGAACTAACTTTTGTGAATTAACCAAAGATATGTTTGTGTCTATCCACAAAGAGAGCAAAAGAGAAATTTCCAAACAAAAAGTGTCTCCTAGAGGGAAAAAACAACATTTTTCGGAGACGAAACTTTGGAAAAATGCCAACGAAGTCGAGGGGGTTCTAACGGAGCAATAATTAGAAAAAGTGGTTTCCATGAATTTTGTTATGCTTGAGTTACACGTATAGTAGATAAAAGTGGCTAGAAACATCAAAAACTATGTTTGAGCAACACATATGGAAATTACCCTACGTTTGGAGCCATGCTTAAGCGTAGGAAAGTTGGTTGAAATTGAGTCCCGATCCGATTTGAACTCTTTTGACATATCTTCGACTCCAATACCTCTAAGCACGTGTATAGGGCATATTATACATCAGATTGAAGGATTTGGCTCAGATTTAAGAATAAACCATCAACGAGGAATCCTACTCAAGTGGGACAAGTTGAATACAAGCAAGACTCTTCTTAATCAATTTTATAAATACCAAGTTCTAGACCAGACCTAGGGGGCTTCTAATTTACATAATTTCCAGAGCACTATCTCTGGAGATTCACATCTTTTGAAGAAAGGAACCATTCAAGGCCTAGAGATCTGGAGAAGAATATCATGGAGAGTGATTCTACATCAACAATGTAGTCTCCTTCCACCATGAGCAACTAAACCAGTATCTAGGATTTTCTAGTAAAATCCTAGCCAAGTAATATAGTTTATTTATTTGTTTTAATTATAACGAGGGAAAATTGAAGACCACATCTTTGATGATTGTGTAGATCTGTGACCGTAGTTATTTGTGATACGAGGTTTTATATTTATTCTAAATTCTTGTCTTAGATTGAATGAATGTGAAATTACCTAGACGATAGTGAAAATAGCTTAGAGGGGGTGGGGGGGGGGGGGGGGGGGGTGAATAGGCTTTTTGTCAATTTATGATCAATTAAAATTATTTAACGAAAATTCAATTTTAATTAGTCACAAACCCTAATTCTCAATCCAATTCTCAAAACAGATCAATCAAGCAAATATGAATATAAGTGCAGAAATTTAAATCATGAAAAGACACAGATATTTTTACGTGGAAAACCTTGGAAAGACTCCAAGTAAAAACCATGAATACACTCGAGTATCGATGCACTATGAATCAAAGAATTTGTACAGACTCTATGAAAACAAAAATTACAATCACTATAATTTGTTGTTCTTCACTCAACGTCTGAAAGTCTATATCCACTAGCGCTCTACAAAGCAATCACTCCAATCTTCGTACTCCGACGACTCTACTTCTCAATAGATCGAATAACCACGAAGTCTCCTGTTTCGATCTCCGCACTCAAATGACTCCATTTCTCAAAATGGATCAACGCAACCACGTTGCTATAGACGGTGTGTCACACCCCTAAAATTCCCGAAACTCCCACCCGGAGAATTAGCGAATTTCCAAGGGGTGACGTCAGTCAAGCGACCACTCGAGTCAACAATAATAAGTAAATACATGGAATAATGATGGAAAAATATACTACATGCCTAATCGAATGATAGAAACTCAATAGTATCCTCTGATACCAAACTGACACGCCTCTAAATTCCTAAGACTCCCGGAATCCAGGGTGTGATTCTTACAATGAGCGACCAACAGAGATATCATTAACCATGAAAATGTATGGAATAATGATAAAATTGGTATATTCTATACCCAAATGAATGGTAGAATTACACAGCGGAATCTAACAAAAATTCGGCAGAGTTCCGTTTGTAAATGAAATATCCCGGAAACACAACACAACAGATATCCTGCCAATAACAAGTGCAATAATATCAATGGCTCACATGCTCAACATTTATCAATCCTACTAGGGCTGAGGCAGTGGAAAGAAACATTGTTACCCCTACACAACCATCTATAATCAATAGAGCCACAAATGCTCAAATAAGAATATAAAAAAGCACATGGCAGTGCAGAATAGATACATTGACATCCTGAAATAATAAATACAGGAAATAAAAGATACATCAATAGGGATATGCCAACAGACTGGCTCTTAAGAGAAATATATGACAATTTCATACAAAATAGGTAAAGAAACCAGATGATAAAGGAAATAGTAGATAACTATCGTCCCCAAACCAATCGCTCTGCAACTATAACCGCATCACCCAACGCAACTCCAAAACCTGTAACAAGGAAAACAAAAGAAAGTTGTCGTTGCACTGCATGCTGCCCGTAGCCGTAACATTTCTTGCAACCTGGTGTGGGAATACTAGGGGGCGATGAAATACCCCTGTGAGCAAATAAGCTTAGTGGGAAAAACGATATCCTAACTACCACATCCTTTGACTGTTTAGGTAATACTAAACCATCCAGCAAGATACATAGCCATAATAAATCTCAGCTACAAAAACATAAGGCACGTACTCATATACTACCATAAATAAGTATATATCGGGGATATATATATACATATATATAAGTACACAACATGAGTCTATAAGGTAATACTAAGACTCGTACTCCAAGTACCAACATCGATAGTCTACACTACTCTCACAACGTACAGTAGGTACACGACACCCAGGTCTAATCTAACAAATCATCAAGCGCTCACAACGCTAACCAAAAAATCCAAACATAGGGAATCACACTCACATCTAATATACACAGGAATCAAAATCCATAACTAGTACCAAGGAAGGCTCAAATCCCAGTCCCCGAGAACCCAGGAGGAAAAACACTCACGTCCTTGCGTACTAACACAATCGTCATCTATATATATATATAAGAAACATCATCCCATTCCTAGAGGAAATCTACCTCTCAAGGACTGGATCACCATATGAATCTCATAATACTATCTCTAATATGATCAGTAATTTACCAACACTCTCCCTATGCATCAGGAAAGCTAACCAAATCAAAACACTGAGAATACATGGACACTACTCTCATGAACAACCACCCAAGGGTCAAGATATAAAGCAAGAGAAAAGAGGTCTCAATGCTAAATCAACAGATAACCAAGATAACAATATCAAGGTTAAAAACACCTTAAGTGATTAGGTAAAACACCCGGACAAAAGAAACCAATCCATTTGGCATCCATGCCCCTAACACGTGTAACAACTCAAATCACCTAGGTGGTGACATCAACAACCAAGAAGAAGGAAAAGACAACACTATATGTGTGCACTGAACAACAACAAGCCTCAAACCCGAGACTTAAAAATGATCGGAAGCAAAGGTGAAACAAGAAAAACACCTTTCAAAACTCTACAGGTCGAGATCTTGAGAAAGAAATCTTGGAATCTCTAAATCTCAAGAATTTCTATAAAATAGGTTTTCTTTAAAAATTCACACAGTGAAAATGACCGTCTTGCCCCCGGTCTCCGCCATTCACCTGTACTGGCTACGAGGGTAGGCGAAAATGAGTTTTTCTTTTTAAATACGAATAAGTTTGTTTTTGAAACATGAAAAAATCCATTTCTGATAAACAACCAAATAAGAGAGACTATAACTCCAAGGATTCCTATATTGTCCTAGAGGATAATGAAGAAAGAACAGTACGTTGGACTCATATAACACAACCATCCATTTCCAACTCCCTAAAATCAATGACAACACAAGGAAGAGGTTCGGCACCAAGCCGTAACCGATGGCTCAAGGAATGACCTACAAGTCAAAAATATATCCACTAGTATACAAAGGATAATATAAGGAATGCTTAGGAGAATGAACTAAGCATGAGAAACAAGACTGCAAAGCTACAGTACCTCGAGTACTTAATATAATCACTTAGACCCCTTAATATCATGAAAAGGGAAAAATAGTGGCCGATATCACATAACTAACTAGTTTCAATCAATACCTCTTCCAATTTATTCTAACCCCACTTTCATATTTGATACTAACTCTCTAGATTACTAACACAATCAAGAGACCATTGCCACTCAACCAGACAGGTTCAATCACAACCTCCTCTAACTACACTCAAAACCTCAAAAATACGATAAATGATACATCTCTCTAAGTGGGAAAGAAACATCAAGGGTTAGTAATATGCAACCAACCAAAACCACAAGACTATTACCCGCCTTCTCAAGGCCTCAACTCACCGTTGATACTACACAATCAACTAGGTTTACAATCTCGTCACCCGCATTCTCTAAGGCATCAACTCAAAATTGACTCTACAATCCATCACTAACCTCAACTATCCACAGAGGTCACTACACCAATATACTTAACCACCCAAGGGCATAAAAGTACATAACCATAAGTATAAGAATATACATTTCATTATACTTTAATAATTACTACATGTAATCATATTCTTTCAGGATATCCACTTTCAGTTTAGCATTTTAATAAAATATGAATTTATTTCGCAATATTCATAATCAACATGCTCCAAAATCCACATGTAATAATATCACATAATAAACCTACTCCAACTTCACATGCAATAATATCATGATTAACGTGTAAAATAAAATCACATAAATGCTACGGGTCCGTTTGGATACCCTGTTTTCTGTTTTTGCTTTTTTACTATTCATCAGATAAAAAAAAACACGTTTGGCAAACGCGTTTACTGTACATTTTTTTTTTCCCAAGAAAACTGTTTTCTGTGAAAGTGTGTAAAAGTGGTGAAAACACCAAATACAACTTTTAGTTGTTTTTTGAGTTTTTTCACTGTTTAGGTGGTAAAAACAGTAAAAATACCAAATCCATAAAATACAACTTTCACCAAATAAAAGTGGTGAAAACACCTTCATCCAAACGCTTTTTTTTTTTAGATTTTTGCTAAAAAAAACAAAGACAAATATAAAAACAGTTTTTATATTTGAAGACAGAAAACAAATACAAAAAACAGGCTTTCCAAACGCACCCTACATAAATGCAATGTGACTCAACACCACTCGTGGTCCACACACGACCTCACACCCTACTCTAAGGGTCAACAGGATCATTCTTTAACACTTCACTTTTTCTCATGAATGAAGGTAGATTTATCGTACCGATTCTTTCCAAGTGCTTTGGACACATCACACTTTTAACAAGGAAGACCGTCAAACACGACGCGGTCTTGAACCTAGGATTTGGAACAAGTCCTCCCCCTAGCGTCTGTGTTTCTCGAAAGATTAGTTCCGTAGGAGCAAGAAACACCCCCTGGCCAGTTGTTACGATGATCCAATATCACAAATATGTATCTCACCATATTTATGAAAACATTCAACTATCTAACACTAGTCAAACTCACACATGGTTACACAACCCGCATAAACCAACACCCATGTACTCAACACGACTCGGTGTACTAAATATGCATACAGGGCCTCAATAAAAAACCATGCCTCAACATAAATATGTAATGCATCATATTTATGAAAAATATTCTCCAACATGTTGTTACATCACTAAAGCAATAAACCATGAGAATATTAATTTTATTTCTTTTAACATGCTTTTTAATTCACTTAAAGCAATAATCCACATATCATAAGGGAAAACTAGCATAACGTCTAAGTTTTCACGTACCTCATTTTCTGATATCCCCTAACATGTTTTAATTTTAATAAACACAGCCAAAAGGGGAACTAATATCGCATTCTAAGTTCACGTCCAACTTTTACAAATTTTTCTAACCTATTTTAATTCTCAAGGGTTTACTAGGCCACTTATTCTATTTCAATTCAAATAGGTATTAATTTAATTTTGCAGGAAAATAATTTAATTAATTTCTCAAATTAATTTCTAAGTCCTACTTTGATTCTAACTCAATTATAGATATTTTAAATTCATAATTTAATATATCTAAATGAAAATAAATACGGGTTTGCACACCCAAACCACATCAATGATATGAAAGTGAGAATAAAATTTCCAACCTTAATTTACACTTGCAATATAACCCGAAATGGCCCACCGTGAACAGTGTCAATACCCGAATATGGAGCCCGTCAACCAAAGTCGTTCGAATATAATTTTGAATATATCAAAACGTCCATCTCGATGATCTAATCAATATATCCGAAGCCTATTAGCAATAGGTTATTAAATTTGAATAAATCTAATATAACCCAAACGAAAATTTGAACCTATAAATCAAATTTTCCGATTAACCGCTCAACGAATAAATACAAAATTTTAGTATGACGTACCTAGCACCGAGACAAAGCTACCTTCAAAATTTCAGCGCAAACCAACATCGGGAAGTTGACCAAAAAAATGCCCGAAGTTTCTAGCCGAAATGGCCTATCGCCACTGCTACGCGCGAAGCCTATGCGTAAACTACCTCGACTCTAGTCCCGACGACCCACGTTGCGTCATCGCCACCCCACTAGGTCGTGCCTCTGTGTGCGACCTCCAGTTCATTTTCTCTCAACCGATCTCTCTCTCTCTCTCTCTTTCACTCACCCTTGCCAGTGGTGAGTCTGTGGAAAAAGGAAATGCAGAGTTGTGGTCATGAAGGAGAGAGAAGGATGGGAAAGAAGCTGCGATTTGGTCTTCTCTTGCTACACAGATATATCTATATATCTATATTTCATAAATATATATATATATTTATTTAAAATAAATATATATATATATATAAACACCCACATATGTATATAATTCCCCAATAATAATATATATTTCTAATAAATACCAAAATATATCAGGAGCCTCCAAATAATATCATGCGAACCCGTAAATCCACGGGATGCCAAATAAATAACATAACATGATCCAGGTTATAAAACCCCATTATCGAAACACCGAGTCGAAACTTTAAACGTTAGACAACAAAACGTGTGGCCGCCTATTCGAAGTAGAAATGCTAAATGTCGAAACAAAACCGTGTCATCGGTAACAATAAGAACTCACGTAAACGTCGTCCTTCCAACTCTAAAATGTAAACGTGAAAAATTTACACGCAAAATATCAAGGATAACCAGAACGTCATGAACAAATGACCGTATAACCAAAATTAAATCAAAAAATAATTTCTAGAAAAAGGTAAAATAACACTGGGTATGGATTTTTCAGCAACTAAAACATCCAAGTGTGTATGAGAATTATCGATGTAGAAGCATAATTGAAGACACTCAATAACAAAAGAGAAGTAGTGTATATCTATTCACTCAATAATATTCTCTCACCATATATCTCTAAAGAAGATGAAGCTGTAGAAAATTTGTAGAGAATTTTTCAAGACGTGCCTGCTCTTGTTGTAGACCTGGTATTTATAGGCAACGATGAATCAAACCCTAATTTTGCCATTTCTCGTAATTTCACATCCAAACCGTATATTCTGGTGAACATCATGTATATAACACGCACTTTGATGTATATAAGTCGTGGACACATCATAAAACCAACCCATGGGCAAATCGGACATCGTAGCAAACTTCAAAAAAGTACTTCCCGCATCTAGACTTGAAGCGTAGGTTCCTTACGCTTGAAGTGTAGATACAAACGTACCTTCAAGGGTAAAACTTCACTTTACAACCACTTTTCACAACTGAAAGTATTGGCTCAAGCGTAGGTATTTTTGTTAAAATCACTTTTCTTCGCAACTGCGCTAGAATGACCTTCTTGAATGCATGATACTTTTTTCTTGAAGTGACAGCTTCGGAAAATGTCATTTTTTGGCCTCTAGGAGACATTTTTTCTCAATATGCTCACTTTCGTGCTTCACTTATATTCTTCACTACTTCAATGCTTGATTTTGCCTTGACGAAGCTTATATATGTCATTGAAACCAAACCAACCTATCTAACACTCAACATGGTTATTTTCTAGAACATGCCATAAATAAACAATACTCAAATATGTTCTTATAATCTCCCCCTGGCATTTCTGAGACAAAATAATGTTTTACAATATATCAGTATACCTATGAACACACACACCAACAAACATAGATATAAATTGTCACCTTGCTATCATGATGGTCTACTAATCCTGTAACCACAACACTGAACAAACCATTAAACACAAGTGTGAAAAACCGATAAAAACCAACATAATGATCAGCAAAAAATCAACAACAATGCACACATAATGATCATCATTCCCCCCCTGAGAATAAACTCCCCTTTTCTAAAAAAACTTATCCCTTTTAACTAAAGAATCGATCCCCCTTACTTAATATTTCTCCCCCTTTTTGTCACTGAAATTTTAAGCAAAAAGAGCATATACGCAATACCAACAATGTAGAGAGATGCAAGAAAATACTTCAAAGAAAACACCAAGATACAGAACTCTATCAAATCATATCCAGATTCTCAGGTTAATAGAAATATCTACTATGCATGACCCTAATACTAATGCATGAATGCACAACGTCTATGAGCAAGGTAGTAGAGACACAAAACAAATCATTAACAAATCATATTGTCAGATCTATCTCAACCATTATACACAGGGTATAGAAGAAAATCAGTACACATACCTTGTAAACTCAAGAATGCACAAGTCAAGTTTTACAAATATATATATATATGAAAATTCTCATGTACAAGCACTAAGGTAAACAATACATACTAAACCCGATAATCTTTGCACCAACCGTTATGATAATTGAATCAAAGATCCAAACTAGAAGTCAAAAATAAATAGATACTTTCTTTTTGTCACACAATTTCCTCCTTTTCATCTTTTCAACTTTTTCACCATATCCCTTTTTATCTTTCTAAGTTCCGGACTTTCCAGCGAAGATTTTTAGTTCCGACCAACTGGGACTAAGCTTCTTCCATGAGATTTATGCTCATCAGTTATCTCTCCTTTTTGGATTGAATAACTTCTTTTTGCATTATTATTATAATTTTTTATTTTATTTTTTTATATATCATCTTATCCTTTCGTTTTATTTCACCATTACCATAACATTCATAATGATGCAAAAGATATTTCATGTATAGACCAATCTAGCATAGCTCATGAACCTTCACACCACATCGGGTTAAGTGAAAAAATTAACAGATTCAGCAGGCAATACAATCATCACCAAATCAACTAGCACTTTAAGATTAAGGTTTTGTAACGTAAAATAATCATGCCAAGTGACCATCCAAAAATCTTAGGTCAGGCTAATACCTCTACTTCACATATGCATAATTAGACAAATAAATGTGAAAATAGAGTAAAATATGACAACTTTTGTACTCTAGCCAAGCTCAACATTCCCAAAATGTTTTTTTTATTAAAATAAAATGTATGCATGAATAAATATAATACAAATGCATGATTACCTACTAATTCTACGAAAATAATGCAATGTGTTCTTAGAATGATAGATAAAAAGATATATATTATAAAGAAAGCATACCAATAGATTTCCTAAGACTAACATGCTTTTGAAAATCTAATAGTTTTGTAAAGATATCTGCCAACTCAGAATCTGTGGATATGAACTTTAGAGACACTATACCATTTTCAACAAGATCACGAATGAAATGATGTCGAATATCTATATGATTTGTCCTAGAGTGATGAACAGGATTTTTAGAAATATTTATCGCACTCATGTTATCACATAACACATTCATCGTGCCTTGAGAAAAACCATAATTCTACAACATCTGATGCATCCACAGTACCTGAGTACAATAACTACCAACTGCTATATACTCAACCTTAGCAGTGGAAAGAGAAACACAATTTTGCTTCTTGTTATGCCAAACAACTAAGCAATTTCCAACATAGAAACACCCTCCACTGATACTTTTTCTATCATCAACATTACCAGTCCAATCAGCATCAGAAAAAGATGCGATATCAGTATTAGTTCTTAATGGATACCATAGTCCATAATTCATTGTCCATTTAACATATTTGATAATATTTTCACAACAGTAATATGAGACTCCTTAGGACCTGCCTGGTAACGTGCACACAAACCAACACTAAAAACTATGTCAGGTCGACTGGCAGTCAAATACAACAAACTCCCAATCATACTCCTATAGAGTGTAGGATTGACATCTTTACCTTTATTATCTATGCTAAGCTTAACACTTATACTCATAGGAGTGTGAGCATCCTTAGCCTTTTCTAAACCAAACTTCTTTACTAATTCCAAGGCAAAATGAGTTTGAAAAACAAAATTCCCATCACTTAATTGCCTAACCTGAAGTCCTAGAAAGAAGTTCAATTCACCAATCATTCTCATCTCAAATTCATGTTTCATTTGATCTCCAAAATATTGAGCAAGTTTATCAGAAGTGGAATCAAACACAATATCATAAACATATATTTGAGTAACAACTATATCACTCTCAATTTTCTGAATAAATAGTATTTTGTCCACTCCTCCTCGAATAAAACCTGTTCCCAACAGGTAGTCGGTCAACCTTTCATTCCATGCTTTAGGAGTTTGCTTTAGCCCATACATAACCTTTTTCAGCTTATACACATGACTAGGACAATGAGGATCTTCAAATCCTTTGGGCTGCTCCACATACACCTCCTCATGAAGAATGTCATTCAAAAATGCACTATTCACATCCATTTGATACAACTTGAATCCAAGATGACACGCAATAGCAAAAAAAATCCGAATAGATTCAAGCCTAGCCACTGGAGCGAAGGTCTCATCAAAATCAATAACCTCCATCTGAGTATATCCTTAAACAACAAGCCTAGCCTTATTCCTAACAACTATACCACTTTCATCCTTTTTATTCTTGAATGTCCACTTGGTACCAATCACATTGATCTCCTTCGGTTTAGGCATAAGATACCACACATCATTCTTCATAAACTGCTTCTTTGACATTTTTAGGTTCCAAGGAAGATATATAACATGCATACGAAACCTCATTCCTAGCCTATCTCTAGGTCACCATCATCTGATCAACAGATCCTATAACATTATCTAAAGGATGGTACAACTTTACCATTGTAGATAGTTCTTTAGAAGGAGTCGTCTGAGCGTCACAAGTTTGATTATGCGATTCTATAGGACTAGAACTACCATCATGAACCACATTGTCCTCTTCACCAACATCAGAAGAATCATTTCCTAACTGAAAAAATGGATCATTATCTTCCTCCTCAACTGATTTTGGATGCTCATCAACATATGATTCATCAACCACTACATTGGCAGATTCCATCATCATTTGAGTTCTAAGGTTAAAAACCCTATATGCCCGACTTGCCAATGAATACCCAATAAATATTCCTTCATCACTCTTAGACTCGAATTTCCCAATGGATTCCTGATCTCTAAGAATATAGCATTTTGCTCCAAAAACCTTGAAATATTTCACATTGGGTTTCTTGTCATTCCACAATTCATAAAGAGTTTTTAAGGTGTCAGGCTTAAGATAAACTATATTTGAGGTGTAACACGCTGTGTTCACCACCTCGACCCAAAAATACCTTAGAATATTCCTACCATGTAACATAACATTCACCATTTCTTGAATAACCCTATTCTTCCTTTCAATAACTCCATTTTGTTATGGAGTTTTTGGTGCTGAAAATTCATGTTTTATTCCTCTCTCACCATAAAACACTTCAATTTCTGAATTTTCAAACTCCCTTCCATGATCACTCCTTACTCTAGAAATGGAACAATTCTTCTCAATCTGAATTTTTAAACAAATCCTCTTAAAACTTTCAGAAGTTTCAGACTTTTCACTTAGAATTCAACCCATGCAAACCTTGAGTAATAATCCACCATGACAAAAATATACTTCTTTCTTCCTTTGCTCATGGTCCTAGTGGGACTAATTAAATCAATACGCAACAGCTCTAAAGGTCTAGAAGTACCAATAACATTTGTCCTTTTGTGCTGACATTTGACTTGTTTACCTTTCTGACATGATCCACACACAATCCATTTTGCATAACCAAGCTTAAGGACTCCCTTAACAATTTCACTCTTAGCAATTTTTGTTAATTCTCGAAAATTAACATGTCACATCCGCTAATGCTAGATTTCAACTTCATCAAGTTTAACTCTATTGCACGATAATTCAGAACTAGAAATAATGCAATAGCAATTATCAGTTGAACGCATTCCTTCCATCACGCAATTCCCAGAAGAGTCAATGATCGAACACTTATCACGAGAAAAAGGGACTTTATGATATTTATCACATATCTGACTTATGCTCAACAAATTTGCTTTAAGACCCTCTATATAAAGCACATCTTTTAGTTTAGGTAGACCAGGAGTCATAACCGTACCTTTTCCTATTGTAAGAACATTTTTATGTATTGTTTATTTATGGCATGTTTTAGATAATAACCATGTTGAGTGTTAAATAGGTTGGTTTGGTTTGAATAACATCGATAAAGCTTTGTAAAAGGAAGAATCAAATGTTGAAGTAATAAAGAATACAAGTGAAGCACGAAAGTGAGCATATTTAGGTAAAATGTCTCCTTGAGGGCGAAAAAGATTTTCTGAAGCCGTCACTTCAAGCAACAAGTATCATGGGTTCAAGAGGGTCATTTCGGCACAATTGTGAAGAAAAATGGTTTTAACAAAAATGCCTACGTTTAAGCCTATGCTTTCAGTTTCAAAAAGTGGCTTGAACTGTAGGCCCGCTACGCTTGAAGCATAGTTGTGACAAGTTTTTGACTATTTTTGCCTACGATGTCTAAATTGTTCGAGGGTTGATTTTATGATATGACCACGACTTATATACATCAAAGTGCGTTCTATATAAAATATATTCACCAGAATATAGGGTTCGGATGTGAAATTACGAGAAAGGGCAAACTTAGGGTTTGGATCATCATTGTCTATTAATACCCATGTTTACAATAAGAGGATGAACGTCTTTAAGAATTCTCTGCAAGTTTTCTACAGCTTTATCTTCTTCTTCTACAGAGATATACATATGGTGAGAGAATATTATTGCGTGATTAGAGATATACAAGTTCTCTCTTATTTTTTGGACATCTTCAATCATGCTTTTACATCTAAGATTTCTATGCATGATTGAATGGTAGAGTTGCTAAAAACTTCACACACCATCTATAGCAACGAGGTTGCGTTGATCCATTTTGAGAAGCGGAGCCATCTGAGTGCGAAGATCGAAGCATGATGTTTCATGGTGATTTTGATCTGTTGAAAAGCAAAGTCATCAGAGTACGGAGATAGGAACGAGAGCTTTATGGAGCGCGAGTGAATCTAGACTTCCAGACGTCGAGTGAAGAACAACAAATTACAGCGGTTGTAAGTTCTATTTTCATAGTGTCTGTACAAATTCTCTGATTCATAGTGCATCGATACCCAAATGTATCTATGGTTTTTACTTAGAGTCTTTCCAAGCTTTTTCACATAAAAAATCTCTGTGTCTTCTCATTATTTATTTTTTGCACTTATATTCATATTTGCTTGATTTATCTATTTTTGAGAATTAAATTGAGAATTAGGGTTTATGATTAATTAAAATTGAATTTCCGCTAAATAATTTTAATTGATCATAAAATCGACAAAAAGCCTATTCACCCCGTCTAGGTAATTTCACCTATAACCTTTGACTTTTTTCCATCACCAAAAGTAATTATCCCACCATGACATTCCTCGAGAAATCCAAACAATGACTTATCTCCAGTCATATGCCTCGAACATCCACTATCCAGATACCAAGAAGCACACTTGCATGCTCTAAGAGCATTATAAACTATAAAGTAGTGTAGCTCGCCTTTGTAAATCCATGCCTTCTTCATCTTCGAAGCTCCATTTACCAATCTTGACAAATTCTTCACTTCTTCATTCAACACTCTAACTTGATCTTGAACACGATCTCCCTATTAGATTATTTGTTCCTTCACTGACTTCAACACATTCTCTCTTAGCTTTGAACACCTCAGTCGAATGTGACCCTTGACACCACAGTGGTGACATACAGGAACAAACCTTTGAACTCTATCAGTGAACCTCCTATGATATCTAGCGGTAAGAAAAGGATTGTTTTCAATAGGTCTTTTGAGATAGGCTTGAACACCAGAATTCCAATTTGAATTTCCTTGTGAAGAACTAGACACTACATGAGATGCTTTTACAAAGGTGGTTTTTGCAACAATATTCAAATTCGGCTTTACACTAACGAAACCCAATCCCTTTGCATTTCCTGCAGATTTTCCAACACTCAACATATTACTACCCTTAAGAGTACCACTAGACCACTTATGTATAGTCAAGTTAGCATCTTTCAGCTCTTTTTTCAAATTGTCAATCTTAGTTGATTTCTCAACCATTTCCTTCTTGAGATCATCTACTAATTTCAAAGCCTGAGATCTTTCTAGTTCAGACTTCTTCAAATCTTCAACCAGTTTGGCCTTTTAAGTCTGTAGAATATTTTGATCTTAAGAACTATTGGCTAATTCGTCTTTTAAATAATGTAATTCTTTGTCCATATTAAGACTCCTAGTCAATAGTTTCATGTGATTTTATGAAGTTGTGTAGTCTTATCAAGTAATTTGTCATAAGACTCTTGAAGAGTGTCATCAAAACCTTCATCACTCTCAGAACCTTCTTCTTCAGACATCGCCCAACTTGTAGCAACATCTCTAACCTCCTTTCTTTGTGCAACAAACACAGTAAAATTCTCAAAATCATCACCTACATCCAAGTCTGTCACATCACTAGTTAATCCATTGTCAGAGTCATCATCCCAACTGACAGCTAATCCTTTAGATTTCTTCAAAGTGTTTGCACACTATGCAGCTATGTGAACATATCCTTGACATTTAAAACATTGGGGTTTCTTCTTTTTAGTATCAGACTTGTCCTTCCTAGTTTGAGTCTTATTTCTACTTTTGACTCACCCAACTTATCCCCAAATTTTTGTCCAAAGATATTATGTTTAGCTTTGACAAATTTGTTCAACCTCTTAGCAAACATGGCAATATCATTTAGACTTAACTCACTTTCTTCATCAGATTTTACCTGATCATCTCTAGTGGTTTTGAAAGTTATGTTCTTCTCTTTTGTGCCACTAGCCTTCTTAGGGGAATCTTTGAACATCTCCATCTCATAAGATTTTAAATCTCTAGCCAATTCTTCAACCTTAATTTTTTTTAAGACTCATGACCTCTGAGAGGACAGTGACCTTAGATAAAAAAACGTTCAGGAAAAGACCTAAGGATTTTCTTCACTATGGTAGTCTCATGAATAGGCTCACCTAGGTTATGACAACCTGTTACGATATCAGTTAACCTAGCCTCAAAGTTGGCATAAACTTCATCCTCCTCCATATTCAGCTGCTCAAATTAAGAATTCAGAATTTGAAGTTTCGATTGTTTAACCTTCGAAGTCCCTTCATGAGTAACTTAGAGAATGCCCCAAGCTTGCTTAGCAATTACGTACATAGAAATCCTCTTGAACTCATTCGGAGTAACAACATTGTATAACGCATTTAATGCTTTTGAGTTCCAATTCGCGTTATTCGTTTTGGCAGCAGTCCACTTGCTTGACGATTTTGCTTTCACTTCCTTAGTCGTATCGTCTTTCATAGTTGGAGGTGAGTATCCTACTTCTACAACATTCCACACTCTCTTATCTAAAGACTTCAAAAACTCTCTCATCCTTGTTTTCCAATATGTGTAATTCGACCCATCAAATAAAGGAGATCTAGATATGGAACCTCCTTAACGAGGCATCTCCGTCATCTAAGTTCATGATCTAACCCTAGGTAGTTAACCTAAATTAGGGCAACCTTACTCTGATACCAATTGAAATTACCTAGACGATAGTGAAAAAGCCTAAAGGGGGTGAATAAGCTTTTTGTCAATTTTATGATCAATTAAAATTATTTAGCGGAAATTCAATTTTAATCAGTTACAAATCCTAATACTCAATTCAATTCTCAAAATAGATGAATCAAGCAAATATGAATATAAGTGCAGAAATTTAAATCATGATAAGGCACAGAGATTTTTATATGAAAAGCCTTGGAAAGACTCCAAGTAAAAACCACGGAAATACTCGGGTATCGATATACTATGAATCAGAGAAATTATACAGACTCTATGAAAAAAAAACTTACAATTACTGTAATTTTCTATTCTTCACTCGACGTCTGAAAGTCTAGATCCACTCGTGCTCCACGAAGCTCTCACTCTGATCTCCGTACTCTGACGGCTCTATTTCTCAGCAGATCAAATAACCATGAAGCCTCCTACTTTGATCTCCGTACTTAGACAACTCCGCTTCTCAAAATGGATCAATGCAACCACGTTGCTATAGACTGTGTGTGGATTTTTTAGCAACTAGAACATCCAATTGTGCATGAGAATTGTCGATGTAGAAGCACAATTGAAGACACTCAATAATATGAGATAAGTTGTGTATATATATTCACTCAATAATATTCTCTCACCATATATCTATGAAGAAGATGAAGCTGTAGAAAATTTATAGAGAAATTTTCAAAACGTGCCTCTTCTTGTTGTAGACCTGGTATTTATAGGGAATGATGAATCAAACCCTAATTTTTCCCTTTCTCGTAATTTCATACCCAAACCCTATATTCTAGTGAACATCATGTATATTGCACGCACTTTCATGTATATAAGTCGTGGACACATCATAAAACTAACCCATGGGAAAATCGGACATCGTAGCAAACTTCATAAAAAAACTTGCCTCATCTACGCTTGAAGCGTACCCTATCTACGCTTGAAGCGTAGGTCCAAGCGTAAAGCTTAACTTTCCAGCCACTTTTCACTACTGAAAGCATAGGCTCAAGCGCAGGTATTTTGTTAAAATCACATTTATTCACAACTGCACGAAAATGATTCTATTGAATCCACGATACTTTTTTCGTGAAGTTATGGCTTCGAAAAATGTCATTTTCTGCATTCAAGAGATATTTTTCCTCAATATGCTCACTTTTGTGCTTTAGTTGTATTCTTCACTACTTCAATGCTTGATTTTTCCTTTGACAAAGCTTATATATGTCATTGAAACCAAACCAGCTTATTTAACACTCAACATGGTTATTGTCTAGAACATGCCATAAATAAACAATACTCAAATATGTTCTTACAAAAGGCATTATGCCAACCAATCATGGTATCTTAAACATATCATGATTTTCTACACAATGGTGCTTAACACTTGAAACTCTATATTTACACATCCCATGCCTCGGCGACTTGATATAGACATGCTTTAGTTTAATTTTATGATGTAGGAGTATATTAAAGTAAAGTAGATGGCATGTACTAGTCACACTCTGTCCAGAGATGAGTTGTAGCAAATTCGGTGGATAGTATCATTTTTGGGACGTATTTGACTATTTGCGATACGATCTGATTCACGGTGTTGGATCGCCCTCTTGCAATTGAGCAAGTAGATAACTAAATTATGTAGTTAGTGGTGGAGCATGAAAATCCTAGTTCTTTCTCTACCTTGAATCATAAACTCATTTAAATATTGTTTTTACTCAATTAGTTATAAATCTCAAAACAAATCAAAACATTTTTCAAACATAATTCAATACTTTTATATTGTTAGAATGAATAATCCAAGTCTCTGTGGAATAGATATTCCCTTTCTCAAGCTGATTTGTGTTACAATACGATTCGTGTGCTTGCGATAGGTTAAACCTTGTCGTCATAAGGGTTTGTTCTTAACCATTATTTTTAACCCCGATTGACAGACAATAAATTTTTGGCACCGTTGCCGGGGACTTGGCAATATTCTTAACTTTAGTAATTTAGTAGAATTTAGTTATTGTAGTGTACTTAAGTTGGAATTTTTATGTGATTCACAGGCACACTAAAAAGCGTAAACGGAATTAGCGGAGTAGTGAAGATTGCGTCATTGGACCTCTTGTGACTTTTAGTTTAGCTTAATTTCGCGCATAGTTCTAGCTTTATTTTATGTTAATAATTAGAATAATTTAGAAGTATGTAGTTTTATTTTCATAAAAAAAGAGTTTTCGCCTCGTCCATGAGCGATCGACAATCCCCTTTCGATCCCGATGTTGAATTAGTACCTTTTGATCTGAAAATCAAGAAAACTTTTCGAATGAATAATCGAGCTAGATTATAGGAACTCTGAAGGAAGTTGGATTTTGAGAGGATGGCAAACTGCAATGCAGCTGTGAGATGAACCCCAGCTACATCCTTGAAAGGGTACTATGCACCTTCAGCTCATGAATCGTATACTGAATTTCCAGAAAATGAGGGGGTCAAACACTATGAGATCTAATCTAGTGTTATTAACATATTGCCTAAATTTTATGGACTTAAATGAGGATCCACATCAACATGTTGATGAGTTCATATAGATGGCTTCAATTGCGAAAATCGAGAATCTAAGCACTCATGCATTGTGTGTGCGATTATTTCCCTTTTCCTTAAAAGAAAAGGCTAAAAGATGGTATATTAACTTGGATAGGGATATAAAAATCAATTGGAAAACCCTTAAGGCTGAATTTTTAGAAAAATAATTTATGATAGGTAGAAAGCATGAGGTGCAACACGCGATTACCCACTTTAGAAAGTTGGCCGGTGAGCAATTCCATAATGCATGAGATAGATTCAATGAAATTTTACGAAAGTGCCCCCATCACAAATTTATTGAGTAGGATATAGTGCGTAACTTCTATCTTGGACTTAATGAGACTCATAAAAAATTGATAGATGCAATAGTGGGATGTCAGTTTACACTAACGCTGGTAGACAAAGTCTTGAAGCTATTTGGTAATGTGAGCGACAACTCACTCCAACACGAGTCTGGAATGCTTGCTAGGGATGGAGTCGGTAGAAAATTTGACAGTCTCTTAGAGAACAATAGGACCTGACCTAGGAAAAAAGGTAGATAAATTCATTAATATGGGTCAGTCAGCTCCTAGAGACGTCTTAGCAATAGGACCTGACCTTTCCCAAAGTGAGTATCAGGGCAATGAAAAAGTTATCGGTGATGTGAATGCAACATGGACCAACTCAAATAATAATTAATTTTCTAATTCATACAACTCGAGTTGGAGAAATCATCCACATTTATCATATCGTTCATAGAATATGGAAAATCCTCAGCCAAATTTCAATCAGAATCAGCATTCATTCAATTCTCAACAATCAAGTAATACTCGGAATTTTCAACCAAATTCTCAAGCAATTCAACCTTTTAATTACCAAATACAGCCCCAAATAAGTCAAACCCCACCACATAGACTACCTGGCTTCGAAGATGAGATGATGGTAGCCTTGAGGGATTTTAGGAATTAATCTAATAGTTTTCAGGCAACCATCTAGCTATTAAACTCTCATTCTCAATTGATTACTAAGATAGAAACCCAAGTAGGGCAACTAGTGAATGCGATGAATAGGCATAAGGAGGGAAGATTACCTAGTCAGCCGGTGGTGAACCAAAAGAATAGACAAGTAATGGAGCTTGGATCCTTCACTAAAAATACACATGAGATAGTCCAAGCCATTACGACTTTAAAAAGTGGAAAGGAGGTGGAGAATAGGGTCGAGCAGCAGTATAAGAAAAGGACGAACAAGCAAAATATAGTTGATGAAGTTCAGAGATATCAACCTCAAGAGGAAGAAGAAATTGATCAGAAGGACCTCTGTACTCAGAAAAGAAGAAGTCAATCGAAGGTCCTAAAGAAAATTATGTTGACTGAACAAGTGAGTTCATTGTTATTATTAAGTAACACACCTCCTAAGAGGAAAGATCCCGGTGCTCCCACTATTCCTTGTGTCATAAACCATTGTTGAGGCGTGGGGTATACCAGACACTTGCCCACCCAAGTTGGAGGGAGAGTTCCCGCCCCTACCAGACCCATTTCCTAGTCTAGCGGAGATAGTTTAGGTGCAGACCATGGGCGAGTTTGCGGATGATAGGGGCAATTGCATATAGAAGTTTGATTATCATCCTAAGCTGTGGCTTCTGAATATTATCCTCAAGTCCCAGGTTCACCCTCAGGGACACAAGACTCAAAGATGGCGGTTGTTTTTAGTCCTATATTATGCTTTCGAGTTCCGCCGATGGGTATCGATTTCCCAGATCTTATGGCAAGGCCTTTTTTAGCATTACCAGGACTTACGAACTGCACGCACTGTTGGGGGTCATACATTTTGTATCAGATTCCCAACATTGACTATACGGATTATGGCATATGTTGGGGTTGATATAATCCTCAAGTCCTAGGTTCACCCTCAGGGATACAAGACTCAGAGATGATGGCTATTTCTAGTCCTACGTTATGATTTTGAGTTCCACCGATGGGTATCGATTCCCCAGATCTTATAGCAAGGCCTTTATCAGCATTATCAGGACTTATGGACTGCACGCACTATTGGGGGTCGTACATTTTGTATCAGATTCTCAACATTGACTATGCGACTTATGGCAGATGTTGGGGTTGGGTTTGATGAGTAGGTGGACCGGAATAGGTTTGAGAATGGTACATACACTACGATCATGTGGAGCAAGACTTGGAAGAGACTAGTCGGTGATGCAGTTTTACAAAGGAGGCTGATGGTTCCTGCTCCTGTTGTACCTCTGGATGCTCTTATTAAGCACGAGGTGGTCATGATGATGCTATGCCACCTCAGGATGATGAGGTACATGTTAAGATGCCTCAGGTGCCTGCCGATGTCACAGTGACGCTCTCTCGTGACTAGTTTGATGCAATTATGGCAGGGCAAACGGCGATGAGAGATGAGATCCGGTCTTTGCAATATGAGAACCAGTTATTACGGGATGAGTTGAGAGCTGACTGGAAGGTTATGGTGATTGATATACAGATGCGCCATGGGGAGGCGACATAGTTTCGGCGTGGTCTGAGATGAGTGCGTGGCATGGTTGAGGCACAATTTGACCATATGGGATTACCCACACCAGCCACACCACCATTGTTGACCAATGAGGATGAGCACGAGGAGTAGTTGTAGTAGCGCATTTTGCAATTTTTGTTTTGTTTTTTAATTTTTTGCTATAGTCGAATTATTCGATGGATAGTTTTGTTAGGTGCTCATGTGAACACCAAATCGATCGATGTCTAGGCGAATTTTGTTTTACTTTTTTATAAAAACTATAACTTTTGATATCTATGTGATAATAGTATTAGTATTTTTCAGTTCCCGAGACGATGATAATGTATGTATTGAATTATGTGATTCTTAGAGTTCGCTCGAGTTTGAGTTGCACAATGAGGACATGTGTGCATTTAAGTTTGGGGGAGTGTGGGTTATATTGGAAAACGAATTTAAAAATAGATATGATAAGTTTAAAAAAAAAAAAAAAAATTTATGTCGTTTGTGTGTTTTAGCATATTTCAAGAGCTTAACGAAGAAAAAGAGCTAACTTTGGTGAATTAACTAGAGAAGTGCTCATTTTTATTCAAAAGAAGAGCTCAAGAGGTGTTTTCAAGAAAAACGTGACTAGCGGAGGGCAAAAATGTCATTTTCTGAGCCGCAACTTCAAGAATCATGTCAATGGAGTCGGGGGTTCAAACGGAGCAACTACCAAGAAAAGTGGTTTCTATGAAAAATGCTACGATCCACCTACGGACTCAGTAGCTAAAAGTGGTTAGAAAGTTCCAAAATGACGCCCCATCTATGCCCCATCAAAAGAGGCCTACGCTCCACCCGTAGTAGGTCTACGCACCGCACGTAGCCTAAGCCTACATGCCACGCGTAGGGCCACTACACACCAAGCGTAGTTAAGGCTGCAAACTTAAAGTGTGAAATTCTAATTTTGGACCCGACTTGAGTTTCTATGTGGCGGCTGCGACTTCTACACCTCGATACACGTGATATACACATAATATACATCAGACTTTAGGGTTTTTCTTGGTTTGGTGTGAAATTACGAAAAATGGAAACTTTAAGGTTTCCCTCAACTTTGCCTATAAATACAGAGGTCTACTACACATTTGAGAGAGCTTCAATACACGTATAGTTTTCAGAGCAGCCTCTGGAGATTTACCATTTCAAAGGCGAGAAGCCATATAAGACTTAGAGTTCTGGAAAAGAAGATAATGGTGAGCGATTCTACATTAACGATGTTGTAACACCTCGTGTTACTTTCTTTTTACTGAAATTAATTATGATTTAATTTCGGTAATGACGTCACTTGTTCATGACGTATCATTTATTCTTGGTATTTGATACCTGTAAATTTTTTGGATGTTCCCGATAATTATTGGAATTTATGGTTTATATATATATTTAATTACAATTAAATATATATATAGTGTTGGGGTTATTTCACAATTATGGATATTTGGAGGGTCGTTTTTGCGATTAAGTATATATATGTATATGTATATATACACAGATATTCTGCATCTTCTCCTACACGCTTCATCCTTCTTCTCCACGACTACAGCCATGCGCCACCTTTTTCTCCATCTACATTCATCGGTTGAGAGAGAGAGAGTGTGTGTGAGAGTCGCCGGTCATGGCGAGAGAGAAAGAGAGGAGTCGGCTGAGGGATGACAGGACGGTTGCAGCTAGTAGGACGCGGCGACGCTACAGCAGTGGCGGCGACTGGGTGGTGTTATGTTGGTTGCCGTTGAGCTAGACGGCGGCACAGGAAGTGGTAATGCAGGGCTGGTACACGCGGCAGGGGCGGAGCAGCAGCCGCGCGGCAGTCCCGGTTTTGGTCGAGCTTCGACCATTTTTTCGGTCGACTTCTGGTGATCGGTTTGAGCCGATTGTTTGTGAGTAGCTTCGTATATACGTAGTATTCATCATACATTAATTTCGTAATTTTATGTTGAACGATTTGCCCGGAAATCGCGTTTATAGGTTATAGTTTTCGTTTTGTTTAATTTAGATTTACTTAAATTAATTAACCTATTATTAATGGGCTTCGTATATATCGTATAGGTTGGCGAGATGGAAATTTTGATATATTCGAAATATTTTTCGGACGACTTTGGTCGGCGGGCGTCATATTCGGGCACCGGTACTGTTCACGGTGGGCCCGAAACGGCTGTTTTGTAAGCGTATTTCAGGTGGGAAATTATATTTCTCACTCCGCATTATTGAAGTAGTTTAGGGGTGCAAACCCTTATTTAATTTAATATAGATATATTAAATCGTTAATTTAAATATCTATAATTCGTTTAGAATCGGAATTGGACTTAGGAATTAATTTAAGAAAATTAATTAAATTATTTCCTATGTAATCAAATAATTTCCTATCTGAATCAAATAGGAATAGACGGCTTATAAATTCCCTTGAGAATTAAATGAGTTAGTAGAGATTCGTGAAAACTTAGACGTTGTGCTAGGTTCCCTTGCGAGATGTGAATTAATTGCTTTAATTATTTTAAAGGCATGATAGGGGAAATTGAAATATTTTTTAGAGAATTAAAGAAAATATATTGTTGAGAAATGAATTGAATATGAACTTGTTTTCTCACAGTTTAAATGTTTTATTGTATTTTAAAAGCATGTTAAAAAGAGATTTTTGAGATTTATATTATCATGTGGATATTTACATAAATATGATGTATTACATATTTATGTTGAGGCATGATTGTCATTTGGACCTGGATGCATATTGAGAATATCATGTAGTGTTAAATCATGGTATTGGTATATGTGGGTTGTGAAATCATGTGGGATGTCTTTGTGTCGAATCGTCGCAACAACTGGCCAGGGGGTGTTCCCATCCTGCGGAATAATGAGCCGTGAATAGAGTATAGGGTGAGTCGTCTCATTCTCGAAGTCGCGGATCGTCTCGTGCATCCGTTATAAGGATCTTTGGTCACAGGTCGTCTCGTGCAACCGTCTTCCTTGTTGAAAGTGTAGAATCAAAAACACTTGGGAAGAATCAGTGCGATACTCTTTTCTCCTTGTAAATGGGTGGAGTACGTATTCGTTAACCACGTGATGTGGGCAAAGGGTGGTGTATGAGTCACATGATATATACATGACATTTATGTGATTTCATTTCACATGTATACGTGATATTATTACATGTGATGTTGGAGCAGGTTTAATATGTGTTATTATGGCCTGTTGGATTTTGGAGCATGTTATGTATGAATATTGTGAAATTAAATTCATATATTTATAAAATGCTCAGTTGAAAGTGATAAATGCGAAAACATGAATTAAATGAGAAAATTATTAAAGTATAAATGAAAAGTGTATTTTTATACTTGTGATTATTTACCTTGTGCCCTTGGGGGAGGTTAGGTATATTGGCATAGTGACCTTTGTGGTTAGTTATGTGTTATCTGTAGAGATTTGAGGTTAGGGATTGATTGAGTATCAATTGTGATTTGAGGCCTTAGAGAAGGCGGTGATAGTTTTGTGGTTTCGGTCGGTTGCATGTTACTGACCCTGAATGTTTCTTTCCCACTTAGGGGGAGGTATCCTTCATCGTGTTTTTGAGGTTTGAGTGCGGTTAGAAGTGGTTGTGATTGAACCTGTCTAGTTGAGTGGAAATGACCTCTTGATTCTGTCAATTATAAATTGTGAAATTGGAGTCATAATGAATTGGAAGAGGTATTGATTGAGATTAGTTATTCACGTGGTATCGGCCACTAGTTCTCCCTTTTCATGATATTAAGGGGTTTAAGTGATTTTATTAAGTACTCGAGGTACTGTAGTTTGGCAATCTTGTTTCTAGTGCTTAGTTCATTCCTCTAAGCATTTCTTTTATTGTACTATGTATACTAGTACATGTCTTTAACTTACATGTCATTCCTTGAGTTATCGGTTACGGTGTGGTGCCGAACTTTTTCCAGGTGTTGTCATTTGATCTCGTGAGGTTGGGAATGGATAGTTGTGTTCCGTGAACCCAATGTAGTACTCTTCCTTCCTTGTCCTCTTGGACATTATAGGAATCCGTGGAGTTGTGTTTACCCTTATTTGGCTGTCATTCGGAAACGGTGTTTTCTAAACTTTTGTATTTAAAAGGAAAAACCTGTTTTCGCCTACCCCCGTAGAAATGAAAAATTTTAGTACTTTATAAACTGATCTTAGGATCTTCTTTGAAAGGATTTTTAACTCTAAAAGCCGGCAATGGCAACTGACGGAGACCGGGAGCAAGACGGTCATTTTTATTATGTGGTTTCTTAAAAGAAAACTATTTTATTACTTTCTCGAGATTCCAAGACTTCTTTCTTAAGATCTCGACCTGTAGAGTTTTGAAAGGTGTTCCATTGTTTCACCTTTGCTTCCTATCATTTCTAAGTCTCGGGTATGAGGCTTAGTGTTGTTCAGTGCACACATATAGTGTTGCCCTTCCTTTCTTCTTGGTTTTTGATGTCACCACTTAGGTGATTCGAGTTGTTCCACATGCTAACCCCCGTAGCAATGAAAAGGTTTAACACTTTATAAAATGATCTTAGGATCTTCTTTAAAAATATTTTTAACTTCTAAAAGCTGGTGATGGCAACTGACGGAGACCGGGAGCAAGACGGTCATTTTTACTAAGTGGTTTCTTAAAAGGAAAACTATTTTATTACTTTTCTTGGGATTCTGAGATTTCGAGACTTCTTTCTCAATATCTCATCCTGTAGAGTTTTGAAAGATGTTCCATTGTTTCACATTTGCTTCCTATCATTTCTAGGTCTCTGTATGGAGCTTTGTGTTGTTCAGTGCACACATATAGTGTTGCCTTTCACTTTTTTTATTGTTGATGTCACCACTTAGGTGATTTGAGTTGTCACACGTGTTAGGGGAATGGATACAGAGTGGATTGGTTTCTTTTGTCCGGGTGTTCTCACTTGACACTTGTGGTGTTTTAACCTTGACATTGTTGTCTCGGTTATCTGTTGGTTTAGCGTTGGGACTTCTTTCCCCTTGCTTTGGTTTCCTTGTTCGGGTATTTTCACTAAACACTTGTGGTGTTCTTTACCTTGACATTGTTGTCTCGGTTATCTGTTGGTTTAGCATTGAAAAGTCTTTTCCTTCGTTTTGCTTTGGTGACCCTGAGGTGGTCGTTCTGGTGAGTTGAGTTCGTGTACTCTTAGTGATTTGGTTTAGTGGTTTCTCTCGCCTACAGTGAGAGTGTTAGTGATGTGGTTGACCCTATCGATGATAGTATTATGAGGTCGATACGATTTATGGTACGGTGATATGATTGAGGTGATCTAGCCTTGAGAGGTAGATTTCCTCTAGGAATAGGATGAGGTTTGTTATATATATATATATATATATATTGTACATTTACAATATATATATATATATAGATGACGGTTGTGTTAGTATGCAAGGACGTGAGTGTTTTTCCTCCTATGTTTTAGGGGAGTGAGTTATGAGTATTCCTTGGTACTAGTGGTGGATTTCAATCCTTGTGGATATTAGAGGTGAGTGTGATTCCCTCTGTTTGGAGTTTCTTGTTAGCGTCATGAACGCTGGATGATTTGTTAGATTGGACCCGAGGATCGTATACTTAGTGTATGTTGGTGAGAGTAGTGTAGACTACTGGTGTTAGTACTTGGAGTACAAGTCTTAGTCGTATTTTATAGGCTCATGTTGTGTATATATATATATATATACTTACGTACAATAGAATATGAGCACGTGCCTTGGGTTTTCGTGGCTGGGTTATGTTGTGGGGTATGTATCTCACTGAGTGGTTTAGCATTACCTAAACTATTAGAGGATGTGGTAGTTAGAGTATCTTTTCTCACTAAGCTTATTTTCTCACAGGGGTATTTCATTTGCCCCGTGGTATTCACACTCCAGGTTGCAAGAAATATACGGCTATAGGCAAGATGCAGTACAACGGCAGCTTTCCCTTGTTTCCTTGTTACAGGTTTGGAGTTGCGTTGGGTGATGCGGTTACGGATGCAGCACGACTGGTTTTGGGGACGGTAGTTGTCTTCTGTTAGCTTCCTTACCCATGTTTTGTGGGTTTGTCATTATTTCTTTTGGGAGCCAGTCTGTTGGCATATCCCTATCGGTGTATCATTTATTTCCTGTATTTATTATTTCAGGATGCTATTGTATATATTCTGTACAGCTAGACACTTTTCTGTATTCTTATTCGAGCATTTGTGGCTTTGTTGATGTTAGAGGGTTTGGAGAGGTTTTGGTTTCATTCCACTACCTCGACCCTACTAGGATTGATGAATGTGGGGCTTGGAAGCCATTGTTATTATCGAATTGCTATTGGCAGGTTATTGTGTTGTGGTTGGTTGTCCGGATGTTCCATTTACAAACGGAACTCTATCGGATTTTCGTTAGATTCCGCTGCTTTGTTTATTATTCATTTGGGTATGAAAAATACCGTTCTATCATTATTTCATACGTTTTCATGGCTAATGATATCTTAGTTGGTTGCTCATCATAATGATCACATCCTGGATCCTTTGGATGTCCCAGTTCGGGAGTCTTAGGAATTTAGGGACGTGTCAGCATGATATTAGAGCACTTTTACACTTTTGTGGGTGTTTGATGACTGAAGGTCATTTGTTTTCGTTTCTTTTTACTTCCGCATTCACTCCCTTAGCTCTTAGGCTCGGGTTTCGGAGTCCTAAAAATTTGGGGCGTGACAGATGCGGTCTTTATCAGCCATGATCAACTAAACTGGTATATAGGGTTTTCTAGCGAAACCATAGCCAAGTAATGTAGTTTTTATATTTGTTTTCAATTATAAGAAAAGGAAAGCTGTGACTATACCGTGATGATTGTTTTAGATGAGTAAACTTTTTTATTCTTGATACAAGATTATATATTTGTTTTTCATTCTTATCTTAGATTGAATAAATATATTTTTCTTACTCAATCATGATTATTCTCTATGGGCTAGAACTTCGATGTTTAATCCATGATTTTCTACACAATAGTTCTTAACACTTGAAACCCTAGGTTTACACAGGTCATGCCTCAGCGAGGTGTCATAGACATGCTCTAGTTTCATTTCATGCATTAGTAGTAGATTAGAGTAAATTAAATGGCATGCACAAGTTACACTCTGTCCGGAGATGGGTGGTAGCCAATCCAGTTGACGGTATCCTTCTGGGGAGCATATTTGACTATTTACGGTACATTTTGATTCATGGGAATAGATCGCCCTTTATATAATTGTGCAAATTGAAAGCTATGTTAAGCGGTTAGTGGTGGAGCGATGAAAACCCTAATTTTCTCTCTCTTGATCACAAACTCTCAATTTATTTTTTGTTCTTAATTAATTTAGTCATAATTCTCAAAATCAAACCGAACAACTTTTTCAACCGTAATTCAATATTTTTGAATTGCTGAAGTGGATAACTAAGTCTCTGTGGGTTCGACATTCCCTTTCTCAAGCCATTTCTATACTATAATTTGACTCATACGCTTGCGATAGGTAAAATCTAAGTCGTCTTAAGGGTGCATTTTTAACATATATTTTATCACACTCCGACGGACATCACTAAGTGTTGTCTAGCAATGCAAATCCGCTCGGTAGTCACGTGAACCATCTTGGGACCAAAAAGTGTAGTCTCGCCCACATCTGTCCAGCTAATAGGAAAATGACACAGCCTGTTATACAAAGCCTCAAATGTGTCATCCCAATACTTGACTGAGAACTATTATTGTAGGGGAACTTCACTAAATGCAAATGTTATTCCCAGCTACCCTTGAAGTCAATGGCGCACACTCTAAGAATGTGCTCGAGAGTCTGAATAGTATGCTATGACGGTCCATCTGTCTGAGAATGAAATGTCGTGCTGAACCGTAACTAAGTATCAAGTGTCGTCTGAAAAGCTTGCCAAAATCTTGATGTGAATCTCGGGTCGCAATCCAAAACAATACTAACTGGAATCCCATGAATTTTAATAATGTCATCCACATACTTCCTACTAGAAGCCTTGGCCCCATCAGTCTCTCGAATTGGCAAAGGTTACATCAATCCTGGTGGTGTTTGGTGCTCGGCCTTCACCTGGTGATAAGTGAGACATTGGCTCACAAAATCTACTACCACTTTCCTTATCCCATGCCACCAATACGTCCATTGAAGATTGTGATACTTATTCGTACCTCCAAGATGAACTGCAAATCTGGAGCTATGAAACTCGTTCAATACATCTTCACGACACGACTTCAAAACATATAGACATCCTTTAAATTGAAGTCTATCATTGGTACTTTTAGACCAATCATTAACCACCTCGCCAATAGTGCTACGAGCTCGAACTGAAGCAATACTATTGTCCTATCTATGCCTCGATAATCCTACATACAATAGACTATTGCGCCACTAAACTGAACAACGTAGCTTGTCCTCCACTGTCACTGAAACGAAGACACAATGCTGCAAAATCCTCCATCATACACCACTCTCTAATGGCAATGCACGTTAAAGAATCATGTGACTTAATACTCAAATCATATGTGACCACATTTGATTTTCCTGGGTGGTACTGGAACGTGAAGTCGTAGTCCTCCATACTTGACCCAACGATGTTGTAAATTCAATCATGTTGTGTGAAAACATCATGCAATATTTAATGATTGGTTAGTATCGATAATGCATCATATTTAATGGTTCATAATATTTCAACCTCGAGCAATCCACTCATACTTCAACTATACAATCATTACACCCTTGTTTTACTAGATCAACTTTTGTTTTCTAGAATTTCTACTGATTTGGGTAATATTAGCAATATCATAATGCTAAGGTTACAATTTACATCTCCAAAATTGAATCCACAATCAAACCTTAATTCCTCAAATCGTCAAGTTTTAAGATATAAAAGTCTTCCAAGAAGACATTACCAATCCGATTCTTTAACTAATAGTTCGATGACGATCACATCACAACCAAAATCAACGAACCTATACCTCACTTGAAGCCAGCTTAGGGTCATTTAGACATTGCCACAGTTATAATACTTATTATCTCAAGACTCACTCTCTAATGCCAATAAATCCATCACTCACTGAAACCTCATTGTTCAATACCGAGTTCTCAACTCCAAAATCTAATGGCACCACTAACCCAACCATAAACTACACCTCAAATGGGAACAAACATCACATATCAGTAAAGATCCTTCGATATATAACCACAATAGCTAAGACATACACTCATGGAATCCTTTACCTTAATGAAAGTGATCGTAACTTCTTCTTTTTTCAAATGTAAGAAATAATTATATTAGATTGAAAAATAGGTCCAAGACCTTACATCAAAACATAGGGCCATACCCCTAGAAAAGGAAATATGTGGAAACAAAAAATGTACCAATAACAAGTGAGCAATCTCTTGAGAGTACAAAGAATAAGAAACCTAGCTAAGAAATCATGCGTAAACTAATAAACCTCCCTGTGCATACAAGTCACAACAGAATGAAGAAACTCATGGTGCAATAACCAGCATGAAATCAAATAATGAGCAAGTTGTTGCAAACATCCAAACAAAAGCCACCTCAAGTCAAGAAGCTAGAAAAGTAGCGGGTAGATTCCATTTAAGGATGAGATCATGATTAGTAGCATTCGAATGGAAGTTCTGAATGGTAAATAGCTTTAATCTCACACTTTGAATGATCTTATGATGTACCTCTTCAATAGTTCCATAAGCCTCATTAAAGATTTTATTGTTCCGTTCTCTCCAAAATTCATAAACCGAAGCAGCAAAAACTAATTTATGAAGCAAAACTTTAAGAGTTTTCCATTTGAGATGAGCAACAGACCAATTCATAAGAGAGTCTCAATCATTCCCATGCTAGTTCTCAAGACCCATTTGAAAAACTATCTGCCATAGTCTTTGAGTGAAACTGCAACTAAAAAACAAGTGGTCTCTGTCCTCCATGCACACAGAACAAAAAACACAATTTACTGAAGATAGAAGCCCAATGGAGAGAAGAAAATACTTAGTATTAATTCGATTCAAGTGAACAAGCCATAGCAAGAAAGCATTCTTGGGAATATTGTGTGTGAACCAAATAGAATCATACCAAGCAACCTGAACAGCTTTGAATCTTACCAAATCCCAAGCAGAATGTATGGAATAATTATTATTTGTAAGCAACCATATGGATAAATCTTTCCTGTAAAGCACAAGAAGAAAATCAGGAGGAAAAATAGCTTTAAACTCCACCCACTCAAGAGAGTTGAGAGTGGGGAAATGCCATCCAGAATTATTAATGAGTCTGTCAACTAATGCATTAATACCAAGACCAGAAGAGCTAAAAAAAGAGTCTAATGAGTCTCTAGGATGCCAATTGTCATATCAAAGGGAGGTGTCCCTTCCATCACCTATAACAGATTTAATAGCAGCTCTAAAAAGAGGTCTAATCTTGAGCAGTTTCTTCCAAATCCATGAACTACTTCTAGGCATGAGAAGGTTCCAAAATTTTTTGTGCTTGATGAGATGTTGTTTAACCCAATTAATCCATAAATATTGTTTATCAACTTGAAAAAGAGACCAAAGATGTTTAGACAAAGCTGCAATGTTCCATTCTTCAAGGTCCTTTAGACCCAAACCTCCCTCTCAAAATAGCAAACAAATAGTGCTCCATTCAACTTTACACCCATCATTACAGATCTTAAAACTAGTCCATAAAAATTTCCTGAGAATTGAGGTAATTTCCTTTAACACTGCCTTAGGAATAAACTTGCATAGAGAATAGAACAAACCTTGCCAATTAAAGCCTCCATGCAAATGAAATAAATTTACTAGACTAGCTAGTAACTCTTCCTACTAATTTAGTAACTAAGATGTCATAATCTTGCTTAGATAGTTTAGAAGATAGGAGAGGGACACCCAAATATTTAACAGGCAGAACACCAACTTGAAAGTCAAGCTTATTAAGGATCTGCTGCATCAAAGAAGGTTCTACCCTAGCATGAAATACCAAAATCTTTGCATGGTTAGGATGGATGACTAAAAAAAGACTGAACTGATGCAAAACTTCCATTATGCAATCAATAGAAGGCATGTCCCCAGCAAAAGAAAACAGTAAGTCATCAACAAATAAGAGGTTGGTAATACCTTAAGCACTGCATTTCCAATGGAAAGACAAATCCCTCTCTTCAATTTTCTTGGCTAGTAACTAGTAAGAACTTCCATGCCCAAAACAAAATGATACGGAGATAGGGGATCTCCTTATCTAATTCCTCTAGAACTTTTAAAGAAACCTGTGAGCATGCCATTGACATTGATAGAGAACATAGGAGAAGAGACACATGCCATAATTAAACTGATGAAACCAACTGGAAAATGAAAAGCTTGAAAACTAGCTTGTAGAAAAAACCATGATATGGTATCAAAATATTTTTCCAAATCCACCTTAGGAGCAATTCTTAGGTCACCAGAATTCTTATGATAATCCTTGAATAATTCTTGAGCCAAAATAATATTATCAGAAATATTTATGCCTTTAATGAAAGCTCTTTGGTTTAAGTTAATGCAACTTGAGAAGCATGCTTTGAGTCTGTTAGCATTCATTTAATTAAGTATCGGACACGGGTACTTCATCTATTTTAGAAGACCCCGTGTAACATAGCTAAATTCCATATATGAACATTTTCCCCAAAACTAGTGCACCAAACAATAATCCTCTAACTATTTGTGCAGAGCTTTATGGGCGATCTACTATGGTTTATAGCAGGACTGTCGTTAACTCCGCCAACCCATGTTGGTCTTACTACAGACAATAGGGTATCTCTCGACTTCATATTTTTATGTCCATGTCTTAGTTATTAACTACAATAAGTAATGAATTTAGGTTGTTCGATAAAATATATGGCAGGATCTTGGGTTGGAAACTGAGGATTTTACACCTTCATCGACATCCACTAGGCCGACGTCATGTACTGTATATCCATCGGAACAACATCACAGTGCCAGGCAAAGACTAGTCAAGGACTAAAAGGATGTCAAAACTTCAAGTGCAATTTGTTCTTTTAAGTGCTTTTTATGTTGCAAAGGTGAGAACCTATGGAGTTTGCTTTTGTTGGGGGTGAGATTGTGAATGGCATTATGGATTTTATAATCTATATAATCTTCATTACTACATTAATTTGTGATACATTGAAAGAACAAGTTTATTATTATTACTGCATTTCTGGGCTAGCATGTAAGAGTACAAGTTTGTTCGGCTTATTTGCTACAAGTTATGTTTTCTACCTTGTTCAAAATGGTTGCAGATTCAATGATAACCTCTATTTTTTTTTATTACAATTATGATTTCTCGTAAACATAATTGCTAAATAAAAAATAGCTTGTCAAAGTCTTCAGTTTTTGTTATTGCTGCTCAATGTTTAAACATTTTATGTTGGTGTGCAATGATTTTGCCCAGGGCTTCTTCATTGTATTGCTGCAAATTATATTTTGAATTGGTGTATGTTCACCTCTAAAACAAGGCATTGGGATCTTTGTATCACAGTTGGAACTGAAAAAGTATGGTTTTTTTTTCTTTTTTTTGAAAAGATCAGCTTTTTTATAGATAAATAAAATAGGCCAAAGGCCTTACAAACACTACTAGGGCATCCCCTAGTTCACAATAACAGCTATGTGGAATCCAAAGATCCACCATAGAAAAAGCAAGAAACCCTACACATAGATTATAGCAATACACATGAGAAAATCTCAGCTATAAAATCACATCATAAACTATACTAAAGCACCATAGCATAACCACATCCAAGTTGGTAGCAGCATCACCAAGCAAATCACTCATAAACCACACCTTGCAAAAAAATTGACCATCTTGACAAACCCCCTATCTGAGAACATGCCAAACCGACACTACAATAGCCTAGCACAACCATCTCCATTGTACCCACAACATCAATCAGCCAAGCACTGCAAACACCTTGAGCAACAACCCAAACACAAGCCACCTCTACACCTACAAGAACAGCCATCAACACCTTCAGGCACTAGCAGACTGCAAAAAACTCCATCCATATTATATCAGCAAAGACGAAGGCAAACACCACTCTTGGACAAGCTCTTAATTCATAGGGGTAGCTTCAAATCAAGAAAGCAAGAACACAGACCCTCTGACACTAGCAATACCCTTGTTCATCACCTCCTCAGCAGAAGTAAACTCATTCTGAAAAACCCTTTTATTCATCTCACTCCAAACAAAATATATAGCAGTAGCAAACATGAGTTTTTTAAGCATAAAAGATATTGACTTATCCTTCAAACTATTATTAACCTAAGAGAATATAGCATTCCAAGAACCATTAGGCCAACTCCTATTATCCTTCAACTTCAAATCATTCCAGATTTGTTTAGCAAAACTATAATTGAAGAAAAGATGATCCCTGTGTTGAATCATAGCATGGCAAAAGCAACAGTTAGCTTGATCAACCAAACCCTATATTCAATAAGAACTGTAAAGTCCTCAATATATCAAGTTGCACCACCCATAGAAGAAAATAATGCTTAGGCACTGCATGCTTCCAAACAACACCCTCCTATCCCACTCTACTCATTCTTCCTCTAATCTCATTCCAAGCAGACCTAATAGAAAAATTCCCCTTATTTGGAACCCAAATGATCCTATCATTAGACAGCCATCTAGGATAAAAAAACCATAAGGAATCCTATTCTGCAACCAGTTCATAGACTCGACAATATCCCAAATACCTTCCTCAATAATATCACCCACTTTAGCTCCTCTATTCAACACAGCATCCTCCAAAACATCATTAGAGGTAACATTTGATAGAGGCCTTGAAGGTAACCAACTATCAAACCATAAAAAGGTATCCCTACCATTTCCTACAACATAATGAATATAAGGTCTAATCCTTTCTCTCAGATGAATCAACTTTCTACAAGTCAAAGAAGATTTTTCTGGAAGTTTAACATCCCAAATACTACATCCCCTTAACACATGAATTTGAATCCACTTCACCCAAATAGACTGACCATGAGGTTGGCATAAATTCCAAAAATGTTTAAACATAGTTGCTTCATTCCAAACCACAACATCCTTGATTCCCAAACCCCCTTCCTCAATAGGAGTCCAAACATCACTCCAAGCAACTTTAGTACCCCCATTTCCCATCTTAAAACAAGCCCACAAGAATTTCCTCATCAAAATGTTAAGATCATGCAACACTGATTGAGGAAGATTAAACATGGAAGCGCAATACACTTGCACTGAAAATAACACTGATTTGATCATTTGCAACTTCCCAGTAAAAGACAACAATTTAGAAGACCAACTTTTTATTCTAGCAGTAATTTTATCCAAAAGCAAAGAACAATCTGAAACTGTAAGTAGTCAAGAATAGAAATAGCATGATGCCCTTTAACCCCAGCTATGAAAATCATACTCTTTGAAGAATTAGGACTTAAGCCAGAAACACTGTTAAACTCATCCAGAGCCTCTTTCAAACATTTCATAGCTCTCATTTTCCCTACAGAGAACATTAGAAGATCATCAACAAACATTAAAGTAGATATCTTTTGCTCTTTACACCTCCAATGTTAAGCAAAATTCCCTGTATGAATCCTCCTTTGCACAATACTAGTAAACACCTCCATCCCCGTAACAAATAAATATGGAGATATAGGATCGCCTTGTCTCAGCCCTCTTCCAATTTGAAAAAATCCATGCAAACTTCCATTAACATTAATAGAGAATCTAAATGAGGACATACAAGTCATCACCCAAGCCACCATCTTAGGATGAATATTAAAAGCCCTCAAAGTAGCATGCATAAAATCCCAAGAGACTGTATCATAGGCCTTCCTCAAATCTACCTTCAAAACCACTCTAGTTGGATACTTATTGCTATGATAGCCTCTAAATAATTCCTAAGCAAGAAAAATATTGTCGGCAATATCCCTCCCAGCCACAAAAGCCCCTTGATTATCACTTATGCAATAAGGCAAGACACTCTTCAATCTGTTAGCAATAATTTTAGCTATACACTTATAAAGAGTAGTAATCAGCAACACCAGTGGGATTATCCACCTTAGGAATAAGAGTAAGAATGGTAGAGTCAATTTCCTTCAAAAGCGTTCCCTTAGAAAAGAAGTCCATCACAGCAACAACCACATCTTGACCCACCACATCCCAAGCATGCTTAAAAAATAAAGTATTAAAGCTATCACTACCTGGGGCTTTATCATCCTTCAAAGACCAAAAAGAGTTCCTTACTTCTTTAGGAGTAACAGGCCTCACCATAAACAAAGAATCATCATTAGAAATAGGCATTTGAATGAAATGACTAAGATCAGGATTAACCTCATTGTGTCTAGCTTGAAATAGCTCAGAATAGTAGTCCACAATCTCCTTAACTACCAAGCTAGAATCACTAACCCTCACCCCCTCTCTAGTAACCAAAGAGTGAATAGCATTCCTGATTTTCCTTGCAACTGCCACCTTATGAAAATGAGTATTTTTATCCCCTAACTGCAACCATCTCACCCTAAATTGCTACTTAAACATAGATTCCTCATCAGCTGCCAATTTAAGGTATTGCTCCAAACATCCCCTCTCAAGTTTCTCCACATGATCATTAGCTGGATCATTAAGAAGAATTTTTGGTAATTATACAATCAATCCATGCATTCCTAACTTCAGTAGAAAGATCAACATAGCTCCTTTTATTCAGCTTCTTCAACTCAGCCTTCACCAACTTGAGCTTTTGAACTAATTTATACATCAAAGTGCCATAAACATTTACATTCCACTGTCCCTTAACCACATCCATAAAGGAATGGTGCTTCACCAAATAATTATTAATTCTAAAAGGCTTTCCTCCTGTTAACAAATCAGTAGAGACATTAACAATGCATAAAGAGTTATCTGATACTCCAAAAGGTTCAAAAATAGCCTCAGAAGAACCAAACACATCATTCCATCTACTATTAACCAACACTCTATCCAACTTCTTGAAATAAGTTCTATTGGTCCAAGTAAACTGGAACCCATAATGTCTTAGATCAAACAAAACAACATCCTTTAAACAAACCTCAGACTCCCTCAAAGCAAAATCCCAAACCATAGAACAACCAAACATTTCATGACTATATCTGAGAGCATTGAAATCCCCCATCACCAACATAGGTTCATTCTTAAAATGATCAGGCCAGGCCTTCAAATCAGCCCAAAGCTTCCTCCTAATCACCCCATCATTATGAGCATAAATAACACACACTTTAAATTCTTGATTCTTAGCTAAATCAATAACAGAACAAATCATAAACTGGTTAGAGCTACCTTCCAAAGAAACAAGTAAACTATTAGGATCCCAGCATATCCATATTCTTCCTCCTTGAGACCACTGATCATTATTCACCAACTTCCAACCTCTAGAGAATGTACTAAAGTTCTATCAACATTTTCAGGCTTCACTTTAGTCTCAACAAAACAAATGATAAACAAACCATATTCACTTATAACTCTCTTCACCACATTTTGTTTTAGGGGTTGATGTAAACCCCTAAAATTTCACACAACTAGCTTTATTTAACAACCTTGGAAGGATATTGAATAACATTCTTGTCATCCCTTCTAGATCTTAACACAGGTTTACTAACACTTTTATTCCCTTTGCCTTTCACATTCTTGTCTTTATGACTTTCTTGAACAGTAACCACCCCATGCTCCTCCTCATTACCTATAGAGACCTCAACACTCTCTTAATCATTGCTCAAAGCAGCACCATCAACCACTTATGTTGGCTTCAAACTATCTTGCACTATAATAGCAGAATTAGGGATCTATTCCATAGACCCCTTCGGATCAGCTTAATTATTTATTGTATTAACAGACTCATCCCTTGCATTAGTTACATTAGCTAACTCAACAACCACTGTAGGTAATTCTTAATCTGTATTAATAGAATATGTAGCTTCTAGAGTCACAACAATACCTTCATCTTGTACTACTTCAAAAATATTAGAAATTTGTGGACCTTTAGGAGATGGAATATCCCTCATTTTTGAATATTCAGCAACATCACTAGAGGGTCTAGAATCATTACTCCACTCAATAACATCTTCCATTCTCCCATTTTTGTTCTTGTTCATAACCCTTCATTCCTTCTGAGGAACTTGGATTTTTGGCTCACCCACCTTATTGGAATTCTTGGGACATCTAGTAGAGTTATGACCAAAAACATAACAATTTATGCATCTCTGAGGCATCCACGAGTATTAAACCCTCACTTGGAAACAATCTCCATTATGCATTTTAGCAAAAAATTCCTTTAAAAACTCAGAATGAGCCTCCATTTCCACACATACTCTAACATAAGCTAGCCTTTTCTTTTCAACTATCATTGTACCTATATATAACGGTTTACCCACAACACTGGCTAAAATTCTTAGAGCTTCCTCATTCCAATAATCAAGAGGAATACCAAAAAGCTTTAACCAAATAGGAACAGACTTAATAACATCTTTCTGTAAAATTAAACTTGGCCTCCACTTCTACAAGATAATTAAATGGTTGGCAAAATGCCAAGTATTACCCTTCAACACAACATCCCTTTGATTAATGGAACTAAATTTAAATAGATAGAAGTTATTATCCAGGCTCTGAACATCACACAAACCCTCCTTACACCATAGCCTTTTAGCAATTGATTCAACTGTCAAGAAAGACAACCTTTTATCAATGAAGTAGCCAACCAAACATTGATCCCAGTCTCCACTTTGAGCCACTATAGTAGGAAGGATAGTCATAGTAGGGTTGTTTTTACTCGGTGGATAATAATGGAGCTTCATCTTTCCAGCCTCTACACTCTTTTGTAGCCTTTGAGCCAAGTCTGAACTGTAAAGATACCCGTAGATAACATATTCCATACTGGTGCAACATTATTACTAGGAGAAACCCTAGGAGAAGACCCAGGTGAAACCCTATAAACATTCAACTCACCCACACCAGTACCATGCAAAAGCATTAATAGTAGTATTAACAACATTAGGGTTAACAACCTGTTATAGTACGCACATCTGCTCCTCCAAAATGACAATCTCATCAACTCTATTCCCCAACATAGATTCATTCGTTGCCAAACACAACACATCCATGAAAGTAAACAAAAAGAAACAAAAAAATAATTTTAGGGTTTGCACAAAATCAAAACCCTAAACTTGATCCACTAGATTTTTTAAGATGCACATGCTTTTGAAAATCTAATGGTTTTGTAAAGATGTCTATCGAATGAGAATCTATGGATATATCCTTAAGAACTTTCTCATAATTAGAGTCACGTGCTCTACATGCAGTATTTACAATTAAACAATGTAGATCATCTTTCCTAACTCGCACTTGTTTAATTTTAGGTGCTCTATTTGCTAGCCTCCTCTTCACTCAACACCCGAATTTGATTTTCAACATTGGGTCCTTTTTTAGTTTTATGCTTCCACTATGATTTTAAAGTTTATCCTCTTAACTTTGAACACACTTGTCAAATGTGACATTTCACTCCATAGTGATGACATACTGGGATAAACCTTTGAAAACCATTGTTCGAACCCTTATGCAATCTAGAGGTAAAGGGAGGCTTACTCTCAACAGGTTTTCTGACATAAGATTAAACATTAAGATTCCTATCAGACTTAGTTTGAGAATAACTAGATGTTACTTGGGAAACTTTAACAAAACTAGTATGGGAACGATGTTAGAATCACTTGTTGTTCCTTTGAACCCTAATCCCTTTGTATTTCCTGCAGATTTTCCCATACTCAATATATGATTAAACTTAAGAGTTTCACTAGACCATTTATGGATAGTTGTGTTAGCATCCTTCAATTCCTTTTCTAAACCCTCAATCCTTGTAGATTTCTCCCTCAACTCCAATTTTAAAGTGCTTTATTCCTCATTGAGACCATCTACCCTCTTTAAAGCCTGAGTCATTTCTTGTTCAGACTTGGTCAACTCTTCTCTTAAGGATTGTCTCTCCTTATCAACACTTTTAAATTGAACCATTAATTTCGAGTACAGTTTGCTAACATATACAGACTTTTCATAAAGTTTATTGTAAGCATCTTCATACGAGTTCCCACAATCTTCATTATCCTCAGAATCATCATCCTCAGACATTGCCCAACTTGTAGTGATTTCACCGACCTCCTTACTTTGTGTAGCAAACAATGTGAAATTCTCAGACTCATCACCCGCGTCAAACTCAGCAGAGTCACTAGTTTTTCCATCATCAGATCCATCACTCCAAGTAACAGTTAGACATTTTGTCATTTTCTTCTTATTGACACACTTAGCTACTATGTGATTGAATCCTTAACACTCAAAACATTGAAGTTTATTCTTTTTAGGGGAAATCTTTTCATTCCGATTTTGGACCTTTTATTTTTAAAATCATATGATTTATCTCCAAATTTTTGTCCTTTAATCAATTCTTGACCATGAGAAGATTTTAAAAACATATGAAACTGTTTCATGATCATATCAAACTGTCTTGATCTACTCTCATCCTCCTTATCAAACTCATTAGGATCTTCCTTGGTGATTTTAAAAGCTATGTTTTTCTCTTTTGTACCGCTAAACTTCTTAGAGGATTGAGCACACATCTCCATCTCATATGATTTTAGATTCCCAGGCTACTCTTCAAGTTTAATTTCCTTGAAACTCATGATTTCAAATATGATACTAACCTTAGACTGAAAATGTTCAAGCAGATACCTAAGAATTTTCTTCACTATGCTAGTCTCGGGAATGGGCTCTCCTAGATTATGACAACTGGTTACTATGTCAATTAATCTAGCCTCAAAGTTACCAAAAACTTCATCATCTTCCATCCTAAGTTGTTCAAATTTAGAATTTAGAATTTAGAGTTTCGATTGCTTAACTTTTGAAGTTCCTTCATGAGTTACTTGGAGAATATCCCAAGCTTATTTGACAATTTTGCACGTAGCAATTATTTTAAACTCATTCTCAGTCACAGTAGTGTATAAAGCATTCAATGCTTTGGAGTTCCAATTAACACTGTTTGACTCAGTAGTAGTCCACCACTTGACAGTTTTGGATTTGACTTATTAGTCGTTGCATCCATCACAGTCGGAGGTGAGTATCCTACCTCTACGGCCAACCAAGCTCTCTCATCTAATGATTTCAAAAACGCTCTCATTCTTGCTTTCCAATAGGTGTAATTTTAGCCATCAAACAATGGGGACCTAGATACGGATCCTCCTTCACGAGGTAAATCCATCGTCTAAGTTCAAAATCTAACCATAGGTAATTAACCTAAAACGGGGCAACTAAGCTTTGATACCAATTGAAATTACCTAGACGATTAATGAAAATAAGCCTAGAGGGGTGAATAGGCTTTTGTGGATTTATTGATAAATTAAAATTAATTGCGGAAATGTCCATTTTAATCCAATTCTATATCACAATAAAACATGCAAAGATTAATCTAAGTGCAAAAAATAAAGCAATTGTCACGACCCAAAACTCATTGCTCGGATACCATTCTGTCACGACCCGAATCCAAAGACTCGGATAATGATTTAAAATCCAAAATCCATAACTCAATAAACTAATGCGGAAGCGATTTCAAAATATCATAAATCATCATTTAATCAAACTTACTCCACTAACACTATTCATAATTTACTATAGCAAACCTCATATCAATACATTCTATAATTAGCTCAACTCCAAAATCATCCCAGCTTCATACATCAATTGTTAAACCAACCTCTAGACTTACACTAGTAAAACAAATGAATAATCATTTTTAAAATAAAAATTAAATCAATTACAATTACCTCTTTTAATAACCAAGTACCCAAATATAATCACAATGAATATATATCATCACCACTTTCCATTTCATTAAATCAATGAATACATATAGGGTCAAGTCTCTACCCTAGTCCAATGCCATAATATAAATGCATAAAAATATCAATATAAACTCATGTAGAACAATTTAAATATCATCAACAAGATAATTTAAAAAGTTCCAAAATCATGAAATTAAAACCAATAATCTCAGCATGAACTCAAATCCAAAATCATGAAATTAAAACCAATAATCTCAGCATGAACTCAAATCCAACTATCACCAACCATATAGTACAAAACTTCAAAATCATGAAGTCCAACTATCACAACCAGATAGTATAAAATATTAAATCACATAGTCCAACTATCACAACCAGATAGTATAAAATATCAAATCACATAGTCAGGAAAATTCTATCGTGACACAAACCCTAGGACATGAACAACGGTCCATCTGCCTAGTCAAATGATCGTCTTTGGGCTACCAACCCTACGGTGACGTCAACCAATCGCGCAATAATTCGAGGACTTGCACCCCGGGAGCTCCTTCGTCCCCTCATTGCTCACTCCACACGATATTTTCCCAAAATCAACAACCAATTCATAATTCATTACATCATAAATGTTATTCACATGCGCACGTATGTAATATATATATATCTGCACTCCATGATCCACATAATAAAATGTCTATCGTGGCATGTATCAATGCACTTAACACATTAATGTAATTTCACAACTCGTGTCAAAAATAATAAAAATATCATGCTCAGGCTATATATAAGCATTAAAATTCATAAATGAAGATTCTTAAACTCACATGATACCCCAATAAATCCCTACCTCAAACCCAGATGAAAGTATAGTAAATACCGAGATCAAATAATAAGATTTCGTCCTTCACACCTTTGCTTGCACCATGTTTTGCCCGAAACCAAATAACACATAACCACATTGATTTTTATATTAAAATTCATCAATAACCAATTTGATATATAGGAATATTTATACAAAACATTTTGGGAGAAATTGAAAAAAATAAGCCACTCCATTAAGAATCTAAAAGTTTGGTTTTCAGCATGTTACCGAAAACGGACAGCAAGTAATCGAGGAATTTTATAAAATTTTGTAAATTTCTAAAACTAATGAAATTTTCAGTATTTAAGTTAGATGTATACAGAATACTACTGTAAAATTTTCAAGTAGTCTAAAATAATGCCAAAAGATAGCATTCATAATAGTTTTGAAAACTAAACACCCTTTATTCTCATATTTTTCCAAAAATATCTGTATGTAAAACAAATCTAAAATTTTGGATATTTACATAATACATACTGATAATAATGGTATAAAATGTTTAGGACAAAAGTTTAAGTATAAACTTCTCAAATCAGTACCCAAAGTTACGTTTTCACAATAGAGGAGTAAATATAACATCAAGTACTCCTGACTTTTTATATGAAAGTATATACTTGATAAAATCATGAAATTTGATACATATGTACTAGACATATGTGGTAATCTACAATAAAAGTTTCAGTAATTTTAAGAATAATAAAACATGTGAAACAAAGGGTTAAACCGAAACCAAAAACAGATCAGCAAGCAGTAAAACTTTACTGAACAGTTTACTTCCGTGATTTTTCATGAGTTAAATACTTATTGAATTCCTTTGAAATTTTCAAAAATGATAATAAACATATACAGAAACATGTTGTAAAAAATTCAAAAAATTCTAGGTATTGGAGCATGAGTAATAAATTGATCAAACCGAGATAACCAAAACAGTTCTGCTACCAAAAAATAAATCTGAACAACATGCACTTCCAGATTTTTATTTAAATATTTACTCATCAATAATTTATGAAAATTTTAGTAATATACTATAACATACATATACATATTATGTAAATTATTCAGAAATTAAAATAAACTTAACACCGATTAAAAAATCATAGATCAAGAGACTTTAATTCGCTAGACATGCAGTTCTATAATCTGAAATTTTCATAAAATAGAAATAAAATCAAATAATGAATATCACATACCGAAATTGGTCTTAAACCGAAGATCTCAATGCGTTTAACAACTTCCTAGATGATCACAAGACCGGATTCCTATTCTAAGGTACCCAAATCATATAGAGAAGAATGGAGAAGAAATGATGAAAATCACTTTCTCTCCCTTTCGGCATAATTTTTTTCTTGTTGTGTGTGTGAAAATGAATGATGAACCCACTTTAATATACTACAATATAGATGAATTACCTAAGTCAATGATGTGACAAATTGGTGGAAACATGTATCATTACACTTAGATGGTGGAGGAAAGAAAAAAAATGAAAGTGGTAGAAATTTGTTACCTTTCTAACCCATGATCTATAGATAATACAATTTCAAATTACCCCACAAATTAAAATACATCATAAAATATAATCTACACATGTACAAATATTTTAGTAATAGAAATATATATGAAATAATGTGTGTATAAAATTCAATTTTTTGTATCACACAATACAATAGGTCCATGTGACACTTGCCATATGACGAAAACAAATAAAATGACATGTGTGACACCATATATATATATATATTCACACACCCAACAATTTTCACTAAATTGAAGAATAACCCAAAATAATTCCAAAAATTACGAAACGGTATCAACCACAAATAAATGATGCCAAAAAGAATATATGATCATGGAAATAATGTCCAAACCGGCTGAGAAATATAAATCATGAAATCGTCGATGCATGAAAACACATGCAATGCCACGTAATGCCACAAGAAAAAAAATATAACTGAAAATAATAATTAAATAAATCGGGTCATTACAGCAATATAGACACACGATATTTTTACGTGAAAAACTTCAGAAAGACTTCAAGTAAAAACAACGGATACATTCAGATATCGATGCACTATGAATTAAGGGATATACAGACTCTATGAAGCTTTAGACTTACAAATTCCTCCAGATCTGCCTTTCTCCACTCGGCGCTAACAACTTTGAATCACTCACGCTCCACGAAGCTCTCGCTCCGCTCCATACTATAACGGCTCTGCTTCTCAACGGATCAATAAACCACAAAGCTTCATGCTCCGAGCTCCACACTCAGACGACTCCATTTCTCAAACGGATCTAAGTAACCACATTGGACAAGGTGTGTTGATTTTTCAGCAAGTATGTAATTCAATTGTGCATAAGATTGTCGATATAGAAGCACAATTGAACAAACCCTAAACAAGAGAGAACTAGAATATATAAAATCACTCAATGATATATTTTTTCTCTCTCTCTATCTCTGTAGATGAATATGGATCTGTAGAAAACTTGCAGAGATCTCTCAAAGGCTCAAAGGCTCTAAAAGCTCTCCTCCCATTTGTATAAGACCTTGGTATTTATAGACAATGCTTAGGAGAAACCCTAATCTTCCCATTTTTCGTAATTTCACACAAAACCAAGTAAAACTCTATTCTATGATCAATCATATATGTATGGCAGGTATCTCAATGTATAAAGTTGCAGCCCCCTCAAAGGAGAACAGGTCGAGGTCAAATATGGAATTTCATAACTTTTTCACGCAGATTACCCTACGCTTGAAGTGTAGGCAGATGCGTAATTTATTTTGGCATGCGTAGCAAATGCGTTGAAATAACACTTTCTAACCTCTTTTAGCTATTGGAAGCATAGGCCATGCGTAGCAAAACCCTCGAAACCAACCTTTTTCAGGACTAATGCCATTTGAACCCTCTCAACTCATTTGTAATGATTCTTGAAGTTATGGCTTGAAAAAATGACGTTTCAGTCCTCCGGGAGACACTTTTCTCTTGAAACACCTCTTTAGCTATTCTCTTGATTTCTCTAAGCCTGATTCAGATTTGACGAAGTTTGTTGACACATTTGTTTGGCTACTTGACTATTCACTCAACATAGTTATTGTCTAGAACATGTCAAACACAAATAATACTATAAATGTTCTTACATGGCCAATATACACAAATATTTTACAAACTCTATCCATGTTAGATTCATATATAATACCAATGTTTTTTACAGAGCCAGACCTTGAGGCAAAGGAATAAAATGCAACACATACCTTGCCTCCCAAAACGTACCATTCATGCCAAAATTACAATCTCCCAAATACATAAAGTTTCATTTGAGGAAAAGGGACACAAACAACAGTAGTAAAAAGAACATCCCAAACACATACACGGTTGCTACCGCCAAAGACTTGACAAAATAGATGAATGAGCTGAGTTGGGCAGATTGATAAGGTACTAGAGGTGGTGTGGCTACTTCCTCTTCATCGTTGGTAGTTGTACGTGGCGGAATCCACCATTGAAAAAATGTAAACTTACGACAAATGCATGAGAAAAATAACCTTCCAGGGTTCTCTGTTATCTCGGAAATATATATGGTAGCTTTTTCATCACATTCATATATACGATTTTGAAAGGGACCCCTCCGAACCGCACGAGATGAAGATGCTCGGGAGCTCATCCTCTACAACTATTATATTAGTGATCAACTAACTAATCTATACTAATATATTATTTTGCAGTAATAAACACCAATTTTATTCCAGATTTATTGCACAACTACCTAAAAACATAACTTAAAATATCTTTAATACTACCAAATAGATTTACATCATATGAAAATAAATACATACTACAACAATCACATATTAAATGTTACGTGAATCACATATATTAACTAACCTACATGATAGATTCCATTGAGGCGAATGTAACAAATATTTTTACACAACCGGACATTTAGGCTAAGGTAACAAGATGCAAGATGTGATGTCCCACATCGCCCGGGTAGAGGTCTGGGGATGTGCTTATATGTGCAGTGTTGTCTCCAATTGGTATGAGGCCTTTTGGGGAGGAGCCCAAGAGCAAAACCGTGCGGGCTGGGCCCAAAGCGGACAATATCATACAAAGTGTTGGAGCGGGGTGTTACAATTGGTATCAGAGCCAGAGCCAGAGCCCGGCCGGAATTAAGTGTGGGTGCATGCACAAGCCCGTGGGTAACACCAGCGAGGACGCTGGGTCCCAAGAGGGGGTGATTGTGATGTCCCACATCGCCCGGGTAGAGGTCTGGGGATGTGCTTATATGTGCAGTGTTGTCTCCAATTGGTATGAGGCCTTTTGGGAGGAGCCCAAGAGCAAAATCGTGCGGGCTGGGCCCAAAGCGGACAATATCATACCAAGTGTTGGAGCGGGGTGTTACAGTTTGAGTAAACATTGCCCACACAGACACAATATTGCCTTTCTTGAAGAAGTGATCAGCTCAAACCATTGGAGCTCATGGACATTGGTCTAAAGAAGGATGTAAAGTATTAGTAAAGAATGTGGATTGACTGAGAATATGATCTTAAATAGAATGGAATATAATGATAGCATAGAATTTGGGAAAAGGCTTGGTGGTGGCTGTGGGCAGATGTCCTAGCAATGGGTGTTATTTAAATTATAAATCAATCAGATGGAAAGATATTGAATGATAGCAAGAATTTCAGTTTCTTTAGTATTAATTTGTCCCCCCCGTGTTTAAGTCAATCATATTAGAATCATCCAGTAAGTAGAATTTCAGTTTCTTTAGTATTAATTTGTTCCCCCGTGTTTGAGTCAATCATATTAGAATCATCCAGTTTGTGAAAGTAGAAATTATTATTCTTACCACCAACTCTTCTTTAACTGGTGTATATGGTGCTTTTTGAGTTAGGGGTATTGGCTTCCCTACTAAAATAAATAGCTGAACAAAGGAATCATCCTCCTTTTAATTCTACTTTTATTTTAATTTCCTTCTAGGCAGTAATTAACTGTTTCCATTCCACCTTCACATTAAATAGGTACCAAGGGAAACTAGTAAAAGAGATAATTGTTCCAGCTGTGTTGCTAGCATTGAAGAAAAACTACATGGTTGTACCTCACAACTTGGTTGGAATAGATCAGCATGAAAACGAAATGATGAGATTGTTAGATGTTGTCGCCAGTGATGTACGAATTGTGGTCATTCATGGCATGTGTGGTATCGGCAAGACAACTATTGCCAAGTTCATCTACAACAAACTTTTGATGACTTTTGAGTGTTGCAGCTTCCTGGCAGATGTACGAGCAATGGTGCAACAACACCAGGGTCTTCTTAGTTTGCAAAAAAAGCTTCTCAATGACACACTAAATTGGGGGCCTGACATTTCTAATGCTGACAGTGTTTCGCTCAGGAGCAGAGACAAATTTCTTAACAAGAAAGTTCTCATTGTCCTTGATGATGTGAATGACAGTTCACAATTAAAATGTCTTGTGGGAGAGCGTCGTTGTTTGTAGAGGAAGTAGGATCATAGTTACAATGGAAAACAAAGATCTTTTGAATCCTTCTGAAGTTGATGGGACTTATGAACCCCTAGTAATGAATCCTACGCAATCTCTTCAACTTTTCAGCATCCATGCCTTTAGAAGGGAATCTCCTCCAAAAAACTATGGCAGTATATCTAGAAAGATTGCATCTTCTGCTGCAGGTATTCCTCTAGCTCTTGAGGTTATAGGTTCGTCTCTATACAATAAAGGGTTGGAGATTTGGGAATGTACATTGAAGGAATTGGAGGAAACACCACACGATGAAGTCGAGAAAAAGTTGAAAGTTAGTTATGAAGCATTAAATCATAAGCAACGACAGATATTTCTCGATATTGCTTGTCTTTTTGCTGGGATAGATAAAAATATGGCCTTTTACATGTGGCGTGATTGTGACTACTATCCCGAGAAAGAATTTAATGTCCTTTGCCTGTTGTCTCTAGTAAAAGTAGGAGATGGTAATAAGCTGAGGATGCATAATCAGCTTAGAGCTCTTGGAAGGAAAATCGTGCGTGGAGAAATGGTTCTGGGAAACCGTAGTAGGTTTTGGAAGCACGCTGAAGCCTTGTGCATTTTGGAGGAACAGAAGGTGAATTCAAATGCACTCCATTTTGTACTCTTGTTTGAGTTAAGCGTAAGTGGTTAAAAACATATCTTTTTCTAATACATTTCTATGTACTTTTCTTTTTGGTTTGGTAGGGAACAGAAAAGGTTGAGGCTTTAAGTCTTCGCTTTGTATTAGGATCACAAAAGAAGCCTCTTGCTTTACAAGTGAGAAATTCAAAAATCTAGCATATCTAAGGTATCTCCAAGTGGATGGCGCGGAACTTGTTGGGGATTTCGAGTTTCTTCTCTCGTGGTTAAGATGGCTAAATTGGTGTGGTTGCCCTTCTTACTTCAAAATAATCAATTTTCATATGAAGAACCTAGTCATTCTTGATCTATCGGATAGTGGCATCACAGAAGATTGGGGGGGTTGGAATCAAATCAAGGTCTGGTAGAATATGTCTATGTCGTTATGTTTTTTCTCCGTGTTCCTATACTTGTTTAAAGTTAATCCTTTTCTGTTATCTTTTTTTTTTTTCGTAGATGGCAAACAAGTTGAAAGTTCTACAACAGGCTAATTGTGCTTTGAGGGAAACTCCCGACTTTTCATCATATGCAACTTTAGAGATGTTGATTCTTCGAGGATGTAAAAGTTTGTTTGAAATTAAACAGTCCATTCGTAGTCTGAAGAATTTGGAAGTGCTTGACATTTCCTGGGCTGAAATACCAAAGTTACCCGATGAAATTTGGATGTTACAGAATCTGGAAGTGTTGGATGCCTCACATTGTCATAATTTGGAAGGGAGTATTCCTTGTGAAATGGGAAATCTATCATGTTTAAGCTTCTTGAGCTTTTATGGTTCCAGAATTCAAAGCCTACCAACAAGCATTGTGGGGCTCACTCGCCTCCAAACCCTCAACATTGGAGGCTGCAAAGAGCTTGAATCGCAGCCAGCGCTTCCCTCAAGTATAACAATTCTGAATGTCACTTGTATCCCTAACCTTACAAATCTGGTTTATTTACAGGAATTACAATTGTCTGAGTGCCATAATCTTGTGGAAATTCCTAGAGATATTGGGAGATTATCGAAATTGGAGAAACTGACATTGGATGACACCAACATAAGGTCCCTCCCAGAAGATGTTGGAGTCCTTTCTCAGCTGAAGGTGCTTGATGTACGGTTCTGTCAGAATCTCCAGTGTATATTGGGGTTGCCCTCAAGCCTAGTTGATTTATCTCTTGCATTTTGTGATTCATTGGAAAGATTTCCAGATCTATTGAATTTGAAAAACTTATTGAGTTTGTTGCTTAAGAATTGGGACAAGCTAGCAGTGGTTCAAGGTCTTGGAGAATTAGAATCATTGACAAGTTTATACATTTTTTCATGCGAGATGCTAGCTACCGTTAAAAACATGCCTGATTTGTCCAACTTAAAGAAATTGGAGATATTATCCATCAGTAATTGTTCAGAACTAGATAGGATTGAAGGTATTGGGGGACTAAAATCACTGAAATATTTGGATTTGTGTGGTTGCGAGAACTTATGTGCAATTGAGGGTCTTGAAGCTCCGGATGATCTCTCAAATGACCATGGGTCATAGGAGCATATTAAATACCTGGTCACTTTGATTTCCTATGTCATGCTTTTTAACCCAAACTCTTATCTCCAAGGTGAAATGGAAGTTATCATTAAAATAAGTTTCAATCTTAAAGCCAAAATCTAGACTGGTCCAAGCCTATTTTGGTGGTTATCAGAAACCAAAAGTTAAAACAATTTTAAGGCCAAGTGGTTGCCTTAAATTGAATGTTTAGTTTATCTGAAGTTGAGGTCAAGATTTAGTTATTTGAAGCGTACTTAGAGACCTTTATCCAAAATGGGAAATTGGACTTTTCGATGCCCAAGTGCTCTTCCAAAACTAGGAATTTTTTTTGATCGCTTGAAGCCTAAGTTGATTTTTTTTTTTTTTTTTGTGAATGCTTATAAAATTTAGTCCATTCAAAGCCATTTATCCAAAAGGTGGTGTCGGGCAGGCCTCTTAGAGCACCCACTAATCAACGAGCGGGCATATGGAGGAAGGGGGGATACCATGTTTGATGATGAATTACTTTGTTCTCCTTTGTTTTTACATTCAATTAAAGTAATTGCGGCCTAATTAAGTTATTTTTTGGCCTTTATATTCATAGGTATTGGACAGATATAAGAGAGAGAAAACTGAACGTGCGACTGCCTGTGGTGAATGGATATAGAACCAAAGGTACAGAAGAAGCATTGTTGATGGCTTAAAGGAATGGTAGCTTAACAGTTGATAAGAGATCTTTCTTTTTCTTGAGCCCTCTGATGTGAAGCATCAAACTAGGAGTTATGAGGAGGCCTTCCGCAAGCACGAGAGCTGTCTTGACGAAAGCACTGTTAACCAAGGGAAGTCGGGCAATAAGGGAGGTTTGAGCTCTCAAAGGTTGCCAAGTGAAGGACACATCTTTTTTGGTATGATATTTCCAATAATCCCATTTTGATGGTGGTGGTTGTTCTTTTTTGTAGATGGTAATAATCCTATTATTAGTGGTATTGTAACTTCAAATCAATTCATCACAAGCATTATGAGAAAAGGTCAGGTAATGGGAGGGGTAGATTAACAATCAAATTATGACGCCGGACAGAATAGAGATTATTCTGCAGGCTAGCGCAACGGATAATTTGCAAGAAAGAAAATGGAGAAATTATTCGACCCAAAATTCAGAGAACACTCTGAAATTTAATAAAATTCTTAATATTCAAAACTGATCAAAAACAACCCACAAGCCGGGTTTAAATAGCTGAAAATCGACCCCTAATGGGATTTTGCCAAAAATAGCAAAACCCTAAAAGTCATACCAAAACAAAATAGGGAAAAAAATCAAAAGATTGCCAAAAATCTGGCCCAAATCGGGTTCAGAATCAATTCCTAATTGACAAATAAAAAATTACCCTAAATAGCAAAAATTAACTAAAAATAAAAATTTGAAAAGGAAAACAGCAGATCACAATTTCCTGCCATCATTGCGCTGATCCTCCTGCATCAGTCACCCCGGGTTGGAAAGAACTCGTCCTCGAGTTCACAGCAGCATCAGCAGAATCCGCAAAACAAGGACTCAGGTGTTTCACATTAAAGATATTAGATGTTTTCAAGTGACTAGGGAGACACAACCTGTATGCGTTGTCATTAATCTTCTGCAATATCTCACAAGGTCCAATATTCTGCTCCTTAAGCTTATTATACTCGCCAACAGGGAAACGATCACGAGTTAATACAACTCAAACAAAATCACCAACATCAAAAAGTACCTGACGATGATGACTGTTCGCTCGAGTTTTGTACTTGGCATTACTCTCGTGAATGGCCAGTTTCACTTGCTCATGGATGCCTCGAAGATGTTGGCCATTAGACGACGGAGACATCGGTTGATTAAATGCAGAAGGAGACATCATAGAGACTGACGAGGGAGAACCCTTCTTTCGGACAACGTCTTTAGATACTACGTTCTCGCAACTGCCACTGTCAATAATCATCTTGCATACTTTGTCGGCCATGGTACAGGTTGTATGGAAAACATTGGTTCTCAACCAATCATCTTTGGAATCGCTTCTGGGAGTCAGGAGGCTCTTAGGAATGACCAGAGTTTCATGGTCGTCCCCATACAACACATCATCATCTCCTTCTGTGTCATACATTGGCTCTCCAACGAAAGTATCGGTTTTCAACCAATCATCTTCAGAATCAGAATCTTCCGAAAATATTGGCCATAACGGTGGATACGGATTTTCGAAGGTGGAATTGTCGGTATCAGAATCTTCCATATCATGATTACCGATTTCCTGCGCCGCCAGGCGCTGGGTTAACTCTGTCACTTGCCTCTGCAAATCCTCAATCATAACATCCTGAACGTTACGATCACGGTGCGGGACTTTCTCAATCGGAACCTGCCCACGACGACCACGACCACCAGCCATTGAAAATTGATGAAAATACCGCCTCAGGAAGATGCTGAGCTCTGATACCAATTGACGCCGGACAGAATAGAGATTATTCTGCAGGCTAGCGCAACGGATAATTTGCAAGAAAGAAAAGGGAGAAATTATTCGACCCAAAATTCAGAGAACACTCTGAAATTTAATAAAATTCTTAATATTCAAAACTGATCAAAAATAACCCACAAGCCGGGTTTAAATAGCTGAAAATCGACCCCTAATGGGATTTTGCCAAAAATAGCAAAACCCTAAAAGTCATACCAAAACAAAATAGGGAAAAAAATCAAAAGATTGCCAAAAATCTGGCCCAAATCGGGTTCAGAATCAATTCCTAATTGACAAATAAAAAATTACCCTAAATAGTAAAAATTAACTAAAAATAAAGATTTGAAAAGGAAAACAGCACACAATTTCCTGCCATCATTGCGCTGATCCTCCTGCATCAAATTACAAGTACAAATACAAATACAAATACAAAACAAAACAAAAAGCTACAAAAATACTATCGTTGGTTCCGCGAGTTAGCTAGTCCTTGAAATATATAGTTTAGACCTTTCTTCAGTTTTTTATTTTCTTGTAATAAATAATAATAACTAGAAACAAAAACAAAAGAAGTCCAAACGTACTTTATTTTTAAATTTATTTCCATTTATACATGAATAATATGTTCTGTCCACATCTATCAGAGATTAAATAACACTAAGAAAAACGATGATTGTTCAGTTTTGTTAGAGTTAGAGAAGACTCAGATGTTGGTGGGAATCAATCATCAGGAAAGTGAAATGACGAGTTTTTTAATATTTGTTCTGATGATGAAAGAATTGGTGGTATATATATATATATATATATATATATATATATATATATGGCATTGGGAGGTATTGGCAAAGACAACTATTGCGAAATTCGTCTGCTGTGAGAGATATTGGGAAATTATGCAATTTGGAGGGATCATAGCAAAGTTCCCCAACAGAACATGTTGGTGTCCTTTATCAGCTGAAGGTGTTTGATGTACTCTTCTCTGACAAACTCCAATCCATATTGATCAGCTTACTCTATTAGAAAGATTTCCAGATATTTGCTGAGTCTGCTGCTTAAGAATTGCGATAAGCTAGTTTAGAGAATTAGAATCACTGTCAAGTTTTACATTTTTGCTTCTGAGGTGCTCGCTACAGTTAAGCCTGATTTTATCCAACTTAAAGACGTTGGAGATATTACTTATTATTAAATGTTCAGAATGTGATAAGGTCCAAGAGCTTGGCAGTTTGGAATCATTGAAATATTAATATATAATTTATATTGTGTTTGAATGGTTGTGAGAACTAGCATAAGATTGAGGCCTGGAAATGTTTGGTGATTGTGGACGCGTTAAGGTGCACCTCATTGGAATCAATACCACATCAACCAAACGCATATATAAATTGACTTGGCTGTTGGGTTCAAGATACTGTTGAATAACTAAAGGCCTTGTAGTCTAATGGTATCACCTTTTCTTTCCGAAGGCGAGGTTAGGGGTTCGAGCCATGGGGCTCATGTGTGGTGTGTGGATGTATGAGTTTCTTATCATTAAAAAATAAAAAAATAAAAATACTGTTGAACGCATTTTAGTTGTGGAGAACAGTATCTTGTAGTGCAAGACTACAGCATGATCCTATCCTATTAAAAAGTAATGCCGTCCCAAAGATTAATAGGTGGTGGTGGAGTTTACGAGTTGAAAATTTACTTGGCTAGCTGTTGGGTTGTCCGTACCGTATGAAAATATGGAAATTCATTGCCAACTTAAAATCTTTATTTATTTATTTTATTTTTTTAGAAACTTGCCCTTCTCTCTCTAGAGGTTGAAGGCAACAGTCAATCAGAAACCCCATTAGAACCAGATGCTTTCAACGGATTCTCAGATCAATAAATCAATTAGTAGTGCTTCCCCTGTTAAACATGAAGTTTTCTTGAGTTTGAGAGGCGCAGACATTGGTGACACCTTCATCGTTTCCCTATACAGCCATCTCCATGGGGTAGGTGTTGCAACTTTTATTGACAATAATGAGTTTTCTGAAAGGGATGATTTTGATTCGGAAATACTCAACGGAATCACGGAAGCGAAGCTGTCAATCCCAATCTTCTCCAAAAGCTACGCTTCAAGTCATTGGTGCCTCCGCCAGCTCGCCAAGATGGTGGAGTGCAGGAGAATCAGTGGACAGCTCATTTTGCCCATCTTCTATGGTGTCCAACCGTCCGATGTGTGGGAAACTTATGAGGAAGCCTTTCGCGATCACCAGAGGTGTTTCGATGAAAGGACTGTTGAAGAATGGAAGGAGGCGCTGAGAGAGGTGGAAGCACTCGAGGGTTGGGTGGTGAATACAGAAGCCTCTGATGATGGGTAATTCATTCACTCACTCTTGCTAAAAAACTCCATATATTTTCATTTAGTATACAAAATTCATAAATGAGAGCACTAAGCTTAATTTAGGCAATGTGTAGGATTGCAATTCAGAATCAAATGACTAAATTGAATATAATTAAGAACAACTTTGACGTTATTTGCTTTGTGAGTCAACTGATCAAGATAACTTCATAGCAATTCATAAATCTTAAGTTTTTCTTAGTCGAAGGTCGACTAGATTGTGAGATAGCAGAACCATCATTGTATCAGTACTCTTTTAACTTAGGAGGCACTTGTGATCTTGTTTGAGTTGAGCTTACAAATAATTTATCTACCATAAAAATAGAATAAAAAAAAAAGGGTAAATATACAAGCATTTTCCTCCTTTTTCCTTTTCTTGGTTACTTTGATTTCCTTCTAGGTACTAATATATATATTTTTGATTCCCTCTCGGCTTTAATCAGGTGTTTAGGAAGACTATTAAAGTAAAAGGTTATTTTAGAGGTGTTGCTAAAGTTGAAGATAAAATGCATGGTTGTAACTGAAAATATGGATGGAATCAATCATCACCAACTGAATTAACAAGATTATTAGATACATAATGTCCACGAGGATGTACCAGTTGTTGGCATCCATTGCCAATTTTTTGGTCGAGTTCATATGCAAAAAGCACTTGGAATCCCCTGAATTTGGTAGCTTGTTGAAAAGATTGGAGAAAGGAGTAAGTTCGAGAAGAGATATATTGATTGTTAAGGCTATATTATTATATGGTCTTGTAGGCCCATTTTCGAACAAGGCCCATCGAAAACCTGTGGAGCCCAAATAAGCTATAGGCCCGTTAAAGCATCTCAAGCCCATCATCAGTAAACTCAGGCCCAACAACAAATCAAAACCCATCAGCTGGATTGACATAAATCAAAGCAAATAAGGGAGTTACAAAATAGGTCAAAACCGGTCCCTAAGATCAAATATAGAGATAATGGGAGGAGGAAATCAAGCAACGCATTGATTTAGACGTTATAAGATCATAAATCTTTTTGTATAAATAGGGGAGGAAAGTCAAGTGAAAGATATACAATTTTTCTCAATTCTCTTGTTTTAGTCTTTGCAATTTATGTCAAACTTTTAGTTACATATTTGTTATTTTCCTGCACTCCCTTTTTAAGCTTCGCAAAATTAATAGCCTCAATCCTAGTTTTAAAGTTGTTAATCTCGCTCGGTCAATACGACCGGGCTCACACTTTTTGGCGTCGTCTGAGGGAACGAAAGTTCCGTATGGTAACAATGAGATCAATAGCAGGAGAGACTTCGTTGCCTTAAGGAGTTGCAGACACCATACTTTAGCGGTTGGAAGCCCTCGAGAAGGAAAATCAGGAGCTGAGGGATAGGTTGGTCCAAGCCGAACGTAGGGTTCCACCTGCTGGTGGGCAAAACAATGATCCTGAGGAAGAAGGCGAGAACAACCGGCAACAAGAAAGTTCAACTGATCATTCTCAAACCCATCGGAGGATAGATGCGATGGAGCAAAACGATCAAGCTCCTGCTCCGGCAGTACCAATCGATATGGTGACTAGACTCCAGAAGATCGTAGACGAGTAGGTGGAGGATCTCAGAACGCAGTCACCGGCTGATTTGGCGGTCGAGATGACCGCTAGGATGATTAAGTCACCATTCAGCATCGAGATCTAGCAAATGAAGACGCCAGAAAAATTCTGCATGCTTACTTTAATCATGTTCGACGAAACGCAAGATCCCATCAAACATCTCTTCCATGTATAATAGAAGATGTCTCTGGACATGCACTAATGTGCAAAGCCTTGTCTACGAGCCTGACTGGTTCAGCTTTATTGTGGTTCCGGCAATTGCTAGACGGTTCGATCGACTGCTTTTAAACATTGATGGAACACTTTCCGGCTCTATATTTCGAAAATCAGAGGCAGAAGAGGACCATATCTAATCTATTCACGATGAGGCAAGTAAAAAGAGAGAGTTTGAAAGCTTTCCTCTCACGATTCAATTTGGAGATGGGAATGATTTCAGGATGTAATCAGCCAGCGGCAGTAGAAGCCTTCAAAGTAGCCATAAAGCAAGGAACTAGTTTTCACAGATCTTTGGTGAAATCTATGCCCCTCAACATGGGACAGCTCAATTAGAGGGCTCAGGGATACCTCAGGCTGGAGGAAGATGAGTTGGTCAGGGGGCACTGGTCGGCCTTAGTGAACGTAGAAGGAAAATTGAAAGAGCGAATAACCTAGGGCAATAAAAAAGCCGATGGTGCAAGTAGCTCATGAGCTCCATTGAACCGATCACGGGAAAAGAGGCCGAGGATCGATGAAACAAAGACTCCGCTCAGAAAATCCCTAGAAAAATTGTTTCAAGAGAACAAGACAAAAGGGATCTTCTGTCCTCCACTTCCAATGAGGGTGGCACTAGAGTTGAAGGATAAGTCAAAACATTGCGCATTTCACAACAACTTTGGTCATTTAACCAACGATTGCAGAAATCTAAGGAAGCAAGTTGAGGCTATGATTGCACGAGGAGAGCTCAGAGAATACATTGATAGAGGGGCTCAAACTCAGGATCGTGCAAAAAGCAATAAAATCGTTGATGGTCGTCTGGTGAAGATCATTGACACCATTCACGGAAAACCAGAAGATGATGAAGAAAGTCGATCGGTACAACGATCCCGGATGAGGAATGCAAACAAAATCAGAAGGGTAGGCGAGGTAAACGCGATCGTTAATTTCACAACGCCAACTATATCGTTCACCCGAGAGGATCTAAGGAGAATGTAGCTACCCCACAAAGATCCACTGGTAATCTCTATCATAATTTCAAACTGTTTAGTAAAATGAGTTCTAGTTGACCCAGGAAGTGGCACAAATGTTTTGACCAAGTCGACCTTCGAGAAGATCGGCATCAGTCCAGATTTAATCAGATCGATTGCAAATCCATTGGCAGGGTTCGATGGACGAAGGGTAAGCCCGATTGAGGTGCCAACTTTGCCAGTTACAGCCCGGAAACGTACCCTGACAAAGAATTTTGTGTTGGTGGACGTTCAGCCCTCTTATAACTTGATCATGGGGAGAGGTTGGATCTACAGAATGCAAGGCATATGGTCAACCTTACATCAAGTAATGAGGTGTGTTGATCCTTCTGGAAAAGGATTCGTAAACATTTTGGGAGATCAAGTGGTGGCCAAGGAATGCTACTCCATCATTTTAAAAAGTCTGAAAGTAGTGGAAGAAGAGCCTCCTTTATAACAATTACTGAAGGTCATCGATCAGCCTAATCATGAGGAAAAGTCAGAGGAGAGAACTATAACGGTCGAGTTGATCGATGGAGTAAGGGGGAGAACGATTAAAATTGGAACCTGCCTCAGCCTAGAAGAAAGATACAAGTTAATCGCACTATTAAAGGCGAATGTCGATGTCTTCGCCTGGGAACACAGTGATATGCTAGGTATTGACCCCTAAATAATAATGTATAGTTTGAGTACTAATCCAGGTGCAGTTCTAGTACGACAGCGTCCGCGAAGGATTGGGATAGAACATGGGTGATTCGTATCCGAGGAGGTCGATCGGCTGCTGGCAGCAGACTTTATCAGGGAGGTTCAGTACCCGGATTGGTTATCTATTGTGGTTGTATTGCAGAAGAAGAACGGAAAATTCAGAATGTGTGTGGACTTTCCAAATCTGAACAAGGCATGTCCGAATGATAGTTTTCCACTCCCAAAGATTGATCAGATGATCGATGCTACCACAGGGCTCAACCGACTCACCTTCCTTGATGCTTATTCAGGATACAATCAGATACCAATTAATCCAAAAGACGAGGACAAGACATCATTCATAACTGAGAAATGAACGTTCTGTTACAAGGTGCTACTATTCGAGCTAAAGAATGTCGGAGCCACGTATCAACGACATATCAATATGGTGTGCAAAAGGCAGATCGGAGTTACGGTCGAAGCGTACATCAATGACATGGTGGTCAACATTAAGCATGGAGATGATCATCTAAAACACCTAGATGATGTCTTATTATCTTTACGCACGCATTAAATGAAGCTCAACCCAGAAAAATGCACATTTGGGGTGGCTTCTAGTCAATTCGTAAGACACATCGTCAACAAAGAAGGAATCAAAACAAGTCCAGCTTAGGTTCAGACCCTTATTCAAATGAAAGCTCTGGAAACCCCGAAGGAGATCTAGGTCCTAACAGGACGAATAACAGCCTTGAGCAGATTCATTTCAAAATTATCAGATCGATGCAAGCCATTCTTTGATGTGCTGAGATCAAAGAGAACAATAGAATGAGGGGAGAAAGAACAGGAAGCCTTTAACCAATTGAAGCTCTATATGGCCAGACCATCTATCTTGGCAGCCCTTAGGGATTATGAAGTGCTCACATTGTATCTAGCAGTATCACTGAACGCTATCAGTTCGGTTCTGGTAAGAGAAGTTGGCAATTGTCAGTACCCCATCTATTATGTAAGCAAGACATTGCTCGATACAGAACAAAGATACTCAAAGACAAAAAATAATCTTGGCCCTGGTACAAGCCAAACGGAAGCTACGCTATTACTTCGAGTCACATCCGATTGTGGTCCCAACAACCTTCCCAATTCGAGTCATTCTGGCTAAACTAGACTTTTCTAGTCGAACGACAAAATGGGCGATCGAGTTAAGTACGTTCGAGCTTAGCTACGAGCCCAAGACTTCGATGAAAGGACAAGGAGTTCCAGACTTCTTACTTGAATATAAAGCCGAAGAAGGAGAAATTGAAGACGAAGGGCAAGTCTGAAAGCTCTACGTGGACGGATCGGTAAACAAGTTGGGGGCAGGACTTGGGATCGAACTAATCTCCCTAGAAGGAACGATATTACAACAATCAGTTAGACTTGACTTCCAAAGTTCGAAGAATTAGGCAGAATATAAAGCATTGCTAGCTGATCTTAGATTGGCGAAAGAGCTCCAAATCTAAAAGTTAGTAGTGTTTAGTGATTCACAACTAATCATTAGGCAGATCGATGGGAGTTTTGATGTGAAGGAATGAAAGATGCATGAGTATAAGAAGGTGGTAAAGAAAGAAACACGAAAATTTCAGGTGATAACATTCGTACAAATTCCAAGGGGAGACAACGGAGCAACATATCATTTAGCAAACCAAGCATCGATGGCGGGAGAAAATATTACCAGAGTTATCCCCATTGACGAATTGAATGAACCATCAATTGGAAAGGAAGAAGAGGTTTACATCGTTCCATATGAACCAAGCTGGATCGACCCCATTCTAGATTACTTGTAATCCGGAATACTTCCTGAAGATCGAAGGGATGTAAGAAAGGTGAAAGCGACTTCAACAAAGTACACCATAATCGATGGTACCCTATACCGAAGGTCATTCACCGGGCCTTACTTGAGGTGTTTGACTCTAGCAGAAGCAAGGGAGGTCCTCAAGCAGCTTCACGAAGGATCATATGGGGGGCACGCCAGGGGTAGATCGCTTTCACATAGAGCTATCACCCAGGGTTACTTTTAGCCATACATGATCCGAGATGCAGAAGAGTACTCGAGAAGATGCGATAAATGCCAGAGACACGCAAATATTCTTCACTAGCCAACAGATCTCTTGTCCATGATGGTAGCACCTGTACCGTTCGCTCGATGGGGTATAGATTCGGTGGGGTCATTGACTCGGGCTGCATCAAATCAGAAGCACGTACTACTTGGCTTAGATTACTTCACAAAATGGGTGGAGACAAAGGCATACGTAAGGATAACTCATGTCCAAGTGATAAATTTCATTTTAAACCACATAATTTATAGATTTGGAGTACTAAAGTATATTATGATGGACATTGGTACTAATCTGGACAATTAGTACATTCGAAAAGTACTCGATGAGTACGGAATCAACCAGAACTTGTCATCGGTCAATTATCCGTACGCGAACGAGCAGATAGAGATCACAAACCGAACGATCTTCTCCTGAATAAAGAGGAAGTTGGAAGGAATTCAAGAAAAAAGACTATGGCTGGATGAATTGCCGAGGGTACTTTGGAGTTACCGAACGACGCCGAGGAAGCCAACGGGACTGACGCCCTTTGCCATGGCATACGGAGTAAAAGCAGTAATACTGATCAAGTCAGAAATCCCTACCACCGGAACATAACTTTTTTATCCAATTAGAATGAAGGAGTACTTTGAATTGATGGGGATCTAATAGATGAGAAAATGGAGATGGCTTCCATCAGATTAGCAACATATCAACAGAGGCTGATGAGAAGCTACAATAGAAAGGTGAAACCAACATCTTTCCAAGTTGGAGACCAAGTACTTATAATATTTGCAAAAAGATCAAGCAAGTTGGCCCCTACATGGGATGATCCGTACACGATCATTGAGGTGATCTGTAAAGGGGCTTACAGATTGGCCGATCAACATGGAAACGTAATCGAACGGGCTTGGAATGCAATTCACTTAAAAAGATATTATCAGTAAACATATATTTATTTCCTTAAGTACAACGTCTCTTTAAAAAATCAATAACATTCCAGTTATTTTCTAAATATTATGTGTATTCAAAAAAGAGTACCAACTCTAGAAAAAGATACTACGCAAAAGAAAGTATCAAAAGCCCAATACTTAAAAGTTGGCCAAGTAGAAATAAAATCATACAAAGCTAAGACAGTTAAAATAGAGCAGCGGAATTCATACTTAAAAAAAAAATTCACACTCAGTGCTGGATACAAGATTAAACTTTCAAAAAGACCATCAAGAAGATGGCAAAAAGACATACACTTGCCCAAAAATTCAATGCACATGCGCCAAATGCTTAATTTTTTCAGAAAGACCATAAAAGATGGCAAGATCTATGTATCTGTTCCAAAAATGGCACACCCAATGCCCAAAACAAAATTAAAAAACCATAAAAAAAGATGGCAAAATAAGTGTATCTAATCAAAATTCTGCTCAAAATGAGCAGAAATGCTCACAAAATGAACAACAGTAAAATGTTAAATATCTTACAGACCCATAGAAATAAAATTGTTCAAAATAATCCCAAAGTTATGATAAAAATGGGTCACGAAGAAAGAGCACCACCCTTTGCATTAAAAGTATGTTCAAAGGCATCCACAATTTTCGTTCGATGATTATCTACCTTTGGATCTTCGGTGGAAGCATCTTGCTCAACTGGCACCACTGAGATAGGATCAGGACTCACAACAGAGATAAAACCATGTTGTAAGATCTTAGCAAACTCCTTCTCATCTCTGCTCGGCTCAGGATCCACATATGGGTGATTAACTTTACACGTAGCATCGTGAGCATCAGGATCATTATATTGACGATCAATGGGATCAAGTTGAAGCTCACCATGACAGAATTGGAAGCCATCACAGAATTTGATGTTGAACATGTTCACGTATCGATGGTGCATATCCAGACCTCCCCTCCGACAAATCTCCAATGCAACCTTCTGTAGAGCATTTGTACTTTCCAAATCCATAATCTTATTCTCTATAGTAGTAATTCTTTCAGCAGTGGCTTTGTGGATCTTCCCCATGCTCTCGATCTCATTCTGCAATACCTTCTTCTCTTTAACAGCTAACTTAGCACAAGCCTCATCCCTCAGGTATGCATAATCAATATTTTTTCTCTTATATTCCCCAGCTTCAACATCTTTGCAGAGAGCAAGAATGTTGAAGACAGACTGGAGGAAAAACATAAAATTAGTAAAAAATATATATTTTTATATACATGTATAAATAAATATAAACATAAAATATGCATATTATATATATATATATATATATGTACATATCTACCTCGAGAATAGAGACATGGGCCTTGGCTAGAAGCTCCCCTTGATCCACATGTTGTTGAAAGATTTCATCTTTGGGAGGCCACATTCCGCGAGCCAAGGCAAGAAGGGAATCTGGATCATCCATGGCCATCGATCGGCGAGTTAAAGGCTTGCCATCAGCCTTAATGAACTGTGGAGTCCAGTCACCCTCAAATTTTGGAGAAAAGCAACATTCAGGTATGGTGTAACCACTCACCGACTTCATGCCTAGCAGAAGCTTGTCCTCATCATCTTCGACCTTTCCTTTGTCACCTTTTGGCTGAGGACCTAGCTTGAGCTTATTTTTGAGGTGGAGAGCCACTTTCGACGTTCGTTCTTATTAGAAGACCCTTCGATGTCTTCGGATTTTCAGTTAAGTCTATCACCTTTTTGCCTTTATCATTTCCGGAAGATTGGGCAGAGATTTTTCTTTATCAGGCAGCCCTCTTCGAAGCAGGTGGTGGGATCTCCATAACGGTGGCGTCCTTCGCACTGACAGTGATTAGATCAAGGTTCTCGACAGTAAGGAGGAGTTTACTTGAGGGCAGATAAGAGAAAACTTTCTTGTTCAGATAATCAAGACGAAGAGCTGTGAAAGTCAAAACGAACGATCAAAACCTACAAATCGAATAAAAAAAGAAAAAAGAGAGCACTTGCTAGGATTAGGAAATCCACACTTGAATTTTTTACATATCCCAAATGATCTGGGAAGAGGGTAAGATACGGACGCACCCACATGTCAATTCCCCCAAATCTTTACTATCTTGTCCTTCCAATCCTTCTCAGACGAAGGGTTACTATTACAAATCTTGAGAGAAGAATGGGGTGTCCTTCCAATCCTTCTCGGACGCATCGACCGAGGTTTTCCCTAATCTGATCAACTTTATAACAAAGAAGGAGGTTGTCCAAACCCATATTTAATTTTCGCTCGTGATTCAAAACGAGCATGACAGATAGAACCCTAAAAAAATTGGGGTTCACTTGCAAAGGGGTAAGCCCTAAATTGAACAAAAGGAAGTGGTAAAATGGGTGAAGAGGAAATCGGAGTACAACCAGATGATTCGCAGAAAAAAGAACGTCATCAACACCAACCTCTTTGTTGGTTTTATAGTTCAAATTATAAGGATATTCGATTATGGAAACATCATCAGGGATCTCAAACTCAATCTTGCATCTTTCGGCTAATGGGAGTTTAAGTAATTTCCTACGAGATATTCATTTGGTTTTAGGTTTCTCTGAGTACACAATCTGTTGAGAAGATGAAACGACAGGCACACCAGTCGCAACAACTTTAGGAAAGGGGGTTCGACTACTCTCGGCACTCATGATTACAAGTAAAAGAAGCAAAAGAAAGTGAAAACAATGGCAGAGACTAACCTTAGCAATTCGTCGCCAAAATCTTCAAGCTTTGAAGGAGAAGAATGGCCCTTACAGTTTCTGCTACAAATAAGAAAATGAAGCAAAATAAAAAATGAGTTGTAAGGAAGTGGGGCAATTACTTAACTCTTCAAATTCCCACCCTATTTCAAAAAATAGACTTGGGAATTGGGGACAAAGTGTAGGCCCATTTTTGCACAAGGCCCATCGAAAACCTGTGGAGCCCAAATAAGCTATAGGCCCGTTAAAGCATCTCAAGTCCATCTTCAGTAAACTCAGGCCCAACAACAAATCAAAGCCCATCAACTAGATTGACATAAATTAAAGTAAATCAGGGAGTTACAAAATAGGTCAAAAACGGTCTCTAAGATCAATCATAGAGATAATGGGGGAGGAAATCAAGCAACGCATTGATTTAGACGTTATAAGATCATAAATCTTTTTGTATAAATAGGGGAGGAAAGATGAGTGAAAGATATATAATTTTTCTCAATTCTCTCTCTCTTGTTTTACTCTTTGCAATTTCTTCGTCAAACTTTTAGTTACATATTTGTTATTTTCTTGTATTCCCTTTTTAAGCTTCGCAAAATTAATAGCCTCAATCCTAGTTTTAAAGTTGTTGATCTCGCTCGGTCACTACGAACGGGCTCACAGGTCTTGAATTACATAGTTCCAAATAATTAAAGTTTGAAACATAAACAATTGCGTTAGTTTTATGAAAAGACCCGTAATTGTCCTTCATCTAGCTTGTTTAGCACTATGTAATAATTTCTCGGCTGTATCGAAATTTTGAATGTTGTTTTTGTTGGACAAATTAGTGTTTTATAAATATTTAAATCCAGTTAAAGTGAATTCATATACCAATCGAATGACATTGTTATCGAGCAAACTCAATTTTGGAATCTTTTTTAAAACTCCTAGCTATTTAAAACCCTAATTTTTAAAAAAGAAGAAGAAAAAAGCATGTCTTAAAGAATAAATTGTGCTTATTATATGATGAGGATGATCTAAAGTCATCCGATGGCATTTTGACTAATGACTTGCAAAGAATTTGATATTTCAAAATTGTGCAAGAAATTTGCCAACAGGACATGTGTTTCTTGAGGGCAATTTGTTAATCCGATTCGTGTTCACGTAAGTGACCGGCAATTTGTTTAGCCATATATACGAATCATATTTAAGCTAAAAAAGTCTGAAGTATTCAGCTGACCTATTGTGCATAATAGGTGTTTATTTATCATTGGGAGTTGAATTGAAGTACTGGTGATGCACATAATCAAAGTGTATGTCTCAGGCTAGTTTGATGGGTGGTTATGATTTTACCTGGTTTGGTTTGGTGTTAGTTTTTATGGATCAAATTATGTTTATTTGAATTGATTTTAAAATTTGGAACCAGATTAAATGAAATCAAATTAAACTGAATATGGTATTTTTGAAACCATTTTTTTTCTAATTTCACATGGTTTGGTCTGGTCTTGCCAACCAAAATAAAATTTTTGAGACCAACGATTAAGATAACCAAAAACCAAAATTGAATAAAAATAATGATAATATACAAAATAAATTAAATAATACATAAAAATAATAATAATAAATGAATTAAATTATATATAATAATAAATTAATAAAATATATTTATAAATAATTAAAAATTAAAAATAATAAATAAAATTAAAATATTTAAAAAGAAAATAAAAATAATGAATAATAAATTAAATAATACATAATAATAATAAAAAATGAATATAATAATAAATAAGTGAATAAATAATAAATTAATATAATATATTTCGAAATAATTAAAAATGAATAAATAATATTAATAAATTAATAATATAAATAATAATTTAAATAAAAATATTTAAAAATAAAATAAAAATAATGAATAAATAAATTAATAAATATATGAATAAATAATAAATTAATAGAATGTATTTATAAATAATTTAAAAAGAATAAATAATAATAAAAAATAAATAAAATAATAATATAAATAAATAATAAATTAATAATAAATTAAATGAATTAAATAATTAAATAATGAATAAATAATAAATGAATAGAATATATTTATAAATTAATATATAAATGAATAAATAATAATATAAATAATAAATTAATAAAATATATTTATAAATGAAAAAATAGAAAATAAAAAATAAAAAAGTAAATAATACATAAAATAATAAATGAATATTGTAATAAATAATAAATAATTTTATTTTTTAAAGCGAAAAGATTAGACTAGATCGCTTTACCAAATATGGTCTAGTTCAATGAGACTGTGACTATCAGACCAGACCGCTTATCAAACAGATTTTAAAGTTTATGATCTAAACAAGCCAGACCGGACCAGACAACACCAAACAAAAAAGCCTACCAAACATGACCTAAATGATCCGGTATTTAATCAATGTTTATAAGTTTTTATATTGTATAATATATATATAGAATTTAAATATTTCTAAAATTCACCCTCTCTCTTAAGCACAGAACATTTCATATTTCCATCTTAAAATAATTCTTTCTTAAACTGCACAACTCCTTAAGTTCCTATTTTATTTTAAAATTCAAGACAAGTGTAATTTTCAAAACAAAAATATTGCGAATCATATTAGATATATTTTAGGGTAATTTGCATTGACACCCCTGAGGTTTGGATTAATTGCAGCCAGATAACGGTTAATGAAAGTTTGCAAAGACACCCCTTGAGCTTTCAAAAGTCTTGCAATGACACCCCTTTGGGCCATGAAAAGTTAGATTTGTCCGTATTTAATTTCAATAAACTCCTCTCTACTATTGAATTTAATCAACTAACTCCTCTTATATCCGAATTATCCACTGTGCTTTCCCATTTAATCAATTAACCCCTCTTATATCCGGATTGCCCCTATATTTTTCAATTTCAATCACATTACCCCTCACCCTCAAACAATATATATATAATTCAATAAATATATATAAAATTTGAAATATATATATCTAATTTAAAAATATATATATAAAATTCAAAAAAATATATATATAATTTAAAACAATTATATAAAATTAAATATATATATTTATTTTCAAAAATAATATATAAAATTTGAAAAAAATATAAATTTTGAATATATATAAAATTCAAAAAGAAATATATATATATATACATATATAATTCGGAAGAAATATATAAATTCAAAGACATATCAATTTCGAAATAATATATAAAATTTGAAAAAATATATATTTTGAAAAACAAAATTAGAAGAAAAAAAATAAATTTAGAAAAAAAATATATTGGTAAAATATCATATATTTTAGGGAAAATTACACAAACTACCCCTGAACTATAACATAATTGCATGCGATACCCCTTACGTTTCAATAATATCATAAACTACCATTAAAACCAGTTCCGGTGTAACACATAACCCCTTCCGTTAAAAGTCAACGAACGGAAAATTTTCTTATGTTCCGCTTCGGATCTTCACACGGCATGTGGTCCACGTCATCGCCGGAGCACCACGGGATGCTCAGCTGCCGTCCGGACTCCACATCTGCCGCCACGCGGTGGTGCTGTTCCGGTTCTGCCGTTTGAGCGCGGCGGCCGGAGGCGAACGGCGAGCGACTGAAGCGCGTGAAGGCGAGAAGTAGGGAGAAGAGGACGACGACGGAGAGGAGGTGAATGAGAAGCCATTGCGGGGGGTTTCGCTTCGATGAGGAGTGGAGTAACTGTCTCATCTCTGTTACAAGTTCCAAATTCGGTCATATACACATATGTATATATGTATATTTCTATATATATATAAATGTATATTATATATATACACTTTGATATATTGGAGACAGTGAAGAGTGGAGTCTTTGAACGTAAGTAACTTACCGGCGACGGAGGTGGGGAAGAGAGTTAGAATTACTGGCTGTGAGGGAGATGATGATGATAGTGTGCCATTTTAGGGCCTTGTGGGGTTTAAGGGTTATGTGTTACACTGGAACTGGTTTTAAGGGTAGTTTATGATATTATTGAAACGTAAGGGGTACCGCGTGTAATTATGTCATAGTTCATGAATAGTTTGTGTAATTTTCCCTATCTTTTATAATGAATTGAATCAAACTACTTACAACAACAACAATTAGTGGTCTTTTATATATATTTTTTCAAAATATATATATATTATTGAATTATATATATATTTCAAAATTTATATGACATTTTCAAAATTTATATGATGTTTTCGAAAGTTATATGATAATTTTAAATTTTATAAAAAAAATCAAAATTTATATATTTGTTTCAAATTTTATATATGTTCTGAATTTTATATACTTTTTTTGAATTTTATATATTGTTTCCAAATTTTATATATTATTTTTGAAATATATATATTTATAATTCTTGAAATTGAAAAATATAGGGGGCAATACGGATATATGAGAGGTTAATTAATTAAATTGGAAAACACAGTGGGTAATCCGGATATAAGAGATGTTAGTTGATTAAATTTAATAATAGATGAGTATTTATTGAAATTAAATAAGAGCAAATCTGACTTTTCATGCCCCAAGAAAATGTCATTGCAAGATTTTTGAAAGATTAGAGTGTGTCTCTACAAACTTGTGTATTGACCGTCATCTTGTTGCAATTGATCCAAACATCAGGTGATGTCAATGCAAATTACCCTATATTTTGTTAAGCGTCCAAAGAGAATTCCTAACTCCTCCTGTGATCATGACATGTGGCAAACTCAAAAGGAATGATGATATTCAATGTGTGTGTATGTATGGTATAATGCTATACACACTGGCACTGGTGTGTATACAAATACAAATATATGTAGTTGTTGCGAGTCATGTAACGTTGGAAGCAAAACTCCAACTAACCCCTTTCCAAATCCCATATTTGGCTTTAACCAACCCCCTGGGTTGACCAATGACCACACCCGGTTTGGTAAGAAAAAGAATTCATTTCACTTATAAAATTTCCAGTTTAGCATACGATTATATTAGATTAAAAAGAAAACAAATAAGACGTGCACGTGCGTGCGCATCTATAACTACTCTTCTCCCTCTACTACCTTGACAACACTTTTTTAAAAGGGTCCTACTGTCACTCCAAAATTTAAAGATATTTTTTTTATGTTATCAGGTGTCTCCAATTATCAACAACCATGAACTATAAAAATGGCATGAACCAAGATCACGTTTAATATTTCTTTTTATCTTTCAACTTTATCGAGTCGCCTAGTCTTTTAAAGTCCAACAACAAAAGTTGTTTTCTACACTGAAAATGCTGAGTATCTTATAGGTATTTTCAGCTAATAGTCCTATTTTCAATTCAATTGCTCATATATATATATAAATATATATTCATCATTATAATTTATGCATACATAGTAGTATAATTTTGAGTGAGGCCGTTCATATTAGTTGGCTTGGTGGGAAAATGGAGTCAGTGCATCACACTCTGCTGCTGGGACTGGACTCTGGCGCTCAGATTCCACCTTTGTCTTCGGAGTTGGTGGAGGAAGTGCTGTCACAGAGGCCGGTGCCTCTCCGATGGTATGTTCGGCTGGTAGGATGGGAGTCGAGGCTCCTCTGGCTTCTTTCGGGTGCTTCCATCATCGTTTCTGTTTTCAACTGCATGTTCAGCTTCGTCACCCTCATGTTCGCCGGCCACTTAGGGGCGTTGGAGCTTGCCGGAGCCTCCATTGCTGGGGTAGGAATTCAAGGCCTCGCTTATGGCATCATGGTACTACTCACATAACGACCCTTGTAAAATTGTGTTAATATGCACCATTTGATTATGTAATTGTAATATCACTTGTTCTTTTTTAATGTCGACCAGTTGTTAATTTTTCTGTCTAATTAGTTATGTTCAATTTACAGTTGGGCATGGCTAGTGCTGTTCAAACAGTGTGCGGGCAGTCATATGGAGCAAGGAGATATGAAGCAATGGGCATAGTTTGCCAGAGAGCAATTGTGCTGCATATTGGGGCAGCTGTCCTGCTTTCCTTCCTCTACTGGTACTCTGGCTCAGTCCTCAAAGCCATAGGTCAATCAGCGAGCATAGCGGAGCAAGGTCAAATATTCGCTCGAGGTTTGATCCCTCAACTCTATGCGTTTTCAATAAGCTGCCCGCTGCAGCGGTTCCTCCAGGCACAAAACATTGTCAATCCTTTGGCTTTCATGTCTGTTGGGGTATTCCTTGTGCACATTCTTCTCACATGGGTAGTTGTGTATCCTTTGAACTATGGCCTCCTTGGCGCTGCCCTCACGCTCAGTCTCTCTTGGTGGCTTCTCGTCATCGTGCAAGGCCTTTACATACTTTTCAGTCCATCTTGCAAGCAAACATGGACTGGTTTCTCTGTAAAGGCGTTTAGAGGGATTTGGCCTTATTTCAAGCTAACCCTTGCTTCTGCTGTTATGTTGTGGTAGGTGAACTATGTATATACATGTTTCTTTGTGCACTTAAAGCATTAAACATATATATATATATATATATATATATATTTCAATTGTATGAATTCTGACGTTAATCATGTTTAATCTGTAGTTTGGAGATATGGTACAGTCAAGGACTTGTTCTTATATCAGGCCTCCTCGCCAACCCTACCATTGCACTTGACTCCATTTCCATTTGGTATGTAGAAATCATCTCTGTTTCTAGTTCAGTACTTTTCATTTTTCAGAGAGGCTTATACATTGAACCCCGTGACTTCCTATCTGATGAAAATTGCAGCATGAATTACTTGACCTGGGACATTGAGTTTATGTTGGGGCTTGCGGCAGCAACCAGGTAAATAAACCGCCTATCTACTCAACATTAACCAAAATGTGAACGTTTATTATCTTAATTATGAATTTATGATGGTGTGAAATTGATTTGTTTGCCGGGAACCTTGCAGTGTTCGAGTCAGTAATGAGCTTGGTGCTGGTCATCCCATGGTTGCCAAGTTTTCAGTAGTGGTGGTGACCACCACCACTGCCCTCATCAGTATTATTTTCAGTTCAATTATACTAATTTTCAGGGTTGGATTGAGTCAACTCTTTACTAGTGACTATGAAGTTATCGAGGCTGTGTCAAATTTGACCCCACTGCTTGCTATCTCAGTTTTGTTGAATGGTATTCAACCCATTCTGTCAGGTAAACAATTTGATTTTTATTTTCCTTAGCAGTTAGCAGTGCTTTAGTGAACCAGAGAGTTTCGTTGTTTACAGGTCATTCTTACAATTATATTTTGTGGTTTCAGGTGTTGCGATTGGGAGTGGATGGCAAAGTGTAGTGGCTTATGTTAACCTGGGCACTTACTATGTTATTGGTCTCCCCATTGGATGTCTTCTTGGCTTCAAAACTAGCTTAGGAGTAGCAGTAAGAATTCCATTTTCTTAGAAAGAAAAGAAATTGAATAGAAAAACTTAATAGAAAAGATGTATTCAATAATATGATCTCTCCAAATATAAGGTATTTATTGGTAAAATAGAATCTAAAATTTGTTGTGTTTGTGTATGTTTATCTAAGTATGTTGACTTTCTTCAGGGTATATGGTGGGGAATGATAATTGGAGTTCTTTTACAAACAGCAACTCTAATTATTATAACAGCAAGAACAAACTGGGATGCAGAGGTAATCCTATAGCTTTGATTCAACCATCAAACAAGCTATACAGTGATTGTGTAGTCACCATCTATGCTGCAATTTCAGGTCTCAAAAGCCGCAGAACGCTTAAAGAAGTCTGCAAATGAAGAAGTCTTAGACCTCGTGGACAGCGTATGAGGAAATTCAGGTGTTACAAAAGAATATCATCAGCCATCTTCTTCTTCTTCAACTTATAGCAGAAGAGGCTGAATTGACTCGTACTAGAAAACTTCTATAGTCTAATACTCTCTCTAATAAAATTCTGTCTAGCCAAGAGGATTATTTTGTTTCCCGTGAAAATTGTAAAGGAACAAATTCATCTATGTAAACTTACTATTTTATTTCTTCTTTTGATTGCTCCATTGAATGCCTAGTTCTCATGGTACGTTGATGTATCCTAATATAACGGGTCATGCTTCGGGGTGCAATAAATTGAACACGCGTTCGTGTAAAAGTATTTAATGAACATGCACCCAGATATCATGGTAGGAGGAATTATCCAATAAATGTGTTAGCAGCTTGTTCAATTGACATGAAATTCATCTATGTTTTGGATGGATGGGAAGGGATCACGTCAGACTCAAGAGTTATGAAAAGTGCCCTAGAGAGAAGAGATAAGTTGGAAACTTTTGGCATGCAGCAGCATAACATGTTGCTGAAATGTGGCACTTGCTCACTTATTTTCATCTCTCCCGTTCATTTTTTTTCCCCCCTTGGTGATTAGAAAAACAGAGAAAGAGGAGGACAACTAGGGTTTGAACCTCTCACACAACTTTTGGCTCAAGTTTTGGTACGACCCTCTAATTCTGTTTCTTTAAGAGCTTTTAAAAGAGAAACTGGTTCTGATTCTTCATGTTTTTAAATGAATTGATGAATTTCTTTTCATTTGTAGGTGCTGAAATTACTTTTGTTTTTTTTAGTGATCAATTTAGAGATTATTTCTTTCATATCACCATTCCTTTGTTACAATAAACTTTGCTTTCTTAACATTGGATGTGCTTAAATTATCAATTGTGGGGGGGAAATATACTTGTCGAACTTGGTTTTTAAGCTATTTTCCTCTAAAAGTCTTTAATATAAGATGATGGTACACGTTCAATTAATTTGGGTGAGATCAGTCCAAGGGACTGAAATTATGATGAGATCTTGAAAGGGGTGGAAATGAGAATCCCAAAACCCGCAGCAGTAGACCCTTGATTGGGTGTGGGGAGTGATTCTATGTTGACTGGTGGGGGAATGGCGGTATGGAATACTTGACAGGTGCACTAAAGGTGTTGATGGAAGGTAGGGAAAAAGCATTTAGAAGTGGACTTTTGGACAACTTTACAGCATGCTTGTACTTTATGTTTTAGATTAATTTTTTTGAATTTTTTTTAGTATTTTTGATTCACTTATATGTGAAATGAATAGTTCTTAGAGTCTCATGTTTAGGGAGGCATGCTTAGAGTTTCTTACTGGGTTATGGTTGCTCATTCCTAACAATTTCAGGTGAACATGTTTAGACCAACACTATGGAAGGTGCTACGCCCGACCTTTATTTTCTAGTAGCTGTTAGTTTTATTGGGTGCATATTTTGTTGTACAAATCTGGATTAGACTACTTTGTGAGGCTTTAGTTTTCTTTTTAAGTTAGCCTCCTATAGTTGTGACTAACGCTGGTGTATGTTGTGGTGTGGAGTCTCGTTGTGAAAAAAGGAATGTGACATGTACTTTGGCATTTCTCATTTTGATACTAGTAACGAAGCTTATCTTTACATTTATTTTGCGTTAACAGGGGCAATAACAGGTTAGCGGGTACATGTGTTGTTCTTTTTCTCGCACTAGTTGGGTAGAATGAAACTATGTAGAGTGTTGGAAAAACTCGTGCGTTGTAGCAGTGACATTGAAACTATGTTTAGCTAGGTGGCAGTAGTTTTAATGATTTCAACATATTACTGCATAGTTATTTCTATGTCTAGTTTTTCCTCTCGGATTTTATATTTTTTTCTTATTAAGTTTAGCAATGCTTATTACTTGTCCCACTACCATAATAATTTAAGAGGAATTTAGTAAAGTCCTAGGGGTTTTCAGGGGCGTTACACACCGATCAAAGATTCCTCGAGAATTATTCAACCTTTGACATGTATCACTAAGGAGTACTATTGAGAGATTTTTCGGCGTGGTGGAAATAATTAATGAAATAGTATTGAACCGACATATGACATTAAAACTCAAGTTGATATTGTTTTAACATGTTGCATCCTAACAACTATTTGATGGAAAATCCTATTAATAAAGTGGATTAGGAGCTTCTAAATGAATCTCGAAATAAAGAGCATGCTCCAATAGGAAGAAGTGTAGATCATGATCTGGGAGAACACTTGAGCATTTCAATAGTTGTAACACCCCGCTCCAACATTTGGTACGATATTGTTCGCTTTTGGCCCAGCCCGCACGTTTTTGCTCTTGGGCTCTTTCCCAAATGCCTCATACCAATTGGAGACACACATGTACATATAAACATATCACCAAATCTATACATGGGTGATGTGGGATATCACAATCACCCCCTATTGAAATCTAGCATTCTCGTTGGTGTTACCCACGGGCTTGTGCACGCTCCCACACTTAATTATGGTCGGACTCTAACTTTAATACCAATTGTAACACCCCGTTCCACACTTAATTGAAATTAGCAGGCTTAGATTTCTAGCTGATTTGTTAGTGCTCGATATGCATACTTATAATGTAATACTTGGGATGGACTGGTTATCTCACTACCATGCTCAATTGGACTGTCATAGTAAGAAGATAGTCTTTGCGATACCGGGTCAGAAGATGTGTTTGATCGCTATGCCTCGACCACAGGGTGGGTTTAGTACACATTTGTTTTATATTGACACATAAACCTAGGAGATGACTACTATATCCATAGATAGTATTCCCGTAGTGCGTGATTTTCAGGATATTTTGTTAAGTATACGACCAAAGTCCCACATGGGTTAAAAGTGAGAAGGATCATGGGTATATAAAAGGATGTACATATCTCAATCGGTGTGAGGCCTTTTGGGGAAGCCCAAGAGAAAATCCGTGAGGGCGTGGCCCAAAGCGGACAATATCACACCATTATTGAGATATGTGGGGCCCGTAATGCCCAACAATTGGTATCAAAGCCATGGTTGCGATTCGTGGTGTTAACCAGTCGGAGTGGGCTAGCGTTGTATCGACCAGCGGTGGCGGTGGAGGCCGGGAATGGCCAAGTCGTATGTGCGGCGGAGGCCGGTGATGGTCAAGTCGTATGTCATGGCATCGTATCAACTAGCGGGAGTGGACTGATAACCATGTGGAGAATCCTCGAAATGTCGAACGGAAGGTGAGCCCTCGGATTAACTCACGATGGACGGATGAATGATCGTTTGAGGGGAGGCTTGGACCATGAGATGTGGTCTTTTGTTCGAGGGGAGGATTGTTAAGTATGCGACCAAAGTCCCACATGGGTTAAAAGTGGGAAGGATCATGGGTATATAAAAGAATGTACATATCTCAATTGGTGTGAGGCCTTTTGGGGAAGCCCAAGAGCAAATCCGTGAGGGCGTGGCCCAAAGCGGACAATATCACACAATTGTTGAGATATGTGGGGCTCGTAATGCCCAACAATTATTGTTATATATTGGCATATATATATAATACGACTACTCTGTTATATTAACTTGTCCCACATTGGAAGATTGTGAAACCCACCTCTATATCCTCACCTATAAATATAGGGCTTCTCCTATTGAATTGTACACACAGAAATAGAGAGAGAGAGAGTTAGGAATAATATACGTTTATATTATTCCGGTGATACATACGTGAGTATACACAGTGTGTGTACGTGTGTGATCTGCGAATCACCCCTTTGTAATCATCTCAGTGATTTTTAGTGAAACGGTGCTCTCCGTGGATGTAGGGTTATTTGGCTGAACAACGTATATATTCTTGTGTCGATTTTTTGGTGTGTTTGTGTGCGTTTTCTGATTTGCAGGTGTGCACGGCTTCGTACATAGGGTGTGCGAACCCTAACAAGTGGTATCAGAGCCCCAAGTTGGAGCAAATCACGAAGCCCGATGATCTGGTCCAGATCTGATTTTTTCGAGTGCCCTAAATCAGAACCCGACCACACCAGGAGATTTGGCTCGACGAGACGAAGCCAGCAGTGTCAAGCACGTGGCCGGAAAGTTCCTCACGCGCCCCCATGCGCCGCCTGAAGTTCGGGCCAGTTTTTTGGCTCCGTCGAGCAGCAGTTTCGGTTTGGCGTGATTTTCCGGAGCATCGTTTATTAGAACGAGGCTTATAATATATATACGGAAAGAGAATTCGAAGCCCGACGTTTTAGCGCAAGAATCAGCCCAATCAGAGTAGGGACGCGCCCTCACGCACCTCGAGAAGCTACTGACTTCGTGATTAAATTTTTGTCTTTTGTGCGAATTTATTTTGGCCCGTTTGTAGTCGTTTTTGACCCGTTTTGGATGCGGTCAGAGGCGTTCTTAAGGTTTTGAACCGCCCCCGACGCAACCGTATACTCGGGTTTGCACTCCGAATATCTCTAATAGGCTCAGTGGGAGCTATGGGAGAAGAAAATACAGTGATGATCGACAAGTTTGATGGTACAAACTTTACCTATTGGAAGATGCAAATTGAGGATGTGTTATTGCAGACAAATTTGTATCAACTGCTAGAAGAGAAGAAGCCAGATTCGATGAAAGAAGAGGAGTGGAATATCCTAGATCGAAAGGCTCTTGGCACGATCAGATTGACGTTGGCAAAATCTGTTGCCTTCAATATCAGGAAAGAGAAGACTACAAAGTCTCTCATGGAAGCTCTTTCGAAGATGTACGAAAAGCCGTCTGGAGCAAATACATTACATCTTATTAGCAAATTGACGAATCTGAAGATGTCCGAGAATGGGAATGTTGGTGAACATCTCAGTAAGCTAAATGACATTTATGGGCAGTTGGAATCAATTGAAGTAGTGTTTCAAGACAAGGTGAAATCAACTTTTCTCCTTAATCAATTGCCAGAGAGCTGGAACGCCACAGTGGCTGCAATCAGTAATTCTTCAGGGATAGACCCGCTGAAGTATGATACCGTTGTGAGTATGGTACTCACAGAAGATATCAGAAGACAGTCGTCAGACTCTTCAAGCAGTGGCACAACATTAAATGTCGACACCAGAGGCAGAGGTTCGAACAGACAGAAAGGCGGAAACCAAAGGCGTGGCCGTTCCAAGTCGAGACGGGGAAGATCACAGTCTCGAGGTCCCAGAAATTCCAAAGCAATCGAATGTTGGAATTGGGGCAAGACTGGTCATTTAAGGAACCAGTGTAGATCCCCGCAGAAGGTAGCAAATGACAAGACAGAGGCAAATATTGTCTTAAAAGAAGCAGATGATGCACTGATATGCTCTTTGGAGAGCAAAACAGAGTCTTGGGTTTTGGACTCTGGAGCATCATTCCATGCCACCTTAAGTCGAGAGCTCTTTGAGAGCTATGCACCTGGAAACCTCGGCAAGGTTTATCTAGGTGACGATCAACCCTGCAGTGTTGTTGGCAAGGGTGAAGTACATATCAGACTCAACAGATCGATATGGAAGCTGAGGGATGTCAGACACATTTCAGACTTGAGGAAGAACCTGATCTCAGTAGGCCAGTTGGCGAGTGAAGGTTATGTGACCACTTTCAGTGAAGATAAGTGGAAAGTTTCCAAGGGAGCTATGACTATAGCACGAGGAAAGAAAATAAGTATGCTATACACTACCACCAAGGCTAGCACATTTATAGCAATTGCAGAAAGCAAGGAGGATTATAATTTATGGCACCAGAGGCTAGGTCACATGAGTGAAAAGGGACTCAAGGTTATGCTCGCAAAGGGAAAGCTACAAGGTCTAAATTCGATTGATATCGACTTCTGTGAGGATTGCGTATTTGGTAAGCAGAAGAGGGTTAGTTTTCAGAAAAGCGGCAGAGAACTTAGAAAGGAGAAGCTTGAGCTAGTTCACACTGATGTCTGGGGGCCAGCAAATGTCTCATCTATTGGCAAAAAGTCCTATTTCGTCACCTTCATCGATGACCATTCCAGAAAGGTATGGGTTTATTTCTTGAAACATAAATCTGAAGTGTACGGTGTGTTCAAGAGTTGGAAGGCTATGATAGAGAATGAGACGGGTTTGAAGATCAAGAGATTACGGTTCGATAATGGTGGAGCGTATCAGGACACCAAGTTTAAGAGATTTTGCTATGATAATGGTATCAGATTAGAGAGAACTATTCCACGTACACCACAACAGAATGGCGTAGCAGAACAGATGAATCGGACATTGATTGAGAGAGCCAGAAGCATGCGCATTCAGGCAGGGTTGCCAAAACAGTTCTGGGCAGAAACAGTCAGTACAGCAGCGTACTTAATCAATCGTGGTCAATCAGTACCATTGGAGCACAGAATACGAGAAGAGGTCTGGAGCGGTAGAGAGGTAACATTTTTACATTTAAAAGTTTTTGGTTGTGTTGCATATGTACATGTTAGTGACACTACGAGGGGTAAGCTTGATCCCAAGTCACAAAAGTTATTTTCATTGGCTATGGCGGTGATGAGTATGGTTACCGCATATGGGATGATCAGAACCGAAAACTGATCCGAAACAAAGATGTAGTGTTCAATGAAAATGTTATGTACAAGGACAGACACACAACAACCTCAAAGCCTACAACACAAAGTGATCCTGTGTGTGTTGAGTTAGATGATGTTCAAGATAGTGAGAGTACTCAGTCAGACGAACATATTACAGATGGAAATACTCAACAGGTTGATACACCGCAGTCTCCGACTCCTATTCCTGTACCTAGGAGGTCTTCACGGCAGCATGTGCCGAATCAGAGATACATGAATTATTTGTTGCTCATAGATGGAGGTGAACCATAGTATTTTGATGAAGCATGCAGTGCAGCAGATGCGAGCCAGTGGGAGCTTGCGATGGAAGATGAGATGAAGTCCCTTATTTCCAACAAGACATGGAAGTTAACCGAGCTGCCGGTAGGAAAGAAAGCTCTCCATAATAAATGGGTCTAAAGAGTCAAAGAAGAACATGATGGTTCTAAGAGGTACAAGGCGAGACTTGTAGTAAAAGGCTTTCAACAGAAAGCAGGAAATGACTACACCGACGTATTTTCTCCGGTTGTGAAACTGACTACCATTCGTTCAGTTTTTAGCATTGTTGCATCAGAGGGTTTGCACCTAGAGCAGTTAGATGTCAAAACTGCTTTCCTCCATGGTGACCTAATGGAGGAGATTTATATGCAGCAATCGGAAGGTTTCTTAGAGAAAGGGAAAGAGAAACTTGTGTGTAAGTTGGAAAAGAGCTTGTATGGTTTGAAACAAGCTCCAAGACAGTGGTACAAGAAATTCGATGGATTTATGCAGAGACATGGTTATATCAAGTGCAACGCTGACCATTGTTGCTACTTCAAGAGGTTTGACACGAGTTACATTATCCTCTTACTTTATGTTGATGACATGTTAGTAGCTGGATCTGATTTTGTGGAAATCAGTAAGTTGAAGAAGCAGTTGGCAACAGAGTTCGAGATGAAGGACTTAGGTACAGCGAAGCAAATTCTTGGTATGAGAATCATTAGAAACAAGCATAAGGGAATTTTGCAGTTGTCTCATGCTGAGGTTTTGAAGCAGTTCAACATGAGTGATGCTAAGTCAGTTAGCACACCTTTGGCTAGTCATTTTCGATTATCCAAAAAGTAGTCTCCCAAGTCAGAAGCAAAGATGAACAACATGGCCAGTATTCCATACGCTTCAGCTATTGGTAGCTTGATGTATGCGATGGTTTGTACAAGACCAGATATTGCATATGTAGTGGGAGCAGTCAACATGTTCATGTCCAATCCAGGAAAGACTCACTGGGAAACAGTGAAGTAGATATTGCAATATCTACGAGGTACCACAAACAGATGCCTTTATTTTGGAAAGGGTGAAGTGAATTTACATGGCTATGTAGATTCAGATTTTGCTGGTGAGATTGATGAAAGAAGAAACACTACTGGTTATGTCTTTACAGTAGGTACTACAACAGTCAGTTGGATTTCGCAGATACAGAGGATTGTAGCGTTATCTACTACAGAGGTTGAGTATGTAGCCGTGATAGAGACTAGCAAAGAGATGATTTGGTTATAGGGTTTGTTGGCAGAGTTGGGATTCGAGCAAGGAAAAAGTGTTTTGCACAGTGATAGTCAGAGTGCTATACATCTGGCAAAAAATTCAGCATTTTCAAGGAAGCCAGAATCCGGCCGACATGTTGACCAAAGTGGTGATAACAGAGAAACTGAAGTTGTGCGCAACTTCAGTTGGTATTCAAGCTTGAAGACATAAATGAGGGCACCGAGCACTGATCATTGATGGAGTTTGTCACGCCCCAAATTCCTAGGACTCCGAAACCCGAGCCTAAGAGCTAAGGGAGTGATTGCGGAAGTAAAAAGAAACGAGAACCAAAAGACATTCAGTCATCAAACACCCACAAAGGGTTGTAATGAATGCCTAGATACCATGCTGTCACGCCCCTAAAGGGTGACGCAAACCAAGCGACTACTAGAGTCAACAATAACAAAGAAGTACATGGAATAACAATAAAAATATACTCCATGCCAACACGAATACTAAAAATACAAGAGTATCCTTAGATACCAACAGACACGCTCCTAAATCCCTAAGACTCCCGAACAGGGACATCCAAGGAATCCAGAATGTGATCCTTAACATGAATGACCAACTAAGACATCATTAACCGTGAAAACATATGGGTTAATGATAGATATGGTATATTTAATACCCAAATGACTAATAAAACTAAGCAGCGGAATCTAACGAAAATCCGGCAGAGTTCCGTTTGTAAATGGAACATCCGGACAACCAAACACAACACAATAACCTGCCCAAAGCAATTCAATAATCACAATGGCTTCCAAGCCCCACATTCATCAATCCTAATAGGGCCGAGGTAGTGGAAAGAAACCAAAACCCCTCCAAACCCTCTAACATTAACAGAGCCACAAATGCTCGAATAAAAATACAGTAAAGCACCTAGCTGTGCAAAATAAATACAATAATCTCCTGAAAGAATAAATACAGGAAGTAAAAGATACATCAACAGGGATATGCCAACAGACTGGCTCCCAAAAGAAATACATGATAATCCCATAACAATGGGTAAAGAAGCTGAAAGAAGAATACTACCGTCCCCAAACCCAGTCGCGCTGCAACCGTAACCGCATCACCCAACGCAACTCCAAAACCTGTAACAAGGAAACAAAAGAAGCTGCCGTTGCACTGCATCCTGCCCATAGCCGTATAATTCCTGCAACCTGGCGTGGAATACCAGGGGGGCAAATGAAATTCCCTCCGTGAGCAAATAAGCTCAGTGGGAAAAGATATCCTAACTACCACATCCTCTGATAGTTTAGGTAAAGCTAAACCGTCTAATAAGATATAAATATAGCCCAACTAGTCCCATCCACGCAAACCCAAGTCACACGCTCATATACTATCGTAAACGAGTATACATAAGTATATAGGGAAGATATATATATATATATATATCTACACGTATATATATATATAAATACACAACATGAGTCTCTAAAACTCGTACTCCAAGTACCCAACACCAGTAGTCTACACTACTCTCATCAACGTACACTAAGTACACGATACTAAGATCCAGTCTAACAAATCGCCAATTACTCACAACACAATTCAGAAGATCCAACCGAGGAGATCACACTCACCTCTAATATCCACAAGGAAACAAAATCCACCAATAGTACCAAGGAAGGCTCAAATCCTACACCCCGATAACACAGGAAGGAAAACACCCACGTCCTTGCGTACTAACACAACCATCATCAATATATATATATATATTTATACAATATATATATATAACAAATCTCATCCCACTCCTAGAGGAATCTACCTCTCAGGAACTAGATCACCTCAATCACATCTATTCCTCGATACCATAAGTCACATCATCACATTAACCTCATAATACTATCACCAATATATATATATATATATACATATATATATATATAACAAACCTCAATTGCTATCTCCAACAATGTCAATTAATCACCAACGCTCTCACTAAGGATATGAAAAACCACGTAAGAGTCAAGAACCCAAACAAGGGAAAAGGAGTCCCAATGCTACACCAACAGATAACCGAGACACAATGTCAAGGTTAAGAATACCCAAACAAGGAAAGAACATCACGAATGAACCAGAAAGGAACACCACAAGTGGACAAGGGAACCAAAAGCGAATGGCCGAGTATGAAAGTAAATAAAAGAGGAATCCCAAGGATTTCCATAGTTTTTAAGAAAAAGGTTTTTAAAACTCAAACCATTTCATTCGGCATCCATGCCCCTAACAAGTGAAAAACCCCAATCACCTAGATGGTGACATCAACAACCCAAAGAAAAGGAAAGGCAACACTATAAGTGTGCACTGAACAACACCAAGCCTCCTAACCGAGACTTAGAACGATCCGAAGAAAAGGTGAAACAAGAAACCACCTTTCAAAATACTACAAGTCGAGATTTTGAGAAAGAAGTCTCAAAATCTCAGAATCTCTAGACAAGTGATAAAATAGTTTTCTTTTTAGAAATCACACAGTAAAAATGACCGTCTTGCCCCCGGTCTCCGTCAGTCGCCATCACAGGCTTTTAAAAGTTGAAAATCATTTCAAAGAAGATCTCAAGATCATTTTATAAGTATTAAAACTGTTCGTTTATTCAGGGGTAGGCGAAAACGGGTTTTTCCTTTTAAATACAAAAGTTTACTTTCAAAACTTAGAAAACACCGTTTTCGAAATGACAACCACATAAGAATGAACAACTCCACGGATTCCTATAATGCCCAAAAGGACAATAAAGGAAGAACAACGCGTTGGACTCACGGAAGACCACCATCCGTTTCCAACTCCACCAAATCAAATGATACCACGAGGAAGAGGTTCGGCACCACGCCGTAACCAAGGAATCTAGGAATGACATACAAGTCAACGACCACGTACTAGTGTACAAAACACCGTACAAGGAATGCTTAGGGGAATGAACTAAGCACAAGAACCGAGACTGTCAAGCTACGGTACCTCGAGTACTAAATAAATCTCTAATCATAACCCCTTCTCATCAATCAAAATCTCACACAACTCATCACTCGCCTTCTCTAAGGCCTCAATTATCAATTGATACAAAAATCATCCCTAACCTCACATCTTCAAAAGAGTTCACACAACTAACCACGATCACCAAACTACTAACCACAATCACAGGGCTACTAACCACAATCACAAGGCTGCTAACCACAATCTCTAAGGCTACTAACCACAATCTCTAAGACCTCAACTCAAGTCAAGCCTACGGTCCACCACTAGCCTCCGCTAGCCACATGAATCACTATGCCAACACGCATAACCTCCCCCAAGGGTACTAAGGTATACAACAACAAGTATAAATATATTCGTTTCATTTATACTTATTTATAATGGCATATTATCATTTTCTTCCACATTAATTACTTTCAACTGAGCATTTATAAAATATGAATTTAATTTACAATATTCATAAATAGCATGCCCCAACAACACATGTAATATAGCACATATACATGTTAAACGAGATCACATAAATAATAGGCAGTGTAATGTGACTCAACACTCCCCGTGATACTCACACACAACACACCCTTCCCAAGGGTAACGGATACAAACTCTGTCCACTCATCATAGTGTAGAGTTACCACACCGACCTTTCCCAAGTGATTTTTCTCTCTATCACTTCAACAGGGAAGACGGTTGTACGAGAGCCCAACATGCAACTCCGTACGCCATGACTACCCTTGAGTCAAGAACATGAGCCTCTACCTGGACTCCTAACTCACATTTGCCGGCTTTTTAGTTCCGTAGGCGTGATACCTCCTGGCCAGTTGTTGTGATGATCCGAAACAAACGTCTACTCGTGCCCCACGCACAAAGGAAGTAGACCACACCAAATGAACTCTCTCTGCCAATGGTGAAACCGTGCACTACATGCACCAACACCCATGTGCTCACACGACATGGTGTACAATCAAATCATATCTCAATCATAAATATGTAATACATCATATTTATAAAAATACCCACATGGTAATATAAATCTCAAAATCTCTTTTCATGCTTTAAAATACAATAAAGCATTTAAATCATATGAAAACAATTTCATATATAACTCATATTTTCAAAAATATATTTTCTTAATTCTTTAGAAAATATTTCAATTTCCCTTATCATTTCTTTAAAATAATTTAAACAGATAATCCACGTAATAAAAAGGAACCTAGAATAGCGTCTAAGTCTCTCACGTCCAACGTTTACAAATCTTCTAGCTCATTTAATTCTCAAAGGAATTTCTAAGTCGTCTATTCCTATTCAATTCAATTAGGAATATATTTAATCTTGTAGGAAATAATTTAATTAATTTTCTTAAATTAATTCCTAAGTCCAATTCCGATTCTAAACGAATTATAGATATTTAAATTAACGATTTAATATATCTATAATAAATTAAATAAGGGTTTGCACACCCAAAACTACTTCAATAATGTGGAGTGAGAAATAAAATTTCCCACCTAATTTATACGTTACCGAACAGCCCGAAACAGCACAGTACCGGCGCCCGAATATGAAGCTCGCCGACCAAAATCGTCCAAAAACTATTTCGAATATATCGAAATGTCCGTCTTGACAACCTATACGATATATACGAAGCCCATTAATAATCGGTTAATTAATTGGGTTAAATCTAAAATACCCCAAACGAAATCTATAACCTATAAATGCGATTTCCGGGCAAATCGTTCATCCTAAAATCACGAAATTAATATATAACAAATACCATGAATATACGGAGCTACTCACCGAAAATCGGCTCAAACCGATCACCGGAAGGTCGCCGAAAAATTGGCCGAAGCCCAGCCGAAGTCGCCACTGCTCGCGCGAACAGCACTGGCCGTCCCTGGCGCCACCATGCGCGACTGCCAGACCACCACCACCGGACCACCACGCCGTAGCCGCCGCATCGCCGCCCAGCCCGGTCGCCGCCGCTCCAGGTCGCCGACCCTGGCTCCAGCCGCAGCTGCGGCAACCTGTTGCCTGCACCAGCGCGACCCTCTCTCGCCGCTTCTCTCTCTCCCTTTCTCTCTCGCCTGACCGGCGAATATGGTGATGATGGAGAGCAGGAGTGAATGAAGATGTGGTCGGCTACAGAGAAAGGAGGAGCTAGGTCGTCATGTGGAGAATGAGAAGATAACAGATATGCGTACATGTATATACATATATATACTAATTGCATAACTAACCCTCAACTTCTCTATAATTGCAAAACGAACCCCACTTCAATATATATATAATAAATCCCAATTTATTACGGACCAACCCCCAAGTGTAGTTTACGTAACTGGTAATTACACGGGACACCAATTTACCAAATTAGTCCGAAAGAATTATACCGGTTTAGAAATCCAACAACCGGAACACCAAGAAAGTAATTTAATACGCTTCACACCGGTTCCGTAAAAGTACTAATACCGTGTAGTCAACAACAAGAACTCGCGTAGTTGTCAAAGAGAAACCGTAAAGTCATCCGGTCAACTTTAAAAGTAAACGCGAAAAATTTACAGGTATCAAATACCAAGAATAAATAATACGTCATGAACAAGTGACGTCATTACCGAAATTAAATTAAAATTAATTTCAGGAAAAAGGAATATAACACGGGGTGTTACAGAGTTGATAGATGAAGGCAAAGTCGTCAAGTGGGAGATTGTTATATATTGGCATATATATATAATATGACTACTTTGTTATATTAACTTGTCCCACATCGGAAGATTGGGAAACTCACCTCTATATCCTCACCTATAAATATAGGGCTTCTCCTATTGAATTGTACACACAGAAATAGAGAGAGAGAGTTAGGAATAATATACGTATATATTATTCTGGTGATACAGACGTGAGTATACACAGTGTGTGTACGTGTGTGATCTGCGAATCACCCCCTTGTAATCTGCTCAGTGATTTTTAGTGAAACGGTGCTCTCCATGGACGTAGGCTTATTTGGCTGAACCACGTATATATTCTTGTGAAGATTGTTTGGTCTGTTTATGTGCATTTTCCGATTTTCAGGTGTGCACGACTTCGTACATAGGGTGTGCAAACCCTAACATATTTTTCATGAGATTCCAGGGTTGCTACCGAGTCGTGAGATCGACTTTGTTATTGACTTATCTCCAAGCACCAGGCCTATTGCTAAGGCACCATACAGGAATGTACCAATGGAGATGCGAGAGTTGAAGGATCTGATTCAACAACTTCTTAGCTAGGGTTTCATTCGCAGGAGTACATTCCCCTGAGGAGCACTAGTGTTGTTTGATCAGATTCAAAGGATGGTTCTCTTTGTCTTTGTATCGATTATAGGGAGCTAAATAAGGTCACAATCCATAACAAGTATCCGTTGCTTAGGATCGATGATTTATTTGATCAGCTGAGGGGAGCCACTTACTTCTTGAAGATAAATTTGAGATCTGGTTACCATCAGCTTCATGTCAGGGAGCAAGATGTGCCTAAGACAACATTTCTCACCAGATATGGGTGGTATGAGTTTCGTGTTATGCCTTTCGGGTTGACCAATGCTCCAGCTGTCTTTATGGATCTAATGAACAGCGTATTCAGGGCATTCTTGGATTAATTTGTCACTGTATTCATAGATGACATCTTGGTCTACTCTAGGACGGAGGATGAACATGTTAGACATCTACATATAGTGTTACGGACCCTTAGAGAGGTCCATAGTTTTCTGGTTGTGGCAAGTTATTAACGTAGATTCATTCAGGGTTTCTATAAGATCGTCGGTCTGCTCACTAACTTGACTAGAAAGGGTGTGCCATTTATTTGGGATGATCACTATCATGTAGCTTTTGATAAACTAAAGACTAAGTTGACATCCACACTTGTTCTAGCCACTCCTCAAAGTGGATTTGAGTATCTTGTCTTCACCGATGCATCATTGTAGGGTCTGTGTTGTGTGTTGATATAGGATGAAAGACCGGTATCATATGATTCACATAAGCTCAAGCCACATGAGCTTAATAACCCTACCCATGATTTGGAGTTGGCAACGATGGGTTTTTCATTGAGGATTTGCAGACATTATGTCACGCCCCAAAATCCGTAAGACTTCCAAAACTGAATCCCAGGAACCTCCAGGTGTGACTTCATGGAAAAACTAGAAATTTTGACAGAATCTCGTTTGTACGGGGAACAATTTGGTGGAAAAATAACCAATTCAAATAGAATAACCTGATAAAGCAGTTGTATAATAAAATGAAGAAGCTAATAATCTCTCGGTAAACCTAACAAAAATCGAGTAGAGTTCTGTCTGTATGGGAACACCCCGGTGGATAAGGTCCACTCCTAAACATCTTGTATAGGCATACATTGTAATAACACACTCCATAACCAATTCAAAATAAATAACTAGGGATCGGGGTCGATGACACAATGGATACCACCCCTCCAAGCCTCACTACATAGCTACAGTCCAAAATATAAATACAGTATTCGACCAAAATGAGATAAGTACCAACCCGAAAATAAATAGATGACATGCATGCTAAGTGCCAAAAGAATAATACAGTAATCCAGGCTATAAACTTCAGCCTTCCAAAATAATACAATGACGATACATAATAAACCAAAATAACAAAATGAACTATAACGACATGGTTATGGAAAAAGATGACCAAATGGATGCAAACGCGAAGTCCGCTATCGAAGCTCAATCCCGTCCATCGCCAGTGCCTTTCCTGAAAGCTGGAATGGAATACTAGGGTATAGAATACCGGTGAGCAATGAAGCCCAGTAGGGAAACAATATCTACCTCAACCCCCAACCGTACAAGACATAATAAACCACCCCAGGGTGCATGTTACTATCCTTGGTCAAGTCAGTTGTCCCACAAGGCACTCGCGCCGATCCGGGACCCCAAGAGTACCCACAAACAACCCCGTAAGAAGTGAAACATGTATATCACATCTATATATCATATAGTAAAGCAATAAATCATAAGACCAAAGGTAACTACGAATTGTAAGCTCGAGGGCTATATAACAAGTCAAGCAACTAATATAAATAAAAATATAAAAGTGTACCAAATAACATTTATGGATGCAACTCTAGAATGCCATGAATGAGTAATGCCTCTCAACTATATGCGACCTAGCTAGACCATAAACGAACGAATCACAAATGAGTCCCAACCTCATATATACATGCCTAGTAAATCACAGGTAAGCTATACCTTACAAGGGAAAAATTGAGACAACGCAAATAAGTCAATGGAGGACCGCTCTTTCATGCACACGCCACAAACGCAAATAACATGAGTGTTTACTCCAAACACGTGACCAAGTGGAGGACTGCTCCCTTATACATATGCCACAAAGGCAAATCATATGAGTGCCACACCACTTGACACTAAAAAATCATAGGAATAACACAACCATGTAACCAAGTGGAGGATCGCTCCCTCATGCACACGCCACTAGGCAAATCACATGAGTGCCTAAACTACTTGACACATAAAAAAAACTATAGGAATAAACGTATCACAAGAGTACTCTAGAAGGAAAGAGAAACTAAATTCGTCCTAAGGCACCAATACACTCCATGCCTAGGATCAACACCATGTCTAGCATGAAATGCACTCTAATGTCTATATACCCCAACTCTAAGGGAAAATTCACATAACTATCATCAAATCACGAATTTAATAGGATGAAACCAACTAAGTGTGCAGTTAACTAAATTTCATTATTCCTCTACTTAAATTTAAGTTCATTTACACTTTCATCAACATCATACTTTTCACATTAACCATAATTCCCATTTTCACATAGAGGCAGGGATACAGGTATACAAGTATCATTACAAATAACTAGCAGGCTTCTAGAAACATTCCACATAAAAGGCACCTTTATATATATGCAATTTACTGTAATAATCTAGCATGCTTCTAATGGTCATCAAAATGCATTTAAATCACAATTTACATAGACAAGACAATTATCATGCTTTTTATACCATTTAAACACCTTTAATTCATGTTTCACATATTCAGGCTTACTACCATGCTTCAAGTCTCTGGCAAAACACATTTTAATTATGGAATCATGCGATATCATGTAACGTTAATTTTCTAGAGGATTACGACACAAGATTTCACTTAGTCGATTAATCATACAATTTCAAGACATGTTTCTCATTTGCAACAATAATTCACTAAGTCATTTTGCAAAACACTTACGAGGTCTATTTATTTTATGTCTTTTATCTTCACCAACTTAAGCATCATTTTATACAAATATACATATATATATTTATGTTTTAGCATGCTTCAACATCACATACTTAATAATATATCCATTAATAAAATATCCATCCACTTAGGCGATTCTAAAAGTGTATATGTATATATATTCTAACCTTTTAAATCCTACCAAATTTCCAAAATTTCGCATGCTTCTAATACGCCTAAAATTATGAAATAAATTTACATTTCCACATACACAAAACAACACACAATTTTTATATATTTACACTATAATATAATTCCAATTCGGTACCAAAATTTAAATAAGTCGCATACTCACGAAATTGAAAACCACCTACCCCGTAAAATGTCCCAAAAGCTATACCATCACGCTCACGACAGAACCGGACACACAGTCGCGATGCCCAAGACCCGCTCTCAATTTTGTTCCAAAATGCTTGCGCTCGAAAGTGGGGCCCACCGACGAAAAATTGTCCAAATTAATTTTCAATTGAACAAAAATTACCGCCTTGTTGATCTATTTAAAAGAATTGAATCTTGTTAACATCTGATTAATGAAATGGAATAGATATAAGAACACTAAAAACAAATCCCTTACCTAAAATATGAAATTCCTGATAATTCGCTCCACAGAATCGCGCCAAATTTCAATATGTTGTGCTCACCGGTGAGCAGAATTTAAATAAGTCGCACACTCACGAAATCAAAAATCACAAGGACCGGACACCCCTACCCTGTAAAACATGCCACAAGCTATACCATTACGCCCACGACGAAACCGGACACATAGTCACAATGCCCAAGACGCGCTCTCAATTCTGTTTCAAAACACTTGTGCCTGAAAGTGGTGCCCACCGATAAAAAATTGTTCGAATTTAATTTCGATCGAACCAAAATTACCGCCTCGTCGATCAATTTAACGTACTTGAATCCCGTTAGCATCTGATTAACAAAATGGAACACATCTAAGAAAACTAAAAACAAATCTCTTACCAAAAATATGAAATTTTCGATAATCCGCTCCACGGAATTGCGCCAAATTTTAGTATGTTGTGGTCACCGATAAGAGGAACGAACCCTCAAAATTTCGAAGCAAACTGACACTGGATGGCCACCAAATCGGAGCTGTAATTCCCAGACAAAATTTGGCCCTAGCCCGCAACTACCACCATTTACAGCCGAGTCGCCTCCGGCGGCCTCCCTTATTGCGTCACCAACCAGCTTAGTCATCGCCGGAGTGGTTGTGACCTCGTCGCGCCTCTCTCTTTTTAGTAACCTCTCTCACTACAATCGCATCTATCTCTCTTTCACCGACGATAGTGAAGAAGAAGAAACAGGTAGTCGTCGTGAAGGAGGAGAAGAAGAAGAAGTGGCAGACCTGGTCCTCAATTGTGTTGCGTGTGTGTGTGGGTGTGGTTCCATATACACCTATATGTATATAACTATAATTATGTATATAACTGATGTGTGTAAAATAATGGTTCAATTCAAATTGAATTTTGTGACATACCTTTAATGGGATGTGGGTTACTATATATAGATATATTTATATATATCTAATTAATATATATATATTTATATATTTCTAAACCATTTAAATAAAACCTCACCTTTATATATATTCATATAGTATAAATGAATATATATATATATACATATACATAAATATTTAATTAACCCTTGCAAATTTATAATTTTGAAAATAATAATTAAAATGAATACACGGAATGCCAAATAATTAAAATAAACTGAAATAAATACTCCTGGGTATAAAATCCAACAGTTGGACCCACCAGGTGTGTCCTGGGTCCCCTGAACGAGAAAAATAAAGAATGCTAAAGACGGGAACTAATCCCAAGACACCAACTCCAACATGAAACTCAATACACTAAGATACTCAAAACCGCCTCAGGAAAACTAGAAATGACAAACTCACGAAAAATCCATACAAGAAAACTTGGAAGTGACAAATCACATGACATCACAAACCAAAATAAAATGAAAAAAATGACTCAAAAAATGAAAAAAGTAAAGAGATGTTACAATCTCCCCACCTTAGGAGATTTCATCCCCAAAATCACGACGTACCTCAATCTGCGAACAACGTTCAGTTGATTAGGCCGAACTACATATCCACTTTGGTAACCGACGGCATGATACACACACCATCAAAACTCTGGCCAGAGTAACAAGTCTAGATTACTAACACAATACAACAATCCTAACCAAAGAATAGCCTCACTCTGTGATATTTAACCTCAGCCAAAGCCTCCACAGGCACACGTCGCAAGACATATCCTTGGCAAAACAAAGGACAAGTAGGCCAAACCCTAAACACAACAACAACCAAGAGGTCATACCATAATGGCTCTAAACAAAATACTTAACCATACATGGGGGAACAAAACCTAGGACATCCCAAGGACGCCTACAGATTCGTAATAACCAAAAGACGGGAAAAAAAACCCCCAAAAGAAACCAACTAATACTTTGAGTGAAAGGCCCAAGAGGGAGACAAAAGGTCGTCCTACCTACCACTCGTAAGACAACAAAGGTAACAACTACCATAGCCTCACGCGACCTAGAACTGTCACTCTCGAGATTACACCAACCCACAATACAAGAGTCACGAACATAGAGGCACACTCGCACTCACCAACTACCGGAATCAACAAGTGCAGTGAGCGTACATCAATATTCACGCACAAAGCAGGAGTGAAAACTCAAATCCTAAATCGAACGCTCGTGCATCCATGCACATGCCAAGGTTAATCGCACAGGATGCCTAACCTTTGTTCACAAGAAAAGAAGAGGACATACTCAAGACCTCTATAATCGGCCTAAGCCAAACTAGAAATCCAAGCGAACACATAACGAACTCTATAAGAAAGATGTATACAGGACCACAACAATTGGCATAAGTCAAGCCAAAACAAATACACTAAGCCACATCACTAATGGACCACGTCCTACAGAGAAGGGAAAGAACAAAACCCTAATAAGCAGCAAAAACCAACTCAGCAACATGCACAATAAGCATATAATAGCATGTTAAGGTAACACCATAGATAACACCAAAGTGAAAACACATACACGAGAAAAAGGTACGCTAAAGAATTAATCAACGCCCAAAACCAGCGACTATAATGTAAGAAAGGATACCTTACCCAGAAGAAGGACTTGTTGACCCTGCAGCTGCTGCAACAGAATGAACTTTACCCCGCGCAGAACGTACTGACCGAGACGGATGAGGAGTCCCAAAACCAAGCTGAGCTACTGGAAACCGGACAATCAGATGCTGAGAACTCTTTTTGCCATACATGTCGCTCGACAAGGGAGAATCCTCCGAAGATGCCCCAACTGAACACATTAGAAACAAACTCTCGGTCCACTACTAACAACTGATGGAAGATGTGGACACTTTGGTTTTGTGTGTCCTTGCTGCCGACATAAATGGTACACAACCTCCCTATGGGTAGAACCTGAAGGCAATGAAGAAGAAGGTACAGGACATATCTGCTACTGAACCATAACACCTGAAGTGCCCTCTTTCTAACGCTTCAGACCACCGCTACCTGAGGAAGACCCTGCTAAACCAACGTCTAAGAAAGCCACATCACTCACGAAATCCATAGCCTCCACCTCAACCTACTGAGCTTTAGTGACCGCGTCATGGTATGTCTGCAAATCAAAATGTTCCACCTATGACCTAAGGTCAGCTCTCAAACCACGCACAAACTTCTAAGCCTTCAGAGACTTATCACTCACTGGCTCAAGTACAAACCGAGAAAGCATCATAAACTGATTCTTCTACTCGGCTACATTCAAATCATCTTGCTGTAAATGCGAGAAACGATTTCACATTCCCATTCGTCTGAAAAAAGGAAAGAACTGCTCCATGAAGAGCTTCCTAAACGTCGCCCTAGACATCTCATCCATATTATAGGTGTGAGAGATAGACCTCCACCAAACTGCCACAAACTTGACAAAGTGGTATGACACGATAGAAACTCGCAAGTCATCATCCATAATGTGAAGCACTTTGAACCCCTTAACAACTCTTTCAAACCAACCATCTGCTACCAGTTCACCGGTAAACATTAGAACATTAAGTTTCAAGAACCGACAGAGAGATCGTTCAGTTCTAAACCTGTACCCCTTGCGCAGCTTAGACTAAAGTGACTGCCAAATCACGCACCAACTGAGTACTATCATCGACTAGAAACTGCCGTTGTACTCTCCCTATCACCCGGGGGAAAGGAACACGCTCGTATCGTTATGGCATGGTCCTAAAAATGACAATAAAAATGATTAAGAAACAGAGATTTCAAAACTAAACTTCATGTAATTTAGGACCTCAATGCCAACCCACAAAAACATTTAACATGCAAGGAATACATATAAGGTCAAATAAATAGAACAACTCGCTACATGAGAACGACAATAGAAAATGACGAAATAACGTCACACGTTATAAGAAAGGGACTTAGGAAGAAAAGGTCATTGTAACACTCGAAGACTTGTCTCACGCAACACACATCACCCAAGGTCCACAAGATGCAACACACTCGTCGTAAAGGGATAGTAAGAAGGAAAACAATAAGAGAACGTATCGCATGAAGGCGACACACGACAAAGACTAACAGTCACACTTGAAACACTATCACTCACGAAAAGGTCAAGATAAACCCACTATCCGTCGTACCTAGGTTGATGAACCATGCTCTGATACCAAGTTGTCATGCCCCAAAATTCGTAAGACTTCCAAAACTGAAATCTAGGAACCTCCAGGTGTGACTTCACGAAAAAAACTAGATAAAGTAGTTGCATAATAAAATTTGTACAGGAAATAATTTGGTGGAAAAATAACCAATTCCGATAAAATAACCTGATAAAGTAGTTTCATAATAAAAGAAGGAAGCTAATAACCTCTCGGTAAACCTAATAAAAATCGGGCAGAGTTCCATATGTACTGGAACACCCCGATGGATAAGGTCAACTCCTAAACATCTTGTATAGGCATATATAGTAATAACACACTCCATAACCAATTCAAAATAAATAACTAGGGATCGGGGTTGACGACACAGTAGATGCCACCCCTCCAAGCCCCACTATATAACCACAGTCCAAAATATAAATACAGTACTCGACCAAAATGAGATAAGTACCAATCCGATAATAAATACATGACATGCACGCTAGGTGTCAAAAGAATTATACAGCCATCCAGGCTATAAACTTCATCCCTCCAAAATAATACAATGACGATACATAATAAACAAAAATAATAAATTGAACTATAACAACATGGCTATGGAAAAAGATGACTAAATGGATACACACGCGAAGTCCGCTATCGAAGCTCAATCCTATCCATCGCAGGCGTTTTTCTTGAAAGTTGGCATGGAATACTAGGGTATAGAATACCGGTGAGCAATGAAGCCCAGTAGGGAAACAACATCCTCCTCAACCCCCGACCGTACAAGACATGATAAACCACTCCAAAATGAATGCTACTATATTAGGTCAAGTCGGTTGTCCCATATGGCACTCGCACCGATCCTGGACCCCAAGAGAACCCACAAGCAACCCCGCTGATAAGAGCCAAATGTTGTACATTCTAGGCCCCTAACTCGGTATTGTTAAGTCTTGGCATTACATTACTTGGTATTTTTATCCGGTTTATGTTTTTAAGTGTGTTTCAGGAGCTTAATGAGAAAAATAAGCTAATTTCAGTGAATTAACTAAAGTCATGCTTGTTACCTATTCAAAAGAGAAGAAACATGAAGAAAAACGAAGTTTTGAACTAAAAGACATATTTCGAAGGGCAACATGGGCATTATACATGTGTTATATATTGATGCACGTTCCATAAGAATAAACAGCATCCGAAAATATGAAAAATTGCAAAAAGTCGGATTTTGATATTTTGGGCCGAAATCGGGCACATATATCAGGGGAAAAACAACAGCTAACATCAAATGGCCATAACTCAGTTAAAACTGCTTCAAATTGAGTGATTCTTGAGCCCAAACTCTAGAGCTTGAAGTTAGATTTTCAGCAACCTAAAGAACTCCTCAATCAAAGTTACATAGTTTGAGTTTTGACCAAAAGAGTGAGACGTGTCTGCAGCAAAAAGTTGAAAACTACAAATTCGACCAAAAATCCCAGTTTGACCCGAATTGACCCTTTTTTACCTGGGTTGACTTTATGTGCAATCCAAGAAATCCTAACACATGTATAATGCATATTTTCATCAAAGTTGGATAGATTCGCTCCTAATTGCAATAGGAGTACATAAAGAGGAATCCTAGTTGGAAAAGGACGTGAGTATAATTGAACTATCATTCTTCATATCTTTTCCTATAAATACCAAGGTCTGGATAATATCAAGAGGGTATCTCAACACATAATTTCCAGAGATTTTCTCTTGATATTCTCATCATGGAAATGAGGGATCCATTCAAGACCTAAAGATTCAGAGAAGAAGGCCATGGTGGGCGATTCTACATCAACGATGCAAATATCTTCCACCATGAGCAACTAATTCAATCTCTAGGGTTATTCCAATAAAACCCTAGCTAAGTAATGTAGTTTATATATTTGTTTCAATTGTAACAAGGGAAAACTGAAGACCACACATGTGATGATTGTGTAGATGAGAGACCATAATTATTTAATATAAGGGGTTTTATATTTGTTTTACTCTTGTCTTATACTAAATGAATGTGTTATCTCAATCAATCATGTTTATTCAATATAGGCTGGAACTCAGATACTTAAATCATAATTTTCTACATAATGGTTCTTAACACTCGAAACCCTAGGTCTACACAGGCCATGACTCGACGAGGGGATATAAGCATGCTTTAGTTTAATTTCATACTGTAGGAGTAGATTAGAGTAAAGTAATTTGAATGCACTAATCACACTCTTTCTGGAGATGGGTTGTAGCGAATCCGGTTAACGGTATCTCTTTTGGGATTATATTCAACTATTTGTAGTATAATCTGATTCACATGTGATGAATCACCCTCTTACAAGCGATCAAGTAAATAGCTACATTATGCGGTTAGAGAATGAGAGAATAATCTAGCTTTAAAATCATCATTCGTATATCCTCTCATGCGGACAATAGAACACACCTCTAGAAACTCATCTATGTGTCGATAAGGGTCTTCATGAGCATTTCCATGAAATTTAGATAGCATAATAATTATGGCAGGATTAATTTCATACTGGTTCATCCAATCTCCTGGTATTGAAACTTCTAAAGGAAAAGTATAATCTTAAGGAGTATAGAAATCTTTAAAGACTGCGGGCGGAGCCACTACTACATTATCACCCATATTTTCAATATTTATATTATTATTTAATAAATTCTGTCTTTTATTTGTTCTGTACGTTCGGTCAATTTCTGGATTAAATGTCTCAAGTGGTGTATCAATTTCATAATAAGAAATTCATGATAAGAAATCAGTTGTAACCAAGAATGATTTGCATGGACCTTCAATAAAGATCTTTGATAAATTAATACAAATATGAAATTTCAATTGACTGAAAATAACTAAAAATATAACTAGATAATAACTGAAAATATAACTAGTTATTACAAAGATAGAACTAATACAATTTGACTTTGATAGACGAACTAACAAGTGGATGTGTGACAATCCATTTGGGTTCGAAAGCTTAGTGATTCAGGAGAAGGGAAGAGAGATTATAGAGAAGAGGGAAAACTAGAAACTAAAACCTGCCTAAACTTATTACATTTATTCATTATATAGGCAGTGGAAAGATACTTTGAATCCTGTGATTTTTGACTAATGTGGCTTTGATTGACTGATGTTTCTACTTTCGGCGGAGTACTCATGCTTTGATTGTTGGCTTTTGACTTTTGTAGCTGATTTTGCGCCAGCGGTGCCCCAAAATTACTGTAACAAATAGTGACTTGATAGGTACTGTATACTTCTGTCTTCTTGTGCTGATGGTAGAGTGACTTCAGGACTAAATGTCTTCTTATCTTCTTAATCTTTTGAAAGATTAAAAGGATCTTGGGCATCTTGATACGGACGATATTTTGACTCTGTGGATGAACTTTCTTCTTTTTCACTCCTGGAGGCATCTTTAATTTGTGCCAGGAGTTTCTCCATTTTCTTTTTTAACTTTGCTTTTGAGGATGATGATTTTTTGGAGGATGACTTGTTGACTGATTCTTCTGCCGAAGAGCTTGACTGAGCCTTTCCAAGACTTTTGTGGATGGATTACCCTGGAGGGGTTGAGGACCTGGTTTTGGGAATTCCTCTTGGACTTATTGTATGATACGATCAACTTTAAAGGGATCCCACAATTTGGTGTAATGCATCATTTTGACTGTACAATCCTTTTCTGCCACACTATATTGCCACTTAAAAATCCATGGGACTTTATATTTTTTTGCAAAGAACAGAAGGACTGGGAAATGGTTGTCATGAGACGGAACTTTGTATTTTGAATCAAAATAGATTACTTCTTTCCATAGTGGTTCAGGAATGATATCATTATGTGCATCATAGTATTCCCACCAATTAAAAAACCAAGTAGGGAAATGGCTTTTAAACTTATGATCAAAGTTGATAAACCATGAATGGCTAAAGGTTTCACTTTGAAAAAGAAAGATTTTAAACCAAGCTTCCATATAGTCATAATAGGTAAACTTTTGAGAATTGTCTAGTTTTCGAATTTCCGAAGGATGTTTTCCCCACTCTTTGACATAGATGACTTGGAGAATGTAAAGTGAGTGATAAATAATTTTATTGGGATCCTTGCGATCTGGGATTGGTTTGATAAAAATAGATTGTGTCTTATATAAGATATCTCTATAGAACTTTAAGGTGTGACTAGGGGAATCAGGAATCTAATGGAAGTTTGGTGGAAAAAACTATTTGACTTAGGGCAATAGGATCATGGAGATTGGAAAAATGGGGTTCTATGTAAAAAAGAAGTTCACTTGTTTTGAATAAGTATTCGAATCTACAAGGAGGGTTATATTTGGTGGTGGAAGTAGAGGTTGGGGCATGTACTTGGAATGGATCATAAGGGGAAGTGAGAGCAGTACTTAACGTGGGACGAGGTCCAATCGGTGTTCCTAGATTAGTGAATCGGTTGACTAGGGTTAAAGAAGAGGAGGGTTCAGTTTTGATCATCGGAGGGGGTCTTACCGGGGTAAGTCTTCCTCTAGGGCATGGCTATATCGGTCGATTTGACATCTGAGTTCTACAAGAATTCTCGTGTAAGGAAATCAGAAATTGAATTGTCATTTCCTTGTATATATTCAATATCAAATTGAAAAATACTTAAAATTGACTGCCATCGGGCAAAAATATGCTTAGCAGCTATATTTTTTACATCTTTTTCTAAAACATATTTGACACTTTTACAATCAACTCGAAGTAAAAATTTTTGATTCAAAATGTCATCTTGAAATTTACTACTACATAAAACAATCGCAAGAATCTCTTGTTTAATAGTACTATAATTACTTTGTGTTTTGTTCCAAGCTCCAGAGAGGTAACGAACAATTTGTTCTGGAGAAGTGGGGGTGACTTGTGTTTTAAAATACCTCCGTAACCAATATTAGAGGCATCGGTCTCAATGATTTTGAAAGAGCTGATTGAAGGAATTCTTAAGCAAGGACGAATTTTTATATATTTTTTAATGTCACGGACGATATTTGTATCAATATCAGTCCATGGAGGGGGATTTGACTGTAAATGATCGAAGAATGGTTTACATTGTTTTTAAAGATCTTTGTAAAATTCAGCAATGTAATTTAAAGAACCAAGAAAATGTTGTAATTGGGTTTTATCAAGGATTTGATCTGGGAATTTGTCTGCAAATTCTATTGAGTAACTGATTGGGTGGAATTTCCCTTGAGATATATCATAACCAAGAAATCTAACTTTTGTCTGGAAAATCTTTATTTTTGAAGCAGAGATGACTAAACCATTTTGTTTGATGGTGTGAAAGAAGGAATTAAGATGTTTTCAATGAGCTTCAATGTTATTGGAAAAGATAAGGACATCATCAATATAGACTATGGAAAAATGACTATAATGATTGAATATATCATTCATGATATTTTGGAATTCACTTGGAGAATTTTTAAGGCCAAAGGGCATGACATTCCATTCGTAATGGCCAAAGGGTGTGGCGAATGCAGTTTTGTACTTATCTTCTTCGACAATTTGAAATTTCCAGAATCTTGACTTAAGGTCAAATTTGGAAAAAATGGTTGTTAGATCTCTTTTATTAGGGATGGGGTATCTAATCCATTTAAGAACTTGATTAAGTGGCTTGTAATTAATGACTAGACGTGGTACACCGCGTTCGATTTCTGAATTTTTTTGTACACAAAATGCTAAACAAGACCAGGGTGATTTACTGTGACGAATGATTTTCTTTTAAAGAAGGTCATGAATCTCTTTTTTACAAAATTCTAGAACTTCAAGATTCATTTGAATTAGGCGTGCTTTAGAGGGAATACCCTTATTAGTGAAAGATTTTATATAAGGGAGATTGACAATATGTTGCTTTCTATGACAAAAAGCATTAGGTAGATCAAAACATATCTCTCGAATGAGTTTGTTTTCATAATTTTTTATCTAATCTTGAAGGGTAGAGTTTTTTAATTGGGTTTCAGTTATTTTGTGAATTACTTCTTCTTTTAAAAAGTTTAAATGTTGTTCTTTATGGTGGAGCATGCAAATATTTTTAAAAATTGAGCAATCAATGATGTTTTTGAGTTTACCATGGGAAGACCAAGGATGATTGTATCAGTCATGTTTTTTACTAGGACAAAGGTAGTTTCGAAACAGACAATATCCTGACAAATATGAGCTTTGGATAACTCATACTTGATTTCCATTGCACTACCATTAGCAGAACTAAGTTTTTCATTCATTTTTCATAGTATTTGCTATGAATTAGACCTTGTATATAGTTTAGGTCTACTCCAGAGTCAACTAGAGCGATGATAGTATTTTTGTATTCCTTATTGATAACTAAGTTCACTTTTATCTTCCATTTTTTGAATGAGATTCGATTGATTAGATTTAAACCATTGGTTTCTTCATCATTTTCGTTAAAAGGGATTCGTGTTGTCATCATCTTAATTATTGTCAGAGGAAGATGAATCAGAAATGGAGAATTAGTGTGAAGTTTTGACCAGATCTTTGAGTTGTGTGTGAAAGAGAGTTTTTATATCTTGGTTTTCATTTTTTAGAGTTTTAATCTCTTGTTTAACTAGATTGATCTCAGATCGGAGATCCTACAAAGTAATGTCTTTCTTAGGGGCGAAACGCTCAAGGGTTTTATAAAGGCTGAAATTAGGTTTGTGGACCATAAGTGGTTGGGTTTCTTTATTTATAGTAAGCAATTTTTTTAATATTTTAAGGTAAGAATTCTTTAAGCCTAGGTTTTCAAATTTACTGATGAGATCAAGAAGTAGGTGTTGTTATTCTTCGGCCTTAGTGAGGACATTAATAGATTTAAATTTGTTACGATTTAACATATTAATTGTTTTAGTACAACAATTGTCTTTACAACCAAAACTAATGTCAGGTGAGCTAGGACACTCACTAGTGGATTCCAATGAGGAAATAGATTCTATTTTACTTATATCACTTCCACTTGTGTTTTTTAATTCTAGAATAGTATAAATTTGTTGCTTAGTGTCATCATCAATATCTAATTGACTAATTTTGTTCTTCACATGACAGTTTCTAGCATAATGATCTTTTTTTTTTACATTTGTAACAAGTGACTTTAGAACTATCAGGGGTTTTGTTTATTTATTGTATTTTCCTTTCTTTTTATATTTATGCTTATCATAGAATTCATTATGTTGGAATTTATAAGTATATTTTTTATGATGATGGGTATGACGTTTTGAAAAGGGTTTTGGATGTTTATACCTTTTTGTTTGACGGGAAGGTGCGATAGGCGGTAAACCATATTGTTCACAAAATGATCACATTTCATATTTGGCTTTCTTTTTATCTTTATTGAGCTGGTTATTAATTTTCATATCAACGTACATTTTTAACCCAACTTTTTGGATAAGGCTAATGATATTTTCGTAAGTTAAGTTATCATATTCAATGACGCCAGTGGTGTTACTTAACTCTGTTCGTATTTTATGTGAAAAGAGGCTAGGTTATCCGTTTATGAATTTTTCTTTCCAAAATGACTTGTTGTTATCTTCTCTTAGCATAACTCTGGACAATAAGGTATCTTTATTCCATCTAAAATCACTAAGAGTAAGGCATCTAAGATTACTAAGTTGATCATGGACTCTGGAGGTAATATCACTTGGTCTACCAATGAAATAATCAATTATGGTATAGATTAATGTCTTAACTCCATCAGGAATTCCTAGACCAATATCTTCATTAAAAATTGGGGTTCCTTCCTCAGTTTTTTGGACTGCATGAATTATATTGTCTCTTGCCTCATGGGTGAGATGTTTATCCCACCAATTTCTTAACTTGCCAGAACACCCAAATGTGAGTAACTCAACAATATCAGGTTGAATCATACTATGGTTTGTGAGGTAGCTATTAGCTTCCATTGAAAGGTGATTTTATTTATTAAAACATTTCTTGTTCAGACAGTCCATCAATATTCCATTCATATAATTTTTTAGATGATACAGAAAATTGGTTTTGAAAAAATTCATTCTTCATATTAGATATCAATAGGAGTAGGTTGGGGATACTAATTTTTTGTAAGGCTCATAAGGTTAATAGAGCGATGTGTTATTCGGTTTATCTCAAAAGTAGTTTCTAATTTACGAATATCTTGATATGTGTCTTCCTTAGGGGATGAGCTGCAGCTATCAGTGTTGTGATTGGATTCGAATTTAAGAACTAAGAGATATTTTTCACCCTTAATGATTTGGGTTTCCAAGGCTTTTAATAATTTATCTATCTGGGCAGAGGAGTCGCTTGTGCTTGGCTTGTTAGGTAGATCTTGGCGTTTCGTAGGAAGGTTGATCAGAGGGGTGTCAATTGCTTTCGTAATAGGGGAAGAGGAATCAAGTTTGGATTCTATTTTCTCTAATTGAGAACCTAGTGTACTTAAATACTAATTGGTGAAATTGTTTTATTCAATAATATTTTTAGTATTAGGATCTATTGCGGTGGTGACAAACTTAAAAGGAGAGGCTGGAATTTTTGTTCCAAGGTGGTTAATAATTAGGCTATCTAAAGGTGGATGGCTAGAAGAAACTACCGTTTTATCATGTTTTGTAAGAACATTAATTGTTTTGTAGTAATTCTCAAGATAATCAAAGAAATTGACTTCCAACTGATTTCTTATCATGAAGTTTTCCCATGATACTTGAAATAAATAATAAAATAAATTGACTTCCAACTGATTTCTTACACACCCCAAATTTCACGAACCCGAGAGAAAGTTTAAGAAATCAAGGAGAGTAACGTAATGCGGAAAACAAAATAAAATGATGGAAAAGAAAGAAAGTGTAAGGAACTAAAATAGCCTTAATGATATCTTAAATAATCATATAATACATCTCAAGAGAGTTTCTAAGCCATTTCGAAAGGATCCCCAAAGAATCACCTAAAACCGACAAGTCAACAAAAGGATTGAAAAAGACTGTCACTTTCAAATGACTATTTATCTCTTAAAAATAACTCTAATGAGATGATTCAAAATCCTAAACTCAAGAACTCAAAGTTAGATTTCCTAAAAGCTAAAGAACGCCTCCATCAGAACTCCGTAGCTCCAGATATGACCGAAATAGTGAAGCAGTGTCGAAACGGGACTACATTGGGACACCCTGGGGAAATCAGTCGACTGACATGGACCATCAGTCGGTTGATGGGGGCCATCAGTCGACTGACCGCACCCAAAAGTTTGCGGCCATTTGCCAGTCGACTGACCCAATTCCATCAGTCGACTTACAGACCCTAAAAATGCTCCAAATAGTCAAAAAATCGCCGAAACAACCCTGCATGCATTCCCATATATGTATATACCCATAATTAGATCCATAGTCCAAATTAGTTTCATCAAACGTAAGTTTTAAACCAAAAACATTACTTTAAGGTCTCATAAAAGATCCGTCTTGCCCTCGGTCTCCGTTCTAGTATACCACCGACTTTTAAAGTGTCAAATCATTTTCAAAAACAACTCAACATCATTTCAAAACTCAAGTTTTAGTCGGGGTCATGGGGGTGAGCAAAAACGGTTTTTTCTTTCAAAACAAAAGGGTTTGTTTTAAAGTTTAGAAAAATACTGTTTTAGGCCAAGCTCCTAATAACCACATCAATATTGAAAGTCCACTACACAACACTAAACAAAAGGATTCATATATTATCATTCAAAGTTCCCTAAGGCGAAACATGTCATAGTTTTACATTTCCGGCACCGGAGTGCACCAAAAGAATAAAGTCCCCGCGTATAATGCTCCAAGGGACATACATTAATGTAAGCTACTCGGCTAACACGCTAGCCGTTAAAAGAATAAGTTTAGTTGTTGTAATACTTAACAAACTAAGCACATTTATACAATCATCAAGTATACTCGACAAAATGAAGTAATCCGCCATCCATATACACAAAAGTGCAAAACCGACACCGTTTTTCAGCCCAGAAAGTACGTCCCTCCCAAAGTGGAACCATTGCCTGAAAAATATATAAGTCGTGGGGTGAGCTCACTAGTTTAGTAGAGGAAGCGTCATTGCCTCAATCTCAGTAGTCTGAGTGGTACCACCCACCCAAGGTTCATGCTACTAATCTTAGGTCGGTCTCTTGCCCCACATGGATCTCACGTCAATCCGGGACCCCATCGAACCCAACAAGAGATTCCCCCAACATGCTCACATTATAATCATTCAATTATAGCATGCTTCAACATCGAAATCATAAACACATATACAGCAGTTTAAATGTAATGCGACACAACACACCTGGGGTATGCACACGAACACACACCTTAACTCAAAGGGGTAACGGGATCATTCTCTAACCATTCACTTTTGAGGATACAAGCTCATGAAGGAAGGTAGAGTGTCGTACCAATCATTCCTTAAGACTCAACAAGGAATATCGAACACACGAACTACGGTCGTGAATATAGAGTTTGGAACAAGTCTTCCCCCTATCGTCTCTATTTCTCAGAAGACTAGTTCTGTAGGAGCGAGAAGCACCCCTTGGCCAGTTGTTACGACAATCCAACACAAGGAAACTCACACATAATTACGTGATTGACATAGACCAACACCAATGTACTCACAAGACAAGGTGTATTCAATATGCAAAATTCTCAATGTAGTCACATTTCATCATAATACATACTTTATCTCTTTAGGCAATATATTATGTTCAACTTTAACAATATGCTCAAAATCTCACATTCATAAACAATAAATCACAACAAGCATTTATATCACACAAACATGTTTTCAAGAGGCCTAGTTCATCGTCTAAGTTTTCAATACTCAACTCGTATATATATATATATATATATATATATATACGGTATATATACACATAGATGCACACACCCTCGTACAAAAAACTAAAGCAACTCATTGTTTCCCTACCTCGAGTCCAAACAAGGAGCAAGAAGGTGAATAAGAGAATCCAAGCAAGGCCACCAAGAATGAGCAAAGGTTTTCAAGAGTGAAGTCAAATCAACCCAACATCATCCAAAGCTACCATGAATAACAAGTAGAGAAATCTAATTTCAATGGTGCTTTTCAACAAGATCATTATCAACAAGAGTAATTGAAACCACAAGAATGGACAAAGGAACCCCAATAGGTGAAAGCTAGATTTCTTGCCAAATGAACCCAAAAGAGGAGAAAAGAGCTTACCCAACAACAAGTCCAATTCAATCGGTAGATAAGCTTCAATTAGATTCTTATGCAAGAGCTATAGATAAGACAAACCAACAATCAAATTTTTAAGACAAGAATTCAAGAATAGAAGTTAGGGTTGGAAACTAGAATTTACAAAGGAGGAAGAATCATTTACCAAGATTTGGCTCAAAAGGAAGCTTAGAGCACCAACACCAACTTTCATGTACAAACCTTCTTCAATTTCCCTCAAAAGGGAGTGAAAATGAACACAACTTGAAGAAGAAAGAGAGAAGTGAGGGAGAGATAAGAGAGAGAAAATTGTGTGAGAGCTAGAGAGGGTTTTTGGTGAGTGAGAGAAATGTCTTGCACTTTGGAAGACAATATCAATACATATATGTGTATACGTATAGCCAATAATTGAGTGTTTCAATCCAAGGGTTGATATTGAAGTTGGGAGAAAGTAAAGAGAGATCCAAGGGACACCATTTAGTCTTGCAAAGTGGAAGACCATACACAACACACACTAAACCCATTTGGTTGCCAAACATGGCCTTATGATCTAATGGTTGATATCAAGGATGAGAGAAAGTGGGTGAGATCTAAGAGTTGAGATTGTGACAACACAAAAGTGGTGGAAGACCTTTACCAACTCCTACTACTTTACAAAAGTGCTTTTAGGAAGAGCATTTTACCATTTGATCCATGTCTTTCATTCTATTCATGACAATGCCACTCATCACATAGATATACTCAATACTTAGGAAAAATCTCTTCAATCTCCACTATCCCCATACAAGTGAAAATACGATTCTACCCTCAGGTCTTTTAATTTCTGAAATCGCTCCGAACACTTTTCATCATTCACGAAATGAAATTACAACATAAAAATTACAATTATAATTACACATAATTCACGTAAGTCATGTTGAGCACGTAAACACATTAAGGACATAATCACATTAATAAATTTTTTAATTAGAACGTAAAAATACCATACATTACATCTTATTTGCATAAATAATATTTAATAATACTTGAAATAAACAATTAAAAAGTAAAAAGTAAAACAATGATTAATCTGAAATTTTTATTTACTTTAATAAATTAAAAATAATTTATTTACTTTAATAAATTAAAAATAATTTATTTTATTGTTATTTAAAATAATATTTTTATATATATTTTATTTATTTATATTATTATAGCAATATGTATACTGATATATAAATATAATTGGTAAATATATTATTTATATGTATAGGATATATATAGATAGTATATATTATAAGGTTTATGTTTTTTTTTTTTGAACAATCTTTGCAGTTTTAATATCACTGAGTTCGATCGATGAAAAACTCACCGCTCGATCGGTGGTGCGAGTTCGTGAATTTCTGGAAAATCTGCAGGTTCAAACAGTGTTGGTTCTAACTTACAAGAAAAATAAAAATAAGAAAAATAAACTGAAATTAATACAATAATTCAAGAAACTTAATTTCAATAATCTGAAATATCCGTTTAATCCCTGGCAACGGCGCCAAAAACTTATGATCTGTCCAAATCGTGTGAAAATAAAAGTGTTAAATATAAAGAATTATCACGATCTAATTTTACCTTTTAATCGCAAGTACGCAAGTAGTATATAGTGTAGTTGGGTTGAGAAGGTTATCGAACCACAAAGATCAAAGTCGTATTTCAAATAAACACAACTTAGTAAATTGATTTATATGAAAAATAGTTTGATTGGTTTGTTGTTTATAATATACTAAACATAAAAGAAATAAATAAATATTTATTTTGGTGAATTGAACATAAACAAGTCTAGGGTTTTGTTTCAACTCCACCACTAGCCTAATAATATAGTCCTTTAATCATAATATTGCAAGAGGGAGATACAACTCATATGAATCAAATTAGTAACGCTACAAGCAGTTGCCTAATCCCCAAAGAGATGCAATCGGTCCGATTCGTTACAATCCATTTTCGATTAAAGTATGATTAGTACATGCATCTATTATACAATTACTCCTAAAATATTAAATTAAAAGCATGTCTATATCATCTTCTCATGGAAGGAAAAGACTACATCGCAGATGTAGAAATCATCTCCATGATTGGGTAGTTTGTTCGTGGGTTCTTGAGATGAATATTCTCCCTAGAGAGAGAATTATGTATTCTTTATCTTCTCTAGATTACTTTTGTTATGGAGTCCTCACATATTTATAAACAAAAGTTGTTGTAATCGTGGCATGTCTTTGCTTACACTAAAAGATGACTTGGTGTGAGGACCAAGTAATAGCTTGAATTGACCAATTTATCCTTCACTTGTACTTGCACTTGGAGCCAAGAGAATGTAGTATGTTCGAACATTTTCCAATGCGCCGACATGCCCCGATCGTTCGGTGGCTTTTGAATTTTTATTATTTTATTTTCTTCGAATTTGTGCTTTAACGACTTGTACTCTGCCATAGCTGACTTGTATCATGCTCTGTATTGAGTGTTTTTATTCTTTTAAGTGTCATTCCAAATCAGGCATTTTGTTAAATCTCCGGAATTAACTCATATTTGCATTAAAACCCCTATAACATGCTTAAACACACAACTTGGATAAAAATACAAAAATAATAAAATAAAGAGACTAACAATGAGTTACTTAACGCCTAAAATAACCAATATTCTGGTCTCATCACACATGTGACATGATTCAAATTTGTCTTAAAAATGTTTCATTATGCACATGTTTTCACCATATTACAATGTCAATGCCCATGCCCATGCTAAAACAACCCTATCTACACAAGGGTTAAATGGATATCAAGTGTCGCCATTCATATAGAGCTCGAGGACCACAAGCTCGACTAGAACCCGGGTTTGGACCAAGTCCTCCCCCACATTCTCTCATTCGGGAGTTACTAGCTTCACCGGTCGTGAGAATATTGCCTAGCTAGTTGTTACGACTATCCAAATGGCCCACTCACACAAGTGTCATTAATGAGGCATGAAGCTAACACCAATATAAATATGATACAATGTTACACAAATGTCATATAAGCCTCTACATGGACCGAATGCTCAATGATTTATCATGAATTTCCATTTAACTTTCAAAGCATGCTTTACCTCATTTTCATGCAATAATTTCTCAATACTTCATTTATTGCCATTTTATAATTTGATAGACATGCTTATAATCAAATCAAAGCAATAAATCATTTTCATGAATGTCCAAGTCTTTAATTTATCAAATTTTCATGATCCAAAAACAAAATGGGCCTAAGGCAATGTCTAAGTTTCAAGTCCCGAAACTCCAATTTGATTTACACATGTAAGAACACTTTTAAGTATTGTTTATTTATGGCATGTTCTAGATAATAACCATGTTGAGTGTTAGATAGGTCGTTTGGGTTTCAACGACGTCTACAAGCTTCGACCAAGGCGAAATTAAGCATTGAAGTAGTGAAGAATACAAGTGAAGTGAAAAATTGAGCGTATTGAGTAAAAATGTCTCCCGTAGGGAAAAAATGGCATTTCCAAAGCCTTGAATTCAAGCAAAAAGTCTCGGGGAGTCAAAAGGGTCATTTTTGCACAGTTGCGGAGAAAAGTGATTTTCATTAAGAAAGTTATGCTTAAGCCTACGCCTACAGAAGCAAAAAGTGGTCAGAAAGTGGAAATCTATGCTCAAGCTACGCCTGAACCAATGCCTAACTTATGCCTAAGCCGTAGGGGCTACACTTAAGGCATAGCTTTGGCAGGAAAAATTAAATCCTGTTGCAATGTCGATTCTGCTCCATTTTGATTCTATGATGTGTGGACAACTCCTACACCTTGGTATACATGCAATAGACATAATATACATTAGAGATTAGGTTTTTGCTGAGTTGGATGTGAAATTACGAGAAATGGCAAACTTAGGGTTTTCCTCAGCTATGGTCTATAAATACCAAGGCCTTCTACAGATGTGAGACAGCTTTTGAGCCATTGAGAGATCTCTACAAGTTTTTTACAGATTCATATTATTCTACAGAGATAGACATAGTGAGAGAAAATATCATTGAGTGATTCTTCTAGTTTTCTCTTGTTTTGGAGTTGATTCTATCATACTTCTACATCGACGAACTTACGCACGATTGAATGACCTAGATTCTAAAAAATCTACACACTGTCGATTGCAACTGAGTTGCTTTGATCCATTTTGAGAATTGGAGCTGTCTGAGTGCGGAGATCGAAGCAGGAGGCATCGTGGTGATTTGATCCGTTGAGAAGCAAAGTCGTCTGAGTACGGAGATTGGAACGAGAGCTTCATGGAGAGCGAGTGGATCTAGAATTTCATATGTCAAGTGAAGAACAACAAATTACAGTGGTTATAAGTTATGTTTTCATAGTGTCTGTACAAATTCTCTAATTCATAGTGCATCGATACCCGAGTGTATCCGTTGTTTTTACTTGGAGTCTTTCCAAGATTTTCCATGTAAAAATATGTGTCTTCTCATGATTTATTTTCTGCACTTATATTCATAATTGTTTGATTTATCTTATTAGAAAATTAGGGTTTATGATTGATTAAAATTGAATTTCCGCTAGATAATTTTAATTGATCGTAAAATCGACTAAAAGCCTATTCACCCCCCCCCCCCCCCCCCCTCTAGGCTTGTTTCATTAATCATCTAGGTAATTTCAATTGGTATGAGAGCGTGGTTGCCCCGATTTAGGTTAACTACTTAAGGCTAGATTATGAATTTAGATGTTAGAGATACCTCGTGAAGGAGGTTTCATATCTAGGTCCCCATTGTTTGATGGCTCGAATTATACTTATTGGAAAACGAGAATGAAAGCGTTTTTGAAATCTTTAAATGAGAGAGCGTGGAATGCTGTAGAGATAAGATATTCACCTCCCACTATTAAAGACGATGTGACTAATGAATTTAAAGAAAAACCGTATTGCGAGTGGACTGCTGCTGAGCTGAATAGTGTTAATTAAAATTCCAAAGCATTGAATACGTTGTACAATGCGGTGACTTCGAGTGAATTTAAGGGAATTGCCACATGCGAGATTTCCAAAGAAGCATAAGATATTCTCCAAGTAACTCATGAAGTAACCTCAAAGGTTAAACAATCAAAACTTCAAATTTTAAATTTGTAATTTGAACAGCTAAAGATGGAGGAGTATGAAGTTTATGCTAACTTTGAGACTAGACTAACTGATATTGTCGCAGGTTGTCATAATCTAGGTGAACCCATTCCTAAGACAACCGTAGTGGACAAAATATTTAGGTCTCTACCTGAACATTTTCGATCTAAGGTTACTGTCATATCAGAAGTCATGAGTCTTAAAGAATTCAAGGTTGAAGAATAGGCTGGGAACTTAAAGTCCTATGAGATAGAGATGTTCAAAAATCCTCCTAAGAAGGTTAGTGGCATAAAAGATAAGAGAATAGCTTTCAAAACCACTAGGGAGGATTGTGTTGAATCTGATGGAGAAAATGAGTTGAGTCTGAATGATATTGTCATGTTTTGCTAAAAGGTTGAACAAATTTTTTAAGGCTAAACATAGTGGTCAAGGATAAAAATTTGGGGATAAGTTGGGTGAGTTTAGAAGTAGAAATAAAATCCAAACTCGGAAAGATAAGTCTGATCCTAAAAGGAAAAAATCCTAATGTTTTGAATATCAAGGATATGGTCACACAGTTGCAGAGTGTGCAAACACTTTGAAAAAAACAAAAGGATTAGGTGTCAGTTGGGATGATGAATCCGATAATGGATCAGCTAGTGATGCGACAGACTCGGAGGTAGGTGTTGATTCTAGAAATTTCATTGTGTTTGTTGCACAAAGTAAGGAGGTTAGAGAAGTTGCTACAAGTTGGGTATTGTCTGAAGAGGAAGGTTCTGAGAGTGATGAAGAGTGTGATGAATCACTTCAAGTGGAGTATGATAAATTACTTGATAAGACTACTCAACTTCAAAAAAATCACATGAAACTATTGACTAAAAGTCTTAGTATGGACAAAGAATTAAATTCTTTAAAAGACAAATTAGCAAACAGTTCTTAAACTCTGAATCTCCTACAGACTCAAAAGGCCAAATTGTTTGAGGAATTGAATAAGTATGAACTAGAGAGAACTCAAGTTTTGAAGATAGTAGATAATTTCAAGAAGGAGTTAGTTAAAAAATCTACTAAGATACTAAGTCAACTATTCATAAATGGTCTAGTAGAACTCTTAAGCTTAATCATGTGTTGAGTATGGGAAAATCTGCAGGAAATACAAAGGGACTGGGTTTTGATGGAGTATCGCATAATTCAAACATTGTGTCAAAAACCACATTTGTAAAAGCTTCTCAAGTTGCATCTAGTTCTTCTCAAGGAAATTCGAATTGGAATCCTAACATTCAATCATATATTAGAAGAACTGTTGAAAGCAAGCCTTTTTTTACCTCCAGATATCCTAGGAGGTCTACTGATGAAGTTAAAAGGTTTATTCATATCTGTCATCACTGTGGTGTGAAGGGGCACATTCAACTTTTCTGTTCGAAGCTTAGAGGAAATGTTTTGAAGCTAGTGAAGGAACAATGAATTCAAGAAGGAGATTATGTTCAAAATCAAATTTGAGTGTTGAATGAAGAAGTAAAGAATTTTTCAAAATTGGCAAATAGAGCTCCAAAGATAAAGAATGTATGGGTCAGAAAAGGTGAGCTACACTGTTTCGTAGTTCATATTGCACTTAGAGCACGTAATTATAGCTCTTGGTATTTGAATAGTGGATGTTCGAGACATATGACTGGAGATAAGTCATTGGTTTAATTTCTCGAGGAGTGTCATTATGCGATAGTAACTTTTGGTGATGGAGAGAAGTCGAAGGTTCTAGGAAAAGGTACAATTGTGACTCCTGGTCTACATAAACTAGAAGATGTGCTTTATGTTGAAGGTCTTAAAGCAAATTTGCTGAGTATAAGCTAGATAAGTGATAATCATCATAATGTCAATTTCTCTCCTAATAAGTGTTCGATCATTAACTCTTCTGGGAATTGCGTGATGGAAGGTATGCATTCGTCTGATAATTGTTATTGGATTGTTCCTGATTCTCAATTATCTGCAATAGAGTTAAACTTGATGAAGTTGAAATTTGATATCAGCAAATGGGACATGTTAATTTTTAAGACTTAACAAAAATCACTAAGAGTGAAATTTTAAGAGGTGTCCCTAAGCTTAGTTTTGGAAAAGGTGTTGTGTGTGGACCATATCCGAAGGGTAAACAAGTTTGATGTCAGTAGAGGAAGATAAATACCATTCGTACTTCCAGACCTTTAGAGTTGTTGCATATTGACTTTATGGGTTCCACTCGGACTATGAGCAAAGGTGGTAAGAAATATATATTTGTCATGGTGGATGATTACTCTAGATTTACATGGGTTGGATTTTTGAGTGAAAAGTATGAAGCTGCTGAAAATTTTAGAAAAAATTGTTTGAAAATTCAAACTGAGAAGAATTATCCCATTACTAGAGTGCAGAGTGATCATATCATGGAAAGGAGCTTGTAATTCATGGATTGATACTTTTTGTGATGAAACAGGAATAAAGCATGAATTTTCAGCACCACATACTCCACAATAAAATGGAGTGGTTGAGAGGAAGAATAGAGTTCTTCAAGAGATGGCTAATGTTATACTACATGGTAGGAAAGTTCCTAGGTATTTTTGGGTCGAAATGGTGAACACAACTTGTTACACCTTAAATAAAGTTTATCTTAGGCCTGACACCTTAAAGACTTCATATGAACTGTGGAATGACAAAAAACCGAATGTGAAGTATTTCAAGGTTTTTGGAGCAAAATGCTATATTCTTATAGATTGTGAGTCTATTAGGAAATTCGAGTCTAAGAGTGATGAAAGAATATGTCTTGGATATTCATTGATGAGTCGGGCATATAGGGTTTTTAATCTTAGAACTCAAACGATGATGGAATCTGTTAATGTTGTGGTTGATGATTTATGTGTTGATGAGCCTCCAATGTCTGTTAAGGAGGAAGATAATGAGCCGTTCTTTCTGTTAGGAAATGATTCTTCAGATGTTGATAAAGAGGACCATGTGGTTCATGATGATAATCCTAGTCCTATAGAATCATATGATCAAACATGTGATGTTCAGGCTACTCCTTCTAAAGAACCATCTGCAAGGGTAAAATAGTATCATCATTTGGGTAATGTCATATGATTTGTTGATCAAATGATGGTGACCCGAAGAAAGGCTATGAATGAAGTCTCGTATGCATGCTATACATCTTCCTTGGAACCTAAAAATGTCAAAGAAGCTCTTTAAGATAGTGAGTGGATAAATGATATGCAAGAAGAACTTCAGCAGTTTGTTAAGAATGATGTGTGGTATTTTGTGCCTAGACCGAAATAGATAAATGTGATTGGTACCAAGTTGATATTCAAGAATAAAAATGATGAAAATGGTACAGTTGTTAGGAATATGACTAGGCTTGTTGCTCAAGGTTATACTCAATTGGAGGGTATAGATTTTGATGAGACTTTTGTTCTAGTGGCTAGGCTTGAGTCTATTCGAATTTGATTTGCTATGGCATGTCATCTTGGATTCAAGTTGTATCAGATGGATGTGAAGAGTGCATTTTTTAATGGTATTCTTTATGAGGAGGTATATGTGGAGCAACCCAAAGGATTTGAAGATCCTTATTGTCCTGGTCATGTTTACAAGTTTAAAAAGGCTCTGTATGGGTTAAAGCAAGCTCCTAGAGCTTGGCATGAAAGATTGACCAACTACCTATTGGGAACAGGTTTTATTCGAAGGGGAGTGGACAAAACACTGTTTATTCAAAAAATTGAGAGTGATACAATTGTTGGTCAAATATATGTTGATGATATTATGTTTGGTTCCAATTTTGATAAACTTGGTCATTATTTTGGAGATCAAATGACACATGAATTTGATATGAGCATGATTGGTGAATTGAACTTTTTTCTTGGGCTTCAGATTAGACAGTTGAGTGATGGGATTTTCATTTCCCAAACTCGTTATGCTTTGGAATTGGTGTTGGTTTGGAAAAGGCTAAGGATGCTCGCACTCCTATGAATACTAGTGTCAAGCTTAGCGTAGATACTAAAGGCAAAGATATCGATCCTACATTGTATAGGAGTATGATTGGGAGTTTGTTGTATTTGACTGCCACTCGACCTGACATACCTTTTAGTGTTGGTTTGTATGCACGTTACCAAGAAAGTCCGAATGAGTCTCATATTACTACAGTAAAAAGGATTATCAACTATGTTAAAGGGACAATGAATTATGGACTGTGGTACCCATCAGGGACTAACACTAAAATTATATCTTTTTCTAATGTTGATTGGGCTGGTAATGTTGATGATAGAAAGAGTACCAGTGGAGGTTGTTTTTTATATTGATAATTGCTTAGTTGTTTGGCATAGCAATAAGCAAAATTGTGTTTCTCTTTCCACTGCCGAGGTTGAGTATATAGCAGTTGGTAGTTGTTGTACTCAACTGTTGTGGATGAAACAGATGTTGCAGGATTATGGTTTTTCTCAAGGCGTGATGACTGTGTTTTGTGATAACATGAGTGCGATAAATATTTCTAAAAATCATGTTCAACACTCTATAACTAAGCATATAGATATTCAAAATCATTTCACTCGAGATCTTGTTGAAGATGGTATAGTGTCTCTCAAGTTTATATCCACAGATTCTCAGTTGACAGATATTTTTACAAAACCATTAGATTTTCAAAAGCATGTTAGCCTTAGGAATTCTATTGGTATGCTTTCTTTAGAATATATATCTTCTTATCTATCATTATAGGAGCACATTGCATTATTTTCCTAGAATCGATAGATAATCATGCATTTGTATTATATTCATGCATTTTATATGTATATATATACATATAAAAACATAAAATATATATTTTTTAAAATGATGAGATTGGCTAGAGTATAAAAGTTGTCATATTTTACTCTATTCTCATATTCACTTTTCTATTTATGCATATGGGAAGTAGAGGTATCAAACTGACCTAAGATTTTTGGATGCTCACTTGGCATGATTATTTTCTGTTCAAAAACTATAATCTTACGTGCTTGTTTTACTTCGGAAATTATCATAATGCCTGCTGAGACTGTTAGTCTATTTAATTTAACCCAAAGTGATATGTAGGTTCATGAGTTATATTAGATTGATCTTTGTTTTTTAATACCTTTTGCATGCTTATGAATGTTGTGGTGATGTTGAAGGAGGATATAATGAAATAATTAAAATATAGAAATGCAAAAAGTAGTTATTCAATCTGAGTAACCGGACCTTTTGCCTCAGTAAGCATTGAGAGCTCGCGTAAGAATGGGAGAAGACTAATGAGCATAAAATCCCAAGGAAGAAGCTCGGTACTAAAAATCCTCGCTGGAAAGTCCGGAGCTTAGAAAGACAAGAAGAGATAAGGTGAAATTTTTTTTAAAAAAAAGTGTGTGTCAAAGAGAAAGTAGAATGGTGTATTCTTTTATCAAGAAATAAGGTTCAAGTTAATGATCTTACTTCTAGTTTGGATCTTGGACTGAATTATCATCACGGTTGGTGAGGAGATTATCAAAATTAGTGTGTATTGTTTTCATATTACCTTAGTTCTTTCACATAATAATTTTTATATATATATTTGTAAAACTTGACTTATGCATTCTTGAGTTTACAAGGTATATATGTTGATTTTTTTCACTATTGTGTGTATAATGGCTATGATGATCAAGGGGAGAAGAAGAGAGTGGCTATGATGATCATTATGTTTCCATTGTTGTTATGTTATTCTTATGATCATTATATTGATTATATCTGTTTTCCACACTTGCGTTTAATGGTTTGTTCAGTGTTGTGGTTACAGGATTGGTAGACCGTCATGAAAGGAAAGTGACAGTTTACATCTATGGTTGTCGATGTGTGTTCATAGGTATTGATGTTATGTTTTTATTTGTGAGGATATATTTGTTAGCCACATATTGACACCTAGAGGGGGTGAATAAGGTCAATGACAAACTTTGAAACTTTTTCGTTTGACTTTATTTTATCAAAATTACACTTCATTAGGCTCTTGTCAAACACTTAGTGATTTAGATAATCTCTTAAGTGACTTTCACATTTCATACTTGTAATCATGGAATATTAATTTACACAATTACATACATGCATCATTTATTCAAGTAGAAGTGAAATATTTCAATTAACCAAGTGAATATGCTATTCAACTAACAATGCAAAGAACTTTTGTTATATATATAGCTTTAATGTATAAAGTGCTATTAGACATAAAAATATTGTGTTGAATGTGCATTGTGTCAAACACTTGGGGTGCATATGAACATTTTGTGTTATGGTGTGTTGAATATGAATTTTATCAAACAATCGATGTACACAAATGATAGATTTTTCATGCTCCAATCTCCCTCAATTCTCTTAACCATTTTTGGCTCATATAAGGTATATATATAGCATAGGAACACAATATAGCCGTTTCGGGGTGTTTTGGGAAGTTTTGGAACAGTTTGGATCCGAAACTAGCCATTAGAATTCAAATTCCGGATGAGGCAGTCGACTGTGTGTTTTGGGGTAGTCGGCTAGGTCTTCAAAAATTCATTCCGAAATTTATTTTCAACTTTCTGTCCTAGCCAGAGACTGGCCAATTTGGCCCAATCGACTGGGTGAACAGGCAGTCGAATGGAAGGTTACCCAGTCAACTGGGCTGTTTAGCCCAGTTTTGACACAATTCACTCTTTTGGTCATCACTGGAGTTCTATAATTCGGATGAAGGCGTTATTTAGCTTTTTTGAAATACGACTTCAAGATCTTGAATTTTAGGCCTTTGAATCACTCAATTTGACCCATTTTTGAGTGCGATATGGTCGTTTGAATGTGACGCTTCATTTCGAACTTCTGACTCACTTAATGGTTTTTCATGAAATCTTTTGGGATTTTTCCGAAATGACTTAGACACACTCCTAGGATGTCTTAGAAACTTATTAAGGTCATTTACATTCCTAAAGTCAATATTGAGACATAAAATGTTTTTCCACTCTAAAAAAATTCTCAATATTAGACAAAAGTTTTTCATGGTTTAACAATTTTGTTCAAAGCTTTAATATGCATCTTGAATCCATTTCAAGTGATATGAGTTAAGTTAGTGGTTGTAGGACAACATCTTTGTTGAGTTCTTCCATAGCTTATGAAAGCTTGAACTAACTCAACTTTAGCAAAGACTAAATGATGTTCATAGTCTAATGCTAATGATGCAAGGACTCATGAATGATATGCATGATCCTATATGCTATATGGTCAAAAGTTGAGCTTTCAAATAAGTTATTTCAAAAATAAATTTATATTTAATCTAGCACTCACCCAAGACTATTTTACCCATTTCTTTGATCTTCAATTTCTTTAAGCTTTGGGTTCATGTCTCCATCATTGTCTCCAATGTCTTTTGAGCTCTAAGTACCTTTGCTTGATCTTCTCATGGATCCACTAGCTCTCTTGATTTTATCTTGAATCAATAACCTATTAAGCATAACTCAAGTAGACATTAAATTCACCACATTCAATGGTTTGTTATCATCAAAATGTCATGTTTACCTATAGTGGAAAACCTTGGGTCAACAATCTCCACCTTTTTTATGATGACAAACATTGATGTGCGCCAATAAACAATTGAGAGCATTTGATAAATGCTCCCCCTATCAATATGCAATCAATGATTATTAAAATAAGGCATATGCATAAAGTTTGGGATTTCTTCCCCTATCATCATACTTTAAATGATGTAAACACTTAGACATGTAGCATGTGATCATATCAAGGAGGAAAGCTACCCCTAAGAATGTGCATACAACATATACACATCAACTAATCTTTCTCCCCCTTTGACATCATCAAAAAGAATATATACAATTAAGTACAAGGAGAAAATCAAGTTGTATAAATGAATTGTGATCATAGAATATATCATTTAAAGTAACACAATCTCATATTGTCTATTCATATAATATGCTTAAGATGAGACCAAAATACACACATAGCTTTTCACTCATGATGGCAACAAGGACATGCTAGCACGTGCGATAATAAACATTGATAGATTCATTTACTTGCTTTTCATAAACAAGTAGGATATATGATCAAACTATATTTTCATATATGAAGTACATGTATCAAGTGAATGATTCAAATCAAAGTGATTCAATTCTCATGTGTGTGTATTTGAATAAAAGTTCAAATCATAAGTATTAAACATACTATATGCAAACAAGGAACACTCAATCACTAGATCATTTAAAATCACATAGTCATGTATGAAGATTCACTTAAACTCACATATGAGCACTTAAGAATAAGTCAACAACACCTCCATCTTAACCACATGAAAATCAATAAACACATATGCAACATCTAATCATAGAATGTAATGTGAATAGAGTAAAAATCATGATGATGACTAAGAAATGAATATTCTAAAATAAGCAAGTGAAAAATACACAAGACAATGCTAACACATTAATATTCAAAGGCATTTTCATTTCTCTATGAATTTTACACAATGAGTTCTCTTGGATAAAATTGGTGAGAATATTGACGAAGAAACTTATAATCATGAAAATGAGTTCAATATCTCTCATAAATGCATGTCTTTGAAAATTTAATGTAATGGCAATGTTACATATTCTTCTCAAGTGCAACAAAAATATTTAACATAAAATATATCTCTTATACATATGGTAAAAATACTTATCTAAAATAATAAGAGATGAACCAAGATAATGAACAGAATAACACATAATATATACTTTTATTTATGTTACTATAGTCATCTAAGTTCAAGAGTAGTCAACCAAGGAAACCATATATTCCCAAAACCAAAGTGTCAAAAAGTATTTGAAATTATTTTCATGACACTTAAATGACCTTTACCTAAGAAGGAAATAAGTTCATCTATCATGCTCATTTTGAAATAATTTTCATGTTTGTGATAAACTTCTTTTGCACAACACATCAAATATTGGTAAACATGATATTCCCATATAAGTGCAATAACCAAATTTGATAAGTTATAAATGACAAACAACAAGAAGAATGTTTATCAATATAGGTTCTAAAATAACCTTCATCCATAATAAAATCACTTAAAGCCATTCAAAACACCCTCTTGGAGCATATTTCAAGTTAAGCACGACTTATGATAGTTTTAATACCCATTGTCTAAATATTATACATTTCAAAGCATTGTGATTCTCTATATGAAATTTTTTCATTGTAAAATAATATAAGAATGCATTAGATAAAAAAATTTCATGCAAAGAGGCATGTGACATTCTTAGAAATTTAATTCCATTCACATGTGTGAAGAATTTACTATATCCTTCTCGGTAAGATCTTGGGATAGCAATGGTTAAAACCTTAGGTCACTACACTTCGTCTTTAAAAACAACAAACTATGCATTAGATAATATACAAGAGTATGCATGTATGGTAATGATATAAAAGTCTAAAATATAAGAGATTAAAAATAATATATATCATTGAAAAACTTATATAAAAATATAAGATACAAAAACAATAAAAATGCATGTCTTTCATGATTTATGCACATAAGACTCATGATTCATGCTTTTCAATAAGTATTCAAGATATCAACATTTGAGCACAACATTTCCATCTTTTCAACATGTTTCCTTCAAAGAAGAACGTATAGTTCATTTTCATAATAAAGATCTAAGCATATAATAATTTGCTTAAACCAAAGTTTCAATTTGAAACAACAAAGGCTAAGCATTATGAAAAATATTTTTATGGAAACCTTTATGCAAATATCTCTAGAATGATCACCAAATATGTATATAATAGAGGATGATAAATCATTTAACCATATAGAAGCTCATCACATATTCCTTATCCTCATTTGCATTGGATGGCTCATTCAAAGAAAACTTGTTCTCTTGAGGATTACTAGTGTGAACTTATTTGATTAAACATATATCCCAAGCCCATCTTAATTTCACTTCAAATTCAAACACCTCAATTTAATGTACAATATGTCATATCAAGAGAATTTAGATAAAGCACTAAAATCATGAAGGCCCATGAACAAATATCAAGACATAGCTACTCAAGTAATTAACCAAATTCAAGTGAAATAGCTTTGATGGTCTAGAGGTGGACATGACTATATTCTTTAAACTGCGTGCATGATCAAGACTTTCTTTCATATATCCAAGTCATTTCAAAGCAAGCTACTATCAAGAATTCATCAAAAGCATATTCAATTGCATGCACCAAGTAGCCAATCACCCTCATTACCAATCATCAAATTTATTCCATGACATATCAATAACAATTTAACATACTTTAATAAGCATATGTATGTCATGTTTAATCTCATCAATGAAAGCACATTAGTAATGGAGGATAGAAAATGTGTACCATGGTGCTAGCTCTACCCATTTTACTTAGAGTTGCTTGTAGATGATTTGTATCCTCCACTCATTTTGTGAGAGACCTAGATTTCATCTCCCCTTTTGAGTTATAACATCACAATTGAATAATCAATAGTTCTTGAGTAAGGAATCAATCCATGCCTACAAAACACACTTAAGTTGCTTTCTTTGGTACCCTTTTTGCTCTAGGGTCCATTTGTGTTAGAACATTTATGGGCATAATTTATTATAAGCACATTATCACAAAATGAATGATCTTCTACAACCACTATGCTTCAATTGAATTTATCATTCAAGAACATTATCATGAAGTGCATTTGTCAATTCAAATAGTAAGATATGCCCATGGTTATTTAACAAGTAAATGAACCAATATGAAATTAATAATAGGAATGAAACTCTATTTCATATATGGATCATAGTAAACAACCATAAGCATCATTTGTGTTCAAATTTTCAAGAATTGACAAGAAAACAAAATAACTTCCCTTGATTAGCAAAAATAAATTATATGCCCTTTTTCAATATTTGTAAAGTTTTAGCACATAGGAAGATTCATTTCTTTTTTTTTTCATTTCAAAATTCTTTGAACATTTGAAAGCACAATGAAAATATATATTCATAAGAGTCACCCTTTTGAGATAATTTCTCTCTAAACCAATGTGTCATTCTTCTCATGCAATTTAAGATATTCAAAATAATGTAATGCATGAACAACGATTATTCATCAATCAATGAATACACTTATAAAGCACAATTATATATCAGTGAATAAATGAATACAAGTATCAAGTAAATACAATGTATAAATTTTCCAATTTCACCTAAACGTGTCAATCATTGCATTCCATCATCAAAATTCATCTTTTATTACATGTGCATGTTCAATGGTCATTGGGCACTAGAGATCATCTAAAAACACTTCCCCTTATAAGAACATTCTCCCTTAAATGCATATAACTAACTTGTAAACATCATAGGAGAATAAAAGGTCAAATAACCTTACATAGGGAAAATCTTTCAAAGTTTGTCATGGATCAACTCTAAGCCGGTTAAGGCAAAAATTGAGCCGAGGCTCTGATACCAATTGTTGGCCACATATGGACACCAAGAGGGGGTGAATAGGGTCAATGAAAAACTTTGAAACTTTTTCGTTTGATTTTATTTTATCAAAATTACACTTAATTAGGCTTTTGTCAAACACTTAGTGATTAAGATAATCTCTTAAGTGACTTTCACATTTCATACTTGTAATCATGCAATATTAATTTACACAACTAAATACATGCATCATTTATTCAAGTAGAAGTGAAACAATTCAATTAACCAAGTGAATATGCCATTCAACTAACAATGCAAAGCACTTTTCTTATATATATAGATTTAATGTATAAAGTGCTATTAGACATAAAAAGATTGTGTTGAATGTGCATTGTGTCAAACACTTGGGGTGCATATGAACATTTTATGTTATGGTATGTTGAATATGAATTTCATCAAACACTTGGTATGCACATGGATTATATCTAAATGAGATGGTAGTCTAAGCTATAATCCAATTATGTTCACAATTCAATTCATTTCAACTATGCATTTTCCTAACAGCTTCATTGATACACAAACACAAGCAATTCTATAGCATTGATATATAAAGCTCAAGATTATAAATGGCAATTGCATTTAAAGTAAAGAGATAAGGGTTAGAGAAAATGCACACCATAGACACCAAGATTTTTACATGGTTCAACCAAATCTTTGGTCTACATCCATGTCTTGAGATAACCTCCCAAGGATTCCACTATCGTGCTTTTCTTATGGGGTAAAAAGCAATCCCTCACATCTCTTTCTTTCCTGGTGAATGAGCAAACCCATATATGTTTCCTTCTTTCCGGGTGAATAGCAAACCCATACAATGCTTCCTTATTTCTGGGTGAATAGCGAACCCGTACAATCTTCAACAAGCCCATCCCAAGCCAAGACAACTTCTTGGTCTTTCACTCACAAAGAATAGGAATTGAATTTTGAATGTTTACAGCATATCTCTCAATAGATGGATATAGAAATTCAAAGCTCACTTTCTCACATACTTAGTCATAAATGAAATACTTAATTGAAAATCTCAACTCAAGTATGAAGAATGAATCACAAGAAGAAAATATGAATAATGCTCATGTGGTGATTCATGTAGGAGTTTTCTACCCAAAAATGATTTCAAAATTGAAGTACAAATGATATATTTTTCATACTCCTATATCCCTCTGTTCTCTTAACCATTTTTGGCTCATATAAGGCATATATATAGCATAGGAACACAATATAGCCGTTTGGGGGTGTTTTGGGAAGTTTTGGAACACTTTCGATCCGAAACTAGCTGTTAGAATTCAAATTCCGGATGAGGAAATCGACTGGGTGTTTTGGGGCAGTTGGCTGGGTCTTTAAAAATTCATTCCAAAATTTGTTTTCAACTTTCTGTCCCAGCCAACTAAGTGGTTACCCAGTCGACTGGACTGTTCAGCCCAGTTTTGACACAGTTCACTCTTTTGGTCATCACTTGAGTGTCGTAACTGCGTTCTTTAGCTTTTTGTAAAGATGACTTAAAGCTCTTGATTTTAGGCTTTTGAATCACTCCATTTGACTCATTTTTTACTGCGATATGGTCGTTTAAATGTGACGTTTCATTTAGAACTTCTAACTCACTAGATGGTTTTTCGTGAAATCTTTTGGGATTTTTCCGAAATGACTTAGACACACTCCTAGGATGTCTTAGAAACTTATTAAGGTCCTTGACTTGCCTAAAGTCAATATTGAGATTATAAAATGTTTTTCCAATTTAAACAAATTCTCAATATTAGACAAAAGTTTTTCATGGCTTAACAATTTTGTTCAAAGCTTTAATATGCATCTAAAATCCATTTCAAGTTGTTAGTCACTAGTTAACCCTAGAGGGGGGGGGGGTGAATAGGGTGTTCAAAAATATTTCTAACTCTTTTCGAAATTGGAACACGCTATAACCAAAAATCAATTTCTCAATAAAAAAGTGGATGATTCAATTACAATTCTCTAACAATTAATTTCAAGACAAATTATAGCATACAAGATATTCAAGTGATTATAGCATGCAAGTTAATCAAGTAAAGAGAAAGAGAAAGAGAGATGGACACCATGATTTTTTCGAGGTTCGGTAACTCCTACTCCTCGGTTCAAGAACCCCTTCTTGAGACTTTTTCCGATCCTTTCACTATGGCCCTTCCTTCACAGGTGGAATGGCAAACCTTTACAACACAAGCCTTTCGAGCTTGTCTCTCAATCAAGAGAACAACCCTCTCTTGAACAATCGGTGGACTTCACTTGTCCGAGATTACAAATTCGTATGTAATCAATAAAATCAATACATTTCTAGAGCTATTGAGAGCTTTTCTTTCACTTCTTTCTCTTTTGTTTTTCAATCTCTTAGTCTTCAATGAACACATATCATTCTATATATATCAATACATTAGGGTTTTGAAGAATGAGTATTGTATTTGAAAGACAAGAGCCGTTTGAACACCATTAAGCACAACCCACAAAACATGGAAAATGTTTCCTGAAAAATCTGCAGGTTTTGAGAAGCTTTTAGTCGACTACTTTGATGTTCTAGTTGACTACAATGCTTCATCTAGTCGACTAGATTGAGGTCTAGTCAACTACAACATGTAGTCTAGTCGACTCAAAGGTTCCTCTAGTCGACTACTTTGAAATGGTTGAAAATGTGTACCTTCTGATTGTTTCAGTCGACTACTAGAAAATACACAGGGTCATTCTAGTCGACTACAACATGAAAAATATTTAATAAAAATATTTTTCTTTCCGTTTAAGTTTGGTAAAGCGTTTTTCATTCCATTTGAGTTTAGTTCATTTTATACTTGAGCTTATACGATAAAATCAACGCATAAAATTACCTTGTTACAATGATCGCTCCCCGACCTATCTACCCCAAGTCTTGAGTCTTCAACTTTCCATTTTTGCGCTTCAATTTCTTTCGCGGCTTTTTGCTTTAAATTAAGCTTTCTTGCCGAGCTTGCTTTCCGAGTCGTTCACCTGTCTTTTGCTGAAAACATAAAATCGATAATTCATTAGTATCAAACACTTTTCAATGGTTTGTTATCATCAATTTTGGAATTGTTTGCCGAAAGTAAATTTCAAAGCCAACAATCTCCCCCTTGATGATGACAAAACATTTTGTGTTTGCTTGGCATTTGGCGAAACATCAAGTGATGCTTCCCCTCAACATGTGCATAATATTTTGTTCAAATTCTCCCCCTTAGTAAATGAAATTTGCAATTTAATGGGCATTTTGATACAATATATAAATAGGCGCACATTTTAGATAACAAAAATAAACAGCATATCATAGATGTTTCAATTTAATACAAGCCGTTTATACTAATGAAAAACATGGAAATAACAAACAAGTCGCAAATAACCATAATAAGCCACAAAAAAACATAAATTGCTAATGTCGGATAATGAAATACATGACAGTACAATAGCATAAATTATCCCCCTTTTTGTCAGTGTCGAGGGGCGCATGAGCGAGGGTTCGTGAGTCCAAGAGTGAGGTCATCAAGTGACCCGGCCAGATTTGTAATACGGGTAGACATTTCCTCATCATGAAGAACAAGGCGCTCATTGATCAATCGAATGGCTTCCGTATTCTGGTTCACGGTCGTATCAAGCCGTTGAAGCACTTGTTCCTGTTACCTAAGTAACTCTGTATTGCTCTCAACAGCCCCAAGAATTTGTTGGAGAAGAGCAGCCTGAGAAGCCGATGCACTGTCCAACTGAGGAGCCGAGGAAGAGGCTTCCTGGCGCGGTGCAGAACCGCTAGGAGCCGGGCACGAACGAGGAGCAGGTGCACTCTCAGAAATGAAATTTCCTTCCGCATCAGAAGAAATGTGCATATGCTTGACATGAGTGGCGTCAAGAAAAATAGGGTGATGCTCAGACACTTCATTCGAAAATGAAAAACCTTTCCGCTGCAGTAAATATGTAATGTGTGCGGGAAAGAAAAGCGGGCCGGATGGCTTGCACTGACAGGTAAGTATGACGGAACGGAAAATATACGCTAAATCAACTCGGGTTCCTGTCATGACGCAATAAACTAAAAAAGCCTCCATGCGAGATACACTACTACGACTACCAGTTTTAGGCAAAATAGAGTAAGTAATGACATTATGGATTAATCTAGCCTCGGGTAGTAGCATAGAAGATAGAATACCGGTGTCTTGTGAGATGTCCTTGTCGACGCATATAGTTCGAACTGCTTCAATAGAGTCGAACCCATCAGCCGTATACCAATCCTTAGAGAAATGGCGGATTCCATCAGTCGGAAGCGAGAAAATGCGCTTGATATCGCCGTCATCAACAGATAGCTCATTACCACACAAATTGAAATGAAGATGAGGGAGGAGTTTCTCTTTGTGATTGTCAAGAGAAGCATAAAAAGCTTTGACAAATCGCGGAAGTACCGGAATGTCGAGAGAGATGAAAAAATCCCAACCAATTGCTCGGAATAACTCGAAAGTTCGAGCCCTAATTTCAGTGCATAAAACTTGTGTGACAATACAGCAAGGAGTAGGAGCGCGATGATAAAAAATAGTGATGAATTTATTTCTATCATCATCATCAAGAAGAAGTACCTCAAGAAGAAGAGGTTCATTCGACTCCTCTTCGTCAACAGCCATAGGAATGCTTGGATTGGTGGAGCTTTGACCTCCATCAATGTGGGAACGTTTCCGAAATAGACCTCGAGTCTTCGGTGGCATTTTGGATGATAATGCACAAATATGTAAAGAAGATGGTGTATATATAGATATATGATGGTGTATATATAGATATATGATAGTGTATATGAATGTGAGAAAGATGATGAAAATGAAGAAATTAAATGAAGCAAATGAGTGAATGATGGTAGAAATGCAAAATAAATGAAAGATTTGTGAAGATTTGAAGGTAGAAATTGTAGTAGGAGAGGTATTGAGAGGAGAGGGTTTGAAAGTGGGTGAAGGTTAAAGGAGGCGGATGGAGAAGATGAGATGATGGTTAGGTTTTATAGGGTTTGAGTCGACTAGGGCTAGGGTTGAGTCGGTTAGATAGAGGGTTTGAGTCGACTAGGCAAGTTTTGAGTCGACTAGGAGGGGACTCGGCAAGATTTGAGTCGACTAAAAGAGGAAAGTAGTCGACTAAAAGGCAATTGAGTCGACTACAATGGAAAAGTAGTCGACTAGAATGTGGAAGAGTGTCAATAGTGAAGCTACTGACCAAAGTAGTCGACTAGAATGATTTACACTACACAGGATGAGTTGACTAAAGCAAGGGAAAAATAAAATTGATAAAAATAGAAAACAATTCAAGAAACAAATACACAAAAATAACAAAAATATGAAAAATAAAGATTATGACATAAATTAGGATAAAACATCAAAGTCCATGGCCATTCCGATTTCTCGACGAATTTTAGAAAATGATTCGTCCGCAAGTGGTTTTGTAAAAATATCCGCTAGTTGATTTTTAGTGTCGAAAAAAACCAAATCAACGTCACCCTTAGCAACATGATCACGTAAAAAATGATGCATAATCTCTATATTCTTGGTGCATGAGTGATGAATAGGATTCTTTGAAATACAAATCGCACTCGTATTATCGCATTTAATAGGCACGTGAGAGAAAGTAAGACCGAAATCAAGTAGTTGTTGCTTAATATAAAGAGTTTGATCGCAACTACTACCGGCTGCCACATATTCGGCTTCGGCCGTAGATAATGCAACGGAATTTTGCTTTTTACTTGACCAAGATACTAGTGAGTGTCCTAGAAAATGACAAGTGCCGCTTGTGCTTTTTCGATCAATTCTACATCCCGCAAAATCGGCATCCGAATAACTAATAAGATCAATTGAGGTTCCACGTGGATACCAAAGCCCTAAGTTTATTGTACCACTTAGGTAGCGAAAAATGCGTTTTACCACAAGCAAATGAGATTCCTTAGGACATGATTGAAACCGGGCACATAAGCATACACTAAACATTATATCCGGTCTACTAGCAGTTAAATAAAGCAAACTACCGATCATTCCTCTATAATTTGTAATATCAACACATTTATCATTTTCATCTTTATCAATTTTAATAGAGGAGCTCATAGGAGTTATGGCATGTTTGGTAGCCTCCATACCAAATCGCTTTAGCAAATCTTTAGTGTACTTGGATTGGCTAATGAATAAGCCATCCGAGCTTTGCTTAATTTGCAACCCTAACAAGAAATTCAACTCACCCATCATGCTCATTTCAAATTCATTTTGCATGCTTGTAGCAAAATCCCTACATAAAGAATTATTTGTTGAGCCGAATATAATGTCGTCAACATAAATTTGGACAATCAACAAATTATTCTTAATGGTTTTTGTAAAAAGTGTGTTGTCAACTCTTCATCTTGTAAAACCATTTTTAGTTAAAAATCCGCTAAGTCTCTCATAGCAAGCTCGAAGAGCTTGCTTTAAACCATATAGAGCTTTAGCTAATTTGAAAACATGATTTGGAAAAAGATTATTTTCAAAACCGGGTGGTTGCTTCACAAAAACTTCTTCTTATATGACACCATTTAAGAAAGCACTTTTGACATCCATTTGATAAAGAGTGAAATTTCTATATGATGCAAATGCAAGAAGCATTCTAATTGCTTCTAATCTAGCTACCGGTCAAAGGTGTCATCGTAGTCGATGCCCTCCTCTTGATTATATCCTTGAGCTACCAATCTTGCTTTATTTCGAATAATTACTCCATTCTCATCCTTTTTGTTTCGAAAAACCCATTTTGTGCCAATTATAGTTTGATTTTTGGGTCTAGGAACTAAACGCCAAACTTGATTGCGGTCAAATTGATTTAGTTCCTCTTGCATTGCTACGATCCAATAATCATCACATTGAGCTTCGTGGAAGTTCTTGGGTTCAATTTACGATACAAAAGCCATGTGGTTGCAAAAATCTTTAAGTTGAGCTCTAGTACTAACCCCTTTTGAAGGATTACCTATGAATTGATCAAGAGGATGATTGTGAACAATCCTCCATGCTTTAGGCATTGAGTTGGTCAAGTCATCATTGGATTGATGCTCAACTTCCCTCATTTCCTTTAGGCTACTTGATGAGTTTGAGATATTGAGAGTATTTAAATTATCCTCATTCCCAGCAACCTCATCTTCTTCTAGGTCAATTTTAGGAGATGGTGATGAGGGTGATTCATCAAAAACAACATGAATAGACTCAACTATAGTTAGAGTCCGTTTATTAAAAACACGAAAGGCTTTACTCCTTATAGAATATCCTAGGAAAATTGATTCATCCGATTTAGAGTCAAATTTTTCATGGTTATCTTTATCATTTAACACAAAACATTTACACCCGAAAACTTTGAAATACCCAATATTGGGCTTTCGACCATTCCACAACTCATAAGGCGTTTTCCCCAACTTTATCCGAATAATAACACGATTAATTATATGGCAAGCGGTGTTTACCGCCTCCGCCCAAAGGCTTCGGGGAAGGTTGTGTTCATTTAACATGGTTCTAGCCATCTCTTGTAGAGATCGATTCTTTCTTTCAACTACACCATTTTGTTGAGGGGTTTTAGGGGCCGAGAGATCATGAGAAACACCGAGGTCATCACATAATTTCTTTAAGTCTTGATTTTCAAATTCCCTACCTCTATCACTTCTAATTTTCTTGATTTTCAAATCTTTTTCATTTTGAATGACTCTATAAAATCTTTCAAGAATGGAGTGAGTTTCATTTTTATGAGCAAGAAAGTGAACCCAAGTATATCTAGAGTAGTCATCAACTATAACAAGTACATAGAGTTTCCCGGCTAAGCTAGCCGTTCTCTCCAGACCAAAAAGATCCATGTGAAGTAACTCTAAAGGTCTAGAAGTGGTAATGTCTTTCTTTATCTTGAAAGAAGACTTTACTTGTTTGCCTACTTGACATGCGCTACATATTCTATCTTTCGAGAAATTAGTCTTTGGGAGGCCTTTGACTAAATCATTTTTGGATAAACGATGAATGAGGTCCATACTAGCATGTCCCATACGTCTATGCCATAACCAACTATTTTCGCTAGATGTGACAAAACATTTAACATCTTGATCATGCAATTCACATAGCAACAAAGTATACAAGTTTCCATTTCTTTTGGCATTGAACATTTGTTTCCCATCTTTCTTGATTATGCATGCATTTGTCCTAAATATAACATCATAGCCCTTGTCACACAATTGACTAATGCTAAATAAATTATGCTTCAAACCATCTACTAATAGCACATCATCAATAGAGAGAAAAAAGGAAATACCGATTGAGCCAATTCCTATAATTTTACCTTTAGAGTTGTCTCCAAAAGTTACGTTTCCTCCTTCATATGGTTTTAGTGAAATAAACTTTGATTTATCTCCCGTCATATGCCTTGAGCATCCGCTATCAAGAAACCATTTTTATTTTGATGCGGACTTCAAGCATACCTACAAAACAAGTTCAAGTAACTTTTATTGGTACCCAATCCGTTTTGGGTCCATTTTGGTTAGATAGAGACGCAATAGTTCCTTTTGGAACCCAAATTTGTTTCGTTACAACATTTTGTTTTCTATGTGAGCATGCAATAGTCCCTTTCGGAACACAAACCATTTTTGACATAATTTTCTTTTTTCTATGAAAGCATACATTTGCTTTGTGTCCCTTTCTACTGCAATACTAGCAAGTAATATGTTTATAATCATTTGATGGTATAGGGTATGATGCTTTTGACAAAGATGATTTTCTAACAAATATTGAAAAATATTTTTCTTTCCGTTTAAGTTCGGTAAAGCATTTTTCATTCCATTTGAGTTTGGTTCATTTTATACTTGAGCTTTTACGATAAAATCAACGCATAAAATTACCTTGTTACAATGATCGTTCCCCGACCTATCTACCCCAAGTCTTGAGTCTTCAACTTTCCATTTTTGCGCTTCAATTTCTTTCACAGATTTTTGCTTTAAATTAAGCTTTCTTGCCGTACTTGCTTTCCGAGTCGTTCTCCTGTCTTTCGCTGAAAACATAAACTCGATAATTCATTAGTATCAAACACTTTTCAATGGTTTGTTATCATCAATTTTGGAATTGTTTGCCGAAAGTAAATTTCAAAGCCAACACAAGTGATATGAGTTAAGTTAGTGGTTGTAGGACAACATCTTTGTTGAGTTCTTCCATAGCTTATGAAAGCTTGAACTAACTCAACTTTAGCAAAGACTAAATGATGTTCATAGTCTAATGCTAATGATGCAAGGACTCATGAATGATATGCATGATCCTATATGCTATATGGTCAAAAATTGAGCTTTTAAATAAGTTATTTCAAAATAACTTTACATTTAATCTAGCACTCACCCAAGACTATTTTACCCATTTCTTTGATCTTCAATTTCTTTAAGCTTTGGGTTGATGTCTCCATCCTTGTCTTCAATGTCTTTTGAGCTCTAAGCACCTTTGTTTGATCTTCTCATGGATCCACTAGCTCTCTTGAGTTTATCTTGAATCAATAAGCTATTAAGCATAACTCAAGTAGACATTAAATTCACCACATTCAATGGTTTGTTATCATCAAAATGTCATGTTTACCCATGGTGGAAAACCTTGGGTCAACAATATTGTCGAACATGGTTTTGTCTCAGAAATGCCAAGGGGAGATTGTAAGAATACTTTTGAATATTGTTTATTTATAGCATGTTCTAGACAATAACCATGTTCAGTGTTAGATAGGTCGTTTTGATTTGAACGACATCTACGAGCTTTGGAAAAAGCGAAATCAAGCATTAAAGTAGTAAAGAATACAAATGAAGTGCAAAAGTGAGTGTATTGAGGAAAAATGTCTCCCGAAGGGCAAAAACGGCATTCGAAAGTCGTCAATTCAAACAAAAAGTCTCGAGAAGTCAAAAGGGTCATTTAAGCACAGTTGTGGAGAAAAATAATTTTCATGAAAAAAACTACGCTCAAGCCTACACCTACAGAAGCAAATAGTGGTAAGAAAAAAGAAGAAAATAAAAATAAAACAAATAAAATAATCTAGCTATAATAATTATTCAAAAGTATAGAAAATTGTTTAGTCCCTGGCAACGGTGCCAAAAACTTGATCGGTGGTTAGACCTTAATTAGTTTAGCCTACTAGGACGGGATGATAAATAATGATAATAATAATGATGTGTCCAAATAAACCCTTATAGATGACCTGATTTTCCCTATCGCAAGTGCACGAATCAATTATAGTATAGTACCAATGAGATAGGGTATATTGAATCCACAGAGACTAATGATTCTTCAACTCTTTTATTACTTCTAACTAAATTATTAAGGATAGTTTGTTTCTTTTGTTTCCTATAACTAATAAACATAAAATAAATATGAGAGATAATTGGTTTTGATTGTGAACAATGAAGATAAAGATCTAGGGTATTTCTAACTCCACCACTAACCATTTAATATATTCTCTAAATCATTTAATTGTAAAGGGCGGTCCATCATATGTGAATCAGATATAGAGTCGTAAACATTGGCAAATCCTAATCCCAAAAAAAAAAAAAATTCATCCATCATTGGCACATGCCATCTCCAATCAAGCATAACTAGTACATGCATCTATTCTAAACTACTCCTACTAACATAAATTAAAAGCACATCATTAATTATCCCTTTCAAGCATGGTTTGTCTAAATCAAGATTACATGTTAATAACCATTATTGTGTAGAAAATCATGAGTTAAACATCCGAGTTCTAGCCCATATTGAATAACCATGACTGTGTAAGATAAAAACATTTATTCAAGCTAAGACAAGACATAGAATAAACGTAGAATCTTATATAAAATCAAACAAAATCACTTATCTACACAATTATCACATACGTGTCCTTCAGTTTCCCCTTATAAAATAAAAATAAGAAAGAGTCTACATTACTTGGTTAGGGTTTTGTTAAAAGCCCTACATACCGGTTTAGTTGTTCATGGTGGTGGCTGTCTGCATTATTGATGTAGACGCTCCCTCCATGGTTGATATTCTGCTCCAAACTACAATATAACATCAAGACAAAGCTCCAACAACCCTTATTTGATAATTTGATTACTTCGCGGCTAAGTCAGAAATATATCTTGTGATGTATATTGAAGAATGGTATATAATCTCTTCATATATGGTCAATATCGCATCTAAAATAGCCTAGAGATCATTACATGTTGATTTGGGTTGAAGCGGGTCCCGCGGATGTGTATACAAATTGCTCAAATTATTGGTCACATCAAGGTTTACCGAGTACTCGGTGAAGCCTCTACCGAGTACTCAGTAGACTCCAAGTCTCGCGAAAATGAGCGCAAGTGCGCTAAAACTCTTGGACATTTTTTCCTTCCTCCGCGCAAGTGTGCTGACTTTTGCACTCTACTAAGTACTCGGTAGTTCTTCACCTTGAATTTTGTACTTCATCATATTTGCTCCGTTTCTCTTCTCAGCTTAATTCTTCTTCTGTCCTTTTGTATCCTTGACTTGTTTTTGGTCTTTTATAGGTCTTTTATTCATGATTTTGGCTCTCGGACAATCTTGAGTCACAGATCCAGTCAATTCACCGAATTAAACTTGTTTTACAAAACATCGCCTGAAATATCTTAAAACACAAAAACCATATAAAAATATCAATATAATGATAATCATAGACACAACAATGTATAATTAGGAGCCTTAAATATGTGATATTTGGCTCCAATCAAATCACATAAGCACAAACCACATCATCCTATCATCAATTCTCAATAAACCAACTCATTATTTATCTACTTTCCAAATAATCATCAAATCATGGTATTTTCATCAATTTCAATTTAAACACCTTTTATATTACATTTTAACCCATTTAAATTCATAATTATCACAAGATTAATTCATATGCCCAATGGTACAAAACTTTAAATTAATGTAGGCTTCCCTACCTCTAGAAGCGTCCTCAAAAGCGACAACAAACCAACACTGGGTTCCGAACCGCAATTTGATAAAATAGCATTTTCACACTGTGAATTCAATTGGATCCTACGATTACCACGACCTCTAGAACAACATACTAGAATATGATTAAAATCCATGACTGTTAGGTCAACCAAATCAACACAAAACCGAAAAAGTTAACTCACCTAGAAAAAGCAATCTACTCCAAACTATTTGACAAAATTGCACCAAAATTTAGTATGTCTTGTACGATACCGAGACACATCTACCCTTCAAAAATCAGGCCAAATAGAGCACGAATTGCTGCCGAAATGGGGACTCAAAGACCCGGCCGAACCGGGACTGCCCGGCTGCCACCACGCCCGCGTACCACCACCAGCGCCCCTGCACCGACGCCATCGCCCAGCAGCATCGCCACCGATCACCGCACAGCAGCGTCATAGTCATCGCCAAATATTCTCTTTCACGCAGCCCTCTCTCTAGGCCCGACTTCCTCTCCATCCCCCCTCTCTTTTCTCTCTCTCTCTTTCTCTCGTCGATCGGCAAAGATGAAGGTGAAGATGGTCGGCCGAAGTCGCAGCTGGGAGAAGAATAAAATGGAGAAAAAGTCCACACATGGATGAAGAAGAAGAAACCGTCCTTACGTAAATATATATGTATATATATATATAATAAATACCCACATATATATTATCAATTAATATATATAAGAACTAAATAAGAGAATTTATAATTGCAGCATGTATATATAAAAATTAACTGATCAGAGTGCGAAACTGTTAAGTTAACTTTTAATGTATATATATACATAATTAAATCAGAAAAATTGGCCCAACAGCCTGATACGCTGACAACCGACTAACCACCGTGAAGAAACGGCTCAAAAATCCTCTGTATCAAGTGCGGAACAAAAGTAAAATATTTAACCTCAATTTCAATAATTATATACACAATATAATGCTAACAATCTGTAATAATTAATTAATTAAATAAAATAAAACAACAAAAAAATACACCGGGCCTTACATCTAACCTCAAGAGATAACACTATAACTCATACCCACCAATCCAACACTAGTAGTCTACAGTACTCACAGAAACATACTCCAAGTACACAATACCCTCGCGTAACATAGCCAATCACTCCAGTGGTCATAACAATAACCAAAGGATCCAAGGAATCTAAGTTCACCACGATGCCCATAAGAAGGAACATCCATAACTAGTACTAAGGAAAACTCTCAAGTCCTTACATACCTACATAACCATCGTCAATGCATATATACACAATACACATACGATACTTCAATCTCTTCACAACAGTGAATCACACTCACAGCAATATCACTACGCATGCCACTACATCAATCTCATGATTGTCACATCCCAAATTTCGTAAGACTCCGAAACCCGAGCCTAAGAGCTAAGGGAGTGAATGCGGAAGTAAAAAGAAACGAGAATAAATGACCTTCAATCATCAAACACCCACAAAATGGTAAAAATGTAATTTCACCCCTATAATATGACAAGAAGATCACTCGGGATCAAAATAGGAGCAAAATGAAACAAACGGTATCTTACACGGACCGTTTAAGCACCCATGCCCACCCAAGGGTAAAATGGCCATCACAGGGATAAAGTAGTGATCTAAAGGTATAAATACAAGGTTTGGACCTAAAAGAATTTATAGGAACAAACGGAACCAAATTTGAAGGTACGAGGCGGAAACTACAACATTTTGAGACAACGGTCGTCGTGAGGTGCTGAGGCTCAAAACATACTGTCAGCTTTAAACGACCATTGTGCCCTTAAAAACGACTCAAATGAGGTTATTCAAAATCCTAATATCAAGATCTTTAAGTCATCTTTCTAAAAAGATAAAGAACACCTCCATCAGACACCCGTAGCTCGAGATATGAGCGAAATAGTAGAATAGAGTCAGAACAGGGCTGAACCACCCTGTCGACTGGCTAGTGACCCAGCCGACTGGCTAAGTGACCCAGTCGACTGGATGAACCCGAGACCTCAAAGTTTTGAACAAAATTTCCTCCGTTTTACCCAGTCGACTGCCCGAAAAGGGCTAGTCGACTGCCTCGACTAAAAAACCTCAAAATTGACTCCCATAAAGCCCCAAACCCTTAGAAGCTTGCAAGAAAGATCTCAACTGGTCCCTGAGGCTTTAGAAATGAGTAAAAATCCTCTAACTCGGAAATGAGAAGAAAAATGGTTATTTTCATCAAAGACGCTTCTTAAAAATCCATAAAAATAACCGTCTTGCCCCCGGTCTCCGTTTTAACAACCATCGGTTTGTAAAGATGAAAATCTTCTCAAAATGAGTTTAAAATCATTTCTAAAACAAGAAATTTTATCGGGGCCACGGGGGTAGGTGAAAATGGGTTTTTCCATTCAAATCGAAAAGGATTTGTTTGAAAACCTAGAAAAACGTCGTTTTCGGCCAAACACCTAATACTCACATTTCATGACAAATAATTCATTTCACATTCACAACTCCAAGGAAAGGATTCAATAATTATATGTTTATTGAATACATATTTATCGACCTAATGCCCAACAAAATAAGTATGGTCCGTCTCCCATGCACAAAAAGGGCGGACATATAGCCACACGTCCACGAAGAGACTACGGAACTCTCCCGATGGGATCATCACCTGAAAAATATATAAGGCGTGGGGTAAGCTCACTAGCCCAGTAGAGGAAGCGTCATTGCCTCCATCTCAGTAGTCCGAGTGGTTCAACCCAACCAAGGTTCATGCCACTAACCCTAGGTCGGTCTCTTGTTCCACATGGCTCTCACGCCAATCCGGAACCCCATCGAACCCAACAAGTAAGTTCTCCCCAACATGCTCATAATATAATTTACTACAATTATAGCATGCTTCAACATCAATATCATAATCACACATATGGGATAGTTCAAGTGTAATATAACTCAACACACCCCATAATATACGCTTGCCCAATATAGGTTAATGAATACATACCCTACTCATTTATAACGAGAAAGAGTACCGCACAGACCATTTCCAAGTGATTTTGAAACTTCTCACTTCAACAAGGAAGGCGGTTTGAACGAGACGAACCGTGCCCAAAGATTCGTATAACGAATGCACGAGACGACCGCGACTTCGAGAATGAGATGACTCACCCTATACCCCATTCACGGCTCATTATTCCGTAGGATGGGAACACCCCCTAACCAGTTGTTGCGATGATTCGACACAAGACTACGTACACATACGAATACATAATCCGTATAACCCTACACCCATGTTTTTTACACTACATGGTGTACCCAAAGTGCATAAAGGTTTTTATCATAACCATATGCCATCACAATACATGCTTCTATCAAATAACATTATATTGTATTCAATTTATCATAAGGCTTACAATTTAACATTTGTTATGCAATGAATCACAACATAATTTATATCACAAATCATGTTCTTATAGGCCTATTTCATAGTCTAAGCTATCAAGACCAACTCGCATATATATATATATATATATATACATAGACGCGTACACCCTCATACAAAGACAAACACAAATCGTTTTTCCCCTACCTCAATTCCAAGCAAGAGCACCAAGAACAAGTAAAGGCTCCCAAGAGTGATTCGAATCAACCCAATACCCTCCAAGGCCAACACTAAGCTCAACTCAACCGGTAGCTAAGCTTCAATGGAGTCTTAAGCAAGAGCTATAGACAAGACAACCCCAAAATCAAAAATTGAAGACAAGAGCTCAAAAAGAGAAATTAGGGTTTGAAATTAGAACTTCCAAAGGAAGAGAAATCACTTACCAAGATTTGGCTCAAAAGGAAGCTTGGAGCACCAACATCAACTTTCATACACAAACCTCTTTCAAATTCCCATCATAAGGAAGAGAGAATTTGACAACTTGAAGAAGAATGAGTGAAGTGAGGGAGAGCAAAGAGAACCGTATGAGAGAAGATAGAGAGTTTCTTGGTCAGTGAGGGAATTGTCTTGCAAATGAGAGAAATACACAAGTGTAGAGATTTCCCCCTCACCCTTCTCACCATCTAAGGATCCAAAATGAAGATGGGGAAAGGAAATGAATCCAAGGGCTAGGAATAAGTCTTGCCAAGTGGAAGACTTATTACACAAATCACAAAACTCATTATTTTGCCAAACAAGGCCTTATCATCCAAAGGCTTAGAAAAAAGATGGAAATCAACAAACCATCCAATGCTTGAGAAAAAGTCTTGTCAAGTGGAAGACCAACAATAATGGATTATTCCATTTAAGTGTCAACCAAACAAGGCCTTACGATCTAAGGGTCTAAAACAAAGATGAGAGAATGAGATCAAGGGCTAGGAATGAGACACCACATGAAAGGTGGAAATGACCAAATTCTTCCAAAGTTGGGGTTAATTACAAGAGTGCCATCAAGACTATTAAATACCCTTCTACCCCTTGTCATCCTCTCTAATTACCAACATGTCACTCATGCCCTAATTCTTACCCAAAATCTCTACACTTTCCACTAATTGCTCAAAATGTGAAATTACTCATTTACCTCTCGGTCATTTCTTTCCCGAAATCGTTTTCAATAATTTTCATTATTTTCAAAATGAAAATACAACATGCTACGTACAATTTTTATAACACGTACAACATGTAAGGCATGCTAAAACACATAAACACATTAAACACATAATCACATAAGCAGTTAATTGTTTAAATAAATTTTTTAAATTAACACGTAAAAATACCGGACGTTACAATGATACTATTCACAAGTAGATCAATTCAATCATTAATGCCCTCACTAAGGACGAGGATTGCCAATTACTCAACCACGACGGGTACGTGAACACTACCCTCAAGAATGGCCACATAAGACCATGAAACCAAGCAAAGGATGGAAACTCCAATGCTAAACACATGAATAACCGGAACATCATGTCAATAAGGAAGGACATCCACCCGTGACGAGGAAAAACACCACTATGTATGTGCACTAAGCCACACACATCATAACTGAAAATCGGAATGAAAGAAGGTACGAAACACACATACCGAGATAATACACTATCAAGTCAACCGAACAACCACAACTCAAGGATTCCTATCACGCCCACGAGGACAAAGAAGGAAAAATGACATGCTGGAACCAGAGAACACAACATCTATTTCCAACCTAATGGATCAAATGATGACACAAGGAAGTGGCTCGGCATAACGTCGCTTCCAATACTCAAGAAAGGTGGATCTAAGCCAATTCTTCAACCTAAAAAAACTTATCCCTAAAGACCAATAACCAATGCTCCAAGCATTGAAGAAGAAGTGGTGAAACACAAAGGAGAGAACGGAAAAAAACTGGAAGAAAATGCACAAACAAGTACCACTAAGTTGTATACCGAGTACTTGGTGACCATCCACCGAGTTATGAATAACCAAACTCTCGAGAGTAAAATGAACATTTGCACTAGTGCGCATCTCACCGAGTACTCGGTAGAATCTTCACCGAGTACTCGGTGGGCCCCATAACAACAAGTCAAGGAATGAACCCGAAAAGCCCCGAAATGAAACCGTACGACCCCAAGCCAAACCAGAACACACCGAAAAATCTACAACACCATGCGGAGAGTCTCAACATCCAACATGAACCATGGAGAACGAAGAATAAAGAAGGAAATCCAAAAATGATAACACTTCAACGAAAACGGGAAGGAACGATCCCATAACTTTATTCCCAACCTAAAACTCAATTCAATTCTAAATTAATTAACTCATCTCAATCACCTACGGCGGCTAAGTTGACAACTCGAAGAACACTCCTATTCTTAGGATCTGAAAAGGAAGACCTAGTAGCCAAAACTATGAGATAACTTGGGTTCAATCAAAACCTCAATTAAAACTTAATATCACTTCTCTTAGATTACTAACGGAATCAAGAGACCATTACCACACAAGTGACTAGGATCAATCCTCATCTCACTTAATCAAACTTCAAACATCGAAGTATAATAGACGATACATTCCTCAAGTGCTACAGAAGTATCAAATAGCCATTACTACATAACCAATCAAGATCACAAAAATATCACCTATGATACGTCTCTCAAATGTGCAAGAACATCAAGTGATCAATACTGCACAACCAACGAAGGTCATAAAACTATCACCCACCTTCTCAAAGGTCATAAATCCCAATAAATTCCATATTTCACTACCGACTTTACTTATCACAAGAAAGCCATTAAACTGACTCATATCACCACCCTAAGTTATATAAGCACATATCAACAAGTATAAACATTTATCTCATATTATACTTTTAAACAAGACATGTAAATCATATTTTCACATTATTCAATTTAACTTGAGCATTTCAATAACATATGAATTAATTATCACAATTCACATTAAACATGTTCCTCAACCACATTGAATAATATCATGATTCACCTGTACACATAAATCACATAAAGACAACTCAATGCAATGTGACTCACACACCTCATAGAACACACGCGACCACACACACCCTAACTCCAAGGGTTAATGAGATCATTTTTTAACCCTTCCCTTTATACTCATAAGAAAAGGTAGATTTATCGTACCGATTCTTCCAAAATGCTTTTGACACGTCACACTTCTAACAAGGAACACGTCAATCATGACGCAGTCGTGCCATAGGATTTAGACAAATCCTCCCCCTACCATCTAAGTTTCTCGAAAGACTATTTTCGTAGGAGCGAAAAGCACCCCCTGGCTAGTTGTTACGACGATCCAAAACAAGTCTACTCACGCATAAATACACAAATGGACGTAGACCACACCAATTGAATTCTCTCTACAAAAATTGAACTCCATATGCACTATGTCTCAATGCATCAATACAAATATGTATCTCATTATATTTATTAACAACATTCCCAAAATGTCAAGACTAATGACATTACTCATTCAACATGCTTTTAAATCTCATTAAAGCAATAATCAACGAGGATGTTTTCTCATGCACCATTCATGATCTCAAATCATTAAGTTGTCTTTTAATACACAAGGATAACGTTTTCAATTATTTAACATGTTTTTATCTCAATTAAAGCATTTAACTCACAAGGATACATTTTCATGCATAAATAATGTTCCAAGTCATCAAGTTATCCTTTAATTCACAAAGATAACTTTACCTTTCATTTAACATGTTTTTATCTGAATTAAAACAATTATACACATTAACTCATTTTCATACACAAGTTTAATGTCAAGATGGCAACTTCGAGATTAACAAGAATGGGGGAACTAGGATAACACTCTAAGTTCATAATCTCACACGCCACCAATCTTCTACATCCACATCCCAAATTACTAACCAAGGTAGCTAGTCTACTTACGCTATCAAGGCTATACTACTAAAACCCGGAATCATATACATACACTTATACTTATACATATATATACCTCCATACTTATATACATAAATATAGGCATACAAGCATATTTCAACTTCAAAAGTCCAAAACTCATAACCCATCTAGTATACATCATATACCTATCTCAAGGATGACATAAACATGAATTATAGCACATAAACACATACAAACCACAAATTCATATTCCTCAAGTATACACTTAGCAAAAATATATCTAGGGTTCGAAAGTCTTAAAACGAAATCGCAAACTCACGAATCAAAGAACGAGAGATTAAAGATGATTTCCCCCTACCTCAAATGAAGAGCAAGCCAACCACCAAACAAGGCCTATGAAACCCTAGCTTTTACCCGAAACCAAAATCGACGAAACCAATCGGTGAAAAGCTTTGCCATAGCCTCCAACAATGAATCAAGGCTCAAACCACAAGGAAAACAATAATCATAATACATGGTTTGACAAGAACACCCAAAACTAGGGTTTGAGAAAAAAAACTCACAAAGAGGATGAAAAGCTTACCAATCCATGGCTCAAATTGAAGGCAAGAATACAACGACCAACTTCCGTGTTGAAGCCGTAACCAAAATCCAAGCCCAAATAAATGATATAGGCAAAGATAGAGAGAAAACCCAAGTGGGAGAGAGTAGTCTGAGTTTGGAGAAGAATAGAGAAAAATGAAATGTTTTAAGTCAACACTCACTTATATAGGCAATTTGTGGACTCTGCCGAGTTGTACATCGAGTACTCGGTAGAATTAAGGGTCGAATACTCGGTAACCCTTTCACCGAGTTGTACATCGAGTACTCGGTGACCTCTGAAACAACAATTGAAAAAAAAGGCTCCATGGCCAAAGATGACACCAGAAAACTCCGAAACAATCCAAGACAGATCCAAACACTCCAAAACATATAAGACTCTAATACTTCATCACCAACTCACACACAAGTGAAATACCAAGAATACCCTTCACTCTTAAAAGTTTTAAAAATAAAAATAAACATAAACACATAATCACATAAGTGTTACACCGAAATGTCTACTATAAACTAAGTAACACGTTTGAGCACGGAATACGATAGCCGAATCATCAAAAAGAAAATGTTACGACGAACCCACGTAGTCGCCAACGAAACACAAATCCTTGAGGCTGGAAACGAAACACCACAAAGTCATCTCGCTATGTCCAAAACATAAACGTGAAAAATTTACATGTACCAAGATTACACAAGACGTCATGAATAAGTGATGTCACAAAACGTTAACACTTGGAAAATAATTCTATAAAGGATAAAGGAAACGCAGGGCGTTACAATAACCCCTCTCAGTCATCACCGACTTGGATATTTTTTTACAAAATTTCGTTTCGTTTTATATTATTTCTCTTATTAAACAATTAGTCTCCTAGAATATAATATCGAAATTCGCTCTTCTGTTTGAAATTAAAGAAGGTTAATTATTTATGTGAATTTGTTTTTTATAATTTGATAATCCTTGATGCATACTATTTCGATGATGAAGTAATATGATAAAATTCTAATTCTGGAAATCAATAGTGTGATTTTTAGTTTAAGAAATTGTTAATCTTAGTTTTGAAATTACCTAGAATACTTATCATAACTCGTGTTCATATATGTAACATATATTTTGAAAGAACAGGTTTAAGGAATCGTAGTTCGGAATCGACTGAATCGATCTTTTACGGTTTGATTTGGTTTGGTTCCTTCACTAAGGGCTTGTTTGGTAACAAGGTTGGGATGGTTTTTTTTGGTTTTGGTTTGAGAAAATGGTGAACAGTACCAACCCAAGTGTGTTCGGCTCATTTGGTGTTGGGCTAACAGTGTCAGCCCATAGGTTAGTTTTTAGAGAAAAATGAAACCATCTTAGGACATGGTTTTGGTGTGATTTAGTATTGTTTAACCAAACCAAACCAAACCCATTACATAAAATAAACCACACATAGGGCTGCAAACGAACCAAACACTCGACAAGTAACTCGAGCTCGGCTCGATAATAGCTCGGCTCGCGTTTGTTTATTTATTAAGTGAACCAATCTCAAGTTGTAATTTTAAGCTCGATTCATAAATGAACCAAGCTCAAACAACTATGAGCTCGGCTTGAAAATGTTTGCGAACAAAGCTCGTGAACAAGACTTATTAAAAATAATCAATTATATATATAATAAATTATTATATATCATGTTATAATCTTTGAATTTAGATATATTATATTTCATTATTTAAAAGTTTCATACATATTAAGATCCAAATCATTTTATACATAAAATTAATTTAATATAGGACAATATCTAAAGACTCTAAACCCATCAGTTTACTAGCCCTACTATATTACTATTACATCAGACCAGCCCATCAGTTTTTATCCTCAAAGTTTTCATACTTTAAAGTCAAATTAAAAAAAGAAAAACAAAAGCCACAAGAACATCGCAAGTCTCCTTTCCCCAAAATGCAAACCCTAGCCGTTGCTGCTGCGTTACACCTTCACCTCAAACCAGCCATCTACCAACTACTAAGGATAACAATTTTTGATCAAAATAACGACTCCGATTAGCAGATATGATTGAATCGAAGGCCAAAAGGACTCAAGTGATTTCTTTCATGTGTAAGAATATACAAAACTATAGGTTTATACAATCATATGTATAGGTGCGTGTGTCTATATATAGATATCTCTGATTGTAAAAACGACCTTATCATCTCTATCTTCTGAATTCTATCATACACCGTACATAGGGGAAAAAAAAAGCTTGTCAAGCGGCTCGAGCTTGATCCAGCATCAGCCGAACCGAGCTCGAGCTTGGCTGGTTGAAGCTCCATCAAGCTCGAGCTCTTACTTGAAGAAGCCGAGCCAAACCCAAACTTGTCAAAGCTTGGCTCGGCTCATTTGCAGCCCTAACCACACCAACAACCCATTATTGAGAAAAAGTTGGAACATTTGGTCTAATTAGCAAAATGTTTCTTTATTTCGGACATTGTTTTTTTTTTTTTCTATTTCTTTAGGTGTGTTGGAATTAGGTACAGTAGAAACCAATAATATTCATTTTAAATCATTTATCATTTAAAATCACAAACAATAGATAAATAGAATTAATAAATAAAATAAAATAAAATATTTTATAAATTTGAATAAAAATAAATAAATAGATAAATAATAATAATAAAGAATAAAGAAATGAAATAATAAATAAATAAAATAGAGTAAAATAATAAATTAATAAAATAGAATTAATAAATAATAATAAATAAATAAAAATTGAGTAATAAATATTTAAAAATAATAAATAAAGTAAAACCAAATAAATAATAAACAAGAATTAAATAAATAAAAAAATTAATAAAAAATAAAAATAATTAAATAAATATTTAAATATTAAATAAAGTTTTACAAAAAAATAAATAAATATTTAAATTAGTTTTTTTTTTTTTTAGTTACCAAACATGGTTTAGTTTCAAAATTTCAAACCGCACCAACTTCACCAAACATCGTTTCAGTTCAGAATAAAACCAAACCACACAAAAACCACATGGTGTGATTTTCAACCAATCCAACACCACAAACTCACACCATTTACCAAACGGGCCCTAAAATGATTCCGATTCTGGTTTCTCTTTTCAAGGAACTGTTGATAATGATTTTGTTCCAAATTTATCAAAAATCGTACCAAACCAAACCATGTGCACCCCTGATTGCAGTAAATATTCATTACGTCCCAATTTAAGTGTTCACATTTCCTTTTTTAGCAGTCCCAAAATAAGTGTTCCATTTGAAAAGTCAACATACTTTGTTTTGTGAAATTACCAATATAAAACCTTCAAACATTAAAATTATAAAACATCTACATATAACTATAACATCATTGTGGTGGGATCATGAGTAAAATTGATATTTTCTTCACTTTCAATACAAAAAATTCTATCATGCTAAAAAGTTAGAATTCCTAAAAAGGACTTATAATTTTAAGTCCCTTTTATATCATAATACAAAAAGTCTATTATGATGGAGTAATATCTAACGTAGCTAAATCTCAAAACTTAATAAAGTTGGGTGTTTAATCACCATTGTTATTAAGTTTAGGCCCCGTTTGGTAATCGGTTATGGTCCTATATTTTCGGTCTTGTCATGGTTTTTTGAGACCAGACCATGTTTGTTTTTCCTTGGTCTCAAAAAATATAACCAGACTAAGTTGGACCAAATTGAACCAAAATGACATTTTTTAGGACCACAATTTTTTGTGGTTCTATTTGGTCTTGCTATAAAATCTATCCAAAATTTAACCAAAATATCCTTCAATAATTGAACCAAATATAAGCAAAACACAAAAATAAAAAAAATGAATAATAAATAAAATGAATTAAATAATACATAAAAATAAATAAATATAATAAAAAATAAATTAATAAAATATATTCATAAATTAATAAAAATAAATGAATAAATAAAAATAAATAAAATATATTTATGAATAAAATAATAATATAAATAATAAATTAATAAAAATAAATGAATAAATAAAAATAAAAATAAAATAAAATAAAATATATTTATGAATAAAATAATAATATAAATGATAAATTAAATAAAATATATTTAAAAATTATTATAAATAAATGAATAAAAAATAAACAAAATAATGAATAATAAATATATATAATAAATAATAAATTAATAAAATATATTTATAAATTAATTAAACGAATAAATAAATAATAAATGATAAATTAATAATATAAAGAATAAATTAAATTAAGCATATTTATAAATAAAATAAAAATAATTAATAGAAACAAAATGAATTAAATAATACATAAAAAATAGTAAATAAAAAAATAATCAGCAAAATGATTTAAATAATTCAAAACTAATAATAATAAATGATTAAATATAATAATAATAAAATAATAAAATAATAAAAAATAATATAAATAATAAATGAATAAAATATATTTATAAATTAATTAAAATAAATGAATAAATAATAATATAAATAATGAATTATATTTATAAAAAATGAATAATAAATAAAATGAAATAAATAATACATAATAATAATTAATGAATTAAATGAATTAAATAATGAACAAAATAAATAAAATAAAATGAATTAAATAATACATAAAAATAATAATAAAATTAATAAAAATAATTTTAGAGACAAATAAAAATAAATGAATAAATAGTAATAAATAATAACAAAATGAATTAAATAATATATAAAATAAGAATAAATAAATAAATAATAATAAAATTGAATTAAATAATACATGAAAATAATAATAAATAAATAAATAATAAGCAAAATGAATTAAATAAGGGATAAAAATAATAATAAAGGAATAAATATAATAATAATAAATAAAGAAATGAATAAATAATAATATAATTAATAAATGAATAAAATAAATGAATAAATAATGATATAAATAAGAATGATTAATAAACAAAATGAATTAAATAATACATATAAAGTATATTCAATATTTTCACAATTTACTAGAAATTTAATATCAGATCAGTTTGTCAAACATGGTCCGGTTCAAAGAAGTTTGAAACCGGATAGTTTGCCAAACATGGTCTGGTTTCAGTTTTTTCAGACCAAGACCATCAGACCAGATCGCTTACCAAACAGAATTTTAAAATATCACCCAAACCAAACCAGACCAAATAGGATCAGAGATAACCGAACCAGACCGATTACCGAACGGGCCTTAGGGATCTTATCACAATTTCTAGAAGATTGGGTTCAGCTGTGACTGTGAGTGGGTGGTTGTAATTTGAGTCCAATATCATTATTCTTATGTAATATTAATCCTCCACGAAATTTCTACGAAGTTTCCTTTGCCGTGAGTGGAGTGAGAGAATATCTCAACAAACTTTATTTATTTCAGATCTGATCTTTGATATGTTTGGTAAACTTAATAGAGATGATGAGGCTCTGTGTCTGAGAGAGAGATGATGGTGAAGCCATGCGAGTATCCTCGCCTCTGTAATCTATTCTTGCACTCTTCATTGAGGTGTAAGTTGAGTTTCAGAGGCGCGGACACTAGCTATGCCTTGACCCATTATTGTATTCATTTCTTTAGTTTTGGTAAAATTGCTCTGGAATTTTAAAATTTCTCTATCAGATTTGGGGGTTATCAGACTGCAGACAATTTTGATAGAGTTATTTGCAGGTACCATCATTTTATAGTGTGGACAGGATGATCTTCTATCCTACAAATATACAACATCTTCCAAATATTTTAGAAAATCAACACCTTTATTCATACTTGTGGTTTTTATGGGACGATAATATTAATATAGGCTGATTTTTTATTTTTATTTCTTCTTTGGTCCGCTATCAAATTGACTTCTCTAGTCACCCATTCAGCTGTTTTTATTTTTTTTAATGATGCTTTATTTATTTATTTTGGTGTAGCTAGATCTACTATTAATGATAGTTTTCAAAAATATAGAAATAAAAATCATGATAACAAAATACAAACAGTTCAATATTGATAGATAATGTTTAGATTTGATACATGTATTCAGTAAGTGTTTTTACTTTTGAAAATGTCGTTACTGATAAATATATATTTCTTTTAATTATATTTCACTTAATACATAACGAATCGCCTCTATTTCTTTTTATAATACAAACAAAAAAATATAAATTATTAAGACCCCGTTTGGATACGGAAAAACAGTTTTTGTTTTTTTACTATTCACCGAGTTAAAAAAAAAAAAATATTTGGCAAACGTGTTTACTGTTTACTTTTTTTCTTAAAAAAACTGTTTTATGTGAATAGTGTGTAAAAGTGGTAAAAACACCAAATATAACTTTTAATTATTTTTTGAGTTTTTTCACTATTTAGGGTACCACCTCCGCCACCGCCCCCACCCTCGCCACCAACCACCACCACCCCTCGCCACCAGTTGCCACCGCCGGCCGCCGATGGGCCCCACTGCCGCCGGCCACCACCACCGCCCCCGCCGCCACCGGTCACCGCCGCACACCAATATCATTTTATTTTTCAATACAAATTTTTATCCAAATATTTTTTTGTTTTTAGTTTTTTGCTGAAAAAAATAAAGACAATTACAAAAATAGTTTTTATATTTGAAGATAGAAAACAAATACAAAAAACAGACTATCCAAATGCATTCTAAACAAATCTAGTCTCAAATTTTCGTACACATGGCTCTTCTTCTAATTTCATTCTTTTTTACCATGGGTGTATTTTTATATTTTTGTAGGACTATTTGTCTAGTCATTAAATAATACATATGAAGAACTACAATAATAAAGTTGATTGAAATCAATGGCGAGAGAGAAAGAGCTGATTTCTAGTCTTTTCATAATTTATAATTTTAAAGGTGGGCATACAATACATTTAGTAGAGACAATCTTAATATTTTCATAAATGGATATTATGTAAGGTAAATATGGGGCTTATCCCATAATTATTTGCTCTCATTCTTTCTTTTTATTTATGTGCTCGGCTTCATTTTGCAACCTAGTGGCATAATCAAGAATCGGTTGGATACATTATGCTCTCGTGAAATTTCACGACGTGAATGGAATATATTAGGGACGTGGTTTCTTACTTTTAAGTTTTTTACATGTTTATACAACTGAACATGTCGCGTTTTACACAATTTGGCTCTCCAAGTATAGCAACTATGAGAAATTATTGGTTCCATATTTTCACCTTACATAAATTCCTACTGTTTTTATATGGTTGGAATGGGATCGGTCATCATCATTAAAAGGATGAGCAGACACAATTATGATTTTATTAGTATGGTTGTATTACCTGTTACATTAGGACTTGTTGGGTCGAACCAAGATTCAAATGCAAACACACACACACAATGGACACTAAATATATAGTGGTTCCCCAAAATTATGGGTACGTCCACTTTGAGAGAGGTTTTCACTATCTTCGGTTTAAAACAAACCGGGTATGAATGGAGGGAGGATACAAGCTTTACTCTGTCTCTCAACTCTACCTCACAACTCTCTCTTTTTCATCACAGAAACACTTCTCTGTGGCTTACAAACTCTCAACTCGTGTATCACTCTGTTTTACACTTATCACACATATGCTTCTTCACCCGTTTATACCAGTACAACATGCCTTATATAGGCAGAGAAAGAAACCAAAAACAAACACATCAACATGCGTGGCTTTGAAGTCTTCACGCGTGGGCGGCGCCTCCTTGCTTGACTCTTGGTGAAGGCGTGCTTGTGGATGGTTGATGGTTTAGATGCATACGGCTATGGTTGGTTGTATACGGCAGTGGGTTGGTGGTGGTTTGTCTCTTTCACATGCAGGTATGGAAACCTACAATTCTCCCCCTTCCATACCAATCAGAGGAGAACGTCTTCACCTGATCTCCCCCTCACTGCCAATTTGGGGCTGGTGTTAAACCAGCTTCTTCTTTGCAAACTTCTAGTTTTCTCTGGACAGGTCTTGGTCATCATATCTGATCCATTATCATTTGTGTGAATCTTCTCTAGCTGTAGAAGTTTATCTTCGAGCACGTCACGGATCCAGTGATATCTGACGTCGATGTGCTTGGACCTTGAGTGGAAGGTGGAATTTTTGCTAAGATGAATAACACTCTGACTGTCACAGTATATGACATACTTTTCCTGCTCTTGTCCCAGTTCTTGAAGAAATTTCTTCATCCACAAGAGCTCTTTGCATCCTTCTGTTATTGCAATGTATTCAGCTTCTGTGGTGGATAAGGCAACACACTTTTGTAATCGGGATTGCCATGAAACTGCTCCCCCTGCAAAAGTGATTAGATACCCTGATGTGGATTTTCTGGAGTCACTGTCTCCGGCCATGTCTGCATCTGTGCAACCTTCCAATAAAGGTTTACCACTACCAAAGCATAAACAAATATTGGTAGTTCCTCTAAGATACCTGAGGATCCATTTTACTGCTGCCCAATGGTCCTTTCTAGGATTTGACAGATACCGACTGACAACTCCAACTGCATAAGCAATATCAGGCCTTGTGCATACCATGGCGTACATTAAACTGCCAACTGCTGAAGCATAAGGCACTTTCTTCATTTCTGCTTTTTCTGTCTCACTTGAAGGACACTGCTTCATATTCAACTTGAAGTGGCTTGCAACTGGAGCACTGACTGGTTTTGCTTTGCTCATGTTGAACCTTTCAAGAACTTTGCCGATATACCTTTCTTGAGATAACCAGAGCTTGTGTTTCAATCTGTCTCGAGAGATCTGCATTCCCAAGATTTGTTTTGCCGGTCCCAACTCCTTCATAGCAAATGACTTGCTCAGCTCCTTCTTCAATTTGTTGATCTTGCTGCTGTCATGGCAAACGATCAACATATCATCGACATATAGCAAGAGGATGATAAAATCTCCATCAGGAAATTTCTTGACAAATACACAATGATCTGCAGTGGTTCTGTTGTACCCATTCTGGTCCATGAATGAATCGAACTTTTTGTACCACTGTCTTGGTGCTTGTTTGAGCCCATAGAGACTCTTCTTCAATCTGCACACAAGATTTTCTTTTCCTCTGGTTCTGAATCCTTCAGGTTGCTCCATGTAGATTTCTTCATCCAGATCACCATGTAAAAATGCAGTCTTTACATCCAGTTGTTCGATCTCTAGGTTCAAGCTGGCTGCCAAGCCAAGAACAACTCGGATGGAGGACATTTTCACTACAGGTGAAAATATTTCTTCAAAATCAATGCCCTTCTTCTGACCGAATCCCTTCACAACCAGTCTTGCCTTGTACCTTGGTTGTGGATTATTTTCTTCAGACTTCAGTTTGAATACCCATTTGTTCCTGAGAGCTTTCCTTCCCTGCGGTAACTTGACCAAGTCATATGTGTGGTTCTCATGCAGCGATTTCATCTCTTCCTGCATGGCTTTCATCCACTCCGCATTTTTACTGTCTTCAACAACTTCCTGATAGCTCTCTGGTTCTCCCCCGTCACTAAGCATCACGTACTCTACGGAGGAATATTTTCGGTTCGGTTGTCGCTCTCTGGAAGATCTCCTTGTTTGAGGATCAACCGGATTTTCTTCTGTAACTGGTTCTGGTTCTGCATCATCATCAGCTGGATCTCCTTGAGTAGCTCCTCCATCATTTTCTGCTCTCGGTGAGGGAACCGGGTCTAGATTAGCTGGTAACTCTTCAGGTGGATCTGATTTCTTCTGTTTTTCAAGATCTTCAATGGTCTGATCTTCGAAAAATATCACATCTCTGCTTCTGATGACCTTCTTGTTGATAGGATCCTAGAGTCTGTAACCAAACTCTTCATGGGCATATCCCAGGAAGATGCACTGTTTGGCCTTTCCGTCAAGCTTGGATCTTTCATCTCTGGGAATGTGGACAAATGCTCTACAGCCAAACACCTTCAAGTGTTTGTAGGAAACATCTTTCCCTCTCCATACTTTCTCTGGAACATCACAGTTTAATGGAACTGAGGGAGATAGGTTGATTAAGTCAACCGCTGTTCTCATTGCTTCACCCCAGAAAGGAGTTGACAACTTGGCATTAGATAACATGCACCTGATCCTTTCGCAGATTGTTCTGTTCATTATTTCTGCAAGGCCGTTATGTTGAGGAGTTTTCGGCACTGATTTTTCGAGTCTGATGCCGAAGCGTCTGCAATACTCCTCGAATGGTCCTCTGTACTCGCCACCATTATCTGCACGTACGCACTTCAGCCTTTTTCCAGTTTCTCTTTCAACCTTTACATGAAACTCCTTGAACACTTCCAGCACCTGGTCTTTAGTTTTCAAAGCAAAGGTCCATAATTTCCTGGAATGATCATCAATGAATGTGACAAAATAGAGGGCACCTCCATGAGTTCTGGTTTGCATGGTGCAAACATCCGTGTGTATGAGATCTAGAATGTTTGGTCTTCTAGATGGAGGGGAACTGCGGAATGCAACTCTGTGTTGTTTCCCCATGATGCAGTCGACACAGGAGTGCAATGGAGTACCTTTCATTCCAGGTAAGAGTTCTTTTCTGGCAAGGACCTTGAGTCCTTTCTCACTCATATGACCGAGTCTTTTGTGCCATAACTCGGTAGGGATTTCTTTTTCCATTGTATTCACCTCAACTCTGCACAATTTTGCTTGCGTTGTGTAGAGTGAGCTGGTCTTCTTTCCTCTGGCCACCACAAGATTGCATTTGGTAAGCTTCCACTTGCCATCACCAAAATGACTGTTGTAGCCTTCATCATCGAGCTTGCCGGTGGAGATCAGGTTGAGACGAATATCTGGAACATGTCTCACATCTTTGAGGAGTAGTTTGCATCCATTGCTGCTTTCCAAAAGAATATCGCCTCTGCCGGTAATTTTGGATGCTCCTTGGTTTCCTATCTTCATAAGTCCGAAGTCACCACTGGTGTAGGATGTGAACATATCCTTCCTCGAAGTGATGTGACTGGAAGCACCTGAGTCAATAACCCAGGTAGAATCTTCGGATGTGAAGTTGACACACTCATCATCTTGAACGATGACGAGCCCTTCTCCGGCTGTTACTGCTGCTTCTGAGGTACTTTCTTCACCTCTATTTCTGGTCTGTTGTCCAGACTGTTCGGCTTTAAGCTTCCTGCATTCTCTGATAAAATGGCCTGGCTTGCCACAGTGATGACAAGTTTTGTCTCTTCTGAAAGTGGACTTTGATCGCCCACGATGCTGTGGCTGATTGCGATGGTTTCTGCTTTTGCTTCTACCGCGCCATTCTTTTCTTTCTCGTCTTTCAGTGACAAGAGCTTCTGACTCCGGATGATATCCTTCTTCCTTTCTTCTTGCTTCCTCATTCAGCATTCTGTCTTTCGCCATTTCCATGTTAATTATTCCATCTGGAGCTGAGTTGCTTACAGAGACAACTAACGTATCCCAACTTTTCGGAAGGGAGTGTAATAGGAATACTGCCTGCATCTCATCTTCTATAGTAATTTTCATCGAGTTATATTGATCCAACAGCCCCTGGAATTCGCTCATGTGTTCTGACACACTTTTGCCGTCTTTGTATTTAAGATTCACCATACGGCTCAACAGATTTACCTTGTTCTGAGATGTCTTCCGTGCGTACATCTTCTCCAATTTTTGCCAAAGAGCATAAGCATCATTGTCGTTGGCAAAATTTTGGTAAATGCTTTTGTCGATCCATTGTCTGATTTGGGCGGCACATTTTCGGTTGAGTACCATCCAGTCTACATCGGTCATGTCCTTCGGTTTGCCATCAGGTGCATCATCGGTCCTTTTGATTGGCTTCCACAGATCTTTAATATACAAAAGATCCTCCATCTTTGACTTCCACAATGAATAGTTGGCTGCGGTCAATCTGATCATCGTTCCGGATCCTGAATCTTCCATCGAAACGGTTCAACTTTAAGGCCTCCTGGCTTGTTTGATATATTCGGAGTGGAATCTCGCGAAACAGAGTGCACCGTTGTGTCCAGAACGGTCGAAAACCTTAAGATCGCCTCTGACTGGGCTCAATTCCGAGTTACGATGAGTCCGGAATAGTCAAAACAATGTCGAGGGGCAAAATTGTAATTTTGCAAAGTTGGTGATGATGTGGCAGCAGCAGAGGGTGACACGTGGCAGTACACGTGGCAAGGTGTCAGTGGTGACACGTGGCAGGCGACATGGCTGAATGGTTGTTTGACACGTGGCAGGACACGTGGTAGTGTCTGAGGATGACACGTGGCACTGCTGACGTCAGTAGTGACGTGGCAGTGACGATAACGTCATGGATGACGTGTCAGCGCATGAGGCGCGTGGGTGCGCATGGTTCTCACGCACGGCCGCTGCTTGGAGGCGCGTATGCGCGTGGTGCGCGTGGCCTTCACTCGCGCTGGAGGTTGAAGGCGAGTGAAGCGCGTGAGACCGTAGCTTTTGATGCGCCGACTGTGTGGTGGCGCGTGAGAGCGCGTGCGGCTGAGTTTCTGTCTGTTTTCAACAGGAATGTCTTCCTTGGTTGATGGGTCGGCCGAAAATGTGGGGGGTGTGGTGATTTGAGCTCTGGACTGGTTCGAAATAGAGCTTGAAGTTTCGGCTCTGTTGAGCTTTAATGGCTCTGATACCACTTTGTTGGGTCGAACCAAGGTTCAAATGCAAACACACACACACAATGGACACCAAATATATAGTGGTTCCCCAAAATTATGGGTACGTCCACTTTGAGAGAGGTTTCACTATCTTCGGTTTAAAACAAACTGGGTATGAATGGAGGGAGGATACAAGCTTTACTCTGTCTCTCAACTCTACCTCACAACTCTCTCTTTTTCATCACAGAAACACTTCTCTGTGGCTTACAAACTCTCAACTAGTGTATCACTCTGTTTTACACTTATCACACATATGCTTCTTCACCCGTTTATACCATCAGTACAACATGCCTTATATAGGCAGAGAAAGAAACCAAAAACAAACACATCAACATGCGTGGCTTTGAAGTCTTCACGCGTGGGCGGCGCCTCCTTACTTGACTCGTGGTGAAGGCGTGCTTGTGGATGGTTGATGGTTTGGATGCATACGGCTATGGTTGGTTGTATACGGCAGTGGGTTGGTGGTGGTTTGTCTCTTCCACATGCAGGTATGGAAACCTACAGGACTATGTTTGGTTGTGTCATTTTGGGGTGCTTTGGTGAGGGAGGGAGCCATAAAAAAATGTAATAGGGGAAAACCTTGACATTATAGGCCATAAGCAAAAATTTTAAAAATACTAATGAGTGACAAATCTCATTTTTTTGTATAATTCCCTCGTAAAAATTGGTGCTCGTTTAGGAGGGCTTTTAAAGACCTCAAAATGGGCTTTTAAACTCAACCACTTTTCAATAAAATATGGGTGTTTGATAAATTCAATAAAATGAACTTTTAATGTAAGCAAATAATTTAAAAGTCCGTTTAATAAAAGCATGTAAAACTTGCTTTTGGAGTAACTTTCGAGAAGCAATATGAATATTTATCTTCGATTATATTTAATTTACTAATTTAACTTCATTAAACATTTTATATTTCCAATGCTAACCTCAAATTTATTTTTATTTATATTGTTTTTCTCATCATTATATAGTTAGACATTTGCTTATGACTCTTTCTCTTTCCAATTATATGTACAACTTTTTGATATTTTAAATTCAAAAATATTTGAATTCTGAAAGTTTTCTAAAATATTTTGACCAAACACATTTTCTATTTTAAAGTCCTTTTATTTAAATTACTTTTCACACTTCATTTTTGAAAATGGTCTTCACCTATCACGAAGCCCTCCCAAACGAGCACTTGATTTATGCTCTGTTTGGTTGGAGGGATGGAAAAATGGACGAGGGAGGGAGGGAGGGAGGCATTCCGAAGGAAGGGAATGTGTCTCCCTCATTTTTCGTTTGGTTGGATGGAAGGGATGAGAGAAGGGATAAATATCGTTACATTTTTTTCTATTTTGTTGGAAGGAAGGAAAAAAGAGAATTTATAGGTCTTTTACCCCTATACCCCCAATATATACAATTATAAATATTAAATATTACAAATTCACTTACTCCTTCCATCATAAATTAGTTGTCCACATTTGAATTTTCAACAATTGTTTTTGAGATTTTGTGTTTTCGATTTTGCCCTTTGATAATATATAATAGTTGTAGTTTTTAGTAGGGCCCATTGCTTTTTAAAGTTGATTAAGAGGGATAATTTGGGAAAGTATATGATAATATTATATTATAATCAAAACAGGACAATTAATTTGAGACGGAGGGAGTACTTATAATATAATATAATTTATTTTTACTTCACTAAATTATTAAAAAATAAATTTATTACAAGTATAATATTTTTTTTATTTTTTTATTTTAAGTATAATAAAATTATTATATACTATTCCTCTACTTAATAGTACTACTCCATTACTTTATAATCATAAAAGTTATTAGGTTCATTGCAAGGATATAATTTTTGCTATGGAAGCCTTACCTGCCAATTTGGCCATATATACTTTATAATCATAAGGGCTTCCTTTCATAATCACTATCATCTTTCAACAACAAAAAAAGTAATAATTCACTCTAACTTATGATAGACTACCTCATATCATATGATGTTTGGATAAAAAAAAAGAAAACGAAAATTACAACTGTAAATGCTGAAATTTGCACAACACAAGAATGACTTTTTATTCAGACATCAATGCCTCATTTATACACTTCCTTGATGGGCTTTTTGGCCCATCGTATTTCTTGATGGAGGGGACTCAAATCCCTGATTTTCCATAATTCATTTCTATCCCAATCCGTTCCTTTTCTGAAGGATTTGGCTTGGTGGTTAAGTAATTCTAGAATAATTTATGGTATGGGCTGAGCCCATTTTTATTTCAGCAAGTATAATTAATTGTGCCTGGAAACTTTGGCCTTTATTCTCTCAGTCTTTGAATTAATGGGCTTCTGTAATTGGGCCCAAAATTTCCATTTGTACACAGGCCTCTGTGGTTATGGGTTTCTGGTACAACGTAAGTTCATAACCGAAAAATGTATATAAGTGTTTGGTAGATTCACCCCACTTGTAATGCTGAGGTGACGGTCGCATTTAATGTAGCAGGTACAAATCCATCATTTGAATTTGAATACATGGCCATTGTTACCTTGATTTTCGCCCATAGGGGCTGGAAATGCGGAACATGACCTCTGGGATTTGTGCACAACTGCTCACCTTCCCTCATTTCCTCTATATACTCCCCAACTCTTATTCATTTGCAACACTTACTCAATTTTGCTCTCAATTATTCTCTTCAAGTTCTTGCAATCTTCAACGAGAATCTGCATTCTAGTTTACTCGAGCTTTCACCGGAGTTCCTTTTTTCCCTCCTTTAAGTATGTTTCCCTTCTGTCTTCTTCTACCTTTTTGTCACCATGTCTGATAGTGATGATTCCAATTCTGTTAGTAACATCGTTGCCTCATCTTATGGCAATAATGACCCAAATGCCCTACTTAGTTCACCCTGAGTCGAACTAGTAAAAACTGAAGTCCCACCTTTTTCCCCAGCCAGTAACCCAGGAGACGCCTCACTTGACCCAGTTGTTGTTGAGGAATCAACAGTGGGATTATAGAATGATCTCTCTCCTAATCCAAAGCCCTTTAGGTCAGATCCTATTCCCTCCAAAGTTGGGATCAATGCCGACCTCAAAAGGTAGAAACTGAGTATGACATCCCTTCCGATGTCACCCTTTCTTATTACCCGAAGGATTTAGACTTTCGGGCAGGTGACGGGGTCGGGGATAACCAGATCCTTCTTTCATCCAATCACCTAAAAGTTCTTCGATGCCCCATTCACCCCTTTTTCTTTCTAGTTCTAAATATCTTTGGGCTGGCCCCACTCCAAGTCAACTCTAATTTCTTTCGGGTTCTGGTCGTGCTCCTTATTTTTAATAGGGACTTAGGGCTAGGTTTTGGGACAAACTTCAGGATCTTAGAGAGTCCAAGGGTAGGTACAACTTGTTCCCCTTTCCGGGGAGGAAGATGTCTACTGATCTGGAAAAGTCTGATAAGGGTTGGAAGGAAATGATGGTGCTGGTTGGGGGCAACTGACACTATCCTTATTCCATTGCTTACCCAGTCAGGAGCTCCTTCATCATCATAAGGAGCTTATAGCCTCAAAGTCTAAGCTTCTTGAGGAGAAGGCATAGTTGGAGAATTCTGTGCAGGTAGAGAGATCTATTGTGGAGATGTGTCGCTTGGACGATCTGGAGATACACGACCATTACATAAACACATGTTCTCTAAGGATCGGCTTGGGTGGCGGTCATGCCATAAACATGCTCAGCTCCCTCGAGACCAGCAGAAGTTCAAGTCTCCTGAGAATCTGAATGCATTCCTGAAGATCTCCCACCCTGACGAGGATCTTGAACTTGTCCCCAACGATGCCCGTGTCTCTAAATTCCTGTTGAAGTCTGCCAGGGATGCTCCCACTGATTCCTCCATGTCAATAATTGTGGACAATTTTGGTCCGGAGTTCAACAGACAAGTACATAGGACTTAGCTTTGACTTTTTCATGTTCCTTCTTTCTTCTTGTATCATGCCTTGGCCACTGGGGCCTTTTAATGAAAAAGGATTTAATTTACTTATGTAAGTGCTTAGCATATTTCTGCTCCTTTGGTTTTGTACTCTTTATCAAGTATTGCTTAGCTTTCGGTATATGACCAATGTTCATGTTCTTTAAGCATTGAAAGCCTTATGAAAATTTTGGTTTTCCTTTGTTAAGTTCCTTTAGTGCTTGAGTGTTCTTCAGGCATTCATTGCCAAACTCTCAGCAACTTTTAATTTTTGCTAAGTATTACGTTGACCTCTGGACAATTCAACGCCTTATAGGGGGTTGTAAACTTAGTCTTTATTTTGGTATTCCCAACATTTTACCCTTGCTTCAAGACTTTCGGGCATTTAAAGCTTTGGAATAGTATGAAACACTTGGTCTTTTCCTTGAATTTTCTCAGTGTTTTGAGTAGCCTTCAGGCATTTGGAGCCTCATGAAGGACAAAAAACTTGTGTTTTCTTTCAATCACTAAATGCCTTCGGCATGTGGGTGCATTACTGACCTTTAGGCATTTATGCCTCAGGAAGGATCAGTACTTAGCTGCTTTGATTTTTTTTTTTTTGCATGCATGTTGACCTTCAGATGTTTAAACCTCATGAAGGACCAAAATTTGACCTATCTTTATATTTCCTTCATATCAACTTAAAAGTGTGATGGAAAGAAAAGGCAATTTTATTTGAATTTTTTTTCATGAAGCACACGATCTGTGGGGCATTAATGCCTTTATTACAAATAAAAACTAACTTTGCAGAAAGTAAAATCCTACCGATCGGGGGTGCATCATGATCATGGATGGTACCTTTTAAGGAGATAGGAATTCTGGGAGTTGGGTTCCAACCGTCAATCCTCATTTATCCCTGAGCTTGCCAAAACTCTCGATCTTTCATCTGAGAACCACATCCCCTACATGGAACTCTTTTCTCTTGACCTTATGATTAAAATGACTTCTGACCTGCTACTCGTATGCGGCTAGCCTGACCCCGCCTACTTCTCTTATTTCATCTAGTAAGTCCAAATTGCAAGCCAGGTGCTGGTTATTCAGTCCTTCCTCCCATGCTTGGCTTCTTAGCGTAGACAACCTGACCTCGGTCGGTATAACCATTTCTGCTCCATAGGCCATGGAAAATGGGGTCTCCTCTGTTGACTCTCTATGGGTGGTTCAATATGACTAGAGTACCTCAGGCAACTTCTCCGTCCATGCTCCTTAAGCATCTTCAAGCTTCTTTCTGAGAGTGTTAAAAATTGTTTGGTTCGTCCTTTTAGCCTTCCCGTTGGCCTGCGGATACCCCACTAAAGAGATGTTCTGATTGATACCATACTTTGTCAATAATGCCCTGACCTTCTTGTTGCCTAAGTTGGTACCGTTCTGCATCATCATAGTTCGAGGTAGTCCGAACCTGCAAATGATGTGGCTCCAGATGAACTTGATAACGTGGTTGCTTTTAATAATTGGATATGCTTCGGCCTCCATCCATTTAGTGATGTAATCTATGGCCAACAGAACATGTGTGGTGGATCTGATGGCTATTGGGAGGGGACTGATGATATCCATTCCCCATCGAGAAAACGGATGAGGTACAACTGTGGGGTTAAACAGCTCTAGAGAAGGATGAATTACGTCTCCATGAAATTGGTACTTCTAACATCTTTTGATATGAACCTCCGTATCCTCGGATAGATAGGGCTAGAAGTAGCCTTGTATGAGGATCTTGTGGGCCAGCGACCTTCCTCCGGAGGGGTTGTCACATGACCCGTTGTGTATCTCTTCTATGATCGCAGTTGCTTCTAATGGTGTGAGGCATCTAAGGTAAAGGCTAAAGAACGACTTCTGGTACAACTGGACGTTGTAAAATGCGTACCTTGTAGCCTTCATCCTAATTTTCCTAGCCTTCTACTTTGATTCGGGTCGGTCCCCTCTTTTCAAATAGTTAATTATAGGGTCTATCCAACTTGGTTCTCAAAGAATGACCATCACCTCTTCGGGAGTCTGAAGACTCGACCTTTCGAGAAAATAGATCTGAACCACTTGAGTCATACTCTCATCTACTGCAGAGGCCTAATCAGCTAGGTGATTGACGTTTTTGTGGGCATTCCTTAGGATATGTTTGAAGGTTATCTAGTGAAAACCTTCAGCTTCCTTCAATAGCAAACCCCTGTATGCTTCCATTTTTGGCTCTCGAGCTTCATATTCGCCATTTACTTGACGAATAACAAGTTGAAAGTCGCTTTGGATAATTATATTCTGAATCTGCAAACTTTTGGTAAGTCGAAGGCCTGCCAACAGAGCTTCATATTCAAATTCATTATTCGAGGTAGGAAAATCCAGGCAGACGGACTACTGCAGGTGGGTATCATCAGATGTTATGAGCCCTATTCCCGTCTTTGCCCCTATGGCATTGGACGATCCATTAACAAAAAGCTCCCATTGGTCTGGCTCTTCCTCTTCGATCAGATTTTCGGGTTCAGTTTCTAGCAAGAAATCAGCTACTACCTGACCTTTGATTGCTGTTCGGGGGACATAAGTTATGTCGTATATCCCTAACTCGATTGCCCATTTTGATATCTTCCCTGAGAGATCAGGTTTTGCCATTATGGTGTTGATCAGGGTTACCATTGGTACCACCATCGGGCGTGCTTCAAAATAGTGCCAAAGTCGACGATTTGCATTAACTAAGGACAATATTATCTTTTCATGCCTACTATAACAGGTTTTTGCATCGGCTAGGGCTTTGTTGGTGTGAAACATAGGCATTTGTTGCCCCTTGCCTTCTTTTAAGAGGGTAACGCTAGTAGATGCAGTAGATACCACCAAATACAAATAGAGAGGCTCATCTACTTCTGGAGTTGCTAGTATTGGGGGCCCTATCATATATTCCTTCAACTTTCTAAAGGCTTTCGCCTGTTCTGGTCCCCATATCTCCCCTTTTCCCGATTTAATGGCTTGGTAGAAGTGTTTGGATTGGTCGGTTAGGCAAGAGATGAACTGGCTGAGGGCTGCCTCCCTTCCTGCCAGTATCTGGACCTTCTTATGCGTCTTAGGTTATTGCATTTCTAGGAGGGCTTTGACTTGTGCTGGACTTGCCTGTATATCGATCCGATCAACTATGTGTCACAGAAACTGTCTTGTGGAAACACCGAAGGAGTATTTGGTGGGGTTAAGCTTCATCTCATACTTTCTGATGGTGCTGAACACTTGCTAGAGGTGTTGTAGATGGCTCTCCTTCACCTTACTTTTGAACACGGTGTCCTCGATGTAGGCTTCGATAACTAAGCCTATCCTCCCCTGGAATACTTTATTCACAAGTCTCTGAAAAGTAGCTCCTGCATGTTTTGGTCCGAAAGGCATAACTTTATAGCAATAACTACCTGATTCAGTGATGAAGGAAGTTTTCTCCTTATTAGACGGGTTCATCCATATCTAAATGTAGTTGGAATATGTATCAAGGAAAATCAAGCGTTTGTACCCATATGTGGCGTCTACTATTTGATCGATCTTTAGCAGTGGGAAGCAATCTTTCGGGCATGCCTTGTTAAGGTTGGTGAATTCGACACATATTCTCCACTTCTAGTTCTTCTTCTGGACTACCACCACCTTGGCCATCCAGTCAGGATACTACACCTCTCTAATGAACTCGGCCAAAACCAAATATGTAACTTCCTCTACTATGACCCGGTTCATATAGGCCCCCATACGTCGCTGCTTCTGTCAGACATGCCTTGCATTGGGATCCACGTTTAGGGAGTTTTATGCGACAGAAGGGTCAATACTGGGCATGTCCAGATGGCTCCATGCGAATACATCAGCATTAGCCCGTAAGATGGCTTCTAGCTATTCCCTTTCACATTCTGTGAGACTTGACCTTACATAGGTTACCTTCTCGATCTGACCGGGTACCACCATTACTTCTTTCAATGGCTCCACTACTATCGGGGATCCTACTGCCCCCTCTTGTAATTTCTATTTGGTATCCGGGATCGGATCAGCTAGAGAATCCTTATAAAAAACCTTCCCTTTCTTCAGGCTTATTCAGGGTAACTGCATAACACTCATTGGCCGCCACTGGATCTCCCTCAATTTCTATTATGTCCCCACCATTTGGATCCATGCATCGCATGATCTGGTGGAGATTTTATGGGATGTCATACATCTAGTGGATCCATCCCCTCCCCATGAGCAGATTGTAGAAGGGTTTAACATCCACTACGATAAAAGTCTCCCTCAGAATCCTTCTAGCGGCTGAGACTGGTAGTTGAATCTCCCCGATCAGCTCAACTCGCCTGCTATTGGGCTTCTAAATGGAATGATTTCCTGTGGATCAATCTCCAATTTCTCGAAGGGCCACTTTGTGATGATGTTGGCGCTACTCCTAGGGTCTACCATTACCCATTTGATCAGATAGTTAGACACCATCAAGGATATCATTAGGGGGTCATCATGCGGGGTCTGTATCTTCTACAAATCGATGGCTGAAAAGGTGATTCGAGCATCCTCCTACTGATTGCAGATGTCGCTAATCTCGCTGACCCTTCGCAGCTTCTGAGCCTGGTGCAACTGGGACCTACGGGCTTCTTTTTTCTCCTATCCACCGGCCCCACCATGAACCTTATGGATGACTTTCACCAGTTAGATGACCGCGGAGTTATTGGTGAAGGTCAGGGGTAGCTGCTACGTCACTGGATCTCCCTCAGTCTCTATGATGTCCACACCATTCGGATCCATGCATCGCATGATCTGGTGGAGAGTTGATGGGACGTCATGCATCTGGTGGTTCCATCCCCTCCCCATGAGCAGATTGTAAAAGGGTTTAACGTCGACTATGACAAAAGTCTCCCTCAACATCCTTCTAGCGGCTGAGACTGGTAGCCGAACCTCCCCGATCAGCTCAACTCACCTGCCATCGAACCCTGCTATCGGGCTTTTGGATGGAATGATTTCTTATGGATCAATCTCTAATTTGTTGAAGGCCCACTTTGTGATGATGTTGGGGCTACTCCCAGGGTCTACCATTACCATTTTTATCAGAAAGTTAAACACCATCAAGGATATCATTAAGGGGTCATCGTGTGGGGTCTGTATGTTCTGTAAATCGATGGCCGAAACGGTGATCCGGGCATCCTTTTTCTGATTACGGTTGTCGCTAATCTTGTCGACCCTTCATAGCTTCTGAGCCTGGCACAACTGAGACCTATGAGCTTCTTCTGTCTCCTATCTATCGGCCCCACTGTGAACAATATGGATGACTTTCACCGATTGGCCGATCGCGGAGTTCTTAGTTAAGGTCAGGGATGGCTGCTGCATCCGGGCAACTTCTTTAACCACGTATTCAAACAACTCCCCTTTGTGATCATTACATTCACTTGTCTCCTGAGGCTTTTATAGTCGTTGGTCTGATGTCCATAATCATTATGAAAGCCATAGTCCTTCATTCTATCTCTCTGCTCCATTGGTTTTCTGATGGGTGGTGATGCTCGGAAGATCCCTTCGGCCTTATTTTTCTGGTATAGCTTGCCCAAAATGACTTTCAGGGGTGTTATTTTGCATCAAACCTCTGTCGCTTCTCTGGATTTGGAGATGGTGCTGAAGGGGTACTTGGAAGTTTGAGGTAGGTTGCCTGATCCTTGGCCTTCGATTCAATGTTCATGATGGAAGCCCTTCTTTGATGTATAACCACTTCTTCCTTTATCTGGATGTGCCCTTGTGCTCGAGAATTGAGGTCTCCAATGTTTGATGGTGGCTTTTTAACCAAGGAATTGTGGAACTTGGTCCTTGGGATGAGTGCTATTCGAAAAGCTTCAACTGCTGAGTGTTGAGCGCAATTGTCTATGGAGGACATCTCCACATTGAACTAGGATAGGAAATTTTTTAATGACTCCACCTTCTCCTGGATCATGGTGAAAATATTAAAGATCATCTTCTTTTTTCTCTTGTTTCTGAGGTACTAAGCGATGAAGAGTTTGCACGGTTTGAGCCAGCTACTGATGGATTGATCTGACTGCTTTCTGAACCAGAGCAGGGAGACATCTGTATGGCTGGAAGAGAATAATTTACAAAGCAAGGCTTCGTTGTCAGCGCAGATGGTCATCTTATGGTGGATTTGATATATATGCTCGGTGGGATATTTCGTGCCATCAAAGAGGGTGAACTTGGGCAGCCTGAACTTTTTCGGGAATGGAACGCTAGTTATCGCTAAGGTGAAAGGACTGTATTGAATCAAGGGATGCTTCGGTAGCCAAGTTGGAGGGGGTTTGTGCTTTCAAGTCTATCAAAAATTCCCTCTGGAATTTGACCATAATCTCATCCAGTTTTCTCATGGTCAGTAACTCATCTGGGTCGCTCTCCCTAGTTAAGCAAAGGGATGACTCAGCCTGGTCTTCTCGGCCATCGGATGTGGTCAGATTTTTCACTCCTCTCTTGGCCATGGGAGCGACTGGTGGATGAAAGGTAGTTGGACGGAGGGATCTGATAATCCGTTCGTGGGGGCTAATGGTTAGTTGATAAGATCTACTGGCCTGTTGGTGGGATCTGATGGTTGGTTGGCGGGATCAGATGATCGACCAACGGGGGCTAATGGTTGGCTGGTGAAGCTTGTGCCAGGTTTTTCGCCAGATCGGCATTCTGTCTTTTCCATGAAAACGTTTCTCTCTTTCAAGGTCCCCAAGCGCTGAAGGACTTGATCAAAAGCTTGGGAGGTTCCTTCACCGTTGGGAGCAAGTCTCTCCCAAACTGAGATCAGGTGACCACCATGGTAATAAGGAATACGTCTTAACTCAAACGAAAAGGTAAGAAAGGAGTTGATTATCAAATGTTTCCCACAGATGGCGCCAATGTGAATATGCTAAAATTTGCACAACACAAGAATAACATTTTATTCAGACTTTAAGGCCTCATTTATACACTTCCCTGATGAGCTTTTTGGATAAATGTATATATAAAGAAACATTAATTTCGTATCTTAGAAACAAAAATGATAAATAAAAACGTTACTTGGTTGTTGTTCTTATCACAAATGTTGATGTAATGTATAAATGAAATACGTGTTTTAAAATATGGTTACATAAGTAAATTAAAAAATTATCTAATAAATATCCACGTTTTCTATCACTTCATCAACCTGAATTTGGGCGGATAAAAAATTGTGAAGGAGGGACGGCGCTTCATCTCTCGATATTTCCTCCTTAGCATCCCTTCTCTCTAACTAAACATAAAATATTTACCTTCACTTCCCTCTCAACCCTCCCCCGTCAATCCGTCCCCTCAAACAAATAAATCATTAGTATTATCAGTAGAAAGAAAGAAAACAAGTTCATGGGGGGAAATTGTCCCCTAAGGCATGGGCATGCCTCTGTGCCTGGCTTTGGTACTGTCTCCAAAATATTATTTGGATGAGTGTTGAAATTCTAATTTCAATTGAATTTCAATCCTATGTCTAATTGGAATGTTGAACATGATAAATTTTGTATTAAACTGAGGAAAATACTTATCTTAAGCTATGTAAAGAAATAATTCCTTCTTACATCTGATGTGATCCAATAAAATACTTACACGTGTTCAAAACTATAAAACACTTTGTTCAAAGATATTAAAAACATTATCATAATTAATTTTTTTTAAAATAAAACAAATCTATGATTATAAAAGATTTTGAATTTAATGAAAATGTTTTCAATTTGTTGGACACATGCAAGTGACTTATTGGACCACATCAAATGTAAAGAGGAAGTTCCTCCTTACATGGTCTAAGGCAAGTATTTGCTTCAGGCCATGCATGTAAGAAATAATTCTTTTTTACATGTGATATGGTCTAATAAAAGATTTACACGTGTCCTAAAATTTTAAAAAATGTTACCATAATTGTATTTTTAAATCAAGCAAATGTGTGATCATGAATTGATTTTTGAAACTTATGGGTAATGTTTTCAAAATTTAAGACAGAAGTAAATTTATTATTGGATTACAAAAATGAAGTTCCTTCTTACATAGCTTAAGACAAGTATTTTCCATACACATATATATATCTTTATAGGCTAAGTATGTATATATATATGTGCATATATATATGTTGGTGAGTATATATGTATGTGTTTATTTATGTGGATATATGTATATATAGGTGTGTATATATACATGGCTATGTATTTGTGTGTATGCAGGTGTATTTATATTTATATATACATGCGTGTGGGTACACATATATATGTATGTATATATATATATATATTTATTTGTATATATAGACGTATGTAGAAATAGGTCTCTATGTGTGTATAGATATACATGTTATTAGTCACTAATTAGCCCTAGAGGGGAAGGGGGAGTGAATAGGGATTTAAAATTTTTTTAATATCTTTTGAAAATTACTTTGTCTGAGCTAGTCAACGTGAGACAAATAGAGACAAATATGCTAGAGATAGTTTCTATAATTATTCAACTACTGACAGTTCACAAGAAAACTCTAAGCATGGAAATATTTAAAGTTAAGACAGAGGTAGAGAGTTCAAACTATTTGACACCGCTATTTATCAAGGTTCGGTAAGTCCTACTCCTCGGCTCAAGATCCCCTGTAAGAACATTGACATTATTATTTGTGTTTGGCATGTTCTATACAATAACCATGTTGAGTGGATTGTGGAGTTAGGAAGGTTTAATAGGCATGAACAGGCTTCGTCAAATTCAAATCAAGCCTAAAGAAGTGAAGAATACAAGAGAAATGGTGAAGAAGCAAGTTTGAGTAAAAAATGACTCTCGGAGGGTAGAAAAGTCATTTTTTCAAGTCGCAACTTCAAGAATCATAACAAGGGAGTTGAGGGGGTTCAAATGGGATTAGTACCAAGAAAATTTGGTTTCGAGGGTTTTGTTACGCATGGCTTATGCTTCTAGTAGCTAAAAGTGGCTAAAAAGTGCTGTTTTGACGCATGAGCAACACATACAAATTTAATTACGCATTTGCCTAAGCTTTAAGCGTAGGCTAGGCTACGCTTCAAGCATAGGGGTCTGACGAATTAGAGTCTTAGAAATTCTTGTTTTCCCCATAATTTGTTCTCCTTTGAGGCGGATGTGACTTTACTCATTGAGATACATGCCATACGTATATTATTCATCAGAGAATAAGGTCTTACTTCATTTCTCATATGCATTGTCTATAAATACCAAGGTCTTCTACAAATGTGAGGCAGCCTTAGAGCCTTAGAGTGTTTGAGAGATCTCTGCAAGTTTTCTACAAATTCATATTCATCTACAGAGATAGAGATATAGAGAGAAAATATCATTGAGTGATTCTATATCTTCTAGTTCTCTCTTATTCAAGGTCTGTTTAATTGTACTTCTACGTCGATGATCTTATGCACAATTGAATGATCTAGATTCTGGAAAAATCAACACACTATTGATTGCAACTTGGTTGCTTAGATCCATTTCAGAAACGGAGTCGTTTAAGTGCGGAGATCAGAGCAGGAGGCTTCGTGGTTCATTGATCCATTGAGAAACGAAGCCGTCAGAGTACGGAACGGAGCGAGTGTTTCGTGGATCGTGAGTGATTCAAGGTTGTCAGACGTCGAGTGAAGAAAGGCAGATCTGAAGGGATTTGTAAGTCTAAAACTTCATAGACTCTGTATATATCTCTTGATCCATAGTGCATCGATACCCGACCGTATCCATGGTTTTTACTTAGAGTCTTTCCAAGGTTTTCCATATAAAAATATTGTGTGTCTTAATTGCTTTATTTTATGCACTTAGATTAATCTTTGCATGATTTATCTTATTAGAGAATTTGATTAAAATTGACTTTTCTGCAATTAATTTTAATTTGTCAATAAATCCTTAAAAAACTTATTCACCCCCCTCTAGGCTATTATCCAAAGGATGGTACAACTTTACCATTACAGATGGTTCTTTAAAAGGAGTAGCCTGAACATCACCAGTTCGATCATGCAATTCTATAGGACTAGAACTATCATCATGAACCACATTGTCCTCTTTATCAACATCAAACAAACCATTTCCTAACAGAAAGAACGGTTCATTATCTTCCTCCTCAATAGACATTGGCGCCTCATCAACACATGAATCATCAACCACTACATTAGCAGATTGCATCATCGTTTGACTTCAAAGATTAAAAACCCTATATGCCTGACTCATCAATGAATACCCAAGAAATATTCCTTCATCACGCTTAGACTCGAATTTCCCAATGGACTCACGATCTCTAAAAATATAACATTTTGCTCCAAAAACCTTGAAATACTTCACATTCGGTTTTTTGTCATTCCACAGTTCATAAGAAGTCTTTAAGGTGCCATGCCTAAGATATACTCTATTTAAGGTGTAACAAGCCGTGTTCACCACCTTGGCCCAAAAATACCTAGGAAATTTCCTACCATGCATCGTAACATTAGCCATCTCTTGAAAAACTCTATTCTTCATCTCAAACCACTCCATTTTATTGTGGAGTATATGGTGCTGAAAATTCATGCTTTATTCCTCTTTCATCACAAAAAGTATCAATCCCTGAAATTTCAAACTCCTTTCCATGATCACTCATCACTCTAATTTCTTCACGGTCGGAATTTTCAAACAAAATTTTATAAAATTTTTAGCAGCTTCAGACATTTTACTCAAAAATCAAACCCATGTAAATCTAAAGTAATCATCCACTATAACAAAGATATAGTTATTACCACCTTTGCTCATTGTCCGAGTGGGATCCATTAAGTCAATATGCAACAACTTTAAAGGTCTGGAAGTACGAATGGTATTTATCTTCCTGTGCTGACATCGAACTTGTTTACCCTTCTGACATGGTCCATACACAATACCTTTTCCAAAACCATGCTTAGGGACACCTCTGTCAATTTCACTCTTGGTGATTTTCGTTAAATCTCGAAAATTAACATGTCCCATTCACTGATGCCAAAATTCAACTTCATCAAGTTTAACTCTATTGCAAGATAATTGAGAATAAGGAACAATGCAATAGCAGTTATAAGATGAACGCATACCTTCCATCACGCAATTCCTAGAAGAGTCAATGATCGAACATTTATCAGGAGAGAAATTGACATTATGATTATTATCACATATCTGACTTATACTCAACAAATTTGCTTTAAGACCCTCAACATAAAGTACATCTTCTAGTTTAGGTAGACTAGGAGTCACAACCATACCTTTTCCTAGAACCTTCGACTTTTCTCCATCACCAAATGTGACTATCCCACCATGACACTACTTGAGAAATCCAAACAATGGCTTATCTCTAGTCATATGCCTCGAACATCCACTATTCAGACACCAAGAACTAGAATTGCGTACTCTAAGTATAGTATGAACTACAAAACAGTGTAACTAACCTTTTCTGACCCATGCCTTCGTCATCTTTGGAGCTCTATTTGCCAATTTTGACAAATTATTCACTTCTTCATTAAACACTCAAATTTGATCTTGAACATAATCTCCTTGTTGAATTTTTTGTTCCTTCACTAGATTCAAGACCTTTCCTCTTAGCTTCGAACAGAAAGGTCGAATGTGCCCCTTGATACCACAGTGATGACATATATGAATAAACCTTTGAACTCCATCAGTAGTCCTCTTAGGATATCTAAAGGTAAAGAAAGGCTTGCTTTCAACAGTTCTTTTGACACAGGATTGAATGTTAGGATTCCAAATTGAATTTCCTTGAGAAGAACTATATGCAACTTGAGAAGTTTTTACAAAGGTTGTTTTTGACACAACATTCGAATCATGCGATACTCTATCAAAACCCAGTCCCTTTGTATTTCCTGCAGTTTTTCCCATACTCAACATATGATTAAGCTTAAGAGTTCCACTAGACCATTGATGAATAGTTGAGTTAGCATCCTACAATTCCTTTTCCAAATTTCCAATTTTGGCAGATTTCTCAACTAATTCCTTCTTGAGACCATCTATTACCTTCAAAGCCCGAGTCCTTTCTTGTTTAGACTTATTCAATTCCTCAGACAATTTGGGCTTTTGAGTATGTAGTAGATTTAGAGTTTGAGAACTATTCACTAATTCGTCTTTTAAAGAATTCAATTCTTTGTCCATATTGAGACTTTTAGTCAACAGTTTCATGTGAGTTTTGTGAAGTTGTGTGGTCTTACTAAGTAATTAGTCATAAGACCCTTGAAGAGTGTCATCACAATCTTCATCACACTCAGAATCGTCCTCTTCAGACATCGCCTAACTTGTAGCAACTTCTCTGACCTTCTTGATTTGTGCAGCAAGCACGGTGAAATTCTCAGAATCATCACCAACCTCCGAGTCTGTCATATCACTAGTTGATCCATTATCAGATTCATCATCCTAACTGACAGCTAAACCTTTGGATTTTTTCAAAGTGTTTGCACACTTAGCAGCTATGTGACCATATTCGTGACACTCAAAACATTAAGGTTTTTTTCTTTCTAAGATCAGACTTGCCTTTTCGAGTTTGCGTTTTATTTTTATTTCTAGACTCACCCAATCTATCTCCAAAATTTTATCCTTGGCCATTATGCTTAGCCTTAACAAATTTGTTCAACCTCTTAGGAAACATAACAATATCATTTAGACACAACTCACTTTCTCCATCAGATTCAACATGATCCTCTCTAGTGGTTTTAAAAGCTATGCTCTTCTTTTTTGTTCTACTAGCCTTGTTAGGGGGATTTCTGAACATCTCCACTTCATAGGATTTTAAGTTCCCAGCCAATTCTTCAACCTTGATTTCTTTAAGACTCATGACCTCTGAGATGACAGTAACCTTAGATCGAAAATGTTTAAGTAAAGATCTAAGAATTTTCTTCACTATGGTTGTATCAGGAATGGGTTCACCTAGATTGTGATAATCTGTGACAGTATCAGTAAGTCTAGCCTCAAAGTCAACATAGACTTCATCATCCTCCATCTTTAGCTGTTCAAATTGCGAAATCAAAATTTGAAGTTTTGATTGTTTGACCTTTAAGGTTCCTTCATGAGTCAGTTGGAGAATATCCTACGTTTCTTTAGTAATTTTGCATGTAACAATTCTCTTAAATTCACTCAGAGTCATCACATTATACAACGCATTCAACGCTTTGGAATTCCAATTAGCACTATTCGTCTCAGCAACAGTCCACTTGCTCGACAGTTTTGCTTTAAATTCATTAGTCGCATTATCTTTAACAGTGGGAGGCGAATATCTTATCTCTACAACATTCCACGCTTTCTCATCTAAAGATTTCAAAAATAGTCTCATTATCGCTTTCCAATATGTATAATTCGAACCATCAAACAATGGGGACCTAGATACAGAATCTCATTCACAAGGTATCTCCATCGTCTAATTTCAGAATCTAACCCTAGGTCGTTAACCTGTAATGGGGCAACCACGCTCTGATACCAATTAAAATTACCTAGATGATTAATGAAACTAGCCTAGAGTGGGGGGGGGGGGGGGGGAATAGGCTTTCAGTCAATTTTACAATCAATTAAAATTATCTAGTAGAAATTCAACTTTAATCAATCACAAACCCTATTTTTTTAATCAAATAAATCAAGCAATTATGTATATAAGTGCAAAAAATAAATCATGAGAAGACACAGATATTTTTACGTGGAAAATCTTGGAAGGACTCAAAGTAAAACCCACAGATACACTCGGGTATCGATGTACTATGAATTAGAGAATTTATATAGACTCTATGAAGACAGAAATTACAACCGTGCTACAATTTATTATTCTTCACTTGACATCTGAAAGTTTAGATCCACTTGTACTTCACAAAGCATTCACTCTGATCTCCGTACTCAGACGACTCTGCTTCTCAATAGATTGAATCACCACGATGCCTCCTGTTTTGATCTCCGCACTCAGACGGTTCCACTTCTCAAAATGGATCAAAGTATTCAAGTTGCAATCAGCAGTGTGTAAATTTTTCAGAATCTAGATCATTTAATCATGAATAAAATTGTCGATATATAAGCACGATATAAACAACTCCAAAACAAGAGAAAACTAGAATAATTAATGAATGATATTTTCTCTCACTATCTCTATCTCTGTAGAAGAATATGAATGATAAAATACTGCAGAGATCTCCCTAAAAAACCCTAGCCTCATTTCTTGTAGACCTTGGTATTTATAGACAATGAGGAAACAAACCCTAAGTTCATCCTTTCTCGTAATTTCACACCCAACTGAGTTAAACCCTATATTCTAATGAATATAATGTGTATTGCATGTATACCAAGGTATAAGAGTTGTAGATGCATCATAGAATAAAAAATAGGGCAGAATTGATATTCCAATAGGAAATAAAATTTCCTACCACAGCTATGCCTTAGGCGTAGGTCAGGCATAGAATAAAAGTAGGCTCAAGGGTAGCTTGAGCGTAGATATCCACTTTCTATCCATTTTTTGCTTCTGTAGGCGTAGGCTTGAGCATAAGATTTTTCATGAAAATCACATTTCTCCGCAACTATGCCAAAATGACCCTCTTGAATCCCCTAGAATTTTTGCTTGAATTGAAGGCTTTGGGAAATGCCATTTTTGCCCTCCAGGAGACATTTTTATTCTTCACTACTTCAATGCTTGATTTTGCATTTGTCGAAGCATGTGGATGTCGTTGAAACCAAAAACAACCTATCTAACACTCAACATAGTTTTTGTTTAGCACATGCCATAAATAAACAATACCCAAAAGTGTTCTTATAGGTTCTCCTATGCCTTGTCTATAAATACCAAGGTCTTCTACAGATGTGAGGCAGCCTTGGAACCCTAGAGTGTTTGAGAGATCTCTGTAAGTTTTCTACAGATTCATATTCATCTACAGAGATAGAGAGATAAAATATCATTGAGTGATTCTATATCTTCTAGTTCTCTCTTGTTCAAGGTTTGTTCAATTATGCTTCTACATCGATGATCTTATGCACAATTAAATGATCTAGATTTTGGAAAAATCAACACACCATTGATTGCAACTTGGTTGCTCAGATCCGTTTGAGAAACGAAGCCGTCTGAGTACGAAGATCGGAACAGGAGGCTTTGTGGTTCATTGATCCGTTGAGAAGCAGAGTCGTCAGAGTACGGAGCGGAGTGAGAGCTTCACGGAGCACGAGTGATTCAAGATTGTTAGACGTCAAGTGAAGAAAGGCAGATTTGGAGGGATTTGTAAGTCTAAAGCTTCATAGGGTTTGTATATCTATTGATTCATAGTGCATCGATACCTGAGCGTATCCGTGATTTTTACTTGGATTCTTTCCAAGGTTTTCCACGTAAAAATATCGTGTGTCTCTATTGCTTTATTTTTTGCACTTAGATTAATCTTTGCATGATTTATCTTGTTAGAGAATTGGATTAAAATTGACTTTTCCGTAATTAAGTTTTTTCAATAAATTCTTAAAAAGCCTATTCACCCCCTTCTAAGCTATTTTCCTTGATCGTCTAGGTAATTTCATCCCCCTTGAGAATTTTCCCAAAGTCTTTCACTAAGGCTTTACCTTTGAAGGTGGAGAGCAAACCTTTACACAAGAGCTCACAAACTAATCACACAAAAGAGAACAATCCTTTCTTGAAGATCAAAGGGCTTCAGTTACCCAAGTTCACAAAGTGTTTGAAATATACAATATAAGCTCAGGTATTTTTTGGTGATGTTCAATAAACAAGATATCAAGATTATCTAATAAATTTGTCCAATGATTTGGCGTAAGTGAGTGTTAGAGAGATCAAGAGAAACAAGCTTCAATGATTAACAATGAATGAAGCTTTCTTGTTTTGCCTTTAATGGCTTTCAATGAGAAAGAGTACGGTTGGTGAATGAAGAAGATGAAGACTTTAATTTTCTCACACAAATAACTACTCTTTTATTTACTGATATGTTTGTATATATACTAATAGTTAGGGTTTGGAGAGTGAGAAACACTCATGGAAAGTTAGGGAGATAATGGTGGTTGTTGTTGGTGGTTGAGAGTCATTAAATGAAGTTCATAGCTAAAAACTGGTCATGCCAGTCGACTGTTCAAAAGTACCAAGTCAACTTGATTGCAAGTGCCAGTCGGCTACCATTGCATTAAATTGAAATCCATAAAATCCACTGACCACGTCAGTCGACTCACTAATTGTAGTCAGTCGATTGCATTAAGTTTTTATTTTGACGCCAAAATCTCTAGTGATATCAGTTGACTCAGGGATTGCTCCAAGTCGACTGGGTCAAGGTCAGTCGACTGCCCAATGAGGGGTAGTTGATTTGTAACCCTAGGCTTTTCAATTTAGGTCAATTTTGGTCCGTTTTAAGTTCGGTTTTGTACACTTGAGCTTTATACAGTTGTTCAACACATAAAATACCTTTTACAATGTTCTCACCACATCCTATCTACCCATGTCTTGAATCATTTAACTTTAAGCTTTACGGGATCAAAGTTCACCATTTTCCCCTTTTTCATTGTTCTGCTTGTATTTCTTTCCGTAAGTGCTTTTATATATAATATGAAACACTAAACTTGGTATTTGATTAGTATCAAACAATCGTTAGTGGTTTGTTATTATCAAAACATATATTATTGTCCTTGAATAAATTCTTAGGCCAACAATCTTCCCTTTTTTTATGATAATAAAATATTCCGTGTTTGTCCGAGAAAGGTGAAGCACCAAGTAATGCTCCCCCTCAACATTTGCATACAATATTATTCAAATGTTCCCCCTTAGAAAATGAATCTTGCAAATTGAGAGGCATTTTAACAAAAAATATAAAAGTGCACATTTGAGATAAAGAAACAACATTTCATTGATAATTCATTTTAGATAAAGCGGTTATGAAATGACAAAACAACAACAACAAAAAAATAACAACAAAATGATAAAAAACGATAATAATGACAACCACAAGACAATACGACGACAACCTAAAAAACCATAAAAAAGCTTCACATCACAAGAGAGCTTCACAAACACACCCCAACCCTAGTCCTTCTCCCCCTTTGGCAACATAAAAAAGCAGGGACACCGACACTGTTCCGAATCTCCGCCACATTTTAATCGAGCCGATCTAAACGACCCGCCATCTCTTCAACAGTGGTGGCAGTCTGGTGAGTAAAATCCTCGATGAATGAGCAATCTTGAGATGTGTGTTAAACTTCTCTAAGAGCTCCTTAAGAAGCCGAGTTTTCTCTATCCCCTCAAAGTCAGGAAGATTATGAGGCAAGGGATGATCGTCACCAAGGCCAAAATCCTCGTGAGGAATGGAATTGACCTAAACATCATCGACATTCTTCTTCAAATGCATCTTCTTCAGAATGGTCTCGTTCAGCTTCAGAGTCTCCAGAACCACATCTTCACCTGAGCATTCAACGTCAAACTTTTGGATAAGGTAGGGGATGCTTTTGACATAGTAGAGTTGGGTAGTGGGCTTGTCCCGACAGTGGATAATGTGGCGGCGAAGTAGAAAGGCAAGGTTGTAATTGCACCCGGTGAGAACATAGTACACAAAATAACTTCCATGATCAAAGCATGACTGTGACTCCTGGACTTGGTCAAGATGTTTTAGTTGATCACATTGTGAACAATGCGAGCCTTTACAGTTAACATGCCCGATTTGAGTTCTGCAAGCATGGTAGTCTCCTTGTCGTTGCAAATGGTGCGAACGGCTTCAAGGGCGTCAAAATCAAGCCCTTTATACCATTATGATGGGTGATAGTAGGAGATACCCTCATTTTGGAGATCAAACCAACATGCCAAATCTACCTCACTGAACATGAAGTTCTTTCCAACAACATAGGATTCGAGGAAAACATTTTTGTACTCAAAATGGGTATAAAAAACTTTAACAAACCATGGGTATTATGGCACGTCAAGAGAGATGAACCTGTCCCACCTGACCTTGTGAATGAGATCATAGACATTGAGACCAAGCTTGGTGTAAATGTCTTTGTCCATGACACAACCTTAAGCAACTTTACTATTCGCAAAGAAAGCCTCAAATTATTTCGACCATCTGAATCCCAAAAAATGAGATTGTTGGTTGTCAAAATTGGAATAGAATCTTCCAAGTCTTTGGGGGAATCCTTGTCAATATGAGGCGAATAAGGATGAGGGTGATAGATTTCTTCGTGAGTGCGTTTGTGTTGGGATGAGGAACTGGCTGTAGCTTTTGATTTTGATTTGGTCTTTGGTGCCATGGTTAAGAAGGTAGGAGATGAAGAATATATAAATATGTATGTATATATATGTGTATATATGGATGGAAGGTTGAAGAAGGGAGAATATATAGATATATATAGAGGTGTGTGTGTATATGTATAAGGATATATATATAAATATAAAGAAGGATGAAGATAGAAGAAGGGGGCTTGAATGTAACACCCCGTGTTCTTATCCTTTTTCCTAAAATTATTTTTTGATTTAATTTTGGTTATGACATCACTTGTTCATGACGCATTGTTTATTCTTGTTATATCGTGCGTGTAAATTTTTCTCGTTTACGTTTCAAACTTGGCGGTACTACGTTATGCGAGTTCTTGTTGTCGACTACGCGGTCTCGTTTCGATGTTTAATGTTTGGTACATCGACTAAGCGGCAACACCTGTTGTTTGATCGGACTTGATAGGTGTTCTGATGATTGGATTTTATACCCTAGGTTATTTATACCATATTATATTATTTAATTGGGTGTCCCGTGGAATTGTCAGTTTGCGTGATCACACTTGGGAGTTGGTCCGTTATAATTTTGGATTAGTTATGCCTATATAGATTATTATTTATAATTATATATAGGAGGGGTTACTTTGTAATTTGGGATGTTTAGAGGGTCATTTGTGCAATTAAGATATATATGTATATACACATATGTATCTGCAGAAATGGAGGCATTGACGATCGATCTGCTTCCTCTCTTCCTTGCGACGATTTTCCAATTCCTCTCCTCTCCACCTTCATCATCATCATCGTCTCATCATTTCGCCGAGAGAGAGAGAGAGAGAAGTTACGTGACGGAGAGGGAGAAGGAGCCGCATGAGAGAGAGGAACGGCTAGGTGGTGGTCATTGTCTGGGGTGATGGTGGCGACCAGGTGGTAGCGACAACTCAAGGTGGCCGTTGGTAGCTGAGGCGTCGCGTGGTGTCGCGGTGGTGACGGTTCATGCAGGAGGAGGCGTGACTAGCTTAGGAACGAGGTCGCGACTAGTTTTCGCAGCTTGGCTGGTGTTCGTCAGGCAAAGGAGTGGCGGCGATAGCGTAGCTCTCGGCGGTGCTGGGTGGCGTAGGCGACGCGTGTGGCAGTCGCACGGTGGTGGCAGTCACGGTCATTGCGCGATAGGCCATTTTCGGCCATATTTTTTAGCATTGATTTAGTCGGCTTCTCGAGCTTCCTTTGGGCTTATTTTTGGAGTATAGCTTCACCTCGGTGCTAGGTATGTCATACTAAACTTTTGTATTTTTCCGTTGAGCGGTTAGTCGGAAAATCGCGTTTATAGGTTTGAATTTTCGTTTGGGTTATTTTAAATTTGCCCAATTAATTAACCCATTGCTAATGGGCTTCGTATATATCATATAGGTCGTCGAGACAGATATTTCAGTATATTCGAAATAGTTTTCGGGCGACTTTAGTCGGCGGGCTCGATATTCGGGTGCCGACACTGTTCACGGTGGGCCATTTTGGGTTGTTCTGTAAGTGTAAATTAAGGTAGAGAAATTTTATTCTCACTTTCGTATCATTGAAATGGTTTGGGTGTGAAAACCCGTATTTATTTTAATTTAGATATATTAAATTATGAATTTAAAATATCTATAATTGAGTTAGAATCGAAGCAGGACTTAGAAATTAATTTGAGGAATTAATTAAATTATTATCCTGCAAAATTAAATTAATACCTATTTGAATTGAAAGAGAATAGGTGGCCTAGTAACCCCTTGAGAACTAAATGGGTTAGAAAAATTTATAAAAGTTGGACGTGAACTTAGAATGCGATATTAGTTCCCCTTTTGACTGTGTTAGGGGATATGTTAACGTGAGGGACATGAAAACTTAGACGTTATGCTAGTTCCCTTTATGATATGTGGATTATTGCTTTAAGTGAATGAAATTGTTTAAATGAATGAAATTGTTTCCTTGTGATTTAAATTCTTTAATTGAAATAAAAGCATGTAAATAGAAATAAAATTAATATTCTCTTGGATTATTGCTTTGGAGAATATTTTCATAAATATGATGCATGACATATTTATGTTGAGGCATGGTTTTATTGAGGCCCTGTATGCATATTGAGTAGACTGTGTCGGATAGTCAAATGTTTTTATAAATATGATGAGATACATATTTATGTTGGTGCATGTAGTGCATGGGTTCACCTTTTGTATAGAGAATTCAATTGGTGTGGTCTACGTCTGTTGTGTATGGTGCGTGAGTAGACTTATTTTGGATCGTCGTAACAACTGGCCAGGGGGTGCTTCGTGCTCCCACGAAACTAATCTTCCGAGAAATGCAGACACTAGGGGAGGACTTGTTCTAATCCTAGGTTCACCATTGCGTCGTGTTTGACGTCTTCCTTGTTAAAAGTGTAAGTGTCAAAAACACTTGGGAAGAATGGTACGATGAGTCTACCTTCCTTCGTGAGCCGGTATCCTCAAAGGAATGGTAGAGAATGATCCCGTTGACCCTTAGTGGATAGGGTGTGTGGTAGTGTATGTACCACGGGTGGTGTTGAGTCACATTGCATTTGCGTAGCATTTATGTGATTTCATTTGACATGTATATCATGATATTATTACATGTGATGTTGGAGCATGTTTATTATGGGTTATTATTACCTTTGGATTTTGGAGCATGTTAATTATGAATATTTCAAAATAAATTCATATTTTATTAAAATGCTCAACTGAAAGTGAATAATGTGAAAGAAAATGATTACATACAGTAATTATTAAAGTATAATGAAATGTATATTTTATACTTGTGATTATATACTTTTGTGCCCTTGGGGGGAGGGGTTAAGTATATTTGTGTAGTGACCTCTATGGATAGTTGAGGTTAGTGATGGACTATAGAGTCGATGCCTTAGAGAAGGCGAGTGACGAGATTGTAAACCTAGTTGATTGTGTAGTATCAACGGTGAGTTGAGGCCTTAAGAAGGCGGGTGATAGTCTTATGGTTTTGGTTGGTTGCATATTACTGACCCTTGATGTTTCTTTCCCATTTAGAGGGATGTATCATTTATCGTACTTTTGAGGTTTTGAGTGCAGTTAGACGAGGTTGTGATTGAACCTGACTGGTTCAGTGGCAATGGTCTCTTGATTTTGTTAGTAATTTAGAGAGTTAATATCAAATGTGAAATTGAGGTTAGAATTAATTGGAAGAGGTATTGATTGAAACTAGTTAGTTCCGTGATATCGGTCACTAGTTATCCCTTTTCATGATGTTAAGGGGTCTAAGTGATTTATTAAGTATTTGAGGTACTATTGCTTTGCAGTCTTGTTTCTCGTGCTTAGTTTATTCTCCTAAGTATTCCTTGTACTATCCTTTGTATACTAGAGGATATGTTTTTAACTTGTATTTCACTCCTTGAGTTGTCGGTTATGGCATGGTGCTGAACCTCTTCCTCATGGTGTCATTTGATTTTATGGAGTTGGAAATGGATGGTTGTGTTCCGTGAGAACAACGTATTGTTCTTCATTCATTGTCCTCTTGGACATTATAGGAATCCTTGGAGTTATAGTCCCTCTTATCTGGCTGTCTGTCGAAAACTGGATTTTCAAGATTTGAAAACAAACTCATTTGTATTTAAAAAGAAAATCCCATTTTCGCCTACCCCCGTAGCCAGGACAGGCGAACGACGGAGACCGGGGGTAAAACAGTCATTTTTATTGTGTGGATTTTTAAAGAAAACCCATTATATGGAAATTCTCGAGATTCTGAGGTTACGAGACTTCTTTCTCAAGATCTCAACCTGTAGTGTTTTGAAAGGTGGTTTCTTGTTTCACCTTTGCTTCGGATCATTTCTATGTCTCGGGTATAAGGCTTGGTGTTGTTTAGTGCACACATATAGTGTTGCCTTTCACTTCTTCTTGGTTGTTGATGTTACCACCTAGGTGATTTGAGTTGTTACACGTGTTAGGGGCATGGATGACGAATGGATTGGTTTCTTTTGCTCGGGTGTTCTCCCTAAGCACTTGTGGTGTTCTTAATTTTGACGTTGTTGTCTCGGTTATCCGTTGGTTTAGCATTAAGACTTCTTTTCCCTTGCTTTCGTTCCTTGACTCTTATGTGGTTGTCATGAGAGTAGTGTTCAGGTACTCTCCGAGATTCGACCGTTTATCGTTCCTTATCCATAGTGAGAGTGTTGGTGATTTATTGACCTTGTTGGAGATAGTATTTTGAGATTTTCATATGGTGATATGATGAGGTGATTCAATCCTTGAGGTGTAGATTTTCTCTAGGAATGGAATGATGGTTTCTATATATATATATTGATGATGGTTGTGTTAGTACGCAAGGACGTGAGTAATTTTCCTCCTGTGTTCTCGGGGAGTGAGTTGTGAGTATTCCTTGGTACTGGTTGTGGATTTTGATTCTGGTTAGCGTTGTGAGCGCTTGATGGTTTGTTAGATTGGACCTGGGTGTCGTGTACCTAGTGTACCTTGTGAGAGTAGTGTAGACTACCCGTGTTGGTACTTTGAGTACGTGTCTTAGTCGCACCTTATAGACTCATGTTGTGTACTTATATATATATATATTCCTGATATATATATACTTATTTACGGTAGTATATGGGTACGTGTCTTGTGGTTGCGTAGCTGGGATTTGTTGGGCTATGTATCTTGCTAGATAGTTTAGCATTACCTAAACAATCAGAGGATGTGGTAGTTATGATATCGTTTTTCCACTGAGCTTATTTGCTCACAGGGGTATTTCATCTCCCCCTGGTATTCCCAAGCCAGGTTGCAGGAAATCTTATGGCTACGGGCAGCATGCGGTGCAACGACAGTTTTATATTGTTTTCCTTGTTACAGGTTTTGGAGTTGCTCAAGGTGATGCGGTTACGGTTGCAGCGCGACTGATTTGGGGACGATAGTTATCTTCTGTCAGTTTCTTTACCCATATTTTGTGGGATTGTCATATATTTCTCTTGGGAGCCAGTCTGTTGGCATATCCCTATTGGTGTATCTTTTATTTCCTGTATTTTTTATTTAAGGATGTCATTGTAACTATTTGGCACTACTATGTGCTTTTTCTATATTCTTATTCGAGAATTTGTGGCTCTGTTGATTATAGAGGGTTGTGCAGGGGTAGCGGTGCTTCTTCCACTGCCTCCGGCCTAGTAGGATTGATAAATGTTGGGCCTGTGAGACATTGATATTATCGAATTGTTATTGGTAGGTTTTTCTGTTGTGGTTATGTGTACGGTTGTTCCATTTACAAACGGAACTCTACCGGATTTTCGTTAGATTCTGCTGCTTTGTTCTATCATTCATTTGGTTTTGGAATATACCACATTTATCATTATTCCATACATTTTCATGGTTAATGATATCTTAGTTGGTCGCTCATATTAAGACTCACACCCCGGATTCCTCGGATGTCCCGGTTCGGGAGTCTTAGGAATTTAGGGGCGTGTCAGTATGGTATCAGAGTATACTAGTGAGTTTCTATTATTCGATTAGGCATGGAGTATATTTTTCATTGTTATTCCATATATTTCTTTGTTATTGTTGATTCTAGTGGTCGCTTGACTGGTGTCACCCCTTGAAAATTCGCTAATTCTCTCTGGGTTGGAGTTTCGGGAATTTTAGGAGAGTGACATTGAATTTGATCGGTTAAAGGAGATAAATGAGGGGAAATTGGAAGAGTGAAAGAGGGAAAGTGGAAAAGAGGGAAAGGAGAAGGAAATAAAATGTTAGAAACTGTCGGTTGTCATGTAAGGGCAATCGACTGGAAGAGAATATTCCCGACATCAGATCCGAGAGCCAGTTGACTTAGCCTGGTGTCAGCCAACTGCCCTTAGGGCAATAGTTGACTGGTCTCACCGGAGGGTTTTAGAGGTTTTAGGTTTGCCTAGGTAGTCGACTAAACAGAATAGGAAGTCAAATTCACCCCCTCCTATCCTAAAAATAAAACACATTAGGCCTTCCAGTTGACTGATGCCTTGGACCCAGTCGACTGGCCAACCCAGAAAACTCAAAAGCACTTTCTGCATGTTAAGGAAATGTAAAGATGTCATAGATAGTGCACCCTACAAAATATGGACACAAATATGCAATAATAAAGCATATGATTAGTCATGTTAAACACCTAGGGTAAAATAAACAACACTTTAAGCGTGAGTAATTAACAAATGTGCAAATAAAGACATGAATAACGTAATGAAACATGAGTAAAGACACTAAGTCAACACATTAACATCCATAGCCATTCCAATTTTCCTACAAATGTTTTAAAACGTGACATCTTGGAGTGGTTTTGTAAACATATCGGCTAATTGATCATTTGTGTTAACAAAAATTAATTCCACGTCTCCTTTTGATACATGATCACGCAAGAAGTGATGTCTAATTTCAATGTGATTAGTGCATGAGTGTTGAATGAGATTCTTAGATATGCAAATGACACTGGTGTTATTACATTTAATAGACACATGATTGAAAGTAAGACCGTAATCAAGCAATTGTTGCTTGATATAAAGCGTTTGAGTTCAAAACTTACCGGCCACAACATAATCGGCTTCGGCGGTAGGCAAAGCAACGGAATTTTGCTTTTTGCTAGACCATGAGACAAGTGAGTATCCTAGAAAGTGGGTAGTGTCACTTGTGCTCTTTCTATCCACTTTATATCCGGGAAAGTCAACATCCGAAGAACTAATTAATTCAAGTGATGTGTCACGTGGAAACAATATTCCTAAGTTAATCATGCAACATAAATAGCGTAAAATACGTTTCAAGACACATAAGTGAGTTTCCTTAGGACATGATTGAAAGCGAGCACAAAAACATACACTAAACATGATATCTGGTCTAGTAGCGATCAAATATAATAAACAAAAAAACTACATATAGGTAAAGTTAGGGGCTCTAAATTACAAATTAGTTAATATTAAAGTTTCATATTTCAATTTTTGTGTGGCAATAGGTCGGGTTAAAATAATGATTAAAAGTGGACATTTACAGTGACCAAGTTTTACCGATTGCAAGCGCACGAATCGTATTATAGTATAACACGACTTGAGAACAGGAATGTCGAATCTCACAGAGACTTAAATTTATTCACTTTAGTATTCCAACAATACTAAATTGTGGATGTTGTGAAAATTGTTTATAGATTTAAAATCTATCTTCTAATTAAACTAACTAACAATAGTAATTAAAACCGGTTACTGATTCAAGGGAGAGAAAGTCTAGAGTTTTCCTAACTCCACCACTAACCTTGTAATTTAACTCTAGTCCCCAAAGAGATACAATAAACCGGGTTCGCTACAACCCATCTTCGGACTGAGTGTGATTAGTACATGCCAACTACTTTACTCTAATCTACTCATACAACATGAAATTAAACTAAAACATGTCCATATTACCTCTCCTTAGCATGGCATGTGTAAACCTAGGGTCTCATTTGTAAAATTCTTTTGTGTAGAAATTCATGATTTAAACATCCGAGTTCTAGCCCATATTTAATAAACATGATTGATTGAGATAAAACAACCACTCATTATAGGACAAGAGTAGAATAAACATAGAATCTCTTGTATTAAACAACTACGGTCTCTCATCTACACAATCATCACATGTGTGTTATTCAATTTCCTCTCTTTACAATTGAAATAAATAAATAAAACTACACTACTTGGCTAGGGTTTTTTAAAAATGCTCATGGTGGAAGAAGACTACATCGTTGGTAGAATCGCCCTGCATAGTCTTCTTCTCCGGATCTCTAGGTCTTGAATGACTCCCTCCTTTAAATGATGAAAATCTCCAATAATTTACGCTATGAGAGCTCCGAAAATTATGTATTGGCAGTCTCTCTAAATTTGCTCCAGACCTTAGTATTTATAAAATGTGTTGAGAAAAGTCCTACTTTCATTAGACTTGTCCTGCTTCAACTAGGAATCCTCTTTTGTGTGTGCTTTTCTTCAATTTTCAGTAAATCCACCTCAATCTGATGTATATATACCTTATATACGTGCTTAGAGGTGTTGGTGTGTGAACCAAGTAAAAGGAAGTTGACTCACATTGAAACACAATTTATGAGAACTGTAGGTCGGCCAGCTACGCCAGCCTCTACGCATATGCGTAGGCCAGTGTGTACTGTAATGTGCAGGTTTGCGTAAATTTCCACTTTCTAGCCACTTTTCAGCACTGTTATTCACTGGATTGCTTACCAAAAACCTAAAAATCGAATTTTTACATTTTCATTCCTTTCAAACACTATTAACTTCTATAACATATATACCAAAGTATATGACTTGTAGAATGTCCGTTTTCCCCCGGGACACGTCTTTGGCTCAAAACTCCATTTTTCTTCTTTTTTGGATCAGTCACAAATACGACTTTGATTAATTCACCGAAGTTAACTCATTTTCTTCGTTAAGCTCCTGAAACACATTTAGACACGCAAACTCAATAAAAATACCAAGTAGTGTAATGATAAGACATAACAATACCGAGTTAAGGGCCTAGAATGTACAACATTCGGCTTTTATTAGACCCCCAAACTTCAATATTGCTAGTCCTTTAGCAATCAGCTCAAGAGAGAAATTAAAAACACCTAATGATGATTGTCTAATCTAACTATTCTACACTAATTCCTTACTTTCGTGAGGGTCGACGATTACACTTAGCATGTGTAACAAACCCTACGCAATACCTAGTGGATGAGTGAAGTCTCATGAGAGTTATCTATACTACCCACAACTTATTTCATTCTTCTTTTTCACACATTCATGCATTCACATACTCATCAATTAAGTCATGATACAATATACAAGATAGTACGAACACGAGTATTCCCACTCTTTATTGAATAACAATTATCTTGGATCAATGTCAAGTATGGTCCTCACTATAGTGAATAACCTTGCTAGTCTCTATCTCTAATTCGGACAACTTTCCGTGTTGAAGTGTATTCCCTCTACGGCAAACCAATCTGCTTCTCATAATTCATCTTTATTCGTTCCTTTTAATATGTTTTTTTCTATTTTCTGACTCCCAAACTAGATAGCTTTAGGGCACTACGTGATAAAACACCCCTCGAGCTTAATAATCCAAACCTTCTAGGCTCAACATTCTTCCTTATTCTTCTCCCCTTTTTACACCAACACTCAATGCTCTATGGCAAGAGGCCCGATTACTGGGTTTGAAGCTATCTACTATAAATATTAAACTTTTTTCATTTTACATACTATTTTTCCATTTTTTTTCATAGCATGTGAAACTTTTTCCGAAAAAATACTCATCAACTAATTTAGCCAAAGAGATTGTGTGCATGTGCTTATAGGTCAAAGTCGTCCTTCTCAATTTTGATTTCACTAACTCATTCACTTATGTAAAACCACATCTCTTCAGTAACTCAATCTAATCATTTCTCTCATAAGCAGGAATATCGCATCACATACTACTCATAAATCATAAACATACTCTCAACCAACTAGTAATACAAAACACTTATGGATGAAAACAAAAAAAGAATTCAAAATTTTTCCTGTTTTTTAATTTTTTTCATTTATTCCTTTATCTTATAAGCTAGGACTATCCTTTTCCCCCAAATTTAAACTAGACCATGTCCTCATGGTCATCAAGTCATGGAAAGGTAAGAAATATTTACCCTTGAAGTGTGAGTCCGGAATTGTACTTCTTGTAATGCTCGGCTTCTCCCCAAAACTTATATTGAGCCACATGTGAAGATACTCAACAACGCACAACTACCCAATATCATAGCAAGGGAAACAAAACTATTTACTGAATTCTGAAAATCATCACTCAACATAGAACAAGGAATGAGTCTTTTATTAATAAAATAACCAAATGTAAATTCTAACCCTAATCATAAATCTACTAATCCTATCTCAACTATGACCACTAGTCATTCCTTGCTACTACGAACTTCCATCCACCCGTTGTAGCCACATACATGAAGCATGATAAACGCCCTGTCATCCAAACGCTCAAAGTCCTTCTCTTGGAAAAAGTGCGTAAATGATAACCACTCTTCATCCATCTTGTCTAGAAGAGCTCCCATCTTTATCTCAAGTATCTTAGAAATTAATAATGGATATGGAAGATGCCAATCCATCTTATCACGCTCCAAAAATGTTCCATCCAATACCATCTTAACCGTCACCATGTTGTGCATGATAAGCTTCGACATTGACACCCAATAGCCCATTTTAATGCAATAAAGAATCTTCACCGTCATGTACCCTCGCTACTTTATGTGGTGATTTGGATAAACTTGTGAGGTAAGCATGCTATCTATAAATAAGAAATCCCGTCGAAGAGGGTACTTATTTATTGACGTATCCGAAGGTGATGGTATGTACCTAGGACATATTGCGTTCACCATTTGCGCAATTATATGATTCCAATCGTTAGGTATTTGTGCATACGTTGTGTGAAGTGCTTCCGTACACTTATTCGGTATCTTCTTTACTTGAGCAACGGTGTTGGCATCCACAACTATGGGGTCACTTGTATCATCCATCCGTAATCGAACAAATTCTACACCATCAACTTTCTCAATGACCATATTCTCATAGAAACGCCGAAACAGATTGGGATACACTCGTAATCCCGCCGGACTTTCCAAATTCTTCAATCCTCTCTTCCTTAGGATTTTTATTCCCAGAGCAATCATCGGATGCTCCATAGATTTGATAAGAAACATAAGCTCGTATTGCAAGGCATAATTAGAAAAAGAATAATTACATGGAGATGATGGTGGTGTTGTTGTTATCATTGTTATCATCTCCCTAATATATTCAAGCACCTCCGTATCCAACTCTAAACACGGTCCTTTGTATTAGGGTTGAGTTCATCTTCCTCAAGTACCTCAGATTCAGATTCTTCTTCAAATAGCTCGGTCATCTCCGGATCAAATTCTATGTCATTATCCTCGTCCATCGCCAAATACACAAAGAAGCCATTGCTTTCTACACCCTTTTCTTTCTAGACTTGTATTGTCAATTATGAGAATAATGAGACCTTAGGTGTTGTATTTATAAATAGGAGATTAAAATCTGATTAGGAGAAGGAATTGGAATCATCATTGGAGTTTGAAAGTGAAATTGAATCATACTTAAACGTGGAAATGTACTTTCACTCCAATTCCTACTCGGGATAGGATTCCTACCTAAACTCTTAACTAGACTCTAAAACTCATACAAAATACCCCTAACTAACTCTACTAATGTACAATTGCAACCCTACCTTTAACACACGTTTTTTCAAAAAAAAAAAAATTTAATTTTTCTATAATTTGCATGCAAACGCATACGCGTAGTGGCTTGCGCACTGCCCCACCCATACATACCTAAGTGCGTAAATTATAGAGTTTGGTTTTGTTTTTCAAACACGCCACACATTCACTCATACCACAATCTATTATACACCCATTCCCCCAAACTTAGATCCACACATGTCCACAGGTGTGCACACAAGAGTAATTCGTGTTAACACCACAACACGCAAACATATGCAGTCAAAAATGTTGAGATAGGCAACAATATGTTGTAAATCACTAATGGTGATTAAACTACCCAGGATCAACACAATATTGAGAGAAAACGAACTTATATTTCAAAAACTCACACTCTTTCAAAATACAAACTTTTCTCTCTTTTTCTTTCTCACACCTCTATTCTTATGGTCTAGCTTCTAATTTACTACACTACCATACACTCTGTATATATAGAACTGAAACTAAAACAAGACAAACAACAAATCACCATTTGCCGTTATTCTTGACTTTGGTGGATGTTATCTTCACGCATGCTTTTACTCACGCATGGTTTATCTGCAGCTTATTTGGACTTGTGGTAAGTGCATGCATGTAGATATGTATCAAGTTTATTTTCAACATTCCCCCTTAAACTTGATTCTCCATACTTCTGCATCTCTAAACACCATCTCCAGTCTTGTGGACTTATTTCGGAATTTCTGCATTCCTTGCAACAGTCTTTGCCTCTCTCTCGACCAGTTTTGCACAGAGATGGTTGACTCTCTTCTTCATAGTCAAGTCCACGACTAGCGACAAGTACCTTGAACTAAACCGAGTCGACCTGCCTGAACTCTGAAGAGATACCATTTTCTTTCCCTGCACTTCCTTTCCTGGAACTATTACTGAGACATTACATTGCCTGACTTCACTTTTCTTCCTTTGTAGTCTTTCATGGACAGGCTAGTTTTGTATCTCTGAACTTCGCCTTTTCCACTTCTCGTCTTATGGACGCACTTCAACCCAGTTGACTTATGATCTTCTGGTGGACTACACTGCTTCTTCTCTATGGTGAACTTCTCTTCATCCATATATATCTTCCATTCCTTCTCTTGAATGGCTTCGGTGAAGCTAACCGGATCTTCTTCTGACTTCTTCCTGGTCCAGTATCTTTCACCCGGATCCATATCTGACTTCTTTCTGGTTCAGTATCTTTCACCCGGATCCACTTCTGACTTCTTCTTGTCAGGAACGGGAGCAATTTGTGTCACTGTTGGTGGCACTCCTTCAACCTTATCTCGTGGCACTGTTGGTGACACTTCTTCTTCATTATCTTCTTCTTCAATCACGAGCTTCTTGGGCTCCGTTTCTTCTTCAAATATCCAGCTAACATGATTCCTATATTGAGCCATCAATAACATTCCGTTTAGCTCATCTGTGTCTTTCTCTGCAAAGTACACATGTTCATCATTTTCATCTTCTTCTGTTAGCTCACTTCTGCATTCACGGGCATAGTGGCCGTATCTGTTGCAGTTATAACACTTCACTTTTCTTTTCCCATCTTCACCTTCTCGTCCTTGATAGCCATGACCTCTACCTCGACCTCTTTGTGGATTTCCCCATTTCTCTTTTTTGGCTGAGAACTTTGATTGCAGGACTCGCTCGTCCTCTGGGATGCTTGAGGTATTCTTCTTGTCGATTCGCTGTTCATGGATTTCTAGAGTGGCTTGTAACTCGTCAACCGTCATGCCATCCAACTCCTTCGATTCTTCAATGGCTACAACCACGAACTCAAATTTTGAATTGAGCGATCTCATTATTTTTTCGAGCACACGTACATCTTCGATATTTTCTCCACATCCTCTGATCTGATTCACAATTGTCAATATTCTGGTAAAGTACTCATAAATTGACTCTCTTTCTTTCATCTGCAGCAATTCAAATTCCCCCCTTAGACCTTGAAGTCTAATTTTGATCGTCTTTTCAATTCCTCGATTTGCTTTACGAAGAATTTCCCAAGCTTGCTTGGCGGTGTTGGCGGCGGAGATCTTCTCAAAACTTGTTTCATCTACACTCTGATAAAGCAGATATAACGCCTTCTTGTCCTTTCGTCTTTCTTCTTTAAGCTCGGCCTGTTGGACCTGGCTTAGATTCTGTACTTCTTCGGGTTCGTCATATCCGGTATCAATCACATCCCACAAATCTTGTGAGGCTAGAAGGACTCTCATCATGATACACCACTTCTCGTAATTATCTTTATTCAGTCGCGGAAGCTGGGGCTGAAAGAAATTGCTGGAGGACGCCATCGGATTTACTTAAGCACTTGAGGTGCTTATTTCTGAAAATCGGTGAAGAATCTGGTCAAACCGATTGCACGGTTGCGTCCGGAGTGTTCCGTTTAGTCAAGAACGACTCTTCGTTTGCTCAAATCAGAGTTAAAATGAGCCCGGAACGGACAAAATACCACTTAGGGGCAATTATGTAATTTCCAGAATATTTGCTGACGTGGATGCTGATGTGGCAGTGACACGTGTCGGCTCCTGATTGCGCCACGTGTTGGCTGGTGGTTGGTGCCACGTGTCGGCTGGTGGTTGGTGCCATGTGTTAGCTGGTGGTTGGTGCCACGTGTCTGCTTTTTATAGGGCCATGTGTCAACTGATGGTTGGGACGCGTGGCTGATGGCGTCACGCTGACGTGGCTGGGCGCGTGTGGCGCGTGTGCGCGTGGCTGCGCGTGGGAGCACGCACTGGCTGAAGGTTGAAGATGACCTCGCGCGTGTCTGAGAGTGGGCTTCACTCGCCAATATTCCGGCCGCGCGTGAGGGCGCTTCCTTCAAGATTTTCGCCTGATTTCTTCGGGGCTACGTTCCTGCTGGAACGGAGAAGCTAGGTATGTGTTCAAAATTGTGTTTTGAACACCTATGATTCACGAATATGCTTTGAAAGGTTCGGCTCTATTTTGTTTTTATTCTTCCGGGCTTGCTCAAGCTTCACCAAGCTCTAATACCATGTTGTAAATCACTAATGGTGATTAAACTACCCAGGATCAACACAATATTGAGAGAAAACGAACTTATATTTCAAAAACTCACACTCTTTCAAAATACAAACTTTTCTCTCTTTTTCTTTCTCACACCTCTATTCTTATGGTCTAGCTTCTAATTTACTACACTACCATACACTATGTATATATAGAACTGAAACTAAAACAAGACAAACAACAAATCACCATTTGCCATTATTCTTGACTTTGGTGGATGTTATCTTCACGCATGCTTTTACTCACGCATGGTTTATCTGCAGCTTATTTGGACTTGTGGTAAGTGCATGCATGTAGATATGTATCAAGTTTATTTTCAACATAATAAACACCATAACATAAATGAACACATAAACATGAAGTTTAACTTACTAAACATGAAAAATATAACAAAGAGTTCGATCATTTAAGCGGTACAATAGATAACACCGAGATAGACTTCGTTTAATGAGTCCATTTTCCAAAAAAAAACTAAAACTATCCTACTCTAAACTACCCTACTAAACTACTCTGCTGGTGGCGGTGGTGGTACATCAATACCGGCATGGACCATGATATTGTGAATCAAAGCAATAATCTCCACCTGACCATGCTGTATCTGTTGCAACTGCTCCCGACTCTTCCTCACATCCTCCTGGAACTCCACCTGAGCGGCACACAACTCGTCATACTGAGTAGGAATTAGAATAAATGGCACCTCCATAGATGCCTGAGGTATCTCAACATTTGTAGCTACCACCTCCTCCTCATGATGCGGTATTGTATTTACTCATGCAGCCTAAACTCCAACAGGCTCAACTACTGCTGGCTCTACTCCAGGTTCGGGTATCGGTATCGGCCTTTGCCTAAGAACCTCATCAGCCTTCAGTCGTGACCACACATTCTGCCATAGTGACGAACGATAGATAACATCTATATAGACATCCCTCTCATCCTCAATGATATCCACCCAAACATCGCCAATAAGCCGCATCAATAAGGTCAGAAATATAACTTGGTAACCCTGACGATCAATAATACTGGCATCCCTCAACTCTAAATAGGCCTTAAACAGGCCAGACCATAGAATATGCGGGACAGAGATCCAGTATCTGAACTCAAAGGCATATAACGTCTATAGAAAGTAACCCTGTCTCTGACTGATGTGCACATGTAGATGAATCTGAGAATGAATAACAATGTCTAAAAACCATAGCTTAGGGTGATAATCCATCTTCTTTATGCAGTTGTGGTGATCGTCCACATTCTCCCCCTCACACTGATTTTGGACCATGTCCCATAACTTTGGAAATGGCGCAGGAAACAGGGCAAAATGAGCCACCAAATCTAGTGGACACTCATGAGGAATCCCCCACACCTCTGTAATAGTCTTGGGAGTAATCATAAATCGACGCCCTCGCAACTCTATCCATATCCGATGCTCCTCTTGGTAATGCATCTATTTGACCCAAAACTCTTAGATCAAATCTGGGCATACCACCACAGATGGTAGTGTCAGGATAAGCAACGATAGCCTATCTCAAAGGCAATGTATCCCCCAAGCAGGTATCACCATCTCATCCAACTCCATCGACTGTATGTCCCCTCAATTGCACAACCTCTATCTAGGGCTCTATCCATTGGCTCATCTACTGTAACCGTAGAGTCTATAGGGGCAATAACATACAACAACCCAGGAAAGGAATCAGCCCACTACTGTACCGTAGGCTGTGACACAGTGCGAGTATCTGAGGATGTTACTTGCGTATCGGAGTCCTTAGAAGAAGAAGATGACGACACCATTGGTGTCTAGCTTGAGCCGAAACATGCTATGATGAGTGATATGAAGGCTCTCATCTACACATCACATATGTGTTCTTAAGTTTCCCCTCTTTATAATTGAAATAAATAAATAAATAAAACTACATTACTTGGCTAGGGTTTTGATATCGATTCAGTTGCTCATGGTGGAAGAAGACTGCATCGTTGATGTAGAATCGCCCCCCATGGTCTTCTTCTCTAGATCTCTAGGTCTTGAATGACTCCCTCTTTTGAATGACAAAAATCTCCAACAATTTACGCTATGAGAATTCGGAAAAATATGTATTGGGAGTCTCTCTAAATCTGCTATAGACCTTGGTATTTATAGAATGTGTTGAGAAGAGTCCTACTTGCATTAGACTTGTCATGCTTCAACTAGGAATCATCTTTTATATGTTTTTCTTCAATTTTCAGTAAATCCACCTCAATCTAATGTAAATATACCTTATACATGTGCTTCGAGGTGTTGGAGTGTGAACCAAGTTAGAGGAAGTTGATTTGCAATGAAACACAATTTCTGAGAACTGTAGGTCGGCCAGCTATGCAGACCTCTACGCATATGTAGAGGTCCCTACGCATATGTATACCTCAACCTACGCATATGCATACACAAAACCTAAAAATTGACTTCTAAAATTTTTCACTCCTTTCGGACACCGTTCACTTCTATAACACATATACCAAAGTATATGCCTTGTCGAATGTCCATTTTTCCCTCCGGGACGCGTCTTTGTCTTAAAACTACGATTTTATTCTCTTTTGGATCAATCACAAATATGACTTCGGTTAATTCACCAAAATTAGCTCGTTTTCTTCGTCAAGCCCTTGAAACACACTTAGACACGTAAATCGGATAAAAATACCAAGTAATGTAATGATAGGACCTAACAATACCGAGTCAGGGCCTTAAAATGTACAACATTCGGCTCCTATCAATTTTGAAAAAGTTAAGCAAACTAAATAGAAATACATAGACAATCATTATTGATATCCAAAATACCCTCCAAACTCTTTTTTAGAAATACAAAATATCCTTCTTTAAGTTATACAATCTGTATTCAAAGTTTTGGCTATCACTCCAACTCACGCGTAACTTTTTATAACCACAAATATACCTACATAAAAGACTCCTAAAGGGGATTGGGATGTATCCATTTTATTACCAATCTATGCTTTTGTCTCCCAAACTTTGCACCAACATTACCTTCTGTACATGTCGGAATTTCAGGCCCAATTAAAGAGGCCTATAGGAATATCAAAGCTCACAAGAGTAAAGTCCAGAATTGCCAGTGCGCTTATTTATATCTTTCAAATGTAAAATGGGCTCAGCCCATAGCATGGATTATTCTAGAATTACTTAGTCACAAAGCCAAATTCCCCAAAAAAGAATGGATCGGGATGAAATTGGGATAAGAATAAATCATGATAAGTCAGGGATTTGAGTCCCTTCAATCAAGAATTATGATGGGCCAAAACACCCATCAAGTGTGTATATAAATGAGGCCTTGAAGCCTATATAAAATTCATTATTGTGTTATGCAATATTTAGCATTTACACATTGGTGTCGTCCGTGGGGAAATCTTGAAGATCTCAACTCTTAGTGTCCCACCTCCCATTTGAGTTAGGTTTGGCATACCGTTCTTATCATGGCGATCACTCGATCACAATCAGACTTAGCCCCTAATAGGGGAGAAACCTTCCAGGCCAATGAGCGGATTCTTCAGCATTTGGGGGCCATGGAGGTTACAAACACCTTTTCAAGAAGGCCAAACGCCGATCTAGTAGCAAAATTGACGCATGTGTCACCTCCAGCAGGGCACCAAGTCCCTCTAACCGAGCACTAGATCCCTCCAGTTATACATCGGGACCTCCCGGCGGGCCATCAGCTTCCACCGTTTGGCCATCAAATAGAGTACCAGGGCCACCTGACATCCTCGAACCGTTATCACGACCGAGTCCTCCCTCCATGTAACTAGGGAAAATGATCCAAATGAGGTGCTAACCCTGAAAAGGCTAGATGAGATGATGCCCAAATTTCAAAGAGAAGTGCTGAGAGATCTAAAAGTTCAGAGCCCCCTCCAACTTGGCCACCGGAGCATCCCTCGACTAGGTACAATCCCCCTTCACCCTGGCGATAACAAGCGTGCCATTCCAAGAGAAGTTTAGGATGCCCAAGTTTACCCTCTTTCTCTTTGATAGAACAAAATATCCCACTGAATATATCTACACCATCCACCAGAAGATGACTGTCTACGTCGATAGTGAATCCCTGCTCTACAAAGTGTTCTCATCAAACCTCACAGATGCCGCACTACTTTGGTTTTGGAAGCAGCCATCCCGGTTTAAGGATAGCTAGATCAAGCTGTGCGAACTCTTTATCGCTCAGTATTTTGATGACAAGAGGCAAAGGAAAATGTTCTCAAGCCATTTCACCATAATCCAGGAAAAAGGGGAGTCCCTTAAAAACCTTCTTGTCCCGATTCAATCTGTAGATGTCCTCTATAGATAATTGCGATCAACATTCGGCTGTCGAAGCCTTTCGGATGGCCCTCATCCCGGGGACCAATTTTCATCAGTCTTTGGTCAAAAGACCTCCATCCGAAATCTGGGAGCTCAATTGTAGAGCGCAAGGCCACATTCAAATAGAGAAAAAGATGGAAATATGCCAGACAAGGGCTTTCTTTATGAACGTTGAATCAAAAGGCAATGAATGAGTACCCGAACGCAAACGTCCCAGTACCCCTTCGGCACCATCTCCAAACCTATAGAAACTCCCAAGGTTTAATGATAAAATCATGCCCCTAAAAGTCATTTTGGGCAGATTATACCAAGTGAACATGGCCGAAGAGTTGGTGAGATTAGCAAAATTTGGAATCAGAAGGACGATGCCCGGATCACCTTTTCGGCTACAGATTTGTAGAAAATATAGACCCCACACGTTGACCCCCTGGTAATATCCTTGATGGTATCCAACTGTCCGATCAAAAGTGTAACACCAGGTGTTAGTTTCCTTTTTTACAAAATTCTTTTTGGTTTATGGTATCCAGCTGTTCGGTCATGACGTCATCTTTATGGTTTATGACGTCTTGTTTATCCTAGGTATTTCGTACGTGTAAAGTTTTCGCGTTTAGTGTTTCAGAATTGTTGAAACGTTTAGGTAGGTTCTTGTTGCCGACTATGTGGTTTTGTTTTAACTTTAGGCGTTTGGTGCTTCATTTGGCCGGTGATGCAATTTGTATGGCCGACAATTTTGTTTTCTCTTATAATTGGATTATTACGTGTCTTCTTTTGCTTTGGCATGTTTGCCTTTCCTTTGCTTATTTTCTTCATATTTATATTTACGTGACGCGTGTTTTTATATCTATTTGGTAGATTTTTATGTTTTCTTATTTTAGAAGTTTTGGTGGGTCCAGGATGTACCCGTTGTTCCGGAGGTTGGGTTTCATACCCCAAATTATTTATTTTATTTTTTATTATTTATTCAGCGTCCCGTGCATTTTTCGGGTTCGATTATTTCGTTTAAGAGTTGATCTAGTACTTTTTTGGGATTATTTATACATATATATATCATTATTATTTGTAATATATATATGTGGGTATTTAATAAATATGTAAATATATTTATGGGTAATTATATATATATTTGATATATATTTATTTGTGGCTGGAAGAGAGCAACGACTACAACTTCCTCTCCTCAACGACAACACTTATTCTCCTTCTTCTTTCCTCATCGCGAGGGCAACCTGGGCTTCTTCTTCATCACCTCTTCTGTTGTTGGTCCGCCAAGAGAAAGAGAGAGAGAAAGAGAGGGTTTGTGCGACCTAGGGCAGAGGTCACCAGAGCCCGCGATAGCTAGTGGTGGTGGCGGCGTAGTGGAATAGTTGTGGCCCCACAGGTGGCGACGCAACTGATGCAGGGGGATCCGAGTCAGACGATGCCGAGCTGTCAGATTGCTCATTAATGGCGCTGGATTACCTGGAGCGGGAGGATCAGCGCAAGAATGGCAAGAAATCGTAATCCAGCCTAATTGGGGCAGTTTCCGTGCACGTGTCGGTTTTTTGGCCATAACTGGAGCTACGAGTGTCGGATTCGCGCCCGTGACCCCAATTCGGAAAGCTACGCTCGGTGCACATCGTTTCGAGCCCCAAATCCGCTGTTTTCCTTTTCGATTCTTTATTTTTAGTTATTTTTTGCTACTTATGGTAATTTTTTATTTGTCAATTAGGAGATGATTCTGAACCCGATTTGGGCCAGATTTTTGGCAATATTTTTATTTTTTTCCATGTTTTGTTTTGGTAGGACTTTTAGGGTTTTGCTATTTTTGGCAAAAATCCCATTAGGGGTCGATTTTCAGCTATTTATACCCGGCTTGTGGGTTGTTTTTATTCATTATTGATTATATATAATTATATAAAATTCCAGAGTGTTCTCTGAATTTTGGGTCGAATTTCTCCCTTTTCTTTCTTGCAAATTACCCGTTGCGCTAGCTTACAGAATAATCTCTATTCTGTCCGGCGTCAGCAACTGGGTGAGGGTCTCCCATTGTAAGGAGATACCTAGGGCTGAAGTTTGCCAGAGAGAGAGAGGAGCGGCGATGGTCGTGGCGCGATGTTACGTAGGAGATGCAACAATATGGGGGTGATGGCAGTGCAGCTCGCGCATGGTGGTGGTAGCAACCAGGGCCGAGTTTGGCCAGAACTGGTGCTGCCGTTTAGGAGGCTTTCCGTGCTATGATCGGTATGATTTCAGAGGAGGGTTTGGTATCGGGTCTGTGTACGATATACTAAAATTAATATTTTTTTTTGAATGGTAATAAAATTGTATTAAAAATAAAATTAACAAAAAATCCTACAAAATACTAGGGGCATACCCCTAGATACAAATAAAAGCTATATGCAAACCAAAGATCCAGCATAAAAAGAACAACTCCAAAGATCTTAAACAAGACTACCAAAAGTATCCATGTCTAGAAATCTTAAGAACCCTACCACTATTAAACCGAACATTAGACCAAGTAAGGAAGAGTTGAACCCCAAGCTTGTAGTTGTTCGGAACTTCTAAAAGGAGCAAAATCACATCCCAATGGCCTACATCAATTTACCAAAACTCCCAACACCAAATATAGGAAGCTTGAGAAGTCACAACCCAGTCAAAAAATAACATGGGCAAGAGAATTATAGACCAATAATAGGGAATGGAGCCAAGAACCAAAGAAAAACTGATAGCCAACACCCATACGAGAATGAACATGAGTAAGAAACCACTGATAATGCAATCACAATGAGTGAAACCAAAAGCCAGTAAGAGAATAATCCTAGCAACAATAAAGAGACCCCAAAATCTACCAATCCATATCAACTTGAGCAGATGCAAATAGCCCAGAATAGAAGCATTGGAAGCAATAAAGAAATCCCAGAATTGTTCAACCAACACCAACTTAAGCAGCTTTAGAAACTGTCAAAAGTGATGAATAGAATAGCCCAGAATAGAAGCAGAGCAAAATAGAATAAACTTCATGACATAATGGAAGCTGGCAAGTCCCAATGCTGGAGAAGACCCTGATTAGTGGTACAATCTTCAAAAGAAAGCGAAAACATTTTGAATCTAAACACTTGAATCACCTTTAATACCAGATTATCTAAAAAGCAATAGAGATTAGAAAAAATTCTCCTATTCCTTTCCAACCGAATCTCATATATAGCAGCAGAGAAAGCTAATTTATTGATAGTGATTTGCATGGATTTATTGATCAATGAATCAATAGCCCATTCCATAAGGTCTTCACAAACTCCATCAGGCCACTCCAATAAACCCTTTAACATAATCCTTTGCCAAAACCTTTCAGTGAATCCACATTGAAAGAATAAATGGTCTCGATCTTCCATGCAAAGACCACAAAAAACATAAGTAGCATTATTCACCAAACCAATAGACATAAAAAAGTACAAGGAATTGAATTTGTTGCGATGAACTATCCATAGGAAAAAAACATGCTTAGGGATGTGATGTTTGAACCAAATAGCCTTGAACCAAGTAACTTGAGAAGATTGAAATCTAATATATGCCCAAGCAGAAGAAATAGAAAATTTATCACCTGTTGGCAGCTAAATAATCCTATCCTTCTTAGTATGATCTTAGAATAGAGTATTAGGGAAGTTTGCCTTGAAATCAAGCTATTCTTGATAGTTCAAAGTAGGGAAATGCTAGCCTGAAGAGCTAAGAAGTCTACTGACTAAAGCATTCAATCCCAAACCAGAATCTCTAATCATTGAGGGACCGAACATAGTATCCAAAGAGCCATGAGGATGCCAAGTATTAAACCACAAAGATATATTCCTTCCATTAGCAACTCTATAGTGAATTAAATGCTTAAACAGAGGCCTCAATTGATTAATCTTTTTCCATGTCCAAGAACATTGAGATAGAATAGGTAAATTCCAAAAACTTCTACCCCTTACAAGAAAGTGTTGAATCCAAGATGTCCATAAAGAAACTGAATCAAATTGAAGAAAAACCCAAAGGTACTTTTCCATTGCTGCAACATTCCATTCCTCCAAGTCCAAGCTACTTTGCACCCTCCTTGACACATTTTAGAACCAATCCAAAAACACTGTCTAAGAAGAGTAGTAAGGTCTTTGATCATAGCTTTAAGAAGAAGAAAATTAGTTGACCAATAGACTTGAGTAGCAAATAACACTGCTTTGAAAAGTTGCAATCTACCAACAAAACAAAGAAACTTACTAGTCCAACTAGAGAATCTTGTAGAGAGCTTGGCCACTAGAACATCACAATCTTGTTTCCTAAGTTTAGAGGACAACAAAGGAACACCCAAATATTTGATAGGCAATGTACCCAACTGAAAACCCAATTTCACTTGAATCTGTTGAAGAATGGGTTGAGGGATACCAGCATGGAAGACAACACTCTTGGAAAAGTTAGGAAACAACCTAGATATACGGCTAAAATCAGAAAGAACTTTCCAAATCTGATCAACAGATTGTAAGACTCCATTAGAGAATAAGAGAAGGTCATTAGTAAAAAGTAAACTTGAAATCTGATGATGTTTGCATTTCCAGTGATAAATGAAACTAGTATGATTTGCTTCCCTCCTCAACATACTTGTAAGAATATCCATGACAATCACAAATAGATAGGGAGATAAAGGATCTCCTCGTCTAATACCCCTTGAGCTCTTGAAATATCTAGCCAATGAACCATTAATATTAACTGAGAACATAATAGAACTAATCAGACCATAATATTTGGTATTCTGGGCATTAATAAACCCTTAGTTAGTCTCTTTATTTTACTAATAAGATATTCTTATTTAAGTTGTGTGTTTAAGCATGCTTTATGGGTCTTAACGCAAATCTTAGTTAATTTCGGGTTTTTATCAAATATGTCCGATCCGGAATAATACTTGGAGGATAAATGCACTCAGTTCAGAACAAGGTATAAGTCAACTAAGTAGAGTAAAAGTGACTGAAGAACAAAATCACAAAATAAGGAAATATTAAAATTCAGGAGCCACCGATCAATCGGTGGAAACACCCGATCGATCGGCCATCACCGATATTGGGAAATGTGCTCGAAGATACTACATAATTATGACTTTGTGTGCAAGCATATTAGAGGGAAGATTAGTCCATTCACTGCTGTTCCTTGGTCCTCACACCAAATCTTCTTGGAGTGCAAGAAAATACATGCCATATTTACTCCTTTTGTTTATAAATATATGAAGACTTCATGAAGAGAAGATATCCTGGATCCTTAAAGCAAATATCATCATCCATACAAAAAGTGTCTCTCAAGAGAGAGACTCTCCTCAAGAACTCAAGAACCGCTACCCAACCATGAAGATGGTGGCTACTTCAACGATGCAGTTTTCTCTCTCCATGAGTGACTAGTCGGTATCTAGGGTTTCCAACGAAACCCTAGTCAAGTAATGTACAAATTTAATTGATTTTATTGCAAAGAGGGGAAGCTAAAGAACCCTTAAATTTTTCATTAGAATGTTTCTTGAGGTTTCGGTGACTATTTTTGAAATCCGTAAATGAAAAACTCACTTTGCAAATATTTTTGTTTTTTCGGGACTGACGGTGTAAAGGACGGTGTTCGTATGAAAAATGGTACATTTTCACCTTTAGAGGGGCATTTGTGCGTAGCCTAGGGGTGTCATGACGCCCAAGGGCGTCACAGTGCCCATTTGGTACGCATTTGGGCACCAGGTCAGGTGTAGAGTCGTCCGATGGTCAATTTTCAAAAATTCATTTATCCCACATCGTAACTCGGATTGAGGTCCCGTTTATTTCTATGGATTGTAATATGTACACATTTTTTTGGATAAAATTTAAAATAATTTATTTTCACTTTAAATGACTGTTTTACCGTTGGTGAAAGTGGAGTACTTAAGCTTTCCGTTTTTGTTGGCGCCGTCCGATACCATTTTCAAAAATACATAACTCTCGCCTCGTGGCTTTGATTTAGGTTCCGTTTGTTTCTAGGGCCTGACCTATGTCCAACTATTTGATATGAAATTTTAAATCATTTATGTTCACTTTAAATGATTGTTTTACCCTTTGGGAAAGAGGGGTACTTTATCTTTCTATTTGGGTCAGCGTTGTTCGATGCCATTTTCAAAAATTCATATCTCTCACGTCAGGGATTTGAATTTGGTTATGTTTTTTTTATGGTTTAACCTATGTCCAAATAGGTTGGGTGGTTTGAAAATACATTTTTCCCATTGAAATGACCATTTTACCCTTGGACGAACATGTGACCTTTGAGTGGTCGGTGTGATGGGTTATTCAATCCCTTTCACTTCCTTTTAGTGTTCGACAACTTTTGTGACTTTCCTTAGGTTGAAGTGACTGTTATACCTTGTGTTGGGTTTATGAATGTTGGGTAGTGACATGTGAGGTGATTAGTAGTATGGGTTGATATTGATTTGAGGTTTTGGAGCTCGGTATGCTCGTGATCTAGGAAGTGAGTGTTATTCTTCCTAGAGTTTTATAAATAGGAGTGTTTCTCCCGTGTTTTGGTGATAGATGTTGTGTTGATTGTTAGTGTGGGACTGGCGGGTACGAGTCGTATTGATCTATGAGGTAGTCTGTACTATAGGCATTGTATTGGTTGTATATTTTCTATATATATTTATATTTATATATACTTGCATATATATTTATAGGTGTGTGTTATTATATGTGTTATATATATACGTGCATATATATTTATAAGTGTGTGTTATTATATACTATTTTGTTAGGGCTTCATTATATGCTAGTTGCCCTGTTTGTTGATGCATGGTAGGGGACTAGGGGAATGTGTTTTCGGGGTCTCGTATTGGCGTGAGTACCATGTGGGATGTTTGACCGACCTAGGGTAGATGCATGTACACGGGTTGGTTTTCACTCAACTTCGACGGTCGGAGGATGTGACAGTTACGATTCCCTTTTTCCTACGGGGCTCAATGAGCTCACCCCGGCATTGGTTTACCTTGGTGGTGTAAACCAGTTTGCATGTAATGTTTCCGCTACGGACAAATTGGGAGTGTAGGATGGCTCCTGGCACTGATGCTATTACAATATTTGGGACATTCGTACATAGAATTATTCCATTTAATTTCCTTTACTTGCCCCTATATTGGGATTATTGTTGTACTTCTTAAGAGTCAGTCTGTTGGCATATCCCTTCCTTATATTTGGTATCGTTGCATCTTTATAGAGATGTATTCTTTGGCATCTCGATGTGCCTTGTTTATCATTTGGTTTTAGCTTCTGCTTGTTTATGTATGGAATTATTATTATTAATAATATTCCATTCAGTTTTATGGTTATTTAGGATCTTAATTGATCGCTCTTTGTATGGCTCATACCCCGGATTTCTCGGATGTTCCGGTTCTGGAGTCTTTGATATTTAGGGGCATGACAGTCAAAGAAATAGAAAGAACTGACGACGTTACGGCTCAAGTAGCTGAGATAAGTAGAAAATTAGACAACTTTCTAAATTTCACTCAAAATACTCCTAGAGAAGTATGTTCGATCTATTCTGATCCATCCCATTTAGCTAGTGGATGTCCAATGACATACCAAGAAGATATAATATCATATGATGTTAACACATCATTTACAACTACCAATAATAGTCCATATTCAAATTCTTTCAATCAAGGCTGGTGGAACCATCCATATTTATCTTATCATTCTCAAAACGTAGAAAATCCTGTCCAAACTAAGAATTTCAATCAAAATCCAAGACCATTCAATAACAATCAAAATTTTCAAAATAATACACAGGGATTTCAATCTTTTCAACCAAACCAGTCCCAATTTAGGAATTGAATTCAAAACCCTAATCCACCACAAAGATCATCAAGTTTTGAGGATAAAGTCTTAGTAGCCCTTGGTAATTTAGAAGCTAATACCCAACTGCTACATACACATTCACAAGCGATTTCAAAACTAGAAGTACAGATGGGACAAATAGCTAACACGCTTAATAAAAGAGAAGAGCATAAATTATAGAGTCAACTAGTGATGAATCCTAAAGGGAAACACATGATTGAGTAAGGATCTTTACAAGAACCAACCCATGAAACTGTTCAATCAATCACAACCTTAAGAAGTGGCAGGATAGTGGATAATAGAGTTGAGAAGAAGTTTAAGGAAAGACTAGCACAAGAAGAAGTCTTGGAAAACATCCCTAAAGAAACATCACATCCAACAATAGATGAACCTATTAAAGAAATACTTGAAAAACCTGCGGAGAAGGAATATGAACCAAAAGAATCATTCCATCAATGTCTCCGTGGATCAAACTATCATGGCAAACAAGGCAATAAAAATAATGAAATCTTAGAAGTGTTTAAACAAGTAACAATCAATTTTCCTTTAATAGATGTCATATCTCAAATCCTACCTTATGCTAAATTCTTGGAATATTTATGTACAGAAAAGCGTAGAATCAGAGCTAAGGTACTTAAAAAGATAGTGTTGACTGAACAAGAAAGTTATTTATTGTTAAATGATATACCCCCCAAATATAAAGATCCAAGAGCACCTAAAATATCATGTTTAATTGGTGATCAAAAAGTAAGACGGGTTCTCCTTGATTTAGGTACTAGTGTCAATTTATTACCGTATTCAGTCTACCAACAATTTGGATTAGGATAATCAAACCCTACTACGGTTGTACTTCAATTAGAAGATAGATCAATTAAACAGCCAAGAAGGATAGTTGAAGATGTGATAGTTCAGTTAGAGAAATTTTATTTTCTTGTCGATTTCATAATCTTAGACACAGAACATGTTCATAGTCCAAAGAAACATATACCTATAATCTTAGGACGACCATTCTTAGCAACATCTAATGCGTGCATTAATTATAGAACATGAGTACTGGATATATCATTTGGGAATATGAAACTAAGATTGAATGTGTTTAGGAATGATGACCAATGTTTGAAAGTTGATGATTGTTTTAGTCTCGATCAACTAACAAATAAATTAGAAGAAGTAGAGGTTAGAAAGAAAAACTTGTCTGAAGAAAAAGAAGATTTCACAAATATTGATTGGGATAAGCAAATTACAATCTAATCTTGATGACATCGCAGCTATAGAAAAGGCACTATACAGAGAATCATGGAGATAATCAACAGAGTCATTACCAATTATTTTGAATAAACCACCCGATTTTGTACCAACAGAAGTAGCAATCCCAGAACTTGAAGAACCATATGAACAGACTAAAACCGACAACTTGGATATTATATGTAGTGTCAACATAGCCAATAGTTTACTATGGTATGCTGATATAGTCAATTATTTAGCTACACGTAAAATACCAACATGATGGTCCAAACAGGAGAAGGATCGATTCTTTAGTTAAATTAAATACTATATTTGGGAAGATCCTAAGTTATTTAAATATTGTTCTGACAAAATCATTAGGAGATGTGTCCCTGAGAATGACACAAAGTATCTTAAAATTATGTCACACATTAGCATGTGGAGGTCACTTTGGAGCAAAAAAGATGGCAACTAAAGTGTTGCAAAGTGGATTTTATTAGCCTAACCTCCTTAAAGATTCATATAATTATTGTAAAACATGTGACAGATGCCAACGATTTGGTTCAATTTCTTCAAGAGATATGATGCCATTATCCCCAATTTTAATAATTGATGTATTTGATGTATGGGGAATAGACTTTATGGGACCGTTTCTAATGTCAAATAATAATTTTTATACACTTGTAGGGGTAGATTATGTTTCGAAATGGAAAGAAGTAGTAGCTTCGGCAAAAGCTGATCATGAAACTATAATTAAGTTTTTACAATCTAATATTTTTTCTAAATTTGGTATACCACGCGCAATAATTAGTGATAATGGAAAATATTTATGTAATTGGTACATGAATAGACTATGCCTTAAATAAAATATTACCCACAAAGTAGGTATGTCATATCATCCCTAAACAAGTGGTCAAGCAGAAGTGTCGAATAGGGAGATTAAGCGAATCTTAGAAAAAATAGTGCGAACTGATAGAAAATACTGGTCAACCAGATTAAATGATGCATTGTGGGCAAATAGGATGGCTTATAAAACAACAATAGGAACAACACCATATAGATTAGCCTATGGTAAATCCTGTCATCTTCCTATTGAATTAGAACATAAAACATACTGGACCATTAAAAGACTAAATTTTGATTTAAAAGAAGTAGGCTCTAAACGAAAACTTCAACTGAATGAACGGGAGGAGATTCATAATGATGCATATGAGAATGCACAAATATATAAAGCAAGGATGAAAACATTTCATGATAAAATATTCGGAGAAAATCCTTAGAGCCTGGTCATAAAGTATGGCTATTTAATACTTGATTAAAATTATTTCCTGGTAAACTTCGTTTAAGATGGGATGTACCACATAAAGTAATTAGTGTGTTTCCTTACGAAGCGGTTGAACTAGAGGATCCAGAGAAAGGTAAACGATTTAAAGTAAATGGTCAACGACTCAAAAGTTGTGTAGAATTCAACCCGGAATTAGGATGTGTGGAATCTATCAATTTGGTTGATCCCACTTATGATAACGGTTAGAATATCTATGAACGTTGAGCCAACAACATTAAATAAAGGCACTGGCTAAGAAAGTTCATGTTTTCTTAGACGGGTATGTAATAATAGGGTTTTTATTATTTTGATTTTTGTTTTATTACAGTTTGATTACAGTAAATTTATGTTTAAATTAAGCGTAGAATAGGTGGTACGGAAAGAAACGAATCAGAAAGCAAAAAGGGATAATTAGAAAATTATTCAGCAACTATGAACTACCGAGTACTCGTGACTTGAAATGCGAACTGAACCGGGCAACTCGAAAGTTCATATTAGGCTTCAACTCTTTCTCTCCCAATCATTCAAATTCATAGTTTCTCTCTAAAAACTTACACCCTAACTCTCATACACCTTAATTACTCTCATTCCAACAAAATTCAAGCTTCAAAACCTTCCCAAATCACGTATATCACTCCATATATATATATACATATGTATACCTTCGTTTTGCCCTCAAATCCTCAATTTTAGATCCTTTTTGCTCAAATCAAGCCATATATCTTCATTCTTGCCCTAATCCGACCGAATCCCACCAATTATTTCATTCCAAAACGCAATAAAATCCCCTATTTTCCTCATATTTTTTAAGCTAAACATATAGGCGCATATACACACTTGCAATATCGTTCAACATCATTCAAAAGCATTCAAATGGCGCCTAAGAAGAGGAGTAGAATGACAGGTGATGGAGAATCATCAGCGGTGAGTGCCGAAATTCTTGCCCAAGCGGCCCAACGGGAGGCCGAGGCACGACAAAGGGCAAGGGAGGTCGGGCTAAGCAAGGATTTTCTTCTCGAGCATACCTTCAAATACGCAAATTTCTGACACGGACAAAAGTCTAAAATAAGTATGAAATGATTGGAGAAGTGGAGGTTGATACCTTTATTGACACCGGTGTCGCCGGTGTATTACCTGGAGATGGTTCGCGAGTTCTATCGTAACCTAGTATATGATGTGGCGACCGGATTGTCGACGAGGGTGAGGAATCGAACTTTCACGATCAATACATCCCTCATTGCAGTTGTGTGGGGCATTCCGAATGAGTGTCCAAAGGATTTATAGGTTGAGTTTTCATCTCCTCCAGAGCCGTTCCCCGACGTTCAAACTATCATGGAGCGGATGTGCCAGGGCTGCTACGGGGACCCGAAAAGCGCGACATGTGCGGGAAAGAGGTACTTTCCTCGGAGATTGTGGTTTATCGACACTGTGCTCCATGACCAGGTTCATCATCGCGGCCACGACACAAAGATGAGAGGTATGCTTTTGGAGGCAATGTATTGCTTCCATGCTCGCCACTATATCTCGATTCCATGCATTATAGTTCACATTATGGGGACCGTATGGCAGGACCTCTCTAATTTGGCAGTAGTAAAGGCAAAGAAGTGGCTATTTCCATTTCCTTCTCTGATCACCGGCATTCTACGAAATCTCGATATTCAATCGGTTGAGGGGGAAGAGGAGCATGTCGTTAACTCACCGATGGCATATAACGTCTTTAGCCGCTCTTTCGGCAAAATGAGTCGAGGGCTGGAGGGGGCGGTCGTTGGAGACACTGAGGAGGAGGAGGATTCTGAGGCTGAGGAGGGTGCAACAGATGGAGGTGATGATGATGACAAGGCTATTGATGAGGATATGCCTCGGACACCTAGGTAGAGGGAGACATTGACTCTATCTAGAGAGTAGTATACATATTTGGTTGCCTATCACGAGCGGATTCTTCATGAACAGGCTGAGATCTAAGCAGAAATGACTCGTGGATTTCGTGCGATCCTAGAGTGATTAGGCACCAATTCCACCTCTCATCCACCACCTCGTCTGAGTCTTTGGATTTTTAGAGTAGTCAATCATGAGCCGACATAGATTGATGTTCTAGATATTGCCTTAGGCCGAGTCATGAATCGTTATTTTGTACTTTTTTCTTTATTTCTTTTTATTTGCATATTTATACTCAAACTCCAACGAAAAATATTATAAAATTAATGAAATAGATAATTTGGTATCTATTGAACAAATTATTTTGATTTTATATATTTTTCAATTATAAAGACATAACGATATAAGTTTGGGGGGAGGGTACGATTTTTCAAAAATAGTTTTATAAAATTCTAACTTATATAAATATATACTTCTATTTTAGTTAATTTTATATAGTTATTTATGTAATATATATATATATATTTTTTTTTAATTTTTCATTTCAAATGCTTTATTTAAGTTTATATACTGACTTTTTATATATATTTTATATATATATATTTATTAAAGCAAAAAGTAGTTTTTGAAAAACATTTGGTACAGGGACTACCGAGTACTCGGTAGTTTCCCCACCGAGTACTCGGTGGATCTTGGAAAAATTGTATATTTTTTTATTTTCAAAAATTAATATATTCAATTAGGTATTTTGATTTTTCCTTTCAAAATAGGACTTTGACTATAATATAATAGTATAGTATATAGTTTTAGTAGCTTATAATAAAGAAAACAAAATTTTATGAAAATTTTCATAAATACTGAAATCCTGTTCAATCATGGAAAATATGCAATAAAGCTTATTACCATTTCAAAACTTTCCATTCTAATGATTCCTGTTCCAGATTTCTGCTGTAAATTGAATTATTCCTCTCCTAACATGGACTTGATTTAAGATCTTTAAATATAGGGCCTCCCTTAGTATTTCTTTCACATACTAGTAAAGCTAGTATGACTATTGGAAGTTTGATGGAGGAGGAGATCAAGGACGCTACGCTTAAGGATGATCCTCTTGTATATTAGAAGATCAAGTATGAGCGCTTGTTCTATTAGCATATCACGTACGATCCATTGGAGATCATGACGGATCGAGCTCTCAAGGAGTGGCGATTGGAGAAGCTCTACAAGCCAGCAATTTACAAGCTTTTCCTAATATTGTGCGTGATTTCTACTATAACATGAGGTATGATGTTCAAGGTGAAGAAGGTTTGATCGCTCGTATAACCATACAATACAATTCAAGGTCTATTAACGTGACTCTCGAGGCTATTACAAAATCATAGGGACTTCCCGATGAATTATCTTCTGATCTTGATGGTAAGTTTTTCCTTAATCCACATCCGATTATGTCCTTTCATGATATGGTTAGAGAGATTTGCAATGGGCTTGAAAATCCACATACACAATTTTAGATAAAGAAGACGGAGTTAGAACCGGAGCTTTGGTATATTGATGGGATTTTGATAAACAAGCATGTCCCAAGGATAAAGATAGATATTTATATTGAGAGATAGTGTATACGCTCTATTGCTTTAAGAAGGGATTTTGGGTTTCTATTCCAAAATTGATTTATGATAAGATGATGGAGTGTTGGCACACTCTTGAGCAAAATTCATGTGCTTCATTACATACAGATGTGAAGTTTCTTTTTCCTTTCCTCATCACGGTGTTAATTGAAGATCAATTGAGGTAATTTTTGGATGCGACTGATGAACTAATACATACGGGTCCTAAGAAAATTGATCATGATCAATTCTTTGGGAGACCATCCATATATGAGCTAAGAAAATGGTGGGAAAAGGGATGCAACACATGAAATGATGACTTTACTGAATGTAGCTAGATGTATAATGAGGAATAATTCGTACGATTAGGGAATGGATGTAGAATTCTCGAAGTATTTTGTTATTTTACTTTTATTTTAATTTATTTTTCACCAAATCCATTTAGGATTGGTTCTATCCAGGTTTTTCATTTATTTTTTTTTTTTTTTTTTTTTACAATTTATTTTTTTAGGATTTTAGGCCCCTAAGGCCCAATCATGAGTGATTTTATTAATAAAATTTCATTCCCTTGCAAAATATGCTTCATAATTACTATTTTGGTTTATTTAATTATTATCTCTCTATTGGATATTATCTTGGGTATTGCATAGTATTTTATTTTTGAATAGATCATCCAAAGCAAGTTTGGGGGAGATATGATCAATATAACGAAGCAACCGAAATTACACTTCAAGGCGGTAACAATTTCTTCCCTACTTTATTTTATTTTTAGACCATGAGAACATGGTCCGCTTTAAGTTTTGGGGGGGGGGGGGGGGGGGAGGAATTAGTTATTATATGCGTTAAGGGAATGAGAAAAATTAAAATATTAAAAAAATTGAAATTTTTTATTAAGTTCTTTATTCGAAATATGTGATTGATATTTGATATGAGTTGATTTGTGTACATGTTATGACTAAAAAGATATTATGTGTACAACTATCCCACTCATGAGTATGTAATAATTTTATTAAATTGATTTTTAAAATGTGGTCCATATGAGTGAATAAATGAGTGAAATTGAAATTGAAAAAGATAGTCTTGGCCTATAAAGTGCACACACACATTCTTTATGGGACAAATAATTGAATTTTGACTATATAGTTAAAAAAATAATTTTGTTTCAATGACAAAGGGAGATGGGGAATAGTAAAATAATAAAAAAAAAATATAAACAAGAAGTATGGAGAAAAGAAAAATATGAAAAAAAAAAAACAAAAAGTAGTTCATTGATCTGGTTAACCGGGCTTTGGTATCACCAATATCATTGTTCGTGTAAAAAGGGGAGAAAACTAATGAGCATAAATCCCATGGAAGAAGCTTGGGCCCAGTTGGTTGGGACTAAAAATCCTCGCTGGAAAGTCCGGAGACTTAGAAAGACAAAATGGAATAAAAATTAAAAAAATATATTGAAGTTGTGTCATGGCAAAACTTGATAAATGAAGTAGAACAAAGGAGATTAGTTTACTGGAGAGAACGTTCACAAAAACACGAAAAGTTATGTGGATCAGCTGTAGAAATTAACAAGTTTATTTCACCACTATGGGTACCATTCTTTTAGATTTAATTCATGACAATTATTATGTATAAGTGAGTGGGGATAACTTCTATGTATTTTATTCTGACGACATTATAGCATTTGCATGATTAACGACTATTTGATTTCATGAGCATACAAGAATAAAGAATGAAATAATTTGTGGGTAGTATATTTAACCCTCACGAGACTTCACTCGTCCACACGGTATTGCCAAGGGGTTTAAAAGGCTTGTTACACGTGGTAAGTGTAATCATACACCTTCACGAAAGAAAATGATTAGTTAGATAGTTTAGTTAAATAGATAATTTAATGTTGTACTAAAAACACAATCATCACGAATTTTGAGAATTTTCTATTGAATTGATTGCTAAGGGACTAGCAATGTTTAAATTTGGGGGCTTGAAAGGAGCCAAATATCATACATTTACGGCTCCTAATTATACATTGTTATAATTATGTTTATCATTATATTGGTGCTTTTATACGATTTTCGTATTTTTACGATGTTTCAGGACTATGTCATGTAAAGTGAGTTTAATTCGGTGAAATAACTTGATTTGTGACTCAAGATTGTTCGAGAGTCAAAACTATGGATAGAAGACCTATGAAGGACCAAAAATAAGTCAATGATAAAAAATGAGTGAAGAGGAATGAAGCCGAGAAGAGAAACAGAGCAAAGAAGATGAAAACTACCGAGTACTCGGTAGTGCTTTCACCGAGTAGTCGGTAGTACAAAAGTGAGAAAAATTCAAGAGACATACGCGCGTTCTCGCACCATTGCGCACCCAGAGAGTACTCGGTAAGACCAATACGGTTAGTACACAACAACAACTTATATATGCGCATGTGGGACCTGTTTCGGCTAGACTCAACATGGAATGATCTCTAGGCTATTTTGGATGCAATATTGACCATATGTGATGAGATTCTGTACCATTCTTCAAATAATATCATGATACACATTCCTGACTTAACCGTGAAGCAATCAGATTGCTAAACAAAGACGCCTCTTTTTTTATAAAAGAGAGGGGGGGTCTCCCCTACAGTTAAAGAGAGACTGGAGACCAGAAAATCAGCTTTAAAGGTTGATGAAAGTAAGAGAGCGATAGAAGAACAACCATGGCAGGCATGTCTACATCAACAATGTAGACTGCTATAACCATGAATAACTAAACTGGTATCTAGGGTTTTGTTAAAAACCTTATCCAAGTAAAGTAGACTCCTTCTTATTTTAATTATATAAGGGGAAACTGAAGGACACATATGTGATGATTATGTAGATGAGTGATTACGTTTGATTTTATAGAAGATTCTTCATTTATTCTATGTCTTGTCTTAGCTTGAATGAATGTTTTATATTTCACAATCATGGTTATTCAATATGGGCTAGAACTCGGATGCTTAACTCATGATTTTCTACACAATGGTGGTAATTAACATGTAATCTTGATTTAGACAAACCATACATAGAAAAGATAACGAGTGACATGTGTTTAATTTAAGTTAGTAGGAGTAGTTTAGAGTAGATGCATGTACTAGTTATGCTTGTTCAATGATGGATTAATTGTTCCTTTTTTGGGATTAGGATTTTGTCAATGTTTGCGACCTTATATCTGATTCACATATGATGGACCGCCCTGTACAATTAAATGATTACAATGATATATTATATGGTTAGTGGTGGAATTAGTAATATCTTAGATCTTTATCTCCACTGTTTTCAAACACAAAAACCAAAATCTATCTTTACTTTTATGTTATTTTTTTCTTGTCAAATTAGTTATAGAAAACAAAACAAACAAATTATCTTTCATAATTTAGTTACAGTAATTATAAAGAAGTAGTGAATTCAATAGTCTTTTTGGATACGATATACCATATCTCATCTATATTATACTATAATTGATACGTGCACCTGCGATAGGGAAAACTAGGTCAACTTTAAAGGCTTATTTGCACTCAACATTATTATTATTATTATTTATTACCCAAGCCTAGTAGGCTAAACTAATCAAGGTTTGGCCACCGATCAACTGATATAGTCAACTACCTAGCTACGGATAGGATTCCAAAGGGGTGGACGAGACAAGAAAGAGGTAGGTTCTTTTTGTAAGTTAAGCATTATGTTTGGGAAGACCCACTTTTATTTAAATATCTTCCTGGCCAAATTATTAGGAGGTTTGTTCCTCACCATGAAGTTGAAAATATTCTAAAATATGTCATACTCTTGAATGCGGAGGGCATTTCAGAGCTAAGAAGACAACAATGAAAGTATTACAAAGTGGATTCTATTGGCCCTCATTATTTAAAGACGCTTATGAATATTCTAAGAGATGCGACAGGTGTCAGAAAATATGAGCTATATCTCGGCGAAACCAAATGCCCCATACCCCAATTTTAATCATTGATTTATTCGATGTATGGGGAATCGACTTTATGGGGCCATTCGTAAAATAAAAAGAATTCGAATATATATTGGTGGCAGTGGATTATGTGTCAAAATAGGTTGAAGCCGTACCCACTAAGAAGGCTGACCATCAAGCAGTTATTATGTTCTTACAAACAAACATTTTATCTAGATTCGACATGCCAAGGGCAATAATTAGTGATGGAGGTAAACATTTTTGTAATAAATATCTTGGGAATGTGCTTGAAAAATATTCGATAACGCATAAGGTAGAAACCTCTTATCATCCTCAAACTACTGGACAAGTTGATATTTCTAGTAGGGAAATTAAGCAAATACTGGGAAAAAAATAGTCTGTCCTGATAGGAAGGATTGGGCAAATAGATTAAACGATGCATTATGGGCATAGAGGACTGCCTACAAAACACCAATTAAGATAAATCCTTATCGGTTTGTGTATGGAAGAGCATGTCATCTCCCCATTGAATTAGAGCATAAAGCTTATTGGCCTATTAAACGATTAAACTTTAATCTGGAGAAAGCTAGCGCACATAGGGGAGTTCAACTAAATGAATTGGATGAAATATGCAACGAGGCATATGAAAATGCTAAAATTTGTAAGGATAGGACAAAGGTGTTCCATGATAAACATATTCAGTGAAAAACATTCGAAATAGTTCATAAGGTATGGTTATTTAACCTTAAGTTAAAAAAATTTCCTGTATAGCTTCGGTCTTGATGGGATGGACCATATGCAGTAGTAATGGCATATCCCTCTGGAGCGGTAGAATTAAGAGATCCTAAAAATGGGAAGTAGTAACGACCAAGGACTTAAGCATTGCTATGAGAATGATACAAATATAGGTATGGTGGAATATATTGATTTGATAGATCCCATATACGACTCTGACTAAAATAGAAAAACAAATTGCCGCACCATGGACGTTAAAGATTGGTCGTTTGTTGTTTAGTGTAAATTATTTTATTTCATGAATTAAGTATTTTTTTATTTTCTTACTAACTCTAGGAATAATAATATGAGTTTCATTCTACTTTGTTTCATTATTGTTTTGCTATTTTATTTTTTTTATTTGATTATTTGATTATTTTTTATTTTATTTTATTTTTTTTCAAAAATTCTCGATCGATCGAAGTACGTCTCGATCGATCAGAGATTCTAGTTTTCTAAAAAATCAGCCAACAGTCAGTTTTAAGAAATTAGGTAAAAAATAGCCATATATAGTAAACAGTTAATATAAACTAATATAGTCAAATTTATATGTATAAAAGTTGCTTGATAATTTCATAAGAATATATGATTTGGACTAGTTCATTTCTTCTTCTTTAAGCAAGAACTTATTGTAAGTCACTAAAATACCCTAGAGGGGGGTGAATAGGGTTTTAAAAAATAATTTCTAACTCTTTTTAATTCTTAGTAGAACATGCAACAAGGTTCAATAATAATTTACAAAGTAAATATGTAATGAGCAATTTTACTTAATTTCAACAAGCTATTTACCACACTATAAATTAAGCATGCATGAACATAAAGTATGGAGATAGAGATAGAGAAATTGACACCGTGATTTTTACGAGGTTCGGTAACTCTTACTCCTCGGCTCAAAGAATCCCCTTCCTTGAGACTTTCCCGATCCTCACACTATGGCTCTTCCTTCAATAGGTGGAATAGCAAAACCTTTACAAAAAAGCTAACTAGTTTTTCACACAATCAAGAGAACAATCCTCCCTTGATACAATGGGCTTCACTCACCCAAGATCACAAATTTGTGTACGTAATCAATATATCACTCATGAAACAAAAACACTCAAAACCCTAAGATTTTTTTATGGAAGATAGATCAATATAAGCTCAAGTGTTTTTAGGTGATATTTCAATAACTCAAGATATATATATTCTCACAATATATTTTCAATAAGAGAATAAGCACAAAGCTTGACTTTAAATCTTCAAAATGATGGGAATGAAAAACGAGATTTTGATCTTTCTTGCTATCAAAATTTTTCCAGAAAGTGCTTGAGAGAAAATAGTAGATGAATGAATTTTCAGAAACATTTCTCACACAAGAACCTTGGGATTTTTAATCCATATCTCTTTCTTTATATAGTGTAACACTAGGGTTTGGAGAGTGTATCTCACCCTACACAATATGGAGAGTAGGACCTGAAAATCTGCAAGCAAAATCATTTCTTTTTGGGCAAAAATATTGTTTAGAAATACTTTTCCTTAAAATCCTGAAGCACCCAGTCGACTGCCTCCATGCTTAGATTTAAAATATTTTTCCCAACGGCTAGGGTCAGTCGACTGCCTCAAGAAGGCCAGTCGACTGCCTCATGAGTCAGTCGACTGCCTTGGATAGGCCAGTCGACTGCCTCAGGCAATAAAAAATGTTCGAAACTCTCTGGTTCAGTCAGTCGGTTGGGTCCTTAACTGCCAGTCGACTACCTTGGACAGGCCAGTTGACTGCCTCATGCAGTCAAAATGTTTTATAGCTCACTGGTTCATCCAGTCGGCTGGGTCCTTAACGGCCAGTCGACTGGGTCACAGTCAGTCGGCTGCCATTTCATGGCCAGTCGACTGGGTGACTCCAAGAATTGTTTTCAAGGTCCGTTTTTGATCTGTTTGAGTTCGTTTGATTTATTACTTGAGCTTATAAGACCAATCAACACATAAGATACCTTGTTACGATATTCTCACCCCGATCTATCTACCCCAGGTCTTGAGTCCAGCTTTTGTTCTTTCTTTGATCTTTTTGTCCTTCTTCGAGTTTGCGCTTGAGTTTCCTTATCGCTTGTTGCTTTAGCGATCTTCCTGAATCATTTACATGTACTTGCTGAAACACTTAGCTCAAAGCCATATTAGTACCAAACACGGTTTTGAATGTTTTGTTAATATCAAAATAAGATTTATTGCTTGAAATAGAATTTCAAAGCCAACACTTATTTAAGCATAGCTCAATTTATAAATTAAATAGAACAGTTCATCTCATTTCATTCATATTCCAAGAGAACTTTATTAGCATAATGGTTGATATCATTGTCATTTTTTCTTTTTCCGTCTTCGTCTCGTACTTCTGTCGCTTCCAATACTTCCATTAACAATGACAGAATTGAGCATGTATTGGCTATGAATGAGGTTGATCAAGAAATTGAAGAGCCACAGTATGTCCCTTTGGATAATCCTGGCCTTGATATTCTTGACTTCCATGAGTTAGGATATGAGGTTACATTCCTAGTAAATAGACTTAATCACCCAAGTTGTCATTTGCGTTCATGTTATTTCAGAATCATGGTTTGTTCCATCTTCTCATTTCTAGTTCTAATGTAGCTTTTCTGGAGGTAGTCCGTCAGTTTTACCATAATTTGACCATTGTAGACACTAAACAAGGGATTGTTCCTTCTGTTTGGACTGAGTATAACTTTCGCTCAATCCTAATTAATGATGATATGATCGCTAGAGAGTGGGAGATTCAGCGAGAAGTTCCCGATAATTTACAAGAAAATTTTCCTCCTCCACTAAACCCTTTACCTTCCTTTTAAGAAATAATGAGTGCAATTTATAATGGGTATGAAGTTCCTATGGTGTTAGAATTTATGGATAAACATCATTTAGATATAAATTATTGGGACTTGGATTCCATCCTCATCAGTCAAACTTACCCTAACCAAGAAGCATTGTTTTGCCACCGTAGAATTAATGGTAGAATTAATTTATAAATTTCATATTGGGTATTGGGTGTCAATTCCTGACTTAATTCTCGACAATATTCGTCTGTATATAGAAAACGAGGATCCATTTGCTAATGACTGGAAATTGCCTTATCCCTTTATCATTAGCAAGATACTTGAAAGTGAGTTAGAAGAAGATATGTATATGAAGGAAGAGGAATATGAAGCATTCACTAAGTAATATGGGATAAGGTCGTTTAAGGCTGAATTAGCTGAAGGAATGTGCCATCAGTGGGATCAGGATTAAGTAGAGAAGCATAGAATTTACAAAGGGATGGAATAAGTTTGTTTTTATTTTTATTTTTTCAAATTTCTCAAGTTCTAGAATTAGGTTGTTTTTCTTTTCTATAATTTCAATTCATTGTAGACCTTTGGCCACACTATCTTTAAATTTATGTCAATTAATAAAATTCCATTCCCTCATATTGATTATCTCTATTGATTATTCTCCTATAATCTTGGTTTTAATCTTGACTTAGACTGCAGATTATGGCACACACCAAGTTTGGGGGAGTTTCTGCTACATTATGAAATCTTGTTCCATAAAGTGGTAACATTGTTTTATTCCCATGTTTTAATGTTTCTTAGAACCATGAGGACATGGTTTGATTTAAGTTTGGGGGGATGGAATAATATAAGGTATGAAATAGAGGGGAAATTAGAAAGTTTTGATAAAATAAAAAAATGAAAAACTGAAGTTTTGCTACTGTTTTGTCACTGTTATTCGTGTAGAATAACTGCAGATTGATTGGAGGAAATTCAAAAAAAAATGAATATATTGAAAAAATAATAATAATATAAATATGTATATACATTTATTTAGGTATTTGAAGTTTTATTATTTTAGCAAGTTATCATTTAAAACATATTTATGATTAGACTTGTGATTTGATTAGGAAAATGAGACTAGTTCATAAAGTATATGTAGACTATATTTTCTGCTTGTCTGAATAATGATTAAGTTTGAAAAGTAAAGAGATGCGGTTCTCTATGGAGAGTAAACTGGTGAAATTGAAACTAGAAAAGATAATCTTGACCTACAAGAACAAGCACATGATCTCTATAGTTTCGTTTATGATCATATAAGGTATTATCTCTGAAAAAACATTTATTACGTAAACATTTTCCCTCTTAAACACTACAATATCAAAGAGTGGATAATGGTGTATTGAAAAATAAAATAAAATAGTGGAAAAAGCAAGTAGGAGAAGAAAGCCTTCTCCAAGATAAAGAAAGGTATATAAGAAAAATATACTATGAGAGGAAAAAGCAAAAAGAGATAGAAAAGCCCTCTCCAAAAAGAAAAAATATATATAGAGATATACTTTAAATGGAAATAAATCTGTCACAGAGAAAGTTCACAAAACACAGAGAATTGTTGGTTATAGAAATAGAAATTAGCTAAGTTTAACCACTAGTGGAGACATTCTTAACACTAATCTGACTTGATTATAGTTTTGCATAAGTATGATTTATTTGGTTTCATTTATCTTATGGATTGTATCATCTCCTAATTAAACAAGGAAATTCATAAATAGGTAGAAATATATATATAATGAATATTATAAAGAAGTTATGGGTAGTCTATTTAACCCTCACGAGACTTCACTCCTCCACTAAAATTTTTCCTAGGGGTTTAAAACGCTTGTTACATGTGCTAAGTGTAATCGTTTTTCCTTCATGAAAGAAAGGTGTTTAGTTTAAATAATTTAGATAAATTAGATTATTTTATTCTTCATGGTGTTTTCTCTTATTTCATTGCTAAGGGACTACTAATATTCAAGTTTGGGGGTGTGATCAAACCAGAATATTTGGTATTCTAGGCATTACTAAACCCTTAGTTAGTCTCTTTATTTTACTAATAAGATATTCTTATTTTTAAGTTGTGTGTTTAAGCATGTTTCAGGGGTCTTAACGCAAATCTTAGTTAATTTCGGGTTTTTAGGAAATATGTCTCATCTGGAATAATACTTGGAGGAAAAATGCACTCATTTCAGAGCAAGGTACAAGTCAACAAAGCAGAGTACAAACGGCTGAAGAAAAAAATCGTAGAATAAAGAAATATTAAAATTCAGGAACTACCGATCGATCGGCCATCGCCGACATTGGGAAATGTGCGCGAAGATACTACAGAATTCTGACTTTGTGTGCAAGCATATCAGAGGGAAGGTTAGTCCATTCACTGCTGTTACTTGTTCTCACACCAAATCTTCTTTGAGTGTAAGAAAATATATGTCATATTTACACCAACTTTTGTCTATAAATATATGAAGACTTCATGAAGAGAAGATATCCTGGATCCTTGGATCCTATATCATCGTTCATACAAAAAGTCTCTCTCAAGAGAGAGGCTCTTCTCAATAACTCAAGAACCGCTACCCAACCATGAAGATGGTGGCTACATCAACGATGCAGTCTTCTTCTTCCATGAACGGCTAGTTGGTATCTAGGGTTTCCAATGAAACCCTAGTCAAGTAATGTAGAACTTTAATTAAATTTATTGTAAAGAGGGAACGTTGAAGAACACTGATATGATGATTATGTATTGAGAGACCAAACGAATAACCTAAATAAAAATTATTTATTAATTATCTTCTTAAGTTGAGAATTAATTAATGATTTATCTTGAACAACCATGTTTTTACTAAGGGCAAAAATCAAAGGTTTAAATAATGGTTTCTACATAATGGTACTTAATGGCATGATAAGGTTTTAGGTGCATATGGTTCATGCTAAGAGAAGATGACCATTCCTGTGCTTTTAATTTCATGTTCTGGGAGTAGTTATAATATAGATGCATACTATGTTCATGTCAATCGAAGATGAACTGTAGTTAACTAAACTTGATTGCATCTCTTTTGGGATTAAGTAACTGCTTGTAGCATTACTAATATGATTCATATAAGTTATATCGCCCTCTTGTAATAATAAGATTAAAGGACTATATTATGAGACTTGTAATGCCCTGCGTTTTCCTTTCTCTTTTCTAGAATTCTTTTCCATCTGTTAACGTTTGGTGACGTCACTTATTCATGATGTGTTGTGTATTCTCGGTACGATTAAATTCTTCGCATTTTAGTTTTGGACGTAGTGGGATGACATCGTGGTATTTAATTTCCGGCTTTGTGGATTTGAGTGTCGCCAATGACTACATAGGTTCGTGGTAACGTTTTCTTGTTGATGCTTCAGCGATCATGTTCCGTGCTCGAACGTGTTACTTTAGTTATGGTAGACGTTTTGGGGTAGCAGTAATGTGATTATGTGTTTATGTTTATTTTTGGAAGTTTTGGGAGTGAGGGATATTCTTGGTATTTCACTTATGTGTGAGTTTTTGAGGAAGTATGAGAGTCTTCCTATATGTTCCGGAGTGTTTGGATGTGTCCCGGATTGTTTCGGAGTTTTTCGATGTCATCTTGGGGCCTTGGAGCCATTTCTTGCAATTGTTGTTTCAGGGCTACCGAGTACTCGGTGTACAACTTAATATATTGTTTAATGAGTAATGAATGATGAATCTACCAAGTACTCAAGGTAAAACTCGGCAGTTTTCATAGATTGCCTATATAAGGAAATGTTGACCTAAAAACATTTCGTCTTTCTCTCTTCTTTTCCAAACTCAGCCTCTCTCTCTCCCACTTGGTTTTCTTGCAATCTCTGCCCTAGTTCGTATATTTGGGCTAGGATTTTGGTTATGGTTTCAACACGAAAGTTGGTCGTGGTAGTCTTGCATTCGATTTGAGCCGTGGATTGGTAAGTGATTTTCTATCCTTGTGAGTTTTATTCTTAAACCCTAGTTTTGGGTTTTCTTGTCAAACCATATACTGATTCTTGTTTTCATTGTGGTTTGAGTCTCGAGTCATTGTTAGGAGACTATGACAGAGCTTTTCACTTATTTGGTTTATTCAGTTTCGGTTTTAGGTGAAAGCTAGGGTTTCATAGGCCTTGTTTGGAGGTTGGTTTGTTCTTCATTTAAGGTAGGGAAACGTATCTCTAATCTCTCGTTCTTTTATTCGTGAGTGTGCGATTTCATTTCCGGACTTTATAACCCTAGATATAATTTTTGCTAAGTGTATACTTGAGAAATATGAAATTAGGGTTGTATGTGTTTCTGTGCTATAATCCATGTTTATGTCATCCTTGAAATAGGTATATGATGTATGTTAGATGGGTTAATGGTTGTGGACTTTTTAAGTTGAAATATACTTGTATGCATATATATGTGAATATAAGTATTAAAGTGTATATGTATACGTGTAAGTATACATATAGGATTTCAGGTGTTAGTACTGTAGACTTGATAACATAAGTAGGCTTGCTACCTTGGTTAGTGAATTGAGATTGGAACTTAGAGTGTTATTCTAGTTTCCCCATTCTTGTGAATTTTGAGGATTTTATGTTGAACATTAAACTTATGTATGAAAATGAGTTAATGTGTTGATTAAAAGCTTTAATTAAGATAAAAGCATGTTAAATGAAAGGTAAAGTTATTTTTGTGAATTAAAGGGTCACTTGATGATTTGGAGCATTATTTGTGCATAATAATATATCCTTGTGAGACAAATGCTTTAATTGAGGTAAAATAATGTTAAATACATGGAAATGTTATCTTTGTGTATTAAAGGATAACTCGATGATTTGAGATCATGAATGGTGCATGAGAAAGCATATTTGTTGATTATTGCTTTAAATGAAATTTAAAAGCGTGTCGAATGATGAAAAACATTTATGTTGACAATTTGGTAATGTTGGTTATAAATATGATGTGATACATATTTTTGTTAATCCATGGGTCATTGAGGACATATTGCATGGGTACACCTTTTGTATTGAGAACTCAATTAGTTTTGGGCTATGCCCAGTTGTGTAACCATGGGTGAGTAGTTTTGTGTCGAATCGTCGCAACAAATGGCCAGGAGGTGTCCCCCACCTACGGAACTAAAAAGCTAAAAATTGTTGATATATGTTTGGATTGTCCCATACTCAAAGTCGCGAGTCATCTCATGCATTCGGTATATGAATCTTTAGTCATGGGTCAACTCATGCAAACGCCTTCCTTGTTGAAAGTGAGAAGTGTCAAAATCACTTGGGGACAATTGGTGCGGTACTCTTTCTTAGTGTAAATGGGTAGAGTGCGTATTCGTTAACTTGTGTTAGGCAAAGTGTGTTTCATGAGGTGGGTTCCATGAGGTGTGTGAGTCACATTGCATATGAGTTGCTAATATGTGATTATGTTTACATGTGGACCATGATGTTATCTCATGTTGTTGATGAGCATGTTTAATGTGGATTTTGAGATATATAATTCACATGTTATCAAAATGCTAAAGTGAAATTGAAGGATGTGAGAATATGATTTGCATGCCTTGTTTAAAGTATAATGTGCGATGAATAATTATCTTGTTGTTATGTGCTTATATGCCTTTAGGTGGGGTTATGAGTTGGTTTTCTATGGCTTTCTTGTGATAAGTAAAGTCGATAGTGGATTATAGGGTCGGTTGTGAAATGAGACCTTAGAGAAGTCGATGATCGCTTTGTAACCTTGGTTGGTAGTGGGGTATTGGCCACTTGATATTTTCGCACCTTTGAGGGGTGCACGATCCTTGATAGTTTAGGATTTTGGTTGGCTATGTAGTTATGGTCATTTGATACTTCTTTTTCATTTGAGGAAGGTATCGTTGATTATACTTTGAGGTTTTGAGTTGATTAGGTGAAGTGAGGATTGATCCTAGTCACTTGTGTGGTAACGGTTCTTGATTCAATTAGAATTCTAAGAGAGAAGATATTACATGGGAATCGAGGTTTGAATGGATTGGAGGTGGTTTTGATTGAACCTAGTTAGTATCCGAGTTTTCGTTACTAGGTCTTCCTTTTCTAATCTTGGATCACCATCATCCATATGGTATTTCCTTAACAACTATTGAGTTAATAAGACATTATGAGCGATATTTCTGCCAGCTATAAAGGCTCCTTGACTAGAGCTAATACAAGAAGGAAGACAAAGCTTAACTTTATTTGCAATGACTTTTGATAAGCACTTGTAAATGGTATTGGAAAGGGAAATAGACCTATACTCTGTGACTAAATTTGGACTATCAACCTTAGGCACTAAGGTGATAATAGTAACATTCAACTCTTTGAGCATATGGCCAGAGGGGAAAAAAGCTTGAATGGCTTTTGTAATGTTAGCACCAATAATACACCATGCACTCTTAAAGAACAAGGCATTAAAACCATCACTACTAGGAGACTTACCATCCTTGAGATAAAACATAGAGAGCTTAATTTCATCAGCAATAATAGGTCTTAAAAGGGTCTCAATCAACTCTTGAGATAAATGAGTATGAAAAAATGGTATAAGATCAGGGATAGGAGAGGAAGAAGGAGTTTTCAACAACTGTTCATAAAATCCCACTATTTCATGCTTGATCAACTCATGCTCAGTTCGCCTAGTTCCATGTCGGTCATTTAAAGACAAAATATAATTTGCCTTTCTTCTAAAGTTAGCAATTCTATGAAAATAATCAGTGCTCTTATCCTTCAATTGAAGCAACTGAACAATATATTGTTGTTTATAGAAAGATTCCTCAGCATTAGAAAGATGTAAATAAGAAGCCAAACAATCCTTTTCTTATTGAAATAGAGTAGCATTCCCAGGGTTTTGATTAAGCAACACTTGCAACTACTTTAACTTCTCCGTAGCTTCCTTTACTTAACCAAACAAATCAAGATAAGAAGCTCTATTGAGGCCTTTGAATTCAGATTTGAGCAATTTGAGCTTATGCACAACTTGAAACATCAATGACCCAGTCACATTAGTTTTCCATACCTTGTCCATTATTTCCACAAAATGAGGATGATAGAGAAGATGGTTATTAAATCTGAATGGAGCTCCCTTCTTTACAAAACTAGAATCCAACTTGAGAATAATAAGAGCATGGTTAGAAACTAGCCCAGTCTCAAAAATGACTTGAGAAGTTGCAAAACTAGAATTCCAGCAATCATTAACTAAAACTCTATCAATCTTTCTGAAATAAGTACCATTATTCCAAGTATATTGGATGCCAGCATATTTCAAATCACTAAGCTTAGCTTGCTGAATGATCTCCCGAAATTCTTTCCTAGTGGAGTCCCAAATAGTTGAACCACCAATCTGATCAGTATGGAATCTGAGAGCATTATAATCTCCAGCTAAAGACATAGGTGATTGAGCATCAATCAAAGCTAAGCCCATAATGTCCTTCCAAATCCTTTTCCTTCTAATATAGTCATTAAGACCATAAATAAATCCACCCACACAATTAAAAGAACCATTAGTACACTGAATTGAACATAGGATAATTTGGTCAGATTGAAAAAGAGCCTGCACTGATAACCTAGAACCATCCCAACAAACCCATAATCTACCATTAAAAACATGATTATAGTTATTAAGAAAACTCCACCCTCTTGCAATAGTTTGAACCACTCTAGCAGCATTAACTTCTTTAACCCTTGTCTCCACCATACAAAAAAGAGGCATGTTGTGCTTTCTAATAGTGAGAGCAATCTCCTTTTCCATTTTAGAGGTATTAAGACCTCTAATGTTCCATATTCCAAAAATCAAGAAAAAAGAAAAAAAAAAGATGTACAACCTACAAGAGGAACCAAAAACAATTTAAGGCTTACCCTCACCAGGAGAGTGAGAAGCAAGGCCTTTTCTTGTTTCAACATCACACACAACATGTTGAGATGACTTAAGAGCAACTTTAGTCTTCTTTGTACATTTTGGCACATCAACTCCAATCTCTGCAAGAGCTAAACCCTGAGTAATATTCTGACTTGGCATAGCTGTATCAATGATTCCCACATTATCTGTTGGATTATCACTAGGAGTTTTAATAGAAATATCAACTTCAAGAGAATCAACTTCATCAGTCTGCAATATATTAAATTTATTTCCATCATTCAAAACGACTACATTCTTCTCTTGGGAATTATCTATAAGTTCAACAATCTCCATCTCCTTCTCTGGCAACCCAATCTCAGAAACAAGCTCTTCATTCAGAGTATCACTAATTATGTTAATTGCATTATTAGGAACAATAGTATCAGTCATACCATCTTGTGCTTCATTTCCAGCAACTCCTTCTATACCACCCTCTCGTGTCCCATTTCCAACAAAATCACCTATTATACCAACAAAAGAACTAGCATGGTTAATCTCTTTTCCTTTTCTACCAACCACCATCCATTCAGTATTTGCATTAATACTTTTCTTGGGAGCATTTTCATTTTCTTGAACCTGAGAAACCACTTTAGGACATGTTTTATCCCAATGACCAAAAATATTCCATGTAGAGCACCTTGCATGATTCCATTGATATTCAACATGCACAGTAACAAGTTCTCGAGAATCTAGTTTAATATCAAATTCCTTAACCAACTCTAGTTGTGCATTGACCTCAACACAAACTCGTGCATAATTGATACGATCTTGAATTTCAATAGGTTGATCAATGTATAAAGGTTTTCCAAAGCACTGGCTAACCAACCTAAGCCATCTTCACCCCAACATTCCATGGGAACATCAATTAATTTGGCCCATAAGGGAATATATGAAATTTAAGAATTTTCAGTTGGCGGTTTGGCGGGAATTCATGATTTTGCGGTATAATTTTTGTTTTATTTTTTTATGTATTTGTTCAGTTTCGTTTATATTTAGCTAACGGATTTCAACTATGTTAATTAGGTTATCGAGGCGGTCGTTTCGGTCCGATTGAAAATTTATTCGGATAACTTTTATTGGTAGGCCCCGCTTTCGGGCATGGACACTATTTATCGGTGGGCCCCGTTTCGGGGATGGTTTGAGCACGCGTATTGAGGTAGGATAAAATTCTAACTTCCTTATCATTTGATTTTGTTTTGGTCTGCGAACCTCGTCTAGAGTTTTTTGTTTATTTTAGATTTGTTTATGTATTTATGTATGTATAAGGATATGCGTTTATGTTTATAACTAAGCATGAAGCTAGGGTTTTAAGCCTGCTTGATGTTGTTCTTGGAAATTTGCTATTGAGGTAGGGGAAATTCCTTCCTTTCGCATTTTTTTTGATAACGTGGGTATGCGTTTTCTTTTTAGAGTTTCTAAAACTCTAGATATTTATGTATATCGAGTGTTGTGTGAGAAGTTGTGATTTGAAAAGCATGCTTAAGTTGATTAAATATATATGTTTGGACTTATATGTGTACTTGAGATGAGTAAAGATTATGTGGGTTGTGATTTGAATGATTCTTGAAGAACTCAAAGCATGACTATATATATATATAAGTGTGGGGAAGTTGATGTTGTGGCCTTAGGGGCATAAATAGGCTAGCCTCGAGGATGTCCGGATTGGGAAGTATTAGGGGTGTCTTGGTATATATTTATATTTATGAATTGTGATACTTCACTCTACTTGTGTTTTCTTGAAATCAAAAGTGTGTTAATGGAAAACGTGGGACTTGAAACTTGGACGTTGCCCTAGTTCCCTTTTCTTGTGGATTAGAAAATGTTGGTAAATTGGAACTTACAATTTTCATGAGAATGATTTATTGCGATATGTGGCTCTAAATTAACGGAAAGCAAGATTATGAAAATTGTTATTTGAGCACTCAAAAGTTGATCCCTTAAAGAGGTTAAAAGTATGCAATGGAACTTGTGAATGTGGTATTTGAACTTAGAACGTGACATTCGTTCCCCCTTTTACTTGAAAATATTAAAAGTTGTTAATTGAAACTTGAAATGTTCATGTTCATGAGTGATGGTGATTTATTGCCCTAAGTTGATTAAAAGCATGCTAGATGAACTAAAGCTACTTTCATGTGGATATATACTAAACACTTGTTGCATGAGAGTATTGAGAAACATGATTACTATATAGAGAGCATATGCATGTTGATATTGGTTCACATTGACGCTTATTTGACATTTCCTAGACGGGCTTGTGGTCCCCGTATTTGACATTTCCCAGACGGGCTTATGGTCTCCATATTTAACATTTCCCACATGGGCTGGTGGTCCCCGTACTTGATATTACTGGCATTTACACAACATTGCATATTTACATGCCAGATGATTTCCATTGATATCTTTTGCCACTATTGCTTATAGTTGTTGAGTATGTTAGTTTTAATTTATGCCTAGTCTATGATAATTGCTTGCGCACCTTAACGCGGCTTTGGTGGATAGAATACACGTGTATCTATGTTAATAATTCTCATTTAAATGGTGCTAAAGTGTAAAGGTTTGACAATCTTAACATATTAACAAAACTTATGATTACGGGTCTTCAAATGTTATGTACCTTTGTATGGATACGTGGACTTGTTTAAGAACAACCTTAGTCGGGTTAAGTGTGAGGTTAGCCTTGGTATGCAATTCAACCTTAGGTTTGAGTTTCAGAAGAGTTGGTTGAGGATAGACTATCATTTGTCGGGGTGTATAGCTTCAGCCATGGAGACAACTTCTGTTTTCGTGGTCTATCCCGTTTCTTTAGATCACCTGGTATTGCCGTCTTTCCTCACGCTTAAGTGTAAGCGGTAGTGATGCCTTTATATAGAATTGGTGCTAGACTTCTTCTCCATCACCCCTTAAGCTTAAAATTTTCACTACTTAAATTGGAGTTGCCTCGAGGATTTTGAGTTTTTATGTTAGAGTGTCCATTTAAGATTAGTATGTTTTAAATCCTTCGGGGACTTTGCCGAGTTTTTGGAGATTCTTTGGGGTCTGTTTTGGTTATTTTAGGAACTCCCCTGAGGTGTTTTAGGGACCTATGCAATGTTGCATTCAAGATAGTTGAATCCTTTAACCTTCCTTCACCCAAATCCTTATTCTTTATCTTTTGTTTTTTAAAAGAGGTTAGATGGAACCCCAAAGTATTAAGTTGAGACTATAGAAGCGTCGTACATGGTAGTGTTGATCATTCGTTACATAATGATATTCCTTCTAGGTTTTTTAAATTCTTGCTTGGATTTTGAAGCATCGGAGCCGTACGGATTTGACCAAGCCTTAAAAACATTATTTCTTAAAAACTATTGAATCCCTTGGGGTTCAACACCTTTTGGACACTTTCTATTGGCATCCGTCGTGGTTTCGAGGTTACTGGTACCCTCACTTGTGAACCAATAAATGCTAACACTCAGAGATTGCCTTATAGGTGTCGGTTTTGACTTTGTGCCAAAGCCCTTCCACTTCATTTCCTATGGGCTTAGAGTGGTTTGAAATGAGGGTGTATGCATCCCTTGTAGCTTCTAGCAAATTTTATTGATTTGTCCTGGTTTGTGGATGCATTGTGGTAGTGATAGCATTGGTGATTATGGGTGGTTTTTTCCGGTGGACATTGAAAGCGGTTTGGACCTCTTTTAGATTCTCAGGTTAGTGTCGTGAGGCCTTTGATGATTATCTTTGGGGACTTGAGTGTTATGTGTTTGGTGTATGGGTATGAGTGTAGCTTAGGCTACTCGTGATGGAGTTTAGGGTACGAGCCCTAGTTGTACTTAGGGGAACTATCATGTATAACTATGTATATGTATATATATAAACATATCTCTCTATATATATATGTACATGTTCATATGTGTGTACTACGTAATTGAGATTTGTTATGTCCTTTGTGCCTTTTTGTGCTTTCTTGTGTATGATAGAGGATTAGTGGGGTTATTATGGGGTCTCGGATTGACGTGAGTGCCATGAGAGACAACAGACTGACCTAGGTTAGATGCATGCACACGGGATGGTATAACATTACTTGAACAGTCAGAGGATGTGGTAGTTAGGATTTTGTTCTTCCTACGGGGATTCATAGCTCATGGTATTATCTGTGCCCTGGTATTCCACGCCAATTTTGATGACATGTTTCGACTACGGACAACATACGGTGCAACGACACCTTTCATTTTTCCCTCATGATTGGTTCTAGATTTATGCAGGGTGACACGCATTGCAGTTGCAGCTTGGCTAGATTGGGGACAATGATTTAGCAACTTTAATTCTTATCATTTTGTATTTTTACCAATATTGTATGGGATTGTCATGTATTTCTCTTGGCAGCCAGTCTATTGGCGTATTCCCTTTTAGTGTATCTCCATTTTGATGTATTCATTTATTTCATGACGTCATTGTATTTCATCGGCACTGTCATGTGCCTTCATGTATTGTCATTCGGGTATTATTGCTTCATAGGTTATGGAGGGTTGTGTAGAGGTAGCGGTGGATTTATTTCCACTACTTTGGCCATAGTAGATTTATGGAATGTTGGGTTATGAGCCATTGTTATTATTGCACTGTTATTGGCAGGTTATTCTATTGTATTGTGTTTGTGTTTCCCGGATGTTCCATTTACAAACGAAACTCTGCCAGATTTTTATTGGATTCCACTGTTGTGTTTCTATCATTCAGTTGAGTATGGAATATATCACTTCTGTCATTATTCCATGTATTTCCTTGTTATTGTTGATTCAAGTGGTCGCTCAAACTGATATCACACCTCGGGATTTGCTGATTCTCCGGATTGGAGTCTCAGGGACAAAAAAGTGATGGTGGACCTCGGGAGTAGCGCCAACATCATCACAAAATGGGCTTTTGAGAAATTAGAGATTGACCCACAAGAAATCATTCCATCCAAAAGCCCGATAGCTGGGTTCGAGGGCAGGCGAGTTGAGCCGATCAAAGAGATTCATCTGCTAGTCTCGGCCATCATGAGAACGCTCAGGGAAACCTTTGTCATAGTGGATGTCAAACCTTCTCACAATCTGCTGATGGGGAAGGGATGGATCCACCGGATGCACGGCATCCCATCAACTCTCCACCAGATCTTGTAGTGTGTTGCCGCGAATGGTGTGGATATAATAGATATTAAGGGAGATCAAGCGGTGGCTAAAAAGTGTTATGCAATTACTCTGAAAAGTCTAAAAAAAGGGTAGGGTCCGGAACAAGCATGCCCGGTCGATCTGATCCTAGATACCAAATAGCAATTATAAGAGGGGACGTCGGGATCCCCGATAGTAGTGGAGCCATTGAAAAAAGTGGTTTTTGTACCTGATCTGTCCGAGAAGGTAACCTGTGTAGGAACAAGTCTCATGGAGAATGAAATGGAAAACTAGTAGCCATCCTATGAGCCAATGTTGATGTGTTCGCATTGAGTCATCTGGATATGCCCGACATTGATTCTTTTGTCTCACAGAACTCCTTGAACATTGATCCCAATGCAAGGCCAGTTCGGCAGAAGCAGCGATGGATGGGGACACATAGAAACCAAGTCATAGTAAAGGAAGTCTCCCCCTTGGTCTAGGCGGGGTTCATCAGAGAAGTAAAGTACCCAGATTGGCTGGCCAATGTGGTGGTAGCGTCGCGCTCGCATTTTTCCCACCAAGGGAGGGGGCTCTCATGCGCCGGGGAGGATTGCACTTCCCCGCATAAGCGCGATCCGTTGTGCGACGGGGTTGAAAGGTGCCCTCGATGCATATGGTCATTCAAAAATAGAGTTGCAAGCTAGCATTGAGTTATGGCGTGTTATGTCACCTAGAGGGAGCAATGATGAGCAAGATTTGAAATTGTTGACCCTAAAGTGACTCACTGATTTATATGAACAAGATCAACTCTGATCGGGAGCTTGGTTATGCTCGGGGAAGGTGTTAGGCACCCCAAAACACCCGTACCATGTACGGTAACCTACTTTATCCTATGATGTTGCTTTTTCACTTTATTTTTCATTTTTATGTATTATGCCCATTATGAAAGAAAGGGTGCAAAATAACGAAGTGTAAAAATGCATTCTACTATGTGACAGGGAGGAAAGTAAGATAGAGTGCCACCTGCGCAGTGGTGCGCGAATGACGGGATGATCGAACTCAGGAAGGACCAAGTTGCCTACGTATCTCCGTAGTAGAGAATCAAGTCGAAACGTAGATCGCCAAGCGGCGGTTGAATTGAAGGGTGAGGACTTATGATTTTTCTCGAATTGATTAGAAAGGTGCCTTTTTAATGAGGACCTTGATTTGAAGAAGTGCCTTTTGAATGAGGTCTTCAAATACAAGTATCTTTTGAATGAGGAGTTCGGGTGGAAAAGATGCCTTTTGAATGAGGACTTTGAATGAAAGAAGAACCTTTTGAATGAGGTCTTCAAATAGAAGAAATTCCTTTTGAATGAGAACTTCGGGTGCCTTTTGAATGTGGAATTTGAATGAAAAAAGAACATTTTGAATGAAGCCTTCAAATGGAAGAAGTTCATTTTGAATGAGGACTTAAAGTGAAAAAGATACATTTTGAATGACGACTTTTGGATGCCTTTTGAATGAGGACTTTTGGGATTCCCGGGCGAGTAAGACATTGAATTAGTTTTCAAGAATTAAGAATATGATTATGCCTCCCGCCCTCGCCAGGGGGAAGGTTTTGAAAGCTTTTGGAAAAACAAATTTGAAAGGTGGGATTTATGCGCTAAATGGCTCATCGGGAGAGTATAACTCGCTAGATCATGGCGAACGGTCCTCGAAGAGTGATGTAATTTGAAAAGTATTTTGCCCCACTTTCCCGGGGGAAGGTTTGAAAGATGCTCGAGCGAGCGAATTATAGTTTGAAAGATGTGTCATCGAGTGGGACTTTGACTTTGAAAATCATTTCTCGAAGGAGTAGAATACACCATATCATGGATGGTGATTCTCGAGAAAATTGTATTTAAAAAGGTATCATTTCCCCACCCCTCCAGGGGAAAGTTTTGAAAAAAAAATGGAGGCTTATGACTTGATTTTCAAAAGTGGGTTCCTCGGATAGGTAGGTTTTGAAAAGCTTTGGATAAAGTATGCTCGAGCAAGTAAGACAAGTTTGAAAAGTATCCTTACATTGGCATTTGTCTTTGCAAAATAGTTCTTTGGAAGGGTAGAACGCGTCACAACTTGGGCAACGGTCTTCGAAGAATATACATTGAATAGATTCCTTTCCCCCACCCTTCCGCGAGAAGTTTTGAAAAAGCATTTTGGCATTAGTAACCATGTGGTTTGCCTTGAAAGGTGCCTTTGACTGGGGTCTTTATTTTTGAAAGAGAAACTTCCCGTGAAGGTAGAACACGCGACAACATGGGCGGTGATGCGGTCAAACTAGGGTTAAAAATATTGATTAAGAATAGACCTTTACGATAACCTAGTTTTACCTATCGCAAGTGCATGAATTGTATTGTGGTACAGTTCAGCTTGAGAAAGGGAATATCGTTCCCACAAAAACTTGCACTTATTGACTTGATTAATCTAAAAGTACTAACTTATGGTTTTGAAAAAGTGTTTGTTTGTTTTGAGATTTATAACAAATGAAACTATCTAAAAACAATATTTAAATGAGTTTGTGATTCAGAGTAGAGAAAAACTAGGGTTTCATAATATAACTATCTACTTAATCAATTACAAGAGAGTGATCCATCACCTATGAAACAGATTATACCGCAAGTAGTCGAATGCATCCTAAAAAGGATACTGTCCACCGGATTCGCTACAACTCATCTCCGGATAGAGTGTGATTAGTGCATGCTATTTACTTTACTATATTCTATTCCTACAACATCAAAATTAAATAAAAGCATGTCTATATAACCTCACCGAGGCATAGCCTGTGTAAATCTAGGGTTTTGGGTGTTAAGCACCATTGTGTATAAAATCATAATATGCTAGAGAACACCAGATCAACATGATTGATTGAGATAATGCATTAATTCAATCTAAGACGAGAGTATAATAAATATAAAACACCTTATATTAAATAACTATGGTCACTCATCTACACAATCATCATAGGTATGGTCTTCAGTTTCCCCTCATTACAATCGAAACAAATAAATAAACTTCATTACTTGGCTAGGGTTTTGCTATAAAACCCTAAATACCGGTTTAGTTGATTATGGTGGTGGGAGACTGTATCATTGATCTAGAAACACCTTCCATGATTGTTTCCACCGGATCTCTAGGTTCTGAATGACTCCCTTCTTCAAAATATGTAAATCTCCAGAGATATTGATCTAAAAATAATATAATTAGAAAAACTGTAGGTTTGGACCTTGGTATTTATAGAAGAAGTTGAGAAGAGTGTTGCTTGTATTAGACTTATCCTACTTGGAGTAGGATTCGACTTTGATGTGTTTATCCTCAATTCTGAGCCAAAACCCTTTAATATGATGTAAATATACATTATATACATGCATAGAGGTGTTGGAGTCGGAGATAAGTCGAAAGACGTTGAATCGGATCAGGACTCAAATTTGCCAAAATCCCAGTTGTCTCCTACGCATGGTCCTGTGCATTTGCGTAGGGTTTCCTACGCTTGAGCGTAGATTGGCCTACGCTTATGCGTAGGGCCATGCATAGCTCCCAAGTCTTGTGCGTAGCTCATGTGTAGAAATGATGATTCCAATCACTTTTTGCTTGTTGTCTGCATAAATATGCATAGGAAAAATTATAAAATTCACTTTTTCTAATTCTTCTTCCATTTAAACCCCCTTCACTCTGTTAGTATGTTAATCAAAGTTTCGGGTCCGGAAAATGACATTTTTGCCATTCGGGAGACACTTTTTGCTTGAAAAATCAGTTTTTTCTCTTTTTTCGGGTAGACACAAGCACATACTTGGTTAATTCACCAAAGTTAGCTCGTTTTCTTCATTAAGCGCTTGAAATACATTTAGACATGCAAACCGCAAAAAAACACCAAGTAACAGAATGATAAGACGTAATAATACCGAGTTAGGGGCCTAGAATGGACAACATTCGACACCTATCACAACCCCAAACTTAAATATTGCTAGTCTCTTAGCAATGAACTCACATGAGAACATTGAAAAAAAAAAAACTCATGATGATTATGTATCCCTAATATTCTACACTATCCCCTTGCTTTCGTGAGGGTCAACGATTAGACTTAGCATGTGTAACAAGCCTTTTAAACCCCTAGGCAACGCCTAGTGGACGAGTGAAGTCTCGTGAGGGTTAATTATACTACCCATAACTTATCCATCGTTCATTATCACGCATTCATACATTCACATACTCATTAATCAAGCCATGCTGCAATATCAAAACTAACACGGATATAAATATTCCCACTCACTACCAAATAACAACTATCTGGATTTAATGTTGAGAATGGTTCCCACTAGAGTAGACAACTTCGTTAATCTCTACTCCCAATCCAGACAACCTTCCATGTGTAAGTGAACTCCCCCAACAACAAATTAATCTAATTTTCATATCTCTTCATCGTTTTCTTCTTTTGCTATGTTTTTCACTTCATCTTTTTCTCTTTTTTTTTTCCTTATTTTTTCTTTCACGACCTAGTGGTTTTAAAAGAAGTTGGGCCAATGACTCCCAAGCTAGACAACTTTAGGGCACCAGTTGATAAAGCACCCCTCAGTCTTAATAATGCAGACCATCTAGGCTAGACTCCCAAAGACTTTTCAATACTTTACTTTTTTTTTTTCATATATTGTTTCTCTTTTTTTTCATATCATTAAATTTTTTTTCTGACTCAATACTCAAAGATCAACTAATTTAACAATAGGGGTCATGTGCATGTGCTTATAGATCAAAATCATCCTTCTCGGTTTCGATTTCACTAATTCATTCACCTATGTATAACCACATCACCTAACTAACTCAATCTAATCATTACTCTCATGAGCGGGAATATCGCATCACATACAACTCATATATCATAAACATAAATTCAATCAACTTGCAATGCAAAGCACTCATGCGTGAAAACAAAAAAAAATTCAAAAAAATTCATTTTTCAAATTTTTTTCAACCATTCCTTATAACCAACTAAACCCTTCCCTCGAAAGTTAAATTCAACCATGTCTGCATGGTTTTCAATCATACTCATGAGAATAAAATTTAGTTAACCTTGAAGTGTAGTTCCGGAATTTCCACTATTTCTGTCTGTCCCCCCCCCCCCCCCCCCCCCAAACATGAATTGAGCTACCTGTAGAAATATTCAACAAAGCACACATACCCAATATCATAGCAGGGGAAGAAGAAATACAGTCATCGCTTTCCAAAAATTATTACTCAATATAGCACAAGGAATGAGTCTTTTATTTAATGGGATAAACAATGATTTGGCCTAAAGGGTCTATAATCACATGGAATTGAAAATTACATATTACTCTAAGGAATTAAAAACAAATCCTAAACCTACAAATCCTATTCCAACTATGAATCTTAACCATTCCTTACTCCTACATATCCTCATTCAATCCATCTAGCCATCTAAAAGAAACCATAAGATTTGCTTCTATTTTGAGCCTTTCAAATTCCGCTTCTTAGAAGTAATGTCTGAACGACAAACACACCTCATTCATCTCTTTCAATAGATAACCTAATTGTACCTCGAGGATCCTCGATATCAACATTGGATATGGAAGGTGATAGTTCATGTCATGTCGGCCTTCTTCAACTTCACTCATAATCCTTTGCACCAATATTATGTTACCCATTATTAACTCTACCATCGGTACCCAATAACCCTTTAGAATGCAATATTTCTATTTTATCATCGTGTACCCTCTCCACCATGAATGGTGGTTTTAACACACTTGTGATGCACACAATCCAAGTATAGTAAATTTGGGTTTAGATGGTACCTCTCCACCAACGTGTACTTCGAGTCCGGAATATGCATATGACATATCTCGCTTATCATATCCACATCCGGTAGTGACCATTGTGACGGAACTGTTCTATATTTAGCGCGAAGGTGTTCCAGACATCCTTGTGGTATCTTCCAAATTTGAGCAATGACCTCTTCATTCACCACTATCGGTTCACTCTAATCATCTATCCAAACTCGAACAAACTCTTGTCCCCTTGGTCCTTCTATGCTCATCTTCTCATAAAAATGACGAATCAAATTTGGGTAAACTTTCTACCCCGCTGGACATTCCAAATTTATCAATCCTCTCTCTCGTAGGATTTGTACCCCCGGTGCTATCAATGGATCTCCGAGAGAAACATGAGCTCATACTGAACTAAGGTGTTGGATAAATTAGTGGTGACAGTGGTGCAACCGAAGCTCGTATATTTATGCTTTCCTCATCTATATGCCCATTCGTCCTTCTAGAATCAATTGTCTCTGAAGTGGCATCATCTTCAAAGATCTCCTCTGGATTAGATTCGATCTCGTACTCACTTTCTATCTCATGCACGCTCTCACCTGGACAAAGAGAAGAACAAGAAGAAAAAGACATATTTCTACTCTCTCAAGCTCTAGTATTGAATTATGAGAATTATAAACCCTCAAAGGCAGTATTTATAAATAAATGATTCATGTTTGAAAAGGAAAATGAATTGGAATTATTGTTGGAGTTGTTTGAGTGGAATCAAACATTAATCCAACTTTAACATGCATTTGGACTCTATCTCCTTCTTAAACTAGGATTCTTAGCTAAATTCCTATCTAAACTCCAAAGATTCCTAAAAACTACTCCTAATTACTCCTAGCAATGTACAAATACATCCCATCTGCAAAACCCCTATTTTAGAGCATATTTTTAAATTTTCTGGAAATTCACGCATCCCTACGTACATGCGTAGGGCCATGCGTAGGCAATAGATGGAAAAGAACTTCTCTTTTTTTATGGATTTTCCGCTACATGCTCCACACACTCATGCTTTAATATTACCCTCCATTACAGATATACACTCCTCCAAACTTAAACACACATATGTCCACATTGTGTGCTCTCGAAGCTAAACCGGATCTCAAAACACACATCGCAACCAATACATGCATCATCATAGTCATAGAAATGCAAAACATGAGTAATATCAACACATAAGTACGAAGACATGTAGTTTTATATAACTGAAAGCAAAACATCACTTAGAGATCGATCGTTTAGCTGGTACACATCATATAAAACTACAAAACCCTACATAACGATTCTTCTCTAGTAAAAAAAACATCTAAATAGCTAAACTAAAAGGAACTAAATTATTAGTCATCCTCTCTATGACCGGCAGGGGAAAGTCAAGCCCGACATGAAACATCAGCTCACGCATGATGGCAAACATCTCTCTATGACCCTGCTGGAGCTATCCCATATCATCGCATCTCTGGCGCACCTCTTCTCTACCCTGGCTACCTCTTCTCTACCCTAGCGTACCTCCTCTTGGAGTGCCTCCTAATCGACACATAACTCGTTGTACTGAGCACGAGTAATTGTAAATGGTCCGCCATCAGGCGCCTGAGGTATATCTACATCAGTATGTACCTCCTCCTCTTGAGGTCATCATTACCTTCGACCTCTACCCCAGTAGGAAAAAATCAGGAGGCGCAACTCCAGCATGTACCACTCTCGCTTCCTTGAGCCTCGACTATACATTTCTCTATAGCCCTGCAATATAAATACCGACAAAATACTTGTTCACCTCCTCCTCCTCCATAAAATCTACCCCGACGTCGGTCATCAACCTCATCACCAGAGTCGGGAATCACATCTGAAATCCCTTCCGGGTGACCTTGGTCGAGTTCCGAGTATTAGAGTAGTGCTGATAAAGGCCCTTCCACAAGACCTGTGGAATGGAAATCCAATGTTTGAACTCAAAGGCGTATAGAAACTATAAGAAAAACTGCCACCTCTGGTTGTTGTTCCCCTATGGATGAATTTAAGAATAAAATACTGTATCCAAAAATCAGAGCCTGGGATGATAATCCGCCTTCTTTATACAGTTGTTCTGATCATCGGCATAGTGCCCCTCGCACTGCACTCGGACAATATCAAAAAAATCCGGGAATGGCTAAGGCAAGGGAGGAAAATCAACCACTTACTCTAGAGAACACTTATGTGGTATCCCCCATGCCTCTATTATACTCAGTGGAGTGATCTCAAATCGTACCCCATGAACCTCTATCACTATCTACATCTCCCCCTATAATGTTCCATGTGTAACCAAAACTCTCGAATAAGATCGGGGCATACTAATTGTGATGGGGGTGAAAAAATAAAAAATAGTCATCTATTGCGAAGACGTTGAACTCCCCATACAGGAACAACCTCCTCCTCAAAATCCTCTACCGGATATGTCCGCTCAATGTTGAACCCTTTCTTCATCGCCTTATCCAAAAGCCCCTCGATCGTATCATTGGGTCTAGGAGGCTGCAAAAAATGTAAAGACCCGTACTTCGACCCCGTAGATGCTTATGGCACCAACTATGACACTATACGTGTATCTGTAGAGGCAAGATTGGTATCCTTCGAAGATCAATACGGAGATGAAGATGTGGATGGCAAAACCACACGTCTCTGCACCTTTGTCAGTGGTGGAGCCTTTGGTCTTAACGTACCAGCCCCCTCCGTGTTCTTGGTACGGGGTTTCCTCTTAATTCCTACAATATGGATTTAAAAGATATATAAGGTGTAAGTCACTAAAATACCCTAGAGGGGGGTGAATAGGGTTTTAAAAATAATTTCTAACTTCTTTTTATTCTTACTAGAACATGCAACAAGGTTTAATATTGATTTGCAAGGTAAAATATGCAATGAATAATTTCACTTAAATTCAACAAGCTATTTACCACAATATGAATTAAGCATGCATGAACATAAAGTAAGGAGATAGAGATAGAGAAATTGACACCGTGATTTTTACGAGGTTCGGTAACTCCTACTCCGCGGCTCAAAGAATCCCCTTCCTTGAGACTTTCCCGATCCTCACACTATGGCTCTTCCTTTAATAGGTGGAATAGAAAAACCTTTACAAAAGAGCTAACTAGCTCTTCACACAATCAAGAGAACAATCCTCCCTTGATACAATGGGCTTCACTCACCCAAGATCACAATTTTGTGTATGCAATCAATATATCACTCAAGAAACAAAAACACTCAAAACCCTAAGGTTTTTATGGAAGATAGATCAATATAAGCGCAAGTGTTTTTAGGTGATATTTCAAGAACTCAAGATATATATATTCTTACAATATATTTTCAATAAGAGAATAGGCTCAAGGCTTGAGTTTAAATCTTCAAAATGATAAGAGTGAAAAACGAGATTTTGATCTTTCTTGCTATCAAAAGATTTTTCAGAAGATGCTTGAGAGAAAATTAGAGATGAACAATATTTGGAAAATTTCTCACACAAGAACCTTAAGATTTCAATCCATATCTCTTTCTTTATATAGTGTAACACTAGGGTTTGGAGAGTGTATCTCACCCTAGACAATGTGGAGAGTAGGACCTGAAAATCAGCAAGCAAAATCATTTCTTTTTGGGCAAAAATATTGTTTAGAAATACTTTTCCTTAAAATCCTGAAGCACCCAGTCGATTGCCTGACGGCTTCAGAAGATGCTTGAGAGAAAATTAGAGATGAACAATATTTGGAAAATTTCTCACACAAGAACCTTAAGATTTCAATCCATATCTCTTTCTTTATATAGTGTAACACTAGGGTTTGGAGAGTGTATCTCACCCTAGACAATGTGGAGAGTAGGACCTGAAAATCAGCAAGCAAAATCATTTCTTTTTGGGCAAAAATATTGTTTAGAAATACTTTTCCTTAAAATCCTGAAGCACCCAGTCGATTGCCTGACGGCTTCAGAAGATGCTTGAGAGAAAATTAGAGATGAACAATATTTGGAAAATTTCTCACACAAGAACCTTAAGATTTCAATCCATATCTCTTTCTTTATATAGTGTAACACTAGGGTTTGGAGAGTGTATCTCACCCTAGACAATGTGGAGAGTAGGACCTGAAAATCAGCAAGCAAAATCATTTCTTTTTGGGCAAAAATATTGTTTAGAAATACTTTTCCTTAAAATCCTAAACCACCCAGTCGATTGCCTGACAGCACCCAGTCGACTGCCTCCATTCTTAGATTTAAAATATTTTTCCCAACGGCTAGGGTCAATTGGCTGCCTCAAGAAGGCCAGTCGACTGCCTCATGAGTCAGTCGACTGCCTCATGAGTCAGTCGACTGCCTTGGATAGGCCACTCGACTGCCTCAGGCAATAAAAAATGTTCGAAACTCTCTAGTTCAGTTAGTCTACTGGGTCCTTAACTGTCAATCGATTGGGCACAGTCAGTCGACTGTCTTGGACAAGCCAGTCGACTGCCTCATGCAGTCAAAACGTTTTATAGCTCACTGGTTCATCCAGTCAACTAGGTGACTCCAAGAATTGTTTTCAAGGTCCGTTTTTGATCCGTTTGAGTTCGTTTGATTTATTACTTGAGCTTATAAGACCAATCAACAGATAAGATACCTTGTTACAATATTCTCACCCCGACCTATCTACCCCAGGTCTTGAGTCCAGCTTTTGTTCTTTCTTTGATCTTTTTGTCCTTATTCGAGTTCGCGCTTGAGTTTCCTTATTGCTTGTTGCTTTAGCGATCTTCCCGAATGATTTACCTGTACTTGCTGAAACACTTAGCTCAAAGTCATATTAGTACTAAACAAGGTTTTGAATGTTTTGTTAATATCAAAATAAGATTTATTGCTTGAAATAGAATTTCAAAGCCAACATAAGGGAATCTTTCTAGATACTGAATCAAACTCAAAACCATCTCTAAATTGATCCAATATGATGATTAAACAAACCCCCAAGTCTAAAAACATGCGAAAAATTCGAAAACCCAACCCGTTCTTTAAGTCGATAATCACGATTTTGAAGAAAGGATCAAACCTTGTTTAAGACGGGATTTGTTCATCAATACTAGTTTAGAATGATTAATACAATAATGAAAAACACAAAGATCAAAAGAAAATCTTACCGAATCAATCGATATACCATTTTCCTAAAAATTGATTTTTGAAGCCCTTTCGAGTTCTTCACACAAATCTGAAAGATCAAATGACAGATCGGAAGTAAAAATTGAATGAAATGATTGAAATTCATCCTAGGGAGTGATTGGGAGTGTTTTGAGAGTGTTTAATAGAGTAGAGAGTTACAGGGAAATGATATCGGGGACCTCTTTTAAAAACAGGGTCGCGACATTCTGAACCTGAAGTGTCACCCTACGCATATGCGTAGGGTGACCTACACTCGAGCGTAGGACACAAGCTCAGTTGGAAATTTTGCCCACTCTCCCACATCTCAACTTATGCCTTGCGCTACGCATTCACTCTCAACACATACTATACGTATTTCTAGACACGTCACCACATCGACCGCGATGACGAGAACACTATGACTCAATCTTAACCCTATTGAGCTAAATTACAAACTAAAAACCTAGGTTAAAAAATTAACTTTCATCCCCTAGTACCAATTTTTAACGTCATTGGCACGACGTTGTCGCTTCTTAGTGTCCAGGATCATGCTCGTGTGTTGGATCGGTCAAATGGATCGATTCCACAATTCCCGCAACTGGTTGGATGTCAACACAATGCTTAAGCCTCTGAACGGTAACTATAAATCTCTTTCCCGTATCTGGATCACCGAGTTCTACTTCTCCACGGGGGTAAACCTTTGTAACCTTTCCAGGAAACAACTTTAATCTCGAATTAAACGGCCAAACCTTCTGACCAAGCTCAAAGGACTTCTTCTGAATATGTCTATCGTGAAATGCCTTTGTTTGAGGCCTATATATCCGAGATTTCTCATGCACATTATTACGCAACTCCTTAAGCTCAACAAGTTGAAGTTTTCGTTAAGCACCAGATCTCTTCAGATCAAAGTTCAAACAGTGAACCGCTTAATATGCTCTATGCTCTAACTCAACAGGGAGGTGACACGTTTTACTTAATCCAACCGATATGGTGTCCTATAAGAGCATAGTGCGTCATTTAGCCACCAAGCTCAAAATTATTCTATGTGCACTGTCTTCTCAAAAACATTCTTCACTTCCCTATTAGAAACTTCAACTTGTCCATTTGTCTGGGGGTGATATGGTGTACTAATCTTATGAGCGACCCCGTACTTCTGACACAGACTGCCTAGAAATCGGTTGTCAATGTGCTTTCCGCCATCATTGATTATTACACATGGTATACCAAATCTAGACAAGATATTTGACTGTACAAACTCTAACATTGCCTTATGGTCGGCGTGTGAAGTAGTTACAACTTCTACCCATTTTAAAACATAGTCAACCCCCACGAGTATGTACTCTTTTTTCCCGCTTTCAGAAACGGTCCCATGAAGTCTACACCTCATACGTCAAATAGTTCAACAACCAAAATTGGGGTTAATGGCATCATATCAAGTCGAGAAATGGATCACAACTCCTGACAGCACATACACGCTTTATAATATTCAAATGCAACTTTGAATATCGTAAGCCAATAAAACCCACTCTGCAGCACCTTGTGGGTTGTCTTCTGAGTTCCAAAATAACCTCCACACTCTATCATGTAACAAAATCGCAAGATACTCTGCATTTTACTTTCGGGAATGCACTTTCTAATAATTTGATCAGGACAATACTTGTACAATCGCGAATTATCCCAAATATAAAATTTAACTTGACTGAAGAATCGATCTCTATCTTGCTTAGACCAACCATTTGGAATTTGACTTGTGGCCTTGTAATTGACAATATCATCATACCACGGTATTTGTTCCACAACAATCACACTGAACAAATATTCATCTGGGAATGAATCCTTAAGAGCAGTAATTTCCTTTGTCGTTTCCACAATGATCCTTGATAAATGGTTTGCAACCCTATTTTTCAAACCGTTTTTATCCTTTATCTCCAAATTGAATTATTGTAGTAACAAGATGCATCAAATAAATCTGGGTTTGGAGTCTTTCTTTGTCAGCAAGTGTCTCAATGTTGCATGATCCAAATAAACTACTACATTTGTTCCCAACAAGTATGATCTAAATTTGTCCAAGGCAAACACTACTGTTAGCAACTCATTCTCTGTTGTTGTGTAGTTCATTTGTGCATCATTCAGAATCTTACGAGCATAGTATACCGCATATGGCAACATGTCCCTTCTCTGTCCCAACATGTCCACATCAGTTCGAAAGGTAAAGACCAATCCGGTGGTTGCATGATTGGGGCTGTAGAGAGTTGTGTACGCAGCTTCTAAAAAGCTCGAAGACATTTTTCATCAAAGACAAATGTAGCATCTTTAGATAATAAGTTGCATAACGGTCGGGCTATTTTACTAAAATCCTTCATAAATCGCCTATAAAACCCGGCATGGCCCAAAAATAATCTTATCTATTTAAACAGACGTGGGAGGAGGAAAATTTGAAATAAGTTCAACTTTCGCTTTATCTACCTTAATCCCCTTCTTTGATATTATGTGGCCAAGTACTATACCCTCTTGAACTATGAAATGACTCTTCTCTCAACTCAGAATTAAATTTGTCCCTTTACACCTCTTGAACACTAGTGCAAGATATTTCGAACAGTCCTCAAAGGTTTCCCCAAAGACCAAGAAATAATCCATGAACACTTCTACGAATTTCTCCACCATGTCAGAAAATATCGACATTATACACCTTTGGAATATAGTTGGCACATTACACAAACCGAAAGACATTCTTCTATATGTTAATGTACCATATGGGCTTGTGAAAATGGTTTTCTCCTGAACAGCAAGATCAATCACCACTTGGTTGTAACCGGAATATCCATCCAAAAAGCAATAATAGCTTTGTTTGGCCAACCTCTCTAGGATTTGATCAATAAATCGCAATGGAAAAATGATCTTTCCTAGTGTGTGAGTTGAGCATTCTGTAGTCAATGCAAACACACCACCCAATGGTGGTGCGCTGAGGAATCAACTCACCTTCAGAGTTAGACACAACTATCATACCGGATTTCTTTGGAACCACTTGTGTAGGACTCACCCATGGACTATCAGATATGGGGTATATGATACCCGCGTCTAGCAACTTCACTACCTCTTTTTTTACCACCTCCTTTATGTTTGGGTTCAGTCTCTGTTGCATTTCCCTTTATGGTTTTGCAGTCTCCTCTAAATGTATGCGATGCATGCAAATTAAGGGATCTATACCTTTCAGATCAGCAATACTCCATCCTATCGCCTCTTTATTCTCACTTAAGACCCCAACTAGAATAAACTCATGTTTTGTGGTCAACTTCGACGATATAATTATAGAAAGAGTCTCATCCTGTCCTAGAAAAACATATTTCAGTTGATTAAGAAATTCCTTATGTTCCAAGGTAGGATGAATTATTAGAGATGGAATTGGTTGTGTACTCGAGAGCGTGAGAAATGGCTCGATCGGCACTTTCCATGGTTGGGTGTCTAAAACAACCTTTAATGCAGCGACATCCTCATTTTTTAGCCTCATTTGCTCATCCCAGGTGCAGATTTCAACCTTATTCCAGTCATCAATGATTCCAACTCATCTTTTTCCAAGATTAGAGGCGCAAACTCTTCTACTAACTCATTAATGTCATCAATTTAAAAGCAGTCCACTGACTCCAGAAGTTGATGATTGCCATTGAAAACATTCTATCACACCTTCAAGTTCCTAAAAGATAGATCCATAGCCCCGGTTCGGCAATTAATACACGGATTGGATATAGCAGAGAATGGTCTTCCTAATATAACGGGGATATGATTCTTTGAATTATGGACAGGTTCCGTATCTAGAATTATAAAATTCACCGGAAAATATAACTTGTCCACTTGAACGATGACATCCTCCAGAATTCTCCTCGCTTGCTTCATCAACCTGTTTACAAGTTGAAGCATTACTGAGGTAGGACTGAACTCTCCCAACCCTAGCTGCTGATAGGCTAAATATGGTAATAAGTTAACACTCGCACCTAGATTAAGAAGAGCTCTACCAATCTCTTGGTCACCAATGACACGAGGAATAGTGGGAGCACCGAAATCTTTCTTCTTAGGTGGTATGCTAAATAATAACAATGAACTCACTTGTTCAGTCAACATGATTTTTTTTGTAACCTTTGATCGACTTGTTCTTTTTTGAGAGTTGATGAAATTTAGCATAGGCTAGTATTAAGGAAATAATGTCTAAGAGAGGCAAATTAATCTTGACTTGTCGGAATGTTTCCAACATGTTCTTCTCCTTATGCTTTCCATACGTAGTCCACTCTCGAAGAAGTTGAGGAAAAGGTGTCACCTCCTCATAATTGGCCCTATCCAGCTCTTCTGGTAATGTCTGATTTATTTCTTCCTCCTCCTGGGTTGATCCTTTTGAATTTCTTCACTCGCCTTTCGCTTGCTTGTCTTGTCTTGAAACTGCTACTTAACCTTATTCTCCACCTCCTTTCCATTCCTCAGAGTTGTAATAGCTTGGACAGTTTCATAAGGACCTTCAGCGAATGATCCAAGCTCCATTATTTTCTTACTCCTTGGATTAGCCACCGGCTGGCTAGGTAATCTTCCCTATTGACGCCTATTCATCACGTTCTCTAGTTTCGTTACTTAGGTTTCTATCTTAGTAATGGATTATGAATAAGAGTTCAATAGTTGGATAGCTGCCTTAAATTCTCTCAAGGCAAGCATCGTCTCATCTTCAAAGCCAGGTGGTCTAAGTAGTGAGGTTTGCCTTCTTTGGGGTTGAGGTTGTTAATTGAAAGGATGAATTGCTTGATTGTTAGGCTGAAAATTCCAAGTATTAAATGATTGTTAGTTCTGAGTGAAATTTGGTTAAGGATTTTCAATATTCTGAGAACGGTATGACAAATGTGGATGATTACGCCAACCCGAATTGTATAAATTAGAAAAATAATTATTGTTCGATTTGGTCAAAACTGCATTCGAATCACCGAGAACTATTTCATTGCCCTGATATTCATATTGGGAATGGTCGAGTCATATTGCTAAGGCCTTGTTTGGTGGGCGGTCTGGTCTGGACTGGTGTGATCTGGTCCGGTCTGGTTTGGTCTGGCTTGTCTAGATCGTAAACTTAAAAGTCTGTTTGGTAAGCGTTCTGGTCTGTTGGTCACGATCTCACAAACATTGAACCAGACCATATTTCGTAAAGCGATCTGGTCTGATCCTTTCGCTTTAAGAAAATAATTTATTATTATTTCCTTATTTATTTAAATTATTATATTATTAACTTATTATTATTATTTATTCATTTTAAATTATTTATAAATATATTTTATTAATTTATTATTTAGTCATATATTTATTAATTTATTAATTTTTATTTTTATTATGTATTTTTTAATTCATTTTATTTATTATTCATTATTTTTATTTTATTTTTAAATATGTTTATTTAATTTATTATTTATATTATTAATTTATTATTATTATTTATTAATTTTTAATTATTTATAAATATATTTTATTAATTTAGTATTTATTAATTTATTTATTATTATTATATTCATTTTTATTATTAATAAGTATTATTTATTTCATTTTTTTTATTATTCATTATTTTATTTTAATCTTTAATATGTTTTATTTAATTTATTATTTATATTATTAATTTATTATTATAATTTATTCATTTTTAATTATTTTGAAATATATTTTATTAAATTATTATTTATTCATTATTATATTTATTTATTATTATATATTATCTAATTCATTTATTATTATTATTTTTCTGTATTATTTAATTTATTTTCTATATTATTATTTGTTTTATTCAATTTTTGTTTTTGGTGGTCTTAATTGTTATTCTGAAAAAATCTTATTTTGGTTACCAAGACCAGACCAGACCATGGGGAACCACCAAAAACACTTGTTCCAAAAACATTACATTTGGTCTCATTTAGTTTGGTTCCAAATTTTCAGAACAATTCAAACAAACATGGTCTGGTCCCTGAAAACCAAGGCCAGACCAGACTAGGTAGAACCATAGCCACATACCAAATAGAGCCTAAGACTTCTCTAAGGTTTGACTAACTTAGAGTAATGAATTTATCAAGCTTTTGTCCTAATGCGACTACTTGTTCTTTAAAATCATCGTCCCTTTCTACTCCGAAAAGACCTTCAAATTTCCTACCGACTCTGTCTCTAGCACGTATTTCGGACTCATGTTGAAGGGAATTATCGCTCAAATTATCAAACAACCTTAAGACTTCTTCTACTAGCTTCAGTGTAAACTGACCTCCCACTGCCGCATCTATCAAATTTTTGTGAACCTCATTAATACCAAGGTAGAAATTTCACACCAAATCCTGATCTACGAATTTGTGATGGGGACACTTCCTGAAAATCTCATTGAACCTATCCCATGCATCATGGAATTGCTCACCGGAAAACTATCTAAAGTGGGTAATTGCGTGTTGTGCCTCATGGGTTCTACTTATCAGATAATATTTAAGTAAAATTCTAATTTTAGGTTCTCCCAATTGATTTTTATCTCCCTATCCAAGTTAATATATCGTCATTTACCTTTCTCTCTCAAGGAAAAAGGAACTAATCGCGCACGCAATGCATGAGTGCCAAGATTCTCGATTTTCAGTGTCGAAGCCATCTCTATGAATTTGTCAACATGTTGATATGGATCCTCATTCCTGAGTCCATAAAATTTGGGCAACATGTTGAGAACACTAGATTTGATCTCATAGTGTGTGACTCCATCTTCTTCTGGAAATTCAGCATAGGATTCATGATTCAAAGGTGAAAAGTACCCGTTCAAGGACATAGCTGGGGCTCGTCGTGCATCTGCATTGCGGTTCGCCATTCTCTCAAAATCCAACTTCCTTCGAAGCTATTCTAATCTCTTAGCTCTACAATTCTTATGAAAATTTCTTTCAATCTCAGGATTAAAGGGAGCTAATTGAGTGTCGGGATTTAAAAGGGATGGCAAATCGCTCATGCACAAGGCCAATTTTTTTTCTAAAAATAAAACTAACTACATCTAAACTATTCTAAATATTAACAAAAAAATAAAGCTAAAATTATGCGTAAATCAAGCTATACTAAAACTATCAAGTGGTCCAACGACGCAATCTTCATTGCTCCGCTAATTCCCTTTGTGATTTTCAATGCACCTGTCAATCACACAAAACAAATTTTAACTTTAAGTACACTACAATAACTCAATTATACTAAACTACTAAAGTTGAGAATATTGCCAAGTCCCCGCCAATGGAACTACAAACTTGATGCAGTTAAACTAGGGTTAAAAATATTGATTAAGAATAGACCCTTACGACAACCTTTTTTTACCTATTACAAGTGCACGAATCGTATTGTGGTACAGTTCGGCATGAGAAAGGGAATATAGATCTCATAGAGACATGGACTTATTCACTTTAGTAATCTAAAAGTACTGAATTATGGTTTTGAAAAAGTTTTTGTTTGGTTTGAAATCTATGATCTAAGGAAACTAATTAAAAACAAGAATTAAATTGTGTTTGTGATTCAGAGGAGAGAAAAACTATGGTTTTCATGCTCCACCACTAACCACATAATATATCTATCTATTTAATCAATTATAAAAAGGCGATCCCTCAGCTGTGAATCAAATTGTACCGCAAATAGTCGAATACATCCCCAAAAGAATACCATCCACTGGATTCGCTACAACTCATCTCTGGACAGAGTGTGATTAGTGTATGCTATATAATTTACCCTATTCTACTCCTACAACATGAAATTAAACTAAAGCATATCTATATCACCTCGCCGAGGCATGGCCTGTGTAAATCTAGGGTTTTGGGTGTTAAGCACCATTGTGTATAAAATCATGATATGCTAGAGAACACCAAATAAACATGATTGATTGAGATAATCCATTCATTCAATCTAAGACAATAGTAGAATAAATATAAAACCCATTATATTAAATAACTATGGTCACTCATCTACACAATCATCATAGGTGTGGTCTTTAGTTTCCCCTCATTACAATTGAAACAAATAAATAAACTATATTACTTGGCTAAGGTTTTGCTAGAAAATCCTAGATACCGGTTTAGTTGTTCGTTGTGGTGGGAGAATGCATTGTTGATGTAGAAATGCCATCTATGATCCTCTACTCCACATCTCTAGGTTCTAAATGGCTCCCTTTTTCAAAAGATGTAAATCTCCAGAGATATTGCCTTGAAAATAATATAATTAGAAGCTCTTTAGGTCTGGTCCAGACCTTGGTATTTATAGAAAAAGTGGAGAAGAGTCCTGCTTGTATTAGACTTGTCCTGCTTGGAATAGGATTCCTCTTTAATACTTTTCTCCTCAATTATGAGTCAAAACCCTTTAATCTGATGTAAAAATACATTATACACGTGTTTAGTGGTGTTGGAGTCAGAGATAAATCGAAAGAAGTTGAATCGGATCAGGACTTAAATTTGCCAAAATCCTTGTTATCTCCTACATAGGGCCCTACGCATATCCATAGGGTTTCCTACATTTGATCGTAGCTTGGCCTACGCTTATGCGTAGGGCCTTGCGTAGCTCCCCAGCCATGTGCGTAACTCATGCGTAGAAATGATGATTCCAACCACTTTTTACTTGTTGTCTGCGTAGATATACGTAGGAAAAATTAAAAAAATCACTTTTCCATTTCTTTTTCTAATTGAACTCCCTTCATTCCATTAGTATGTCTCCCGAAGTTTCGGCTCCAAAAAATATCATTTTTGCCCTCCGGGATACACTTTTTAATTGAAAACTCATATTTTTCTCTCTTTTCGGGTAAACACAAGCACATCCTTAGTAAATTCACCAAAGTTAGCTCGTTTTCTTCATTAACCTCCTGAAACACGCTTAGACATGCAAACCGCATAAAAACACCAAGTAACGAAATGATACGACGTAACAATACCGAGTTAGGGACCTAGAATGGACAAGATTTGGCACCTATAAGGCGGCAATCCTTGAGAAAAATGTAAATTGAAGATAAATTATACCCCACCCTCCCGGGGGAAAGATTTGAATATCGTTTTGAGGGTGCATCCTCGAGAAGGAGAAATAAGTTAAAAAATATCCAAATGTAGGACTTTATTTTGAAAAGGCATTCTTAGAGGAGTAGAACTCTTCATAACATGGATGAATGTTCTCGAGAATAAAATTTGTGAATTATGAATTTTTCCCCCACCCCTCATGGGGAATGTTCTTTTTGAAAAAGTATTTTTTTGAAAATTGACATGTATGTATGGTAAATGCATGTAAGCATTCATAGGATGAGAAGAGAGTAATGAAGATGGATTTGCCTCTTTGAGATGACTTGCTTGAGATTTGATTTTTGACAAAGAAAGGTCCGGTGGCGAACAAAGAATGTATTGAAAAAGAGTTTGCCTCTTTGAGATGACTTACTTGAAAATATTTTTTAAAGGAGAATGGTCCAGTGGCGGACAATGAATTAATCATGGATTGAAACATAGCACATAAAACATGTATAAATCCCAAAAGTGGGCAAAGAATGTATGAAAATGGATTTTGCATCTTTAAGAGGGCTTACCTGAAAAATAGTTTTTCAAAGAATGGTTCGGAGGCAGACAAAGAATGAGGCATGTTTGGCACATAGCATGTAAAGCATGTATAAATCCCAAAAGTGGGCAAAGAATGTATGAAAATGATTTTCCCTCTTTGACGCGCTTACTTGAAAAATATACTTTTTTGAAATATGATCCAAAAGTGGACAAAAATTAATTGAATATTTTGAACATGATGCATAAACTTATGAAAAAGTCCCTTTGAGGGAGAAGAATGTTTCAAAATTAAGTTTAGAAAATGCCCTTTAAAAAGGGTTTTGAGTGAATTTTTTACTTTCGAAATATTAAATATACACAAATGGCATGTATTTATTTAAGCAATATGTATGTACATAAATTGGCATGTATAGCACAAAGGGCCTCTAATAACGAAGGAATAGACATGAAATTAGGTATGTGCAAAATACTCCTCTAGTAACGAGGTAATATAGAAAAATGTATAAATCATGTGTGAGGGCGTTGATATGACACCTCTTGCTTCATGGGCCATCACCATAAGGATCATTTTTAAAATAAAAGCAAGGTATATAATATTTCCAAATAGCTTACTATCACCTCTAGAGAGGGTTAAAAGAAAAATGGAATTGAAATGACATATGTATGTATATTAAAATCTTATATAGTATACAAAATAGTAATACTATCACCTCTAGAGAGAGGGTTAGAAGAAATTGTATTGAAAGTGCATACATATATATATATTGACAAGGTATTGAAACATGTAAAGAATACTATCATCAAAACAAGTAAGAGTGATTTGTCAAAGTTTGACTTCTTCTCTTATCATGCCATCCCCTTAAAAGGGTCATTTGTTAATGAATCATTTGGAAAGAGTGCACATAAAGCAAGTATTTCACAAAGAATGTATGTATTGACATGTAATGAATGGAATATACACTAATAGATGCAACTTGTGCAAATATTAGATGGTACATGTACTAATGAATGTAATATGTACCAATAAATACAACTTGTGTAAATATTGAGTGACATATATTGTAATAAACGGAATTTGCACTAATAAATACAACTTGTGTAAGTATTAAGTTACATGTAGAACAATGAATCCAAATAATGAAAGAATGACACACAAATGTGTGTTTGAGATTGTAATATTCACAAAATAATGTCTATCTACATGTAAAGAATGAAATATATACAAAATGAATGTATGTAAACATGTAGAGAATGAAATATGTACAAATAAATGAATGAATGAATGACATAAAATTCACCCCAATATTTGGGGGTTTTGAGTAGAGATTTGAAAAATAGATGTTTGAAGTGGAAAACCCAAATTTGGCCGAGAATAGAGATGATTTTATGAAAATATTGGAGGTGGTGACAAGAGGTTAATGATTTGTGTCTTTTGAGCATTTCTTGTGGAGTTTTTCTAGTGTTTGTGTTGATTCTCAAGTAAATACAAGATATATCATGTAAGAATCAAGCATTATAAGCATGTATGGCCATCCATAGCCTCAACAACACAAACAATTCATTAAATATCAACAATGACCCTCCATGGTCTCAAATATCATTCAATAGCAACATAACTTCCACAACTTGTCAAGTGATTAATCCATTCATAAAAATAATTATAAATATGCATGAAATGTTTCTAATTTCCTCATATGAAGGTCCTAAAGAATATTAGATGAGTAAGAGTGCACATGCATGCTTGGTAAGAATCATTGTTACCCTTGAAGATAAAAAAGATGACCCATAGGAGAAGACCAAGGGATGTTTAGCAATTTCTACCTTCTTTTTTATTTTTTATTATTATTTTGATATTTTTCATAGAAATATTGAGATGTATGATACCATATTTTTATTTTGTTCGACCCCTGATTCTCAATATTTAGCCCTCTATGATTGTTTGAAGTTTTTGCTGTAGAGGTAAAAATCTAGGGAAAAACAGTGGAGTTTTTTATTTTTCATAAAATCAAGGCTTAGAGCCAGTGGAAATAAAACATAGGTGGTGAAATCTAAATATGTTAGAGATGTCCAGAAAAAGATTGGAAGGATTTGAAGTTTTGAAGGGCTCTAAATAAAAATAACAAAAATGGTGTGTGGAATTCCCAAATTTGCTAGAAAGTGAGTAGAAAAGTGTTTGGATGCCTATAAAATGTTTGAGGGCTATAAAATGATGTATACTGATTCATGGAATATATAAATATATATGAAGGTGTATGGAAGGAAGAATTTCTGAATTTAGAATTGTGTAAAACCTTTTATGAATGAGACAAGAGAGAGGTATTTATAGAACATGGAAATCAAGACTTAGTGAGCAAGAAAGGTGTATCAAAACACCCTAGCCCCTCTACTTGGCCTCATGTTGGGGAGGGAAGTTGTAACGTCCCGTTATTTTTGAATTTTACTTCAGTTTGTAATGTCACATGATTTGTCACTCCCGAGTTTTCTTGTGAGGATTCTATATGAGCTTTGTCCTCTTAGTTTTCCTTGCGTGGTTTAGAGTATTTTAGTAGATTGGAGTTTATGTATTGGGATTAGTTCCCGTGTTTAATGTTTTTTCATTTTGAATTTTTGATGGGCCCAGGACATACCCAGCGTGTACAATGGTTGGGTTTTATACCCATGAGTATTTATTTTAGGTTGTATTATTTACCTGGCGTCCCGTTTATTTTCCGGATTCTCGTGTTTTCGTTTAGGGATTTTCGATGATTTTCCTTTTATAATTAACATTTATTCCTAAATTGAGGCTAAAGGTTTTATTTTTGTTTCGCACTCTACGTGGATGGTTTTGGGCCATTTTATCATGATAATTATCCGATTGTTGGTGTAACGATCTATCAGGCCAAGTTTCGGGTTTAATTATGCACATATATATTATTATATGGGTATTTTTTATATATATTTATTTTATGTAAATAAATATATATTTATATATAAGAAATATATATGATATATAGATATATGTATCGATCGGGGGAGGGAGATGGCCTCATGCGTAGCTTTCCTCCTTCTCTTCTTCCTCATCGCACCACCATTGTCCCCCTCTATCAGTTCTTCTTCTCCATTGCAGATCATCATCGACGAAGGCGAGAAAGAGAGAGAGAAAATACCTTCCTTCTTCTTCTCTCGTCTTCATAATGTGACCAGGATTCCTTTCACCTTCATCTCTGAGTCGCCGATTAGCAAAAAAGAGGGGATGAGCTTCGCAATTTGAAAAGAGAGAGAGAGTGAGGGTCGCGGCTGGAGGGAGGAAGGACTTGGCGAGAGGGTTCGGACCTGGTGACGATCGCCGGATCTGGAAAAGGCAGGAGCAGCGGCAATGACTGGGCTGGTACACGGCATGACAAGGGAAGCTACTGGAGGTGACGCGATTGTCGGAGCCGCGTGTGGTGGCGAAGTAGTGGCGAGTTCAGCCTAGGGTTTTGGGGTTTGTTTGTGCTCTGTTTAGCGCAAAAATTGGAGGATAGCTTGCTCTCGAGTTCATGTGTATCATACCGAAATTTGATGCAATTCCATTGAGAGGATTTTCGGGAATTTCAGTTTTTAGGTAAGTAATTTTTGTTGGTATTTTTCCAATTTGTTCCGTTTCGTTAATCGATTGCTAACAGGTTTCGACTATGTTGAATAGGTCGTTAAGATGGGCATTTTGGTCCCAGTGGAATTTGATTTGGATAACTTTTGTCAGTGGGCCCTATTTTCGGGCGTGGACGTGTTCGGGATAGAATTGAGTTGGTGTCTCGGGCGTCGTGTTGGTGTGCTCAGTTCGGGTGTAGGCGTTTAGAAATTGCTTGTGGCATGCTTCAAGATGTAGAAGTGCGCAGTCCGTTTCACTTTCCCGTTTCGTGAGCATGCAACACTAGTAATTCCAACCCTTAGTTGGAATTCTAGTTATTCGGATATTTAAAATTGCCTGATAGGGGACTTATTAAATTGTAAGAATAATTATAAATAAATAAGATGGTAAAGCATGATTGATTTGGTATATATATTTTGTTGATAATGCGAAATCTGAGTATATATGGGCATGTGTGAAAATAGATAGACGTATATGTAAATTTGCATAATTGGATTAGTATTAATGGACACGAAGATATACAACTTGAAATTGTTTAATAAATTGTCTAAGTAAAAAGCTTTAGAAAATTAACATTTATTGATATCGCCTGACTCCTTAAGTAAAATGTATTTTGCTTGAGATTCGAAGCATGATATTACTTGATAATATGTAATGCTATGGCTAGAAAGTATTGTATTTGACACATGAAGCATGATAACATGCCTTATTATGTGAAACATGAATTAAAGGTGTTTAAATGGTATTTAGAAGTATGTTAGGTGGCTATAGAAATAATAGTATGTATATATAACCCTATGAGCATGAAATAAAATTAAATATAAATGGGACAATCTTGATATAGCATGTGCGTGATCCTAATTGAAGTGGAAATGTGCTATAGTTGAGATTTAGAAACGTGCTGGATTGATTGTAAATTCATGTTTTAAATGGTGTGTTCCTTAGTAATGCTTGTTTTGTACGCCCTAAGTTGAGGCACTTAGATTCTAGATTGCATTCCATGCTAGGCATGGAGTGTATTGGCGCTTTAGGGCGCGTATGGTTTCTCTCTTCTCCTTGATTACTCCTATGATACGTTATTCCTGTAGTGGTGCCTCAGGGCGAGTCTTGTCTCTTTTTCTCTCATTTCTAAGAACTCTCTTGTGATTGGTTGTTCTTATAGGACATTTTTGTGACAAGTTGGGTAGACACTCATGTAATTTTCCTTTGGCGTGTGCATGAGGGAGTCAACCCCCACTTGTTTACATTTCTTGGGATAGGCACTCGTGTGATTTGCCTATGGTATGCGCATAAGGGAGCTGACCTCCCTTTGTTTACATTTCTTCAGATAGGCACTCATGTGATTTGCCTTTAGCATGTATATGAGGGAGCTGATCTCCATGGATTCTAAAGCGGATGGGATAGACACTTATGTGATTTATCATGGGTGTGTACATGAGTGAGCGATCCTCCATTCGTCTCACTTATTGTTATCTTGTATCGCTTGTTGTGATCTTGGCTCACTTTTTTTATCTGGACTCACTTGTGTTGTCTTTTGAGTTATCTAGACCCACTTGCATTATCTTGACTCTTATTGTGAGATAAAGTCCATGCGAGGTTTATTTTACTCTTATGGTTTAGGATGTTGATGATCTAGCCGGACCTTGTCTAGTGAGAGGCATTATTCTTCCATGGCTTTCTAGAATAACATTCATAGACGCTATTTTGTGCACAGTTTATGGGTTGGTTTATATTGTTGCTAGACCTGATATGCCTCACTTACCCATGCTATTATGTGTACTTGGAGATTTTACCTTATGATTTCTACTTAACTTGCGAGGTTTCCCTTGAGCTTGCATGTCCTAGTTAGCTTTGGCCTTATGATTTGTTGCCTTACTCCCTATTTATGCTATTACATGTCATATGGATATGATATACATGTTGTTCTTATTGCGGGGTTGCTTGTGGGTACTCTTGGGGTCCCGAATCGGCGTTAGTGCCATGTGGGACAACTAATTTGACCTAGGATAGTACCATACACCATGGGATGGGTAAGCATGTCTTGTACGGTCGGGGATTAAGGTTGATAGCGCTTCCCTACTGAGCGGCAGTTGCTCACCTCGTTAGTTATAAACAATTTCAGGAAAAACGCCGGCGATTGACGAGGATTGAGCTTCGCTGACGGATTCCACCTACTCCTCCTTCCAGTCTTTTATAGTAGTTCATTTTAGTATTTGGTTTAGTATGTATCGTTATTGTATTATTCTTTTGGCACCTAGCGTGCATGTCATGTATTTATTGCCGTGTTGGCGCTTTATTTTTATTTTGGGACTATAGTTATGTTGTGGGGCTTGGAACGGTGGCAGCTATTGTGTCATCGACACTGGTCCCTAGTTAGTTATTTTGAGTTGTTTAGGTAGTGTATTATTGTTATAAATGCTTATCAGGTTGTTTAGGTGTACCTTATCCACCATGAGTTACATTTACAAACTGAACTCTGCCAGAGTTTTGTTAGATTTGCCAAATGGTTTTTATACTTCTTTTTTGGATTATTTAATTGTTTTACCAGGTTATTTTTCACCAAATTGGTCCCCATACAAACGGGACTCTATCAAAATTTCTATTTTTTCCGCGAAGTCACACTTGGAGGTTCCTGGGCTTCAGTTATGGAACTTTTAGGGATTTCAGGGCATGACAACTTGGTATCAGAGACCTAGGTTTCATTTTCCTAGGGGCGATGGGAGTTACTGGGCATACCTTGTGGTTTTGATGTACTCGTGTGAGATATTTTACGATTAGTTTGTCCCTGGTATCACTTTTTGTGTGACTTATTCTTTACCTGTTTAATTTGTCTTTCTTGCGTTGTCTACCAAGGGCAGGTGTTTTACCCTGGTTGTTGATGGGTGTTGAGTCCGTGTGTTGCGTGAGGCACGTCTTCAAGTAGGACAATGGTTTCCTTTCTATGTCCCTTTCTTGCGACTTGTTCCTTATGTCATCGCATTATTCCCGTTTTGTCATCTTTAGAATGCGACGTTAGTCATCTTATTGATGTTGAATGTTGTACCTTGCCTGTCTGAGTGTGATTTATCGTGTTATAGGTATTCCTTATATGTTAAGTGTTCGCGCGAGTTCGCATTGAGGTCCCAAAATACATGGAGTTGAGTTTTGAAATTTCTCTTTCTTAATCATCTTTTTTGTCACTTTTAGGACCATGCCACAATGACATGAGCGTCCGAGGGGCGGTGGACAAGTTTTTGTACCCCCGTGTGATAGGGTGAGTACAACAGTAGTTCTGGTCATTGATAGTGCTTAGTTGGCGCGTGATTTGGCAGTTACTTTGGCCTAAGTTACACAAGGAGCACAGATTAAGGACGCAAAGACTAGTGCTAAGTGATATTTCTGTGGGTTCTTGAAACTTAGTATTCCAATGTTTTCTAGTGGACCAGGTCCTCTGGGGGCTAATGACTGGTTTCAAAGGGGTCGTTAAGGGTTTCAGAGTGCTTTGCATTGTGGATTATGACTTGCGAGTCTCTATCGCATCATACCACTTTCTTGAGTTTGTTGCAGTTTGGTGGAAGACTATCTCCCACACCCATAATGTGAATAAAATGTCTTGGGTGACTTTTAGGAAGCTCTTTATGGAGTAGTTCTTTCCTTTTACCGTATAATTAGGGTAGCGGGATCATTTCTCGTCTCTACAGTAGGGCGATTTGAGTGTAGCCGAGTATCAGAAATAGTTTAGAATGCTTTCTCGGCTTGCGCCTAAGATTGTGGCTGATGAGTCTCTGAAGGCTCAGAAGTTTGTGCAAGGTTTGAGAGCTAACCTTAGGTCACAAGTGGCACTTTTTGATGTGCAGACATACCGGGACGCTGTCACTAAAGCTCAGTTGGCCGAGGTGGAGGCTAGGTACTCCGCAGGTGATGTGCTCTTTTGGACACTAGTTTAGCTGGGTCATCCTTAGGTGTAGGAGGTTTGAAGCGCCAAAGAAATGGCATTTCAGGTGTTTTGGTTCAATGGCAGATATGTTCTCCTTCTTTTTCATTGCCTTTGGGTTCTACATGTTAGGCAGTTGTATGCTGTTTGTGTCGGCAGTTAGGGCACCTCAGACGAGAGTGTCCGTATCTTTCGTCTATTATTAGTGGTGGACCGAGAATTTGTTTCCAGTGTGGTCAGTTAGGGCATCTTCGGAGGGATTATCCTTTGGCGAGCGGTATGTTTGGTCAGGAGAGTTCTCAGCAGTGGACTGTTTAGTTTCTTGTAGTTCAGGCTTGTTTTGGGACTCCTCAGCTGTCTCGGTCAACACGTTCTGCGCAAGGTAGAGTTTGTTTGACTGCATCAACTGTGGAGTCAGCAGGTCCTTTTCTTTTACAAGGTATCTTTTCTCATTTTTTACTTATTAGTTAGTGTGTGGATTGTTCCCTTAACATGTTCTCTCTCCATGTGCGTGTTACCACCTTGTTATATTTTCTATGGTTTGCTTATGGGTTATCTTATATGTTGTATTTCTATATTGTTTTATGCTCATTATAGCATGTCGTCGGGGTGACGTTATCGTTTGTTAGGATCTCTTTTCTTTCCCTCATCATAGGGCGTGGTGCGTTAATGATGCGTTGAATTGTGTAGGCTTTATCCTATTTTATGTCAGTCATCGAGATTTCATGTACGCCCTTCCCATAGGGGGCGCGATGTGTGTATTGAGTTCCTAGTTTGGCTTAGGCCACTTTTAGAGGTCTAGGTTATGTCCTTTTTGTTGTCGTGGCAGTGAGGTTGTGATGTTTTTGTTGTTGTAGAAGATGTTGTGATTACTGGTTTGTCTCATTCCGAAGAATCTTTTCTAGTGAGCGAGGGTAATGTTACCCGTTTAGATTTGGTTTATACATGGTATGCTTGAGTAGTTCAGTTGTGTGCATTCACGACTCTTGTGTCCCTGTCTCATTTAGCATTTTAGTGACAGTTCTAGATCGCGGGTAGTGATACTGGTTTTTGCTTCTGTGGTCTTATGGTTGTCATCTGAAGCGACGTTATTTCTGCTTCAGTTGTCTTATGATTTGTATGTAGGATGACGTATTCCCTTTTATTGGTCTGTCAACCAGTGTATTGGTTAGTTCTTTGGGGAGTTTGACTCTTAATTGGTTTTTCTATCAAGACATTGTTGCTTTTGGTGGTCTTTGCCTATTAGTGGCTTTAACTTGTAGAAGTCCTTGGGATGTCCTAAGTTTGTTTTCCACGAGTGTGGATTAGGTGTTTTCTTTAGAGCCACTATGGCATGGTCTCTTGGTAGTTGTGATTATTGTGTTTAGGTTTTGGCCTTCTTGGCCTCTGTGTTGCCAAGAATATGTCTCGTGACACGCGCCCATTAAGGCTTTGGTTGAGGCCAAATGTCGCGGTGTGAGGCTGTTCTTTGGTTATGATTGTCGTATTAAGTTTTTTTCTTTAGCTTGTTGCTCTGGCTAGAGTTTAGGTGGTTCGTGTATCACGACGTTGGTTACCTAAGAAAGTGGACATATAGTTCGACCTGATCAACCGAACGTTGTTTGAGGATTGAGGTACGTCGTGATTTCGAGGAAAAAATCTCCTAAGGTGGGGAGATTGTAATGTCCCATAATTTTTCTCATTTTACGAGTAATTGTTTTTTTTGTTTTACTTCAGTTTGTGACGTCGCATGATATGTCACTTCCGAGTTTTCTTATGAGGATTCAATGTGAGCTTTGTCCTCTTAGTTTTCCTTGCGTGGTTTAAATTACGTTAATAGATTGGAGTTGATGTCTTGGGATTAGTTCCAATGTTTAACATTTTTTTGTTTGGGATTTTTGATGGACCCGGGACATACCCAGCGAGTACAATGGTTGGGTTTTATACCCATGAGTATTTATTTCAGCTTGAATTATATACCTAACGTCCCGTTTGTTTTTCGAGTTTGCGTATTTTTGTTTAGGGATTTTCTGATGATTTTCCCTTTATAATTATCATTTATTCCTAAATTGAGGCTAAAGGTTTTATTTTTGTTCTACACTCTACGCGGAGGGTTTTAGGCCATTTCAGTGCGGTAATTTTCCGATTGTTGGCATAACGAGCTATAAGGCCAAGTTTCGGGTTTAATTATCCGTGTATATATTATTATATGGGTATTATATATATATATTTATTTTAAATAAATATATATATGAAATATATATAATATATTGATATCTATATCGGTCGAGAGAGGGAGACGACGTCACGCGCAGCTGGTCGGTTCTAGTCATATGAAAATATATGTGTTTAAAATGAAGAATTAACAAGGTCTAGTTTTACCTCTAAGTCGCAAGTACTCAAGTAGTATATAATATAGTTGGCTAGAGAGGGTATCGAACCACAGGGATCAAAGAAGTATTTCAAATAATTATAAAGAAGCAAATTGATTTATATTTTATAAAAGTTGTTTGATTGGTTTGTTCTATTAAACTACTAAACATAAAATAAATAAATAGATAATTGTTTTTTGTTTCGCTCAAGATAAACCAGTCTAGGATTTTGTTCCAAATCCACCACTAACCTTGTAATGTATTCCTTTAATTACTCTATTGTAGGAGGGAGATACTTCTTATACGAATCAGATTACTAATGCTACAAGCAGTTTCCTAATCCTAAAAGAGATGTAATCAAGTTTAGTTTACTACAATTCATCTTCGATTGGCATGACCATTGTAACACCCCGTGTTACTTTTCTTTTACCAAAAAATATTTATGATTTAATTTCAGTAATGACGTCACTTGTTCTTGACGCATTGTTTATTCTTGGTATTTCGCGTGTAAATTTTTCGCGTTTACTTTTAAAGTCGGCTTGACGACATTACGGTTTTTCCTTGACGACTACACGGTATCGTTTTGACATTTAATGTTTAGTACTTCGATTGGGCGATGACACGTTGTAATTGCTCGGGCTTGTTTAGTGTTCCGACATTTGATTTCCTACCCCAGTCTATTTATTTTGGAGTGTGTTATCTATTTGGAGTCCCGTGGAGTTTCCGAGATTTTATTTAGGGATCGTTTGGACGTTTTGATAAAGAGGTGGGGTTAGTTTGTAATTATGGATGTTTAGAGGGTTAGTTGTGCAATATAGTATATATATATGTATATCTATATACGCAACAATAGACCTGCTCTCTTCCGTCTCTTCATGTAACAGACCTGCATCACTTCTCTCCTCTTCACACAACAGTTGCGGCTTCCCCTCTTCTCCATTGTCACTGATCATGGAGAGAGAGTGGTCGCGGCTTGGGGACGTCGTCGCTGTCAGAGGGCGCGACGATGGTGGTGAGTAAATTTCATATTTTTTCGTTGAACGATTTGTCTGAAAATCGCATTTATAGGTTATGATTTGCGTTTGGATTATTTTAGATTTACCCAAATTGATTAAACTATTGCTAATAGGCTTCATATATATCGTATATGTTGTTGAGGCGGATATTTTGGTATATTCAAAATATTTTTTGGACGACATTGGTCGGCGGGCTCCATATATGGGCGTCGGTACTGTTCACGGTGGGCTGGACTGTAAGCGTAGATTATGTGGGAAATTCTATTTTCACTCCGTATCGTGGACGTAGTTTGAGGTATGCAAACCCTTATTTATTTTAATATTGATATATTAAATCGTGAATTTTAAATATCTATATTTGGGTTAGAATCGAAGTAGGATTTAGAAATTAATTTTGAGAAAATTAATTAAATTGTTTCCTACGAAATTAAATAAATTCCTATTTGAATTGAATAGGAATAGGCGGCTTAGAAATCCCCTTGAGAATTAAATCGGTTAGTAGAATCTTGTAAGAGTTAGACGTGGACTTAGGAATTGATATAACTCCTATTTGACTGCATTAGGGGATATGTGCACGTGAGAGACGTGAAAACTTAGACGTTATGCTAGGTTCCCTTTACGATACGTGGATTATTTGCTTTAATTGTATTAAAGGCATTTTTAGTGAAATTGAAATATTTTCTTAAAGAATTAAAGAAAATATATTGTTGAAAACATGAATTGAAGATGAACTTGTTTCCCTTTGATATAAATGTGATTATTGTATTTTTAAAAGTATGTTAAAGATCATGAGATTCATGTTGGTACTTCATGTGGATATTTACATAAATATAATGCATTACATATTTATGTTGAGGCCTGGGATGCATATTGAAAATGTCGTGTAGTGTCAAATCACGATGTTGATATATGTGGGTTGTGTAATCAAGTATGGGTGTCAGTACGTCACAACAACTGGCCAGGAGGTATCACGCCTACGGAACTAAAAAGACGACAAATGTGAGTTAGGAGTCCAGGTAGAGGCTCATTTTCTTGTCTTTTGTAGTCATTGTTGGCTTTGAAATTCTATTTCAAGCAATAAATCTTATTTTGATATTAACAAAACATTCAAAACCGTGTTTGGTACTAATATGACTTTAAGCGAAATGTTTTAGCAAGTACAGGTAAATGATTCGGAAAGATCGCTAAAGCAACAAGCGATAAGAAAACTCAAGCGCAAACTCGAAGAAGGACAAAAAGATCAAATAAAGAACAAAAGCTGGACTTAAAACCTACGGTAGATAGGTCGGGGTGAGAATATTGTAACAAGGTATCTTATGCGTTGATTGGTCTTATAAGCTCAAGTAATAAATCAAACGAACTCAAACGGATCAAAAATGGACCTTGAAAACAATTCTTGGAGACACCCAGTCGACTGGCCATGAAATGGCGGCCGATTGACTGTGACCCAGTCGACTGGCCATTAAGGACCCAGCCGACTGGATGAACCAGTGAGCTATAAAACGTTTTGACAGCATGAGGCAATCGACTGGCCTGTACAAGGCAGTCGACTGGCAGTTAAGGACCCAACCGACTGACTGAACCAGAGAGTTATGAACATTTTTGATTGCCTGACGCAGTCGACTGGCTCATGAGGCAATCGACTAGACTTCTTGAGGCAGTCGACTGACCCTAGCCGTTGGGAAAAATATTTTAAATCTAAGGATGGAGGCAGTCGACTGGGAGCTGCCAGTCAGTCGACTGGGTGCTTCAGGATTTTAAGGAAAAGTATTTCTAAACAATATTTTTACCCAAAAAGAAATGATTTTGCTTGCTGATTTTCAGATCCTACTCTCCACATTGTCTAAGGTGAGATACACTCTCCAAACCCTAGTGTTACACTATATAAAGAAAGAGATATGGATTGAAATCTTAAGGTTCTTGTGTGAGAAAATTTTCAAATATTGTTCATCTGTAATTTTCTCTCAAGCATCTTCTGAAAAATCTTTTGATAGCAAGAAAGATCAAAATCTCATTTTTCACTCTTATCATTTTGAAGATTTAAACTCAAGCCTTGAGCTTATTCTCTTATTGAAAATATATTATGAGAATATATATATCTTGAGTTTTTGAAATATCACCTAAAAACACTTGAGCTTATATTGATCCATCTTCCATAAAAGCCTTAGGGTTTTTGAGTGTTTTTGTTTCTTGAGTGATATATTGATTGCATATACAAATTTGTGATCTTCGGTGAGTGAAGCCCATTGTATCAAGAGAGGATTGTTCTCTTGATTGTGTGAAGAGCTAGTTAGCTCTTTTGTAAAGGTTTTGCTATTCCAGCTATTGAAGGAAGAGCCATAGTGTGAGGATCGGGAAAGTCTCAAGGAAGGGGATTCTTGGAGCCGAGGAGTAGGAGTTACCGAACCTCGTAAAAATGACAGTGTCAATATCTCTATCTCTATCTCCTTACTTTATGTTCATGCATGCTTAATTTATATTGTGGTAAATAGCTTGTTGAATTTAAGTGAAAGTGTTCATTGTATATTTTACCTTGTAAATTAATATTGAACCTTGTTGCATGTTCTAGCAAGCAGAAAAAGAAGTTAGAAATTATTTTTAAAACCCTATTCACCCCCCCTCTAGGGTATTTTAGTGACTTACAATTGGTATCAGAGCCTAATCTCCACTTGTTTTAGACTTAACCGTCTTAGAGAATGATCATGGCCTCAAACATAGTCACTCATGTAGAAGGAAAATCTAACAATAGCCCCCCATGGTTTGATGGTTCAAACTATAGCTATTGGGAGACTAGAATGATAGATTTTCTACAAGCTATTGATTATCAAATTTGGCTAGTTATTGTCGATGGACCTTTTACTATTACCAAAGTGGTTGATGGAAAAACTATTCCCAAATTGCCCAACGAATGGGATAATGATGAGCGTAGACTTATGTCATTTAATGCCGAAGCTAAGGTTAATCTAAATTGTGCCTTAAGTCCAAACGAATTTAACCGTGTATCTACTTGTTCCACGGCCAAAGAAATGTGGGATAAACTTGAAGTTACTTATGAAGGAACTAATCAAGTTAGAGAATCTAAAATTGATATACTTATGCATGAATATGAACTCTTTGCCATGAAGGAAGATGAAAATATCAATTCTATGATGTCTCGTTTTACTAATATTTTGAATGGACTAAAGGTAGAATTGTTCCTAGATCCAATGCGGCACGCAAAGTCCTTAGAAGCCTTCCGGTCAAATGGGATGCAAAGGTGACGGCTATTAAAGAAGCACACGATCTTAGCACTATGAGTCTTGATGAGATTTTCGGATCACTCCTTACATGGGAAATTACCTTAAAATCTCATGAAGAAGACGCCAAGCCTAGAAAAGGTATACCCTTGCAAGCTTCAACTAAAAGTGAAGCAAATGAAAGAATCGAAGAAGAGGTTGATGAAGACATTGCCTTGATCACTCAACAATTCAAGAGATTTCTTCAACGAAAGAAGGCTATAGGTCGGAGGTTCTCAAACAGCAACGAACCAAGAGGAGAGACAAGCAAGAAGGAGTCCATTACTTGCTTCAATTGTGGCAAACCGGGACACTATAGAAATGAGTGTTTCAAGCCCAAAAAGGAGAACGAGAAAAGGCCAAACAAAATGGCCATGAATGCAACAAGGGGTGATTATGACTCTTGTGATTTGGATGAGGAAGAAAATGGTGAGGAAATTGTAAATCTTTGCCTCATGGAAAATGAAGATGAGTTACATTTAAATTTACATGCATTAGATAATTCCATTTTGTCATATGATGAGCTTTTATTTTCTCCTAATGAATTACAAGATGCATTTGAAAATTTGTATGATGAGTTTGAAAAACTAGCTAAGAAACATAGTTTGCTCAAGAAATCTAAATCTTCATGTAACTCTACTTGTCACACCATAGTTAATGTAAATGCTACAAATTACAAAAGTATGAAGATAGAAGAGGAAAAAAGTTTATTGAAAAAGACTATCGATGATCAAATAAACATCTTAACAAAATTAACAAAAGGAAAAGAAAACTTGAGCATCATGCTAGGAAGACAAATAAACTCTTTTGACAAATGCGGCTTAGGATATGATGCATTTAACAAAGATGCACTTTTATTGAAGAAAAGAAAATCATTAAAGCATACTTTTTCAAAACAATCTTCATTCTCATCTTCTATTGATCACAACCATGTCTCATGTTATTATTGCAAGAAAAGAGGTCACAAAGCAAATGCATGTTTTCTAAGAAAGAAGAAGAAAATTGTCTCAAAAATGTTTTGGGCTCCTAAAGGAACCATTGCATCCCTACGTGCAAAAGAAAATTTGGTAACAAAATCATTTTGGGTTCCTAAAGGAACTATTGCATCTCTTTCTAACCATAATGGACCCAAAATAGATTGGGTACCAATAAAAGTCACGTAACGTTGTGTTGTAGGTATGCTTGAAGTCCGCCTCAAAAGAAAGATGGTTCCTTGATAGCGGATGTTCAAGGCACATGACGGGGGACAAATCAAAATTCATGTCCCTAAAATCTTATGAAGGATGAAGTGTTACTTTTGGAGATAACTCGCAACACAAAATTGTTGGAATTGGATCCATTGGTATATCTCCTTCTCTAGCTATAGATAACGTACTTTTAGTTGATGGTTTAAAGCATAACTTGTTTTGGATTAGCCAACTTTGTGACAAAGGTTATGATGTTATCTTTAGGTCAAATGCATGCATAGTTGAGAAAGATGGAAAACAATTGTTCAATGCAAAGAGAAACGGAAATTTATATACTATGTTGCTATGTGAATTAAATGAACAAGATGTTAAGTGCTTTGTCACATTGAGTGAAAATAGTTGGTTATGGCATAGACGCTTAGGACATGCTAGTATGGACCTCATTCAACGTTTGTCTAAAAATGAATTAGTCAAAGGCCTCCCGAAGACTAATTTTTCAAAAGATAAAATATGTAGTGCATGTCAAATAGGTAAGCAAGTGAAATCTTCTTTCAAGAGAAAGAAAGATATCACGACTTCTCGACCCTGAGAGACCTCTTTGGTCCGGAGAGAACGGCTAGCTTAGCCGGGAAACTCTATGTACTTGTTATAGTAGATGACTACTCTAGATTTACTTGGGTTCACTTTCTTGCTCATAAAAATGAAACTCACTCCATTCTTGATAAATTTTATAGAGTCATTCAAAATGAAAAAGATTTGAAAATCTAGAAAATTAGAAGTGATAGGGGTAGAGAATTTGACAATCAAGATCTAGAGAAATTATGTGATGAATTTGGTGTATCTCATAATCTCTCGGCTCTAAGATCTCCTCAACAAAATGGGGTAGTTGAAAGGAAAAATAGATCTTTACAAGAAATGGCTAGGACTATGTTAAATGAACACAACCTTCCCCGAAGTCTTTGGGCTGAAGCAGAAAACACCGCTTGTCATGTCATAAATAGAGTTATCATCCGAATGAAATTAGGTAAGACTCCGTATGAGTTGTGGAATGGTCGGAAACACAATATTGGTTATTTCAAAGTGTTTGGTTGTAAATGTTTCGTTTTAAATGATAAAGATAACTTGGGAAAATTTGGCTCCAAATCGGACGAAGAAATTTTCTTAGGGTATTTCTCAACTAGTAGAGCATTTAAAGTCTTTAACAAAAGGACTTTAACCATGGTAAAGTCTATCCATGTTGTTTTTGATGAATCACTGCCTCTACCCTCACCTAAATTTCACCTAGATGATGATGAAGTTGTAGGAATTGAGGATAGTTTCAATAATCTCAATATCTCTAACTCATCAAGTAGGCAAATGGATAAAAGCGAAGTTGGAAATCAATCTAATGATGACTTGACTTGCTCCATTCCTAAATCTTGGAGGATTGTGCACAACCATCCTCTTGACCAAGTCATAGGTAACCCTTCACAAGGTGTTAGCACAAGATCTCAACTTAGAGACTTATGCAACCACATGGCTTTTGTGTTTAATATTGAACCCAAGAACTTCCACGAAACTCAATGTGATGATTCTTGGATCATGGCCATGCAAGAGGAACTAAATCAATTTGAACGCAATCAAGTTTGGCATTTAGTCCCTCAACCCACACATCAAACTATAATAGGCACTAAATAGGTTTTTCGAAATAAAAAGGATGAAAATGGAGTGATTATTCGAAATAAAGCAAGATTGGTAGCTCAAGGTTACAATCAAGAGGAGGGCATTGACTATGATGAAATCTTTGCACCCGTAGCTAGATTAGAAGCAATTAGAATGCATCTTGCATTTGCATCATCTAGAAATTTCATTATTTATCAAATGGATGTCAAAAGTGCTTTTCTAAATGGAACTATAGATGAAGAAGTGTTTGTAAAACAACCACCCGGTTTTGAAAATGAACTTTTTCCAAATAAATGTTTACAAATTATCTAGAGCCTTATATGGGTTAAAGCAAGCTCCTAGAGCTTGGTATGAACGGCTTAGTGACTTTTTACTTCAAAAAGGGTTTTCTAAAGGCAAAATTGACAACACTCTCTTTACAAAAACTGTCAAGAATGATTTGTTGATTATCCAAATATATGTTGACGACATTATATTCGGTTCTACAAATTCTTCTCTTTGCAAAGATTTCGCATCTAGTAATCAAAACGAATTTGAAATGAGTATGATGGGTAAGTTGAATTTCTTCTTAGGGTTGCAAATCAAGCAAAGCTTGGATGGCTTATTTGTTAGCCAATCTAAGTACACTAATGATTTTCTAAAGCGATTTGGCATGGAGGGAGCCAAACATGCCATTACTCATATGAGTACCTCTATTAAACTCGACAAAGATGAAAATGGAAAATGTGTTGATATTACTCAATATAGAGGCATGATTGGAAATTTACTTTATTTAACTGCTAGTAGACCGGATATCATGTTTAGTGTATGCTTATGTGCTCGTTTTCAATCTTATCCTAAAGAATCTCACTTGCTAGCCGCAAAACGTATTTTTCGCTATCTTAGTGGGACGATTAACTTAGGACTATGGTATCCACGTGGCACCACACTTGATCTCACTAGCTATTCGGATGCCGATTTTGCGGGTTGTAGAGTGTATAGGAAAAGTACAAGTGGTACATGTCATTTTCTAGGTCACTCTCTTGTTTCATGGTCAAGTAAAAAGCAAAATTCGGTTGCCCTGTCTACGGCTGAAGCCGAATACGTAGCGGCCGGTTGTTGTTGCGCCCAAACTATTTATATTAAGCTACAATTACTTCATTTTGGACTTGATTTTAATCTCGTACCTATTAAATGTGATAACACTAGTGGTATTTGTATCTCAAAGAATCCTACTCAACATTCTCGCACAAAGCACATAGAGATTAGGCATCATTTTCTAAGGGATCACGTAGCCAAAGGTGACATTGAATTGATTTTTATTGACACTAAAAATCAACTAGCGGATATTTTTACTAAACCCCTCTCGGACGAACCGTTTTCAAAAATTCGTAGGGAATTAGGAATGGCTATGGATTTTGAAGTAATCAGTTAAATTTTCACAAAATCTCGTCCACGATCTCGGCTTTCAAAATCTAAAATATTGTTCAAAAATTTATTTTTGAGGGCCAGTTGACTGCCTCGTATACGGCCAGTCGACTGGATCAACTAGTGAGTTTTTCTAATTTTATTCATTTTCAGCCAGTCGACTGCCTCCTTCGGCCAATCGACTGGGTCATGAGCCAGTCGACTGCCTCCATATTGCCAGTCGACTGCCTCTACGTGAACCCAGTTTTTATTTATTCCTTCTCTTCGTCTTCTCTCCACTCTCTCCACGATCTCTCCCATTTCTTCCTTCCTTCAAGCCATTTAATCACCTTTAAACCACTTCCCCACTACACCACGATCCTCTCCTCCATTATCACCACTCTTTTTTTCATTTATAATCATATATATCCATTTATATATATATACATATCTATACACATAATTGTTTTTCAATTTCTCTTTTCTCTCTCATTTTCTTCTCGATTTCTTTTCATTTTCTCTTCAAAATGCTTTCAATCATCTTGGTTCTTCTCTCTCTCATGGCTCCCAATGTCGTGCGCCTCAAGAAACGCGCCCGTAGGGGTGGAAGCTCTTTGACTGCACCTCCTCCACCTTCGTCCCCTGTTCATGAGGACATTGATTCGAAAACCTGAATCTGGTCCAATGTCTCTCTCTACCCTTCTTGGTGATGAAGATAGTGTTCGTCTTTTCGAAAATAACTTCATTCATCACAAGTTTGCTCGGAGTGGCATTGTGACTCAACCCTTGTGCGAAGAGATTGACGCTAATACGTTCAATCTTTTTCAAAATATGGGTTGGGACTTCTTCGTTTCTCTTGATGTTTTAACTTTTCCACGAGCCGTCAAAGCGTGTTATACAAATCTAGAGAATCCTTCTCAACCAAGTCCTCCCGCTAGCAAACTTTGCTCCACTATTGCAGGCATTTTAGTTGAGTTGACCGAAGCAGAAATTAATACTGTTTTTCGGCTACCTCCTGGTGGTATATCATATTTCTGCCCATTTATTTGGTACTTTTCGAGTGATTTCGATCCTCTCGAAGCAGTTCGGGCCATTTCGGTGAATAAGACCACCATTGCCACTTCTGAGTTTCCTTCTTCCTCGCTTACTCCCGAGGCTCGACTTGTGCACAATATTATCACATATTCCATTTTGCCAACGTCCGGAAGCCGGAGTCTTGTGTCGATCATGGAAGGTGCACTTATTTTTCCTACTCATCTATCTTATCTTCTTGGTCGGTGTGGCGTTCCTCTTGAGCAAGAGCCTTCGGAGCACAATTTGATTTTTCTGGACCGCACTCATCTCAAGCAGATGTATATCGGTAAGAATGCCGATGGAGTGTTGATCTCACTTAGGGTTGCTCCTCCTGCGGACCAGGCTGGTCCATCTGTTCCTCATCATGATGTTCCTCGTCCCGAGGCACCTCGTCCGAAAGCTCCGAATTCTTCTTTTATGTCTCTTAGTAGCATTTCGATATTCCAGATTTTGGGTTCGGGGGAAATCCCGAATCTCTTTCCCAAATCTTGGAAATCGTAAAGCGCAATGAAGAGGCCCAAAAGCCCAATGAGGAGGTCCAGAGGAAGACGGCCGAGGATATGAAGCGTCTTGAGGACAAGATATACTGCATCGCCACTGCCATGGACGCCTATCGTCGTGACCCTCCGCCTTTTTGATGTCGTCAAAGGGGGAGAATGTATTAGGGTGTTTGAGTTGGCCATAGGTCTATTTTGTGTAGCATAGGACGTTACCTATGTTTTATGTTTGTTGTTTATGCTTCACTTTATTTCTATGCTTTATCATTTTGTAATGTGTAGTAGTAAAACAACATGTACCGAACTCGCAAATTATGAATTGAAATATGTTGTTTGTATTATCTTTCCATGCATTATGTAAATGAATATCAAATTGCAAAATTTATTTCCAAAGGGGGAGCATGCAAATAAAAATGAAAGATGCACACATTGAGGGGGAGTATCACTTGATACTTCACCATTTATGCGCAAACACGAAATGTTTTGTCAACATCAAAAAGGGGGAGATTGTTGGCTTTGAAATTCTATTTCAAGTAATAAATCTTATTTTGATACTAACAAAACATTCAAAACTGTGTTTGGTACTAATATGACTTTGAGCTAAGTGTTTCAGCAAGTACAGGTAAATGATTCAGAAAGATTGCTAAAGCAACAAGCGATAAGGAAACTCAAGCGCAAACTCGAAGAAGGACAAAAAGATCAAAGAAAGAACAAAAGCTAGACTCAAGACCTGGGGTAGATAGGTCGGGGTGAGAATATTGTAACAAGGTATCTTATGTGTTGATTGGTCTTATAAGCTCAAGTACCAAATCAAACGAACTCAAACGGATCAAAAATGGACCTTGAAAACAATTCTTGAAGTCACCCAGTCGACTGGCAATGAAATGGCAGCCGACTGACTATGACCTAGTCGACTGGCCGTTAAGGACCCAGCCGACTGGATAAACCAGTAAGCCATAAAACGTTTTGACTGCATGAGGTAGTAGACTGGCCTGTCCAAGGCAGTCGACTGACTGTGACCAGTCGACTGGCAGTTAAGGCCCCAGCTGACTGACTGAACCAGAGAGTTATGAACATTTTTTATTGCCTGAGGCAGTCGAATGCCCTATCCAAGGCAGTCGACTGACTCATGAGGCAGACGACTGACCCTAGCCGTTGGGAAAAATATTTTAAATCTAAGTATGGAGGCAGTCAACTGGGTGCCGTCAGGTAGTCGACTGGGTGCTTCAGGATTTTAAGGAAAAGTATTTCTAAAGAATATTTTTGCCCAAAAAGAAATGATTTTTCTTGCTGATTTTCAGGTCCTACTCTCCACATTGTCTAGGCTAAGATACACTCTCCAAACCCTATTGTTACACTATATAAAGAAAGAGATATGGATTGAAATCTCAAGGTTCTTGTGTGAGAAATTTTCCAAATATTGTTCACATCTAATTTTCTCTCAAGCATCTTCTGAAAAATCTTTTGATAACAATAAATATCAAAATCTCGTTTTTCACTCTTATCATTTTTAAAGATTTAAACTCAAGCTTTGAGCTTATTCTCTTATTCAAAATATATTGTGAGAATATATATATCTTGAGTTCTTGAAATATCACCTAAAAACAGTTGAACTTATATTGATCTATCTTCCATAAAAATCTTAGGGTTTTGAGTATTTTTGTTTCTTGAGTGATATATTGATTGCATACACAAATTTGTGATCTTGGGTGAGTGAAGCCCATTGTATCAAGGGAGGATTGTTCTCTTGATTGTTTGAAGAGCTAGTTAGCTCTTTTGTAAAGGTTTTTCTATTCCACCTATTGAAGGAAGAGCCATAGTGTGAGGATCGGGAAAGTCTCAAGGAAGGGGATTCTTTGAGCCGAGGAGTAGGAGTTACTGAACCTCGTAAAAATCACGGTGTCAATATCTCTATCTCTATCTCCTTACTTTATGTTCATGCATGCTTAATTCATATTGTGGTAAATAGCTTGTTGAATTTAAGTGAAATTATTTATTGCATATTTTACCTTATAAATTAATATTGAACCTTGTTGCATGTTCTAGTAAGAATAAAAAGAAGTTAGAAATTATTTTTAAAATACTATTCACCCCCCCTCTAGGGTATTTTAGTGACTTACAAGAACTTGTTCCTCATTGGCAGGATCAGTCTTTTCCCCATGAGCCACAGCCTAAGTTTCCCATGCACGCCTGTCGTGAATTCCCAACAGTAACCAACAAAATGGTTGGCCTGATCACAATGGGTACATGTCCTTCCACCACGACCATCATCATGGTATGGCTGATTGATCCAAAACATATTCCTTTTTGATTTGTCACCCATTATAGTAGAGACAAGGTAATCGAAGTACAAGATTCAAGCAAGAAATTTTTTTATATACTCTAACATGTGATTAAGCATTTATCTTTCATGGATGTGGTGACTAGAAGTTGGAATGTTCACATTGAAGGCACTCCTATGTACCAAGTGGTTAGAAAGCTCAAGCTAGTGAAAGCTGAGATGAAAATTTTGAACAAAGGGAGTTATTCAGACCTTTCTAATCAAGTGAAGAAGTGTAGAGATTGTCTTCATAACTATCAAAGAATTATAGTGAATGATCCTACCAATGAATATGTTAAATAGTTGGAAAAGGGTTGTCTGGAGCATTATTTGAGATTAGCTGCTAATGAGGAGTCTATGTATAGACAACAATCTAGAGTGAGATGGCTTATGTTCGGTGATAAAAACACATCTTTTTTTCATAAAGTTGTTGTGGCTAGAATCAGTAAATATGGGATTCATTCTTTTATAAATAGAGAGGGGGCTAGAGTAGTGGATCCTTAGTTGATTGTGGAGGAGGTTATTGATTATTATGTTGATCTATTTAAGGCTTACTCTAATGAGGTGATCCCTAATCTTTGTCCCTTTGTTCAACATCCTATTGAAGATGACGCATCCCAAGCTAAAGTGAGCCAAGTTTCTGCTAAAAAAGTAAGGGATACTTTCTTCTCTTTAAAGGATGATAAATCACCAGGTTGTGATGGGTTTAAAGCATTATTCTTTAAGCACACAGAGTATTATGGGGAAAGATATTGAGAAGGCAGCGATTAATTTCTTTGAGAAGGGTAAGCTTCATAAGGAGATAAATTCTACTATAGTGACGCTTATTCCAAAAGTTTCTAATCCCACTGTGGTTACTGATTTTAGATCTATATTTTTTTGTAATATTCTGTATAAGTGTATTACAAAGATTATAACTAATAGGTTGAAGAGTTTTTTACCTCAGTGTATTAATTTGAATCAAGGTGCCTTTGTGGCTAGAAGGGACATTTCTGATAACATTTTGTTAGCTCAAGAGTTGTTCAGTGGCTACCACAGTAACAAGTACCCGGCTAGGGTTGCTTTGAAGGTTGATTTAAGAAAAGCTTATAATACAATTTCATGGGAGTTTATGCTTGCAACTTTGAAAGCTTTCAATGTTCACCCTAGAATGATTGAGTGGGTAAAGGTTTGTATGACAACTCCTAAATTTTCCATCAAACCTTTACCCATTCATTGAGAACTGCTCGGAATGAGTTTGCATACCATTGGAGATGTAGGGAGCAACAACTAACTAGTTTGATGTTTGCAGATGACTTGCTAATGTTCTCTGCTGGGAAAGTGAGGGTTGTGAAATGTTTGAAGGATTCTTTAGTGGAGTTCAGTAGGATTTCAGGGTTATGTCCTAATGCTAGGAAAAGTATGCCCTTCATGGTTGGGGTGAAAGAACCTCATGCTTTTGCTATCGTTGAGTTATTGCAGTTCTAAGTTGGAGTTCTTCTTGTGAAATACTTAGGAGTGCCATTGATCACTTCTGGGTGGATGTATCATGATTGTTTTATATTGGTTGATAGAATTGTTGTTAGGGTTTAAAGCTGGTATGCTAGGTTGGTTTCCTTTGCTGGAAGACTGCAACTGATTAGGTCAGTCTTATTTGCAGTTCAAGTTTATTGGGCATCTATATTTGTTTTACCCCAATCTGTTTTGCATATTATTAATGGCTTGATGAAAAAGTTCTTGTGGATTGGTACTAAGATGGGGAATGGAGGAACTATGGTGGCTTGGCAAGATGTGTGTTGTCCTGTGGAAGAGGGAGGGTTGGGAGTGAAGGATGTTGTGGAATGGAATGAAGCTGCGATGTTAAAACATTTTTGGTAGCTTTGTCATCCTAACAGCTATTCAGTTTGGGTGGATTGGATAAGGATGTATGAATTAAGGGGTGGTAGTTTGTAGGATGTTCATTTTATGGATGGAAGAAAGAAGATTATTCAGATTCTGAGAAGAAGTACATCAGCAAGGAAATCAAAACCGTCTGTGCAGATTTGAATTAATCAATTTTACTATGTTTTTTACCAAAAGAGCATTATTTGTCCAACGTTGCTGAGATCCGAATATCTAAAATGTAGTTGTATCACTCAGAATCCTAGCAAATTGAACATTGTCTTTTGCGAAATGTACTATTCCTATGAATATGTTTTCTTCCAAGTATTGGCTTTAAGATCAGGCATGCCATAGTTTAATGGATACCATATCTGCATTGCCAAAGACCTAACGCTTTCTAATGGAAGAACGAAATTGGTGTCTTCAAATTGGAATCAAAGGAAAAGTTCATCAACTTCATTTCTAATATGCCAAGTATATGCTTGTAAAAGCTTGCACTAAGTTTGGATGCTTCTTACTTAGAAAATCATCAAAATTTATTAGTTTAACTTAGAAAATCGTCAAAATTAGGGTTGCAACTTGAGTTGGGTTAGCCCGGACCAACCCAACCCAATCCACAAAAAATCAAATTCGAGTTTACTTGGGTTGAGCCCGATACAAATCGACTGGGCTGGGTTGAGCCCAACGCAATTCGGGTTGGACTGGGTTGGGTTGGGTTCAACCCAAATTCAGCACATATATATATATATATATATATATATGTTAGGGTTCGCACACCCTATGTTCGAAGCCGTGCACATCTGCAAATCAGAAAACGCACACAAACACACCAAATAATCGACACAAGAATATATATATGGTTCAACCAAATAAGCCTACGTCCACGGAGAGCACCGTTTCACTAAAAATCACTCAGAGGATTAAAGGGGGTGATTCGCAGATCACACACGCACACACACTGTGTATACTCACGCCTGTATCACCGGAATAATATAAACGTATATTATTCCTAACTCTCTCTCTATTTCTGTGTACACAATTCAATAGGAGAAGTCCTATATTTATAGGTGAGGATATAGAGATGGGTTTTCCAATCTTCCGATGTGGGACAAGTTAATATAACAAAGTAGTCATATTATATATATGTGCCAATATATAACAATCTCCCACTTGACGACTTTGCCTTCATCAATCAACTCCATCAATGATCAGTGCTCAGTGCCCTCATTTATGTCTTCAAGCTTGAAGAGCAACTGAAGTTGTGCACAACTTCAGTTTCTCTGTTGTCACCACTTTGGTTAACATGTCGGCCGGATTCTTACTTCCTTGAATCTTCTTAAGTGTTAATACTTCATCCTCTAATAGAGATCTAATAAAGTGATAACGAAGATCTATATGCTTGGTTCTCGAATGAAATGCTGAATTTTTCGCCAGATGTATAGCACTCTGACTATCACTATGCAAAACACTCTCCCCTTGCTCGAATCCCAACTCTGCCAACAAACCCTATAACCAAATCATCTCTTTGCTAGCCTCTGTCACGGATACATACTCAGCCTCTGTAGTAGATAATGCTACAATCCTCTGTATCTGCGAAATCCAACTGACTGCTGTAGTACCTACTGTAAAGACATAACCAATAGTGCTTCTTCTGTGATCTATCTCACCAGGAAAATCTGAATCTACATAGCCATATAAATTCACTTCACCTTTTCCAAAATAAAGGCATATATTTGTGGTACCTCGTAGATATCGTAATATCCACTTCACTACTTCCCAGTAAGTCTTTCCTGGATTGGACATGAACCTGCTGACTGCTCCCACTGCATATGCAATATCTGGTCTTGTACAAACCATTCCATACATCAAGCTACCAATAGATGAAGCGTATGGAATACTAGCCATGTTGTTCCTCTCTGCTTCTAACTTGGGAGACTGCTTTTTGGATAATCGAAAATGACTAGCCAAAGGTGTGCTAACTGACTTAGTATCACTCATGTTGAACCGCTTCTAAACCCGTTCAACGTAGTCAGCCTGAGACAACTGCAAAATTCCCTTATGCTTGTCTCTGATGATTCTTATACCAAGAATCTGCTTCGCTGTGCCTAAGTCCTTCATCTCGAACTCTTTTGCCAACTGCTTATTCAACTTACTGATTTCCATAAAATCAGATCCAACTAATAACATGTCATCAACATAAAGTAGGAGGATAATGTAACTCGTGTCAAACCTCTTGAAGTAGCAACAATGGTCAGCGTTGCACTTGATATAACCATGTCTCTGCATAAATCCATCGAATTTCTTGTGCCACTGTCTTGGAGCTTGTTTCAAACCATACAAGCTCTTTTCCAACTTATACACAAGTTTCTTTTTCCCTTTCTCTAAGAAACCTTCCGGTTGCTGCATATAAATCTCCTCCATTAGGTCACCATGGAGGAAAACAGTTTTGACATCTAACTGCTCTAGGTGCAAACCCTCTGATGCAACAATGCTAAGAACTGAACAAATGGTAGTCAGTTTCACAACCGGAGAAAATACGTCGGTGTAATCGATTCCTGCTTTCTGCTAAAAGCCTTTTACTACAAGTCTTGCCTTGTACCTCTTAGAACCATCATGTTCTTCTTTGACTCTGTAGACCCATTTATTGTGGAGAGCTTTCTTTCCTACCTGCAGCTCGGTTAGCTTCCATGTCTTGTTGGAAATAAGGGACTTCATCTCATCTTCCATCGCAAGCTCCCACTGGCTCGCATCTGCTGCACTGCATGCTTCATCAAAATACTCTGGTTCACCTCCATCTGTGAGCAACAAATAATTCATGTATCTCCGATTCGGCACATGCTGCCGGGAAGACCTCCTAGGTACAGGAATAGGAGTCGGAGACTGCGGTGTATCAACTTGTTAAGTATTTTCATCTGCAATATGTTCGTATGATTGAGTACTCTCACTGTCTTGAACATCATCTAACTCAACACACATAGGATCACTCTATGCTGTACGCTCTGAGGTTGTTGTGTGTCTGTCCTTGTACATAACATTTTCATTGAACACTACATCTCTGCTTCGGATCAGTTTTCAGTTCTGATCATCCCACATGCGGTAACCATACTCATCACCGCCATAGCCAATGAAAATACACTTTTGTGACTTGGGATCAAGCTTACCCCTCATAGTGTCACTAACATGTACATATGCAACACAACCAAAAACTTTTAAATGTAAAAGTGTTACCTCTCTACCGTTCCAGACCTCTTCTGGTATTCTGTGCGCCAATGGTACTGATGGACCACGATTGATTAAGTACGCTGTTGTACTGATTGCTTCTGCCAGAACTGTTTCGGCAACCCTGTCTGAATGCGCATGCTTCTGGCTTTCTCAGTCAATGTCCGGTTCATCCGTTCTGCTACGCCATTCTGTTGTGGTGTACATGGAACAGTTCTCTCTAATCTGATACCATTCTCATAGAAAAATCTGTTAAACCCGGTGTCCTGATACTCTCCACCATTATCGAATCGTAATCTCTTGATCTTCAAACTCGTCTCATTCTCTATCATAGCCTTCCAACTCTTGAACACACCGTACACTTCATATTTATGTTTCAAGAAATAAACCCATACCTTTCTGGAATGGTCATCGATGAAGGTGACGAAATAGGACTTTCCGCCAATAGATGAGACATTTGCTGGCCCCCAGACATCAGTGTGAACTAGCTCAAGCTTCTCCTTTCTGAGTTATTTGCCGCTTTTCTGAAAACTAACCCTCTTCTGCTTACCGAATACGCAATCCTCACAAAAGTCGATATCAATCAAATATGGACCTGGTAGCTTTCCCTTTGCGAGCATAACCTTGAGTCCCTTCTTACTCATGTGACCTAGCCTCTGGTGCCACAAATTATGATCCTCCTTGCTTTCTGCAATTGCTATAAATGTGTTAGCCTTGGTGGTAGTGTACAGCGTACCTGTTTTCTTTCCTCGTGCTATAGTCATATCCCCATTGGAAACTTTCCACTTATCTTCACTGAAAGTGGTCACATAACCTTCACTCGCCAACTCGCCTACTGAGATCAGGTTATTCCTCAAGTCTGGAATGTGTCTGACATCCCTCAGCTTCCATATCGATCCGTTGAGTCTGATATGTACTTCACCCTTGCCAACAACACTGCAGGGTTGATCATCACCTAGATAAACCTTGCCGAGGTTTCCAGGTGCATAGCTCTCAAAGAGTTCTTGACTTGAGGTGGCATGGAATGATGCTCCAGAGTCCAAAACCCAAGACTCTGCTTTGCTCTCCAAAGAGCATATCAGTGCATCATCTTCTTCTTCTAAGGCAATATTTGCCTCTGTCTTGTCATCCGCTACCTTTTACGGGGATCTACACTGGTTCTATAAATGACCAGTCTTGCCGCAATTCCAACATTCGATTGCTTTGGAATTTTTGGGACCTCAAGACTGTGATCTTCCCTGTCTCGACTTGGAACGACCACGCCTTTGGTTTTCGCCTTTCTGTCTATTCGAACCTCTGCCTCTGGTGTCGACATTCAATGTTGTGTTGCTGCTTGAAGAGTCTGACGACTGTCTTCTGATCTCTTATCATACTTCAGCGGATCTATCCCTAAAGAATTACTAACTACAACGACTGTAGCGTTCCAGCTCTCTAGTAATTGATTAAGGAGAAAAGCTAATTTCACCTTGTCTTGAAACACTACTTCAATTGATTCCAACTGCCCATAAATGTCATTAAGCTTACTGAGATGTTCACCAACATTCCCATTCTCGGACATCTTCAGATTCGTCAATCTGCTGATGAGATGTAATGTATTTGCTCGAGACGGCTGTTCGTACATCTTCGAAAGAGCTTCCATGAGAGACTTTGCATTCTTCTCTTTCCTGATATTGAAGGCAATAGATTTTACCAATGTCAATTTGATCATGCCAAGAGCCTTTCGATCTAGGATATTTCACTCCTCTTCTTTCATCGAATCTGGCTTCGTCCCTTCTAGCGGTAAATATTAATTTTTCTGGAATAACACATCCTCAATTTGAATCTTCCAATAGGTAAAGTTTGTACCATCAAACTTGTCGATCATTACCGTATTTTCTTCTCCCATAGCTCCAACTGAGCCTATTAGAGATATTCGAAGTGCAAAATCGAGTATACGGTTGCGTTGGGGGCGGTTCAAAACCTTAAGAACGCCTCTGACTCCAAACGGGCCAAAACAAATTCGCACAAAAGATAGAAATTTAATCACGAAGTCAGTACCTTCTAGGGGTGCGTACGGGCGCGTCCCTACTCTGATTGGGCTTATTCTGGTGCCAAAACATCGGGCTTCGAAGACTCTTTCCGTCGATATATTACACGCCTCGTTCCGATAAACGATGCTCCGGAAATTCATGCCTAACCGAAACTGCTGCTCGACGGAGTCCAAAAACTGGACTGAACTTCAGGCGGCGCGTGGGGGCGCGTGAGGAACTTTTCGGCGATGTGCTTGACACTGCTGGCTTCGTCTCGTCGAGCTAAAGCTCCTGGTGTGGTCGGTTTCTGATTTAGGGTACTCGAAAAAATCAGATCTTGACCAGATCGTCGGGCTTCGTGATTTGCTCCAACCTGAGGCTCTGATACCACTTGTTAGGGTTCGCACACCCTATGTACGAAGCCGTGCACACCTGAAAATCAGAAAATGCATACAAACACAGCAAACAATCGACACAAGAATATATACGTGGTTCAGCCAAATTAGCCTACGTCCACGGAGAGCACTATTTCACTAAAAATCACTGAGAGGATTAAAAGGGGGTGATTCGTAGATCACACACACACACGCACTGTGTATACTCACGCCTGTATCACCGGAATAATATAAACGTATATTATTCCTAACTCTCTCTCTCTATTTCTGTGTACACAATTCAATAGGAGAAGTCCTATATTTATAGGTGAGGATATAGAGATGGGTTTTCCAATCTTCCGATGTGGGACAAGTTAATATAACAAAGTAGGCATATTATATATATGTGCCAATATATAACAATATATACATACTTGCCCTATACCTATCTCCCATCTATATATACAATAGATAGTCACTTTGCTGCCCCTCTTGCCGCCCAATCTCCCTCTTTTTTCGTCGTTACTCCGCCGCCGCCACTTTTGCCACCCGCCACCGCCTCTTGCATGAAATCCCTTCTCTCTCTCCATCTTCTCTCTCTCTTATTTGTCTCTCTCATTTATATATATATATATATATATATATATATATATATGGATATGGGAAATGAAGATCTTATTAATAATGGTGAAAGATAATCGGTTCTTGATGTTTATCATACACACACATATATATATATATATAATTTTTTTATGAATGTAAACAAAGGGGGAGATCAGATCTTGTTCATACATACATATTTCTACATATGTATATATATATATATTGTAATGCAATACTGAACAATCTGGGCTACATTCACATCCCATTAGGTGTATTTCTTTTTTTAGAATAAATCTTAATTTGGAAGATAACTCAGATTTCTCAAAATTTATGTTTAGATCATGATTACATTTTACATAAAACTTCAACCCAGTTGACCTGCCTGAACCAGTCGGGTTGGGTTGAACCCGAGTTAGAGTTGGGCGGGCCGGGTTGGGCTAATGCCAGTCTTGGGCTGACCTCGGGTTCGGGTTGGGCCGGGTTAAACCCGCCCAACTTGCACCCCTAGTCAAAATTTGCACTAGTCGATTTTGCCTAGAAAAACTCTCGATGCTTCTTAGTGTAAATTATGCAGCTATCTCATGCCCAATAATAAATTGTACGTGACACCATGAGAATAATCAAACAACTCTTCTGATTTAAATGAATTCAGTTATAAAATCAAAGAATGAGCAGATCCAGAAGATTTAAATTCAGTAATTAAATATCAGCAACTTGTGCCATCTAACCTAAACGAGACAAAAGGGTTAAAAGTAGATGACGCCAAATAAGTTGAACGTAAAATGAAAACTGAAAATCAATTAGTAAAATTGACAATATTGACATATTTTTAAAAACTAAAACATACTCATCGCAATGCATCTAAACCCTATCGAGCTAATAGAGTGTGCAGTCCCTTTCTTTCACTTAATAATAATGGCAACCAAAATCACAAACTGGAGACATTTTCAACATATAGAATGAAGAAACTAATGAAAAGATAAAAATGATAAAGCAACACAAACCCAATAAGGTTTGAGGTGTGTCATTCTATCACAAACTGGAGACATTTTCAACACATAGATGGGCTTAGAGATTAGGCCCGTTTATCATTTATTTGTTTATGAAATATATAATTAATTTTTATGTCTTATTTTTGTTTATGGACAAAACCATGTATAGATAGAAAAATATTGAGATATTTGATATTTTTATAAATAAATAAAAAATTGATTATTATTTATGTTGGTGGCTGTGGTAGAGGAGATGATCTGCGGCGGTGAGACGTGGAGATAGAGGATTGCGATGGGCAGTGGAGGTTGTGGGTTGCGGTATTTCACACGGTCACTCATAAAGGAACAAAGAATACATACAAAATTGATAGAAAACAGTAGCTTAAAAACAAAATAAAAAAAATTAAGTAAAACAAAAACCAAGCCACCAGTGGATCAGTCTAGAAATGTAAAGAAAAAAATAAAAGTTTTTTTTTCTACAAAAATCTAACATGAAGCGAAGATCTTAATTTTTAAAAATTACAAATTCAAGTTAAAGTAATTAGGGTTCACTTCATTTACACATTACTTTTATTTCAATCAGACCAGCCAGGTTTGAGAATCTTTATTTATACCCTTTATTTTTTTCAAACTAACATAATTTACACCCCTATACCAAAACTATCCTCAATATTGAGATCAGTGGTATTTGGAAATAAGATTTACTAATTTACATTCCCTTTTTGGGCCTTGAGCCCATTAGGGCAACATTCTCTTACACATCAGTATTTTTGTCCATTTGTCACGTCACTAGCTTGCTTTTCAAGTTTATTCTAGAAACATTTCGATTAATGGACCTTTATAGTGGGCTTCGGTCATCCATGATGGGCTATCCGGTTCGTGGGCTAAAGGCTTGGTGGGCTATCCATGATGGTACAATCTTTTTCCCTTAAGTGGGAGAAAGATGTCCGTTGGCACTGAGAAGTCTAATAAGGGATGGAAAGAGAGAATGATCCTGGTAAGCGGGAATTGGAGGTTTCCTGACTCAGCCAGATTTGTAGTCCCTAGTGAATTTGACAAACCTTTATTCCTTTCCTTCAAACCTTATCATAGGGGGTCGTGTTACTACGAACAGTGCAATGATAAGTTGGGTCATCATGTGCTAGAGTTTCTGGGAGCGTCTGACCGCTTTAAAACTCCAAATTACATCTCGTCCCGATTTGATATCCTTAAATCTAAAATTTGGGGACAGCCCCTGAGGATGTGTGGCAATTACCTGACGGGTTCTAATTTGTAGGCACTATCAATAGAAGGATAGAATACCATGCTGAGGATCCCGACACCTGTCCTTAAGAAGAAGGCCAAGCGAGTAACGGGCCCTCAATCAAACCCTTTGGGTACGGAAAGAGCCCAAGACGATCAGCGGTCCCAAAGTATTCCAGCTCCTCCCTCTGGGACAGTTGCTCCACCACTAATGGGAAATGTTCTAGTTATTCCACTTCCTCCTTCGGGAACAGGTACTGCCGGATTGCCCATTTTTACTTCTTCGGGGGAAATCCCCATTCCTAGATCCCGACCAGTTAAGGGAGAGTCCAATCTGACGGGAACACAACGTCCCCGATCTGAGGTTGATGTCTCCGATTGATCGGCTAGGCCCTGTCTGACTACAGCATCTTCGCCAAGCATAGTGGCGGAAACTGGGGCTGCAACCGAGGATGAGCAACCTATCCCATGGGTACCAAAGATAACACTTCCAGGTGGTGAATTTCTGGTCAAGGGACATGAGACCATTGACAATGATGTTGCCCTTCAGGTAATGGGTTTCCAGATCTGGACCCCTACAGACCGAATTAAGTTGAAAGAGATTGATCGGGCAGATTTGGCCATGTCTGGTATGGAGATTGCCATGAAGGTACATTTTTGACACAATGTTACTTCATTCATACTTTGTATTTCCTCACCTTATTTATTGATTTGTCTGACACTTGCATTTTTGGGAGATGTTCTACCTGACCCAAGCTTACAATGCAAAGATGGAAGAGGACACTAGGTTGCTCAACAAATCTAATGAGCTCCTGAGGCTTAAGGAAGATTCAAGGAAAAAGGTTGCCACCTTGTTATCAATATCCAATGAGAAGCTGGTTGTTCAGACCAAGAGGGCAATCTCTGCGGAGCAACAACTTCAGGCTGCCCAAGAGAAGATCAAAGAGATGGAGGTAGTTCAGCGTGCCTTAGCCTCTGAAGTCAAAGGCTGAGAATGAGGGCCTGAAGTCCTCTAGGGAGAAGTTTTTGGAGGAGAAGGTTGAAACCGAGAATCTCTTGGTAGTGGAGAGGTCAACGGTGGAGATGTTCCATCGGGGTGGCAATCAAATGTATAAGCGCCTCTGCGACACTGCCCAGTACCGGATCGGGTTCGATTGGAGGACATGCTTCAAGGACATCCAGAAACCTGTTGAGGAGAGGGACTTTGCCTCAGTGGAGGAATTGGATGAGTCTTTGGGCATTGATCCGCTATATGATGATCCGGCTGGAGGTCCTGATGACGTTCGCTTCTCTGAGTTCCTGACCAAGCCTCTTCCGGGGTTCACGTTCGATTATGATCCTTCGGTTCCCGATGGGGTCATTGTTCCTGTGTGCTTAAATGCGGCAGGCACTTAGGAATTTTCATTTGTAAAACACTTTGTAAGTCTTGGCCATCGGGGCCCATATTTTGAATGAAAATCATGGTTTTTGTCTAGTTAACTTTTGCAATACTTATATTATTTTATCCAAAAAGTACTATTTTTTTCGGGCACCTGAGGCCATAGGAGAGGCATCTCTTCATGATTAGTGTTGTATCATTCGGGCACTTCAGGCCATGCGAAAGACATGACAACACTTTATTTATTTTTGAAAAATTGTGATCTCTTTAGGATCAGTATTATGTCTTTCGGGCACTTCAGGCCATGCAAGAGACTTGACATCACTTTTTTTTATTTTTGCAATATTGTGATCTCTTCAGGATCAGTGTTGTGTCTTTCGGGCACTTCAAGCCATACGAGATACAGGGCAACACTTTGTTTGTTTTTGCAATATGGTGATCTCTTCAGGACCAGTGTCGTGTCTTTCGGGCACTTTAGGCCATGCAAGAGATAGGGAAACACTTTGTTTATTTTTGCAATATTGTGATATCTTCATGATCAGTGTCGTGTGTTTCGGGCACTTTAGGCCATGCGATAGACATGACAACACTTTGTTTCTTTTTTGCAAGATTTAGATCTCTTCGGGATTAGTGTTGTGTCTTTCGGGCACTTCAGGCCATACGATAGACAAGACAACACTTAGTTTATTTTTTGTATCAGTATATATTTATTAGCTATTTTTGCCATAAAAATGATTTTTTATTGATCGGGCGCTGGGGCTTTTTCACATAAATGATTAAAGTAAAAGTAAAACTTGGCCCTTTACGAGTAGTACCTCTTCAGGCGAGAGGCATTCTGGGAGTTTGGTTTTATTCTGCCATCCATATTCCTTCGGACTCGGTATGCTCCGTGATCGATGACTTCGGTAATGGTGTACGGGCCCTCCTAAGGCTCCCTGAGCTTGCCTACGAGCCCAATTTTTTGCCTAAGGACCATGTCTCCGACCTGGAACTCTTTTTTTTTCAACTTTTTAGTTGAAGTGGTTACGGACACGCTGTTGGTAGACGGTCAGCCTGATCCCGACAGCCTCCCTTCTTTCATTTAGTAGATCAAGGTCGTGAGCTAGGTGCTGGTTATTTGGTCCTTCCACCCAGGCCTGGATCCAGAGGGTTGGAACCCTAACCTCCGTTGGGATCACAGCCTCAACACCGTATGCCATGGCAAAGGGGGTCTCCCTAATGGGTAGTCTGGGGGTCGTTCTATATGGCCAGAGCACTTCGGGTAGCTTCTCGAGCCAGGTCCCTTTGGATTCCTCAAGTTTTTTTGCCAGGGTGTCGAATATGGTTCGATTTTTCCTTTCCATTTGTCCATTCCTTTGTGGGTACCCGACGAAGGATGTACTCTAGTTGATACCATTCTCGGCAAAAAACACTCTCACCTCTTTGTTGTCAAGATTTGTCCCGTTATCCATCATGATTGTCCTTGGTAGCTCGAACTTGCTTATTATGTGGGTCCATATGAATTTGATGACGTGGCTACTCTTGATGGCGAGATATGCTTCAGCTTCTACCCATTTGGTGAAGTAATTAGTGGCTAGAAGGACATAGGAATTTCACCGAATTGCCTTCGGGAAAGGTCCTATGATATCCATTCCCCATCGGACGAATGAGTGCGGTACTATGGTTGGTGTAGGAAATCCGGTAGCCGATGGATAGCGTCTCCGTTCATCTGGCATGGTTTGCACCTTCGGACGTAGTCTTCGGCATCCCATGATAGATAGGGCCAAAAGTATCATTGGGAGAGTATTTTATGGGAGGGGGATCTACCTCTGGAGTGGTTCTCGTAAGATCCACTGTGGATCTCCTGCATCACTGCTTTTCATTCTGATGGCGTAATACATTTCAAATAAGGACCTGAGAAGGATTTTTGATAGAGTTGCTGGTTTATAACTGAATATCGGGTTGAATTTCTCCTGATCTTGTGAGATTCAACTTTGTTCTCCGAGAGTGTCCCATTTTTTAGGTAATCCATCAGGGGATCCATCTAGCTGGGCTCCCATGGGATAAGCATCACTTGTTTGGGCTCTTGAATACTTGGCGTGATTATAAAATCTACCAACGCAACCCGGGTCAGGTCCTCTCCGGCTGAGGACGCCTGGCCGGCTAGGTCGTTAGCTACAGAGTTTTCGCTTCTCACGATCTGAGTGAAGGTTATTTTTTGAAAGCTCTCTATTTCCTTCAACACAAGTGCCCGATAAGATTCCATTTTGGGATCTTTTTCCTCGTATTATCCTCTGATTTGCCGAATGACTAGTTGAGAGTTGCTGTGTACTGATAGGGCCTGGATCTGGAGGCTTTGTGCTAATCTTAAGCCAGATACGATTGCTTCATACTATGCCTCATTGTTTGTGGCTGGGAACTGTAGTTGCACTGACATGTGGAGGTGTGTCCCATCGGGTGTCAAGATTTCCAAACCTATTCCTGATCCGGCAGGGCTGGCTGAGCCATCCACGAAAAGCTTCCATGTGTCTGGCTCAGTCTACTGGTCGAGTTCTTTAGTTTCATCATCAAGTAAGAAATCTGCCACTGCCTATCCTTTGATGGAAACCCGGAGTATGCATGTCAAGTCATATATACCCAATTTGATGGCCCATTTGGACATTCTTCTTGCAAGATTAGGTTTTGACATAATAACCCAGAGAGGCGTGGCTGTTGGGACAATGATTGGATGAGCTTCGAAGTAATGCCTCAGTCATCTTTTGGCATTTACCAGTGACATAAACAATTTTTCCTGCCTGCTGTATCGGGTTTCCGCTTCAGCCAAGGATTTACTAGTGTAAAAGACTGACATCTGCAGGTTCCCATCCTTTCTGATGAGGGTTGTAGTGGTCGAGACAGAGGATACTGCGAGCTACAGATATAAGACTTCATCGGGACATGGTATGGATAGGATCGGGGGTTTGTTCATATACTCTTTTAACCTCGCTAGGGCTTCAGACTGCTCAGGACCCCAGACTTCTTTTTTTTTCCTTGATTGCCTGAAAGAATGGTCTGTATCGATCAGTGAGTCATGAAATAAACCTGCTAAGGGCAACCACTCTTCCCGTCAACACTTGAACGTCTTTATGTGTCCGAGGTTCCCTTATTTCCATCAGGACCTTGACTTGTGTCAGGCTGGCTTGGATCCCGGTTAGGTCCATGATGTGTCCCAGGAACTATCTGGATGATACACCAAAGGAGCATTTCTCCGGGTTAAACTTCATGCCATGCATCCTGATTGTGTCAAACACTTGGCGCACGTGGGTAAGATGATCTTCCTTTTTCCTGCTCTTGACCACAGTGTCATCGATATAAGCCTCGATTACTGTACCCATCATCCCCTTAAAGATCCTGTTGACCAACCTCTTGAAAGTGGCACCTGCATTTTACACACCGAAGGGCATAACTTTAAAGCAATAAGTACTTGTTTCAGTAATGAATGAGGTCTTTTCCTCGTCCATCGATTTCATTTTTATCTGATTGTATCCTTAATAAGCATCCAGAAAAGTTAGACGATCGTTGCCGGTGATAGTGTCAACCATCTGGTCGATCTTTGGCAGTTGAAAGCTATCCTTCGGGCATGCCCTGTTCAGGTCAGTAAAATCAACACAAACCCTCCACTTACCATTATTTTTCTGTACGACCACTACGTTGGCGAACCATTCGGGGTACTTGATTTCCCTGACAAAACTAGCCTGGAGCAGTCTGGACACTTCGTCCGCTATGATATGGTTTCGATGCACTCCCATGCGTCTCTGCCTTTGCCTGATCGGTTTTATGTTCGGGTCGACGTGCAATGAATGCTGGGCAATATTAGGATCGATACCTGACATATCTGTATGCTCCTACGCGAAGACATCAGAGTTGTCCCGCAATAACTATGTCAGTTCTTTCAATTCAGGGTCAGTAAGATTTGTACCTGCAAAAGTAACTTTTTTTGGGGTATCGGGTATAACAGAGATTGGCTGTAATGGCTCGACCATGATTGGGGTACCCCGGATCCCCTCCTTTTGATTGCTATTTGGGGCCTGGATTCTGTTCCTTGGAATGGGCCACCACTTGGCCTTTTCTCATCCAAATCTCCTTTAGGGTTACCGCATAACATTCCTTGGTGGCCACCTAGTCACCCCTGATATCAATGATGCCAAACCCATTCGGGCTTATGCATCTCATCACTTGGTGAAGGGTTGAAGACACACCCTACATCCGGTGAATCCATCCCCTTCCCATGAGCAAATTGTATGAAGGCTTCACGTCCACTATAACAAACATCTAGGTCAGGGTTCTTTGAGCAGCAGATACCGACAACTGGACTTCCCCGATCGGTTTGATTTGCTTTCCATTGAGTCGTGCAGTAGGGCACCGGGATGTCGCAATTTTGTTTGGGTCGATTTCAAGCTTTTTAAAAGCCCATTTGGTAATGACATTTGCGCTGCTCCCAGGATCGATCATGACTCTCTTAACAAGATAGTTGGCCACCATCAGTGTCATAACTAGAGGGTCATCATATGGGGTTTGGATATCCCGAAGGTCTGATGCAGAGGAAGTAATACATGTTTCTCCTACCCTGTGGTGGACTTTACTGATTTTGTTGACTTTTCTCATTTTATGGGCCCTTCGCAGCTGGCTCCGGCAGGATCCTTCCATCTCTTTGGAGGTGCGGCCACCAAGAATCATATTGATGATCCTGACCAGCTGTGCGGCTGCGGGGTTTCGAGGGGTGTTAGGGGCACGTTGATCAGCCTTCAGTTTGTCCTGTTGGACGTAATCCTGGAGCTCTCTGCGAAGCAACAATGTCTCTACATGCTGTCTGAGATTACGATAGTCATTTGTGATATGCCCTAAATCACCGTGGAAAGCACAATGTTTCGACTTATCCCTTTGATCAAGTGGTTGTCTGATGGTTGGGGGTTGCTTGAAGATCCCTCTAGTTTTGTTCTCTTGGTAGAGCTTAGTAATGCTGACCCTCAGGGGGGTCGCTTTCTCTTCAAATTTGGAACATTTGAAAGGTTTCAAGGCTGGAGGTTCTGAAGGAAGTAGTGTTCCTGATGAATTTGGACGCTTTCGATCGGTCGCCCGATCCTTTGATTGGGCTTCAATGCTGACCAAGGCCGCCCTCCTCTGCCTGACGATCTCCTCTTCTTCAATCCCTAAGTATCCCTAGGCTCTGGAGTTTAACTCCCCAATGCCCGATGGGGGGCGCTTCACCAGAGACTGATGGAACTTAGTTCCTGGAATAAGGGCCATCCGGAAGGCCTTAACAGCAGAGTGCTGGTCACAGTTATCGACAGAAAAAGATTCGATGTTGAATCGGGATAGGAAGTTCTTCAGTGATTCTCCTTTCTCCTGGATCATAGTGAAGAGGCAGGATATGGTCTTCTTCTGTCTCTTGTTCCCATAGTATTGGGCAACGAAGAGTCTGGTCAACTGCTACTAGCTGCTGATGGACCGAGGTGGCTACTTTTTGAACCATAATAGAGCTGCATCAGCAAGACATGTGGAAAACACCTTGCAAAACAAGGATTCATTCTCAGTGTACATGGTCATCTTCTGATGGATCTGATAAATGTGCTCCTTGGGGTTCTTGGTGCCATCGTAGGGGGTAAACCGAGGCATACCAAACTTCTTTGGAAAAGGTTCTCGTGTTATCTCGAGGACGAAGGGCGATTGTATCACCTCGGTTAACGCTTGGATGGCTAAGTCATCGGTAGACTCGGCTCTCAAGTCCCCGAGGACTTTCCTTTGAAACTCGGCTATCATTGCTTGGAGTCTTTGGGGGGTCATGGCTTCGTCGGCGGCAAGAGCCTTTCCTAAGCGCTGGGAAGACTCAGCGTGCTCTTCCAGCCTATAATTATCCTACTAGTTCTGAGAGTGGTCGACCGCCGCTACCGGAGGGGCAGGCGGTTGTAGAGCCAATCTGGTCATGAGCTCTGCATTCTGTTTCTCAAGATCCAGACTTCATTCCTCACCGGCTACCAGGCATTGCAGGATCTACTCAATGCATTGAGAACCTTTTGCACGGCTATCTTCGGTGGTCAGAACGTCCGCTTGCGAATGAGTGACCGGTATGTTTGCTCGAGAAGTTGTGGGTTAGTGTGAATGAAGATTTTAGAAGGTGGTGAAGAATAGGAAGAAGCTCTTAGATCTTCGGGTTGAATAAAACAAACTCAGGTTAAGGAGATGATTTACCAATCTCGAAGAACAAATCTGAAAAATCAAAAACTCCTTGTAGCTTCCCACAGACGGCGCTAATGTGTAAATGCCAAAAAATGCACAACACAAGAATATAATGTTTTATTTAGTTTTGGCTTTCCTTATATACATTCCCTTTTTGGGCTTTGAGCCCATTAGGGCAACACCACTTTGCTTACATCATTATTACATCATTATCTCTATTTTTAAAGAAATATAAGCTGATATGGGCCTAGTCTTCGGGCTTTTGATAACCTTGTTGGGCCATAGCTTGATGGGTCCAATGCTTGATGGGCTTCTATGGGCCTAGAGATTTCCACACGTACAGTAACACTTATGTTTCTATAGCAAATGCTTTACCTGATCCAAGCTAATAATTCAATGCTTGAGGAAGATAATAGGGCCCTCCGTCAATCGACAGAGTACCTGAGGCTGAAGGAGGAGGGCAGGAAAAAGATGACTGCCTTGCTGGTGATGACCAATAAGAATTTGGAGGTTCAAATTGTGTGGGCTATAGCCGTTGGGCAGCGACTTCGGGAGGCTGATCAGAAGCTCAAAGAGATGGAGGAAGCTCATGAGGCCCTATTGGTGCGAAACTAGGAGCTGGTGACTAAGAATGAGGGCTTGAAGACTTCAAAGGAGAATCTTCTGGAGGAGAAAGTCGAGACTAAGAATCTTCTTGTAGTGGAGAGGTCCAGGGTGGAGATGTGTCATCGGGGTGGAAACCAGATATATATACATTTATGTGATACCTCCAACTATCGGACTGGATTCGGCTGGCGGACTTGCTTCCTAGACTTCAAGAAACCCGTTGAGGAAATGGACTTTATCTTAGTGGAGGAATTGGATGAATCTCTTGGCATTGTTCCTCTTTACAAGGATCCAAAAACAGGCCCCGATGACCTCCTATTCTATGAGGTTTTGATTAAGCCTCTTCCCGGGTCTGCCTCAATTTCTGGCACCACTGCGTCTGAACTAGATCTGGTTTTTGATCCCACTGTTCAGCCCGATCCCTCTCGAACAGAGTCATGCGCACAAGCGAGGGCCGTTACTAGGGCCAATGACAGGATTGAGGAGTTTGGTCTTGAGTTCAGATACCAGGGGTAGAAGACTTAACATTTCTTCTCTGTTTCTTTTTGTACTTTATAAGCCTTAGCCATCGAGGCCCGTGTCTAATATAAATCTTTGAGACATTTTTAGAACCAGCTACTATTTTCTATCGGGCCCTTGCTGTCACACTACTTTAGTTAATTAATAATTCTTGTAAAAATTTTATGGCTTGCAGATCGATCGGTAATGCTCCTTTTGGGCTCTTGTGGGTCAGTGTTGTGTCTTCGGGCTCTTGGGCCGTGCGAGAGACATAACAACACTTGGATAAATTTTGTAAAACTTGAATCACTTATGGATCGGTGTTGTGTCTTTCGGGCTCTTAAGACTATGCGAGAGACATGACAACACTTAGTTTATTTTCTCTTTAACATTTTGACGACTTGTGGGTTAGTGTTGTGCCTTCGGGCTCTTGGCCATGCGAGAGACATAACAACACTTGGAAATTTTTGGTAAAACTTGGATCACTTATGGATCGGTGTTGTGTCTTTCGGGCTCTTGAGGCCATGCAAGAGACATGACAACACTTATTTTATTTTGTAATTTTGATCAGTTGTGGATCAATGTTGTCTCTTCGGGCTCTTGAGGCCATGCGAGAGACATAACAACACTTGGATAATTTTGGTAGAACTTGGATCACTTATGGATCGAGTGTTATGTCTTTCAGGCTCTTGAGGGCATACGAGAGACATGACAACACTTTGTTTATTTTTGTAATCTTGATCACTTGTGGATTAGTGTTGTGTCTTCGGGTTCTTGAGGCCATGCGAGAGATATAACAACACTTGGATAATTATTGTAAAACTTGGATCACTTATGGATCGGGTGTTGTGTCTTTCGGGCTCTTGAGGCCATGCGAGAGGCATGACAACACTTAGTTTATTTTTGCATCAGTAATCATCTGTAAGATATCTTTGCCAAGAAAATAAAATTTTACTGATGTTAACTCAACTGATCTGGCATTGAAGCCTTTTTACAAAAGCGAACAAGGTAACGTAAAAATTGAATTAGCCCATTATGGGTAGTACCTCTTCAGGCGAGAGGCATTCTGGGAGTTCGGTTCCATTTTACCATATTCGTTTCCGTGAACGCGATATACTCCACGCCCGATAACTTCGGTGATGGTGTACAAGCCCTCCCAAGGCTCCTTCAGCTTGCCTACGAGTCCAATTTTTTGCCTAAGGACCATGTCCCTGACCTGGAACTCAATTCTTTTAAATTTTTAATTGAAATGGTTTTGGAAATGCTGTTGGTAGGCTGCCAACCTGATTCCTGCTACGTTTCTTCTTTCATCCAGTAGATCAAAGTCGTGAGCCAGATGCTTGTTATTAGGGCCATCTTCCCAGGCTTGGCTCCTGAGGGCTGGAACTTTGATTTCTGTGGGGATTATAGCCTTAGCGCCATATGCCATGGCAAAGGGTGTTTCCCCGGTGAGTTTCCTGGGTTTCGTTCTGTATGACCAAAGCACTTCAGACAGTTTTTCTAGCCATGCTCCTTTAGCTTCTTCAATATTTTTTGCAAGAGTGTCAAATATGGTTCGATTTGTCCTTTTGGATTGTCCATTTCCTTATGGGTACCCGATCGATGACGTATCCTGATTGATGTTATGCTTGGAAAAAAATGGTCTTACCTTCTGGTTGTCAAAGTTTGTCCCATTGTCCATCATAATTGTTCTTGGTAGCCCGAATCTGCATATTATGTGGCTCCAGATGAATTTGATGACATGACTGATTTTAATTGCTGGATAAGCTTCGGCTTCTACCCATTTCGTGAAGTAGTCAGTGGCTAGAAAGACATAGGACGTTGATCGTATTGCCTTTGGGAGTGGACCCACAATATCCATTCCCCATCGGGCGAAAGGGTGAGGGACCATGGTAGGGTGTAGGAACTCTGGTGGCCGATGGATAGCATCTCCATGCATTTGGCATGTCTTGCAGCTTCAGACATAGTCCTCGACATCCCGTGATAGATAAGGCCAGAAGTATCCTTGGGAGAGTATTTTGTGAGCTAGAGATCTTCCTCCAAAGTGATTCCCGTATGACCCGTTGGGGATCTCCTCCATTGTTGCCCTTGCTTCAGAGGGGGTTTCGCATTTTAAATACGAACCTGAGAATGATTTCTGATAGAGCTGCCCTCTTATGATTGAGTATCGGGTTGAATTCATCCGGATCTTTTGAGCTTCTGCTTTATTCTCTAAGAGGGCCCCGTACCTGAGGTAATTCATCATGGGATCCATCCACCTGGGTTAGTGATTGATTGAAGAACTCTCCAATCGTTCGGTAATAACCCCGATCGATCGTTGACTCTATGATCGATCGAATTACTGTGTTCGTACAAAAATATTGATAATAGAAAAGATACTGTATAATTATATCATAACAGTATCAGAAAAAAATTAGAATATAATCTTTCCCGAAAATAAAATATATATTTAGATTTTAAGCAGATTTGTATACATTTATATTTTATTGACATAAAAAAAACAAAATATTTATATATAAATAAATAAATAATATATATAATAATATATAATAAAAATAATAATTTTTACATTTAAATCCCTTATTCAACTGCTGTAATTCAGTGCTTATTTATTTAATATTATTATTGATTGTTTATGCTTGGACGTCGTTCAGTGAATAGTCCCCTTGATGCTTTTGACCCTAAAATTGATCTAACGTACCGAATAAATAAAAGAAATAATTTATTAAATAATATAAATAGTTTAAACATGGGTGAAAATGCAGTCGCAGCACTAGCCGGGGTTTTTAAAGATTTCTATACACCTCAAGATTATACCTCAAAATTTTAAATTAAACCAACAATAATTAATATGTTATCTAAATTTCATGAAAATGCTCATGAAGACCCTTATCAACACATAGATGAATTCTTATAGGTCTGTTCTATCATACGTATGAGAGGACAACCGAATGATGAATTTAAAACTTGATTATTCTCTTATTCCCTAAAAGATAAAGCTAAAGTATGGTACAAAACTATACCAACTGATATTAAAATAGATTGGAAGAAACTTCAGAAAGAATCTTTCCATAAATTCTTCCTTATAGGAAAAAGTCATGTAACTAGACAAACTATTCTAAAGTTTACACAATTACATGGTGAGCAATTCTATGGAACTTGGGAGCAATTTAATAAAATATTACGAAAATGACCTCACCACGGATTTCCAACACATGAGCTAGTCCGTAGATTCTATATAGGATTAGGGGAATGACATAAAAATACCGTTGATCCAGCTTGTGGAGGTACCTTTACATAGAAACCTATAGACTTTTTATGGAATCTTTTTAAAAATCTCAGTGAAAATTCCCGTCAAAATATGTCGGACATTAGAGCACCATGAACTATCCTGTCTAATCCTAAAGGAACGTATAATGCATTTGAAATTAGTCAGATAAATGAAGTAACCTCAAAAGTAGATAACCTAAATAAAAAGTTTGATCTATTAATGAGAAATACCCCAAGTCAATCCTATCCAAGAAGTATGTTTGGTGTGCGCTAATACTTCACACCTTGCTTATACTTGTCCTTATATACAACAAGAGTCAGAGTTTATCACTGAGGATGTTAACGCTACTTTTACCAATCCGAATAACGATTCGTTCTCAAATACTTATAATCCAGGTTGGCGAAATCATCCTAACTTCTTATACAAGCCTAAAAAATAATACCTTTAACCAAAGTCCTAATCAACCATCTAACCAATTTTTCCCATTTAACCAAAACCCTACACAACAACCATGTAAGAACACTCTTGTGTATTATTTATTTATGGCATGATCTAGACAATAATCATATTGAGTGTTAGATAGGTTGGTTTCGTTTCAATAATATCGATAAGCTTTGTAAAAGGCAGAATCAAGCGTTGAAGTAATGAATAATACAAGTGAAGCACGAAAGTGAGCATATTGAGGTAAAATGTAACCTGGAGGGCGAAAATGACATTTTCCGAAGCCGTCACTTCAAGCAAAAAGTATCGTGGGTTTAAGAGGGTCATTTTTGCGCAGTTGTAAAGAAATGTGGTTATAACAAAAATGCCTATGCTTAAGCCTACGCTTTCAGTTTCAAAAAGTGGCTGGAAAACACATTTCTACATTTGGAGGTACGCTTGGACATATGCTTGAACTGTAGCTGCGCCATGTTTTTGTCAATTTTTGTCTGCGATGTCCAAATTGTTCGGGGGTTGGTTTTATGATATGACCACGACTTATATACATCAAAGTGCGTTCCATATACAATATATTCACCAGAATATAGGGTTTGGATGTGAAATTATGAAAAAGGGCAAACTTAGGGTTTGGATCATCGTTGTCTATAAATACCCAACTCTACAACAAGAGGAGGCACGTCTTGAAGAATTCTCTGCAAGTTTTCTACAACATCTTCTTCTTCTACATAGATATACATATGGTGAGAGAATATTATTAAGTGATTAAAGATACACAAGTTCTCTATTATTTTTGGATGTCTTCAATCATGTTTCTCCATCGATAATATCTATGCACGATTGAATGGTATAGTTGCTGAAACATTCACACACCATTTATTGCAACGAGGTTGCATTTATCCGTTAAAGAATGGAGCATTTTGAGTGCAGAGATCGAAACAGGAGGCTTTTTGGTCATTTTGATATGTTGAGAAGGAGAGTCGTCTGAGTATGGAAATCAGAGCGAGAGCTTCATGGAGCGTGAGTGAATCAAGACTTTCAAACGTTGAGTGGAGAATAGTAAATTACAATGGTTGTAAGTTCTATTTTCATAGAGTCTGTACAAATTCTTTGATTCATAATGCATCGATACCCGAGCATATCCGTGATTTTTACTTGGAGTCTTTTCAAGATTTTTCACGTAAAAAATCTCTTTGTCTTCTCATTATTTATTTTTTGCACTTATATTCATATTTTCTTGGTTGATCTATTATTGAGAATTGAATTGATAATTAGGGTTTGTGACTAATTAAAATTTAATTTCTGCTAAATAATTTTAATAGATCATAAAATCGAAAAAATGCCTATTTACCCCCACTCTAGGTTGTTTTCACTATCATCTAGGTAATTTCAATTGGTATCAGAGCATGGTTTCCCCAATTTAGGTTAATTACCTAGGGTTAGATTGTGAACTTAGACGATGGAGATGCCTCGTGAAGGAGATTCCATCTCTAGTTCCCTTTTGTTTGATGGGTCGAATTACACATATTGGAAAGCGAGGATGAGAGCAATTTTTAAATCTTTAGATGAAAGATTGTGGAATGTTGTTGAAGTAGGGTATTCACCTCCTACTATGAAAGATGACGCAACCAATGAATCAACACCAAAACCGTCAAGCGAATGGACTACTGCTGAGACGAATAGTGTGAATTGGAACTCGAAGGCATTGAATGCTTTATACAATTCTGTAACTCTGAGTGATTTCAAAAGGATTTCTACGTGTGTAATTGCCAAGGAAGCTTGGGACATTCTCCAAGTCACTCATGAAGGAACATTGAATGTGAAACAATCAAAGCTTCAAATTTTAAATTCTCAATTTGAACAGCTGAAGATGGACGACGATGAGGTCTTCACCGAATTTGAGACTAGGTTAACTGATATTGTAACAGGTTGTCATAACCTAGGTGAACCTATTCCTGATACTACCATAGTAAAGAAAATCCTTAGGTATCTTCCTGAACGTTTTCGATCTAAGGTCACTGTCATTTCAGTGGTCATGGGTCTTAAATAAATTAAGTTTGAAGAATTTGCTGGAAATTTAAAATCTTATGAGATGGAGATGTTCAAAAATCCCCCTAAGAAAGCTAGTGGAACAAAAGAGAAGAGCATAGCTTTCAAAACCACTAGGGAGGATCATGTTAAACCTGATGAACAAAGTGAGTTAAGTCTAAATGATATTGCCATGTTTGTTAAGAGGTTGAACAAATTTGTTAGGGCTAAACAGAATGGCCAATGACAAAAATTTGGGGATAAGTTGGGTGAGTCTAGAAGTAGAAATAAGACTCAAACTAGGAAGGACAAGTATGATCTTAAAAATAAGAAACCCCAATGTTTTGAATGTTAAGGATATGGTCACATAGCTGTAGAGTGTGCAAACACTTTGAAGAAATCCAAAGGATTAGCTGTCAGTTAGGATAATGACTCTGACAATGGATCCACTAGTGATGTGACAGATTCGGATATAGGTGATGATTCTTAGAATTTCACTGTGTTTACTACACAGAGCAAGGAGGTTAAAGAAGTTGCTTCAAGTTTGGTGATGTCTGAAGTAGAAGGTTATGAGAATGATGAAGATTATGATGAAACGCTTCAAGAGTCTTATGAAAAATTACTTGATAAGACTGCACAACGTCATAAAAATCACATGAAACTATTGACTAAAAGTCTTAACATGGACAAAGAATTACATTATTTCAAAGACGAATTAGCCAGTAGTTCTCAAGCTCAAAATCTTCTACAGACTCAAAGGCCAAGTTGGTTGAGGAGTTAAAGAAATTTGAATTAGAAAAAACTTAGGTTTTGAAATTAGTAGATGATCTCAATAAGGAAGTGGTTGAGAAATCTATTAAGATTGACAGTTTGGAAAAAGAGCTAAAAGATGCTAACTTGACTACTCATAAGTGGTCTAGTGGAACTCTTAAGCTTAATCATATGTTAAGTGTTGGAAAATCTGCAGGAAATACAAAGGGATTGGGTTTTGTTGGAGTAATGCTGAATTCGAATGTTGTTGCAAAATCCATCTTTGTAAAAGCCTCCTATGAAGCGACTAGTTCTGAACAAGGAAATTCAAATTGGAATCCTGATACTCGAGTTTATGTCAAAAGACCTGTTGAAAGAAAGCCTTTCCTTACCTAGAGATATTCTTGGAGGTTAACTGATAGAGTTTAAAGGTTCGTTCTTGTATGTCACCACTATGGTGTTAGAGGTCATATTCGACCAAGGTGTTCGAAGCTGCCAAGGAAGGTGTTGAAGTCAGTGAAGGAACAAAGAGTTCAACTTGGAGATCATGTTCAAGAAAAAATTCGAATGCTGAATGAAGAAGTGAAGAATTTGTCAAGGTTGGCGAATTGAGCTTCGAAGATGAAGAAAACATGGATTAGCAAAAGTGAGCTACACTATTTTATAGTTCATACTGCTCTTAGAGCACGCAAGTCTACTTCTTGGTATCTGGATAATGGATTTTCGAGGCATATGACTAGAGATAAGTCATTGTTTAGATTTCTCGAGGAATGTCATGGTGGGATAGTCAATTTTGATGATGGAGAGAAGTCGAAGGTACTAGGAAAAGGTTCCATTGTGGTTTTTGGTTTACCTAAACTAGAAGATATGCTTTATGTAGAGGGTTCTTAAAGTAAATTTGTTGAGCATAAGTTAGATATGTGCTAACAATCATAAAGTCACTTTTTCTCATGATAAGTGTTCAATCATTGACTCTTCTAGGAATTGCGTGATGGAAGATATGCGTTCGACTGATAACTACTATTGCATTGTTCCTAGTTCTGAATTGTTATGCAATAAAGTTAAACTTGATGAAGTTGAAATTTGGCATCAGCGGATGCGGCATGTTAATTTTCGTGAATTGACAAAAATTAGTAAGAGTGGAATTGTTAAGGGAGTCCCTAAGCTTGGTTATGCAAAAGGGATTGTGTGTGGTTCATGTCAAAGGGGTAAACAAGTCAGATGTCAGCACAAAAGGACAAATGTCATTGGTACTTCTAAACCTTTAGAGCTGTTGCATATTGATTTACTGAGTCCCACTAGGACCATGAGCAAAGGAGGAAAAAAATATATTTTGTTATAATAGATGATTACTCAAGGTTTGCATGGGTTGGATTTCTAAGTGAAAAGTCTGAAGCTTCTGAAAGTTTTAAGAGGATTTGTTTAAGAATTCAGACTGAGTAGAATTCTTCCATTTCTAGAGTGAGGAGTGATCATGGAAGGGAGTTTGAAAATTCAGAAATTGAAGTGTTTTGTGAAGAGAGAGGAATAAAACATGAATTTTTAGCACCTAAAACTCCTCAACAAAATGGAGTAGTTGAGAGGAAGAATAGGGTTATTCAGGAAATGGCCAATGTTATGCTACAAGGTAGGAATGTTCCTAGGTATATTTGCTCCGAGGCGGTGAACACAACGTGTTACACCTTAAACAAAGTTTGTTTTAGGCCTGACACCTTAAAAACTCCTTATGAACTGTGGAATGGCAAGAAACCCAATGTGAAATATTTGAAGGTTTTTGTAGGAAAATGTTATATTTTTAGAGATTATGAATCTATTGAGAAGTTTGAGTTTAAGATTGATGAAGGAATATTTTTGGGTTATTCATTGATTAGTCGTGCATATAGGGTGTTTAACCTTAGAACTCAAACTATAATGGAATCTGCGAATGTAGTGGTTGATGACTCATGTGTTGATGAGTCACCAATGTTTGCTGAGGAGGAAGATGGTGAGCTGTTATTTATATTTAGATAATGTTATAGGATCTGTTGATCAGATGATGGTGACACGGAGAAAGGCTTGGAATGAGGTTTCGTATGCATGTTATACATCTTCCTTGATCCTAAAAATGTCAAAGAAGCTCTTCAAGATAGTGAGTGGATAAATGATATGCAAGAAGAACTTCAGCAGTATATTAAGAATGATGTGTGGTATCTTGTGCCTAGATCGAAAGAGATAAACATGATTGGTACCAAGTGGATATTCAAGAGTAAAAAGGATGAACATGGTACAGTTGTTACGAATAAGGCTAGGCTTGTTGCTCAAGGATATACTCAGATGGAGGGTATTGATTTTGATGAGACTTTCACTACGGTTGCTAGGCTTGAATCTATTCGGATTTTGTTTGCTATTGCTTGTCATCTTGGATTAAAGTTGTATCAAATGGATGTGAAGAGTGCATTTTTGAATGATGTTCTTTATGAGGAAGTATATGTTGAGTAGCCTAAAGGTTTTTAAGATCCTCATTGTCCGGGTCATGTTTACAGGCTGAAAAAGGCTTTGTATGGGCTAAAGCAAACTCTTAGAGCTTGGCATGAAAGGTTTACAGATTACTTGTTGGGAACAGGTTTTGCTCAAGGGGTAGTGGACAAAACACTATTTATTCAAAAAATTGAGAGTGATACAGTTGTCGCTCAAATCTATGTTGATGATATTGTATTTGGTTCCACTTCTGGTCAAGTTACTCATTATTTTAGAGATCAAATGAAACATGAATTTGAAATGAGCATGATTGGTGAATTGAAGTTATTTCTAGGGTTTCAAGTTAGGCAATTAAATGATAGGATTTTTGTTTCTCAAACTCGTTATGCTTTGGAATTAGTAAAAACGTTTGGTTTGGAAATGGCTAAGGATGCTCGCACTCCTATGAGTATTACTTTCAAGCTTAACATGGATACTAAAGGCAAATACGTTGACCCTACACATTATAGGAGTATGATTGGGAGTTTGTTGTATTTGACTGCCAGTCGACCTCACATAGCTTTTAGTGTTGGTTTGTGTGCATGTTACCAGACAAGTCCTAAGGAGTCTTATATTACTGTTGTGAAAAGGATTATCAAGTATGTTAAAGGGACAGTGAATTATGCACTGTGGTATCCATCAGGTACTAATACTGATATCACATCTTTTTCTGATGTTGATTGAACTGGTAATGTTGATGATAGAAAAAGTACCAGTGGAGGGTGTTTTTATGTTGGAAATTGCTTAGTTTCTTGGCATAGCAAAAAGCAAAATCGTGTTTCCCTTTCCACTGTTGAGGCTGAGTATATAGCAGTTGGTAGTTTTTATGCTCAGGATTCGTGGATGCGTCAGATGTTGTATGATTATGGTTTTTCTTAAGGTATAATGACTGTGTTCTGTGATAACACGAGTGCAATAAATATTTCTAAACATCCAGTTCAACACTCTAGGACAAAGCATATAGATATTCGACATCATTTCATTCGTAATCTTGTTGAAGATGGTATAGTGTCTCTAGAGTTCATATCCACAGATTCTCAATTGGCAGATATCTTTACAAAACCATTAGATTTTTAAAACCATGTATGCTTTCTTTAGAATATATATACCAATAGTGTCTCTATTGGTATGTTTTCTTTAGATTATATATATTTTTATCTATCATTCTAGGAACACATTGCATTATATTCTTAGAATTGATAGGTAATCATGCATTTCTATTATTTTTATTCATGCATGCATTTTATTTTGAAATAAATGACAATAAATGTTTTGAGACTGTTGAGCTTGGCTAGAGTACAAAAGTTGTCATATTTTACTCCTTTTTCACATTTACTTATCTCATTACGCATATTTTTGGATGATCACTTGTCATGATTATTTTATGCTCCAAAGCTTTAATCTTAGATGTTAGTTGTTTCGGTGATGATTATAATTCCTGTTGAATCTCTTAATTTTTTTAGTTAACCCGAAGTGGTATGATGGTTCATGAGCTATGCTAGATTGGTCTATGAATAAAATATTTTTTTTCATGTGTATGAATGTTTTGGTGATGTTGAAAAAAATGATATGTTTAAAATATAAAAATGCAAAAAGTAGTTCTTCAATCTGAGTAACTGGGTTTCTTGCCTCAGGAAGCATTAAGTATTCGCGTAAAAATGGGAGAAGACTAATGAGCATAAATCCCATAGAAGAAGCTCGGGCCCTGTTGGTCAGGACTAAAAATACTTGCTGGAAAGTCCGTAGCTTAGAAAGACAAAAAGGGATATGGTGAGAAAGTTGAAAAGATGAAAAGGAGGAAATTGTGTGACAAAGAGAAAGTATCTTTTATTGTTGTCTTCTAGTTTGGATCTTGGATTGAATTATCATCACGGTTGGTGGGGAGATTATTAGCTTTAGTATGTATTCTTTCATCTTGCCTTAGTGCTTGCACATGAGAATTTTCATAAATATATATTTGCAAAACTTGACTTGTGCATTCTTGAGTCTATAAGGTATGTGTGTTGATTTTCTTCTAAATTGTGTGTATAATGGTTGGGTTAAATCTGAGAATATGATGTGTTAATGATTGACTTTGTGTCTATACTGCCTTGCTCACATATTTCTATAAACAAATATATTTTATTTTATTTTTATTCATGACATTTTGCATTTATGCATTAGTAGTAGGGTCATGCATAGTAGAGATGTCTGTTACCTTGAGAATTTGGATATGATCTAATAAGAGTTCTATATCTTGATGTTTTTCATTATGTACTTCCTTGCATCTCTCTACATTGTTGCTATGACATATACTCTTTTTGCTTGACATTTCAGTGACAAAAAGGGGGTGAAGTATTTTAAGTAAAGGGGAAAGATTGCTTGATTAAATTTCATTGTTTGGTTAAGATTTGTGGTTACAGGATTGCTTATCATAAAAGCAAGGTGACAATTTATATCTATGTTTGTTGGTGTGTCTTCATAGGTATAGATGTTAGGTTATTATTTGTGAGGATATATTGTAAAACATGGTTTTCTCTCATAAATGCCAAGGGGGAGATTGTAAGAACACTTTAGTGTATTAATTATTTATGACATGTTCTAGACAATAATCTATTGAGTGTTAGATAGGTTGGTTTGGTTTCAATAACATCGATAAGCTTTGTAAAAGGCATAATCAAGCGTTGAAGTATTGAAGAATACAAGTGAAGCATGAAAATGAGCATATTGAGGTAAAATGTCTCCTCGAGGGCGGAAATGACATTTTCCAAAGCCGTCACTTCAAACAAAAAGTATCGTGGGTTCAAAAGGGTCATTTTTGCGCAGTTGTAAAGAAATGTGGTTTTAAAGAAAATGCCTATGCTTAAGCCTACGCTTTCAGTTTCAAAACGTGGCTGGAAAACACATTTCTACATTTGGAGGTACGCTTGGACATATGCTTGAAGTGTAGCTGCGCCATGTTTTTGTCAATTTTTGCCTGCAATGTCAAAATTATTCGAGGGTTGGTTTTATGATCTGACCACGACTTATATACATCAAAGTGCGTTCTAAATACAATATATTCACCAGAATATAGGGTTTGGATGTGAAATGACGAGAAATGGCAAACTTAGGGTTTGGATCATCGTTGTCTATAAATACCCAAGTCTACAACAAGAGGAGGCACGTCTTGAAGAATTCTCTGCAAGTTTTCTACAACATCTTCTTCTTCTACAGAGATATACATATGGTGAGAGAATATTATTGAGTAATTAGAGATACACAAGTTCTCTATTATTTTTGGACGTCTTCAATTGTGCTTCTACATCAACAATTTCTATGCATGATTGAATGGAATAGTTGCTAAAAAATTCACACACCATTTATTGCAATTAGGTTGCGTTTATTCGTTGAAGAACGGAGTCGTCTGAGTGCGGAGATCGAAGTAAGAGGCTTTGTGGTGATTTTGATATGTTGAGAAGCGAAGCCGTCTGAGTACGGAGATCAGAGCAAGAGCTTCGTGGAACGCAATTGAATCTAGATTTTCACACATCGAGTGAACAACAACAAATTACAGAGGTTGTATGTTCTACTTTTATAGAGTCCGTACAAATTCTTGAATTCATAGTGCATCGATACCCGAGCAAATCCGTGGTTTTTACTTGTAGTCTTTCCAAGGTTTTTCACGTAAAAAATCTCTCTGTCTTCTCATTATTTATTTTCTGCACTTATATTCATATTAGCTTGATTGATTTGTTTTTGAGAATTGAATTGATAATCAAGGTTTGTGATTAATTTAAATTGAATTTCCGCTAAATAATTTTAATTGATCATAAAATCGACAGAATGCCTATTCACCCCCTCTAGGCTATTTTCACTAGGTAATTTTAAACCAAATCAATTCCGACCATTTAACCAAAACCCTAACCAATGACTTTTTAGAAATCCTAATAATACACAACCTATGAGGTCACCTAGTTTTGAACAAGAAATCTGGAGTGTCTTAAATGGATTCAAAAATGCTACACAACTCCTACATACACATTCCCAATCTATTTCTAAACTAGAAACCCAAATTGGGCAAATATCTAATTCTATGACTATAAGGGAAGAAGGAAAATTGCCAAATCAACCATTAACAAACCCTACAGAGAAACATAAGATAGAGCATGTAATTCCTGTAGGAGAACCATCCATTGAAACTATTCAAGCAATAACCACTCTTAGAAGTGGAAAAGTCATAGATAGTAAGGCTGAAAAGCTATTTGAAGAAAAGGCGAAGAAACAAAATAATAATGAAGAAATAAATAAAGAAAAGGAAAAAGAACCTGTGTTTAATTAATTAATCTCTAAAGGAAAAAAACCTATTAAAGAAACACAAAATAATTCTATACCACTCAAAGAAACAGGAGAAACAAGTTATGAACTAAAAACACATTTTCCACAACGCTTAAGAGATCCTGTTCCTTATGGTAAACTAGAAGAAAATATTCAAGAAATGTTCAAAACTTTCCAACAAGTTAAAATCAATCTTCGTATTCTTGATGCTATAATGCAAGTTTTTGGTTATGCTAAATTTTTAAAAGTTTTCTGTACACAAAAAAGGAAGAATCGAACTCACAATACTAAGAAAATAGTATAAACCAATCATGTGAGTTCAATAATATCAAACACTAATCCAAAATATAAAGATCCTGGAGTCCCAACTATTTCCTGTATAAAAAGGAGATCAACAAATTGGAAAAGCTCTTCTTAATTTAGGAGCTAGTGTTAATCTACTACCTTACTTAGTTTATCAGCAACTAGGCTTAGGAAATTTAACTCCCACACCTGTGATTCTACAACTTGCGGACATATCAACTAAAATACCTAGAGGAATTGTAGAGGACGTTATTGTTAAAATTGATAAATTCTAATTTCCTATGGATTTCGTCGTTCTAGATACTGAACCTGTGTACGATCCTACTAAGCAAATACCCATAATCCTAGGAAAACCTTTCCTAGCAACTGCTAATGCATCTATCAGCTGTAAAACAGGGGTTATGGATCTATCCTTCGGAAACATGAAGGTGCGGAATAATGTTTTTGAATCTGGTTACCATTTAGATAACAATGGAGAATGTTTTGTGATTCACACACATAATAAAAAACTACAAAAGCTGATACCTCAACTAGTTGATAGACTGCCTATAAATTTCCTAGCATATCAACTAGACATATCGAAAGATAAACAATTGCCAAGAAATTACAAGGATACAAATAAACCTACACCTGAATCCTTGAGTGTTTTAGATTTCTATTTTGAGATGGTACGAAATCAACACAAAGCTAAAATAGAAGAAATAAATAGAAAGGATGTCGGGAAACCAGAACCTGCTTTACCAAAATTACATCCGTAGCCTACAAAAGAAAATTATCTTGCAAATCATTCCTTAAAATATGAATGCATTTTCTTTGAGGATGAACATTCAGAATTAGCAATCGAGAAAGTTATAGCAGAGCTTAAGAAATGAATACTAGAAAATATTTTACAACCTGCTTCATCTATTGCTTATCCTAATTTAGTTCAGGAGTTCTATCAAAATATATATTTAAAAGATCCTGAGGTAAGTAAAGTATTACATACTAAAGTACAGGGGCATGGGATAGAAATATCCCCTGGCACTATTGCAAGAGCATGGCGAATTCCCAATAAAATACCCTCGGAATTAGAAAATGTTTTCCCAAAAATACTCACTCCCAATCCTACAACTCTTACTATGGCTAGAAGAATTTGTGGAGATAATAACATAAAATTAACTATGGGTGGAATTACAAAAGCCAAAATTAAACCTGAGCTATGGTTCTTAGATACGATTATTTCAAGACAAGTTGGTCTAAAATTTGGTAATATACGAGGGAAATCACTTATTAAAATACTTTATTGTTTCGATAAGGGAATTTGGATTTCAATCCCAAAGATTATTTACGATCATATGGAAACATTTTGGGAAGCTGTAATAGGTTGTGAAATTCCTTTCGATCAGAAATGGAAAATTCATTTTCCTTTCTTAGTTCAAGCTATGAAAGAGATCAGTTAAAACTCAACTTTGAAATACCATCAGAAACCGGCATTTTTGTTAGTAAATAATATGACCATTGGAAAATATTCAATACACTAAGTTACGAAGAGATGGGCCGATTGTGGGAATTTCAATTAAAACTGATTAAACAAAACAAAAATCGTGTTAAAGAAAACAAATTAAATGCTCTAGGTACTATCACATCTATCAATATGATAGATGTCATGGATAAACCTGCTTAAACACATAAAGTTGTTGTGCCATTGACATTGAATAATGGTCTTGGTCTATAAGTTACCTAAGATTTTAGCTGAGTGTATTAAATTAGGATTTTAATTTACTATTCTTTATTTATGCATTTAGAAATTTTTTTATTTCACCGATTGATCGTGATCTTCCTCGGTCGATTGAGGTAGATAGCTAGCAAAAAGGTTAAAATCCCCATATTTATTGATTTTAAAAAAAATAAAAACAACAACAACTATAGCTTAATCCTCTAAAAATTCATGCCACACATTTACCCGAGGATTATAGTTTTGCGATCGATCAGACATTCGTTCGAGAGAGTCTTCAAATGATCGATCGATTAGTACTTCGATCATTCGATTGGCTTAAGTGATCGATCCCCGTTTCCTTCGATCGAGTGGCAGCTACAGGAAATCGATCCATAGGTTAAAATAAAAAAAATTATTTTAGCTTTCTCTTCAAATCAACGATGGTACACGCCAAGAAAGAAATTAAGGCTGAGTATAGCGCTATTGGGCACAAGAGAGGCCATTAACCAACCCTATAGAATGTTCGGGCCACCGTCCATAGGGATGTCCAGAAGCCCTTACGTCACGAGCTTATGTACGACGTAGACTACTTTATAGGCGATTAGATGACTACTGGTGAAGTCCAGGAATTCATTTATTGAGGGTTAGGTTCATTGTTGTCTGCCCCCTTCGAGTTGATTTTTGAGAAGATGGTATGGGTGTTTTGGCTCCGGTTGGAGATATGTTTGGAGGAGGAATGGGTCCGGCTCTTTACTTATATTTGCTACCAGGAGTTTGAGATTACTCCTAAGTTGATTGCCCAGATTTGGGGGATACCGATTGAGTGACCTCCCAATATTCAGGGGACATATCATCCTCTGCCGATGCCAGAGCCATCAATCAATCAAATTTCACTGGCTTGCTGTGGCCACAAGTTTAGCAATGACGCCATGACTTGTTCCAAAAAGGTTGATTGGCCAGCAAGGATCTGGTTTCTTGATGATGTGCTTAGAGCACAGGTGCACCCATAGGGGCACAAGACTAAGCGGCGGGGGTTGCTCAACCTGGCTCTTTATACTTTTCAGTAAGGGTTTTGGATCTCGATTACCCATATTATTTTTGAGCAGATGCGGTGGGCGATGCAGAAGATGACGAAGAATTCTGCCATCGAGAAGTATAACTATGGGATTCCTTTCCCCGCACTAGCAATGAGCTTGATGTGGGATGTGGATGATGATGTTGTAATTATAGCGATAGTGCCTTATGTTACAAATGATTAGACACAATCCCGTAGTCATCTCATTCCTCGGAGCCAGAGAGGACCGACAACAGCAACAGTACCACCACCATAACCACTATCAGTCCCATCAGTCCCAGAGGAGGAAGTTATTATTCCTATGAATGAATGGGAGGGTGTAGAGCAGACTTGGCGATTATCTTAGAGCGTTTAAACACACTTACATAGGAGATACGCCTATTTAGGAAGGCACAACCCTATTAGCCCCAGGATCCACCTGCCCAGTAAATAAATGCAGAGAGCATGAGTATGAGCGATCACAATAGACATCGTCGGCCACCCACTCATATTTTCTTTCTGATATTTATACCAGAAATGTTTTCCATTCTGGTTTATTATGTTATCACAAAAGTTTTAAAAGAAAAAAATAAATATATATTTATATATATATGATAATTTTGACAATTCATGTTATTTCATATTTAATTTAAATAATAGCTATCTGCTATCATATATATAACTTATTTTCTCATTTATGTAATAAATAAGTTTGGGGGAGGGAGTTATATGTATATTTACATTTAGTATTTTTAGTAAAATCTAAAGTTCATATATATATATATATATATATTTATTCCTTTATTTATTGTGTTTTTTTAATATAAAACGTAAATTATTAGTCAACGACTGATCGAGCATCGTAGCGATCGATCGGTAGGGTGCGATTTTTTCAGAATTTTATATTTTTGGGAAAATATTGATTTTTGCCTTTTTTGACCAATATGATCTAAATCCTAGTCCAAGTTACGAAATTTATACAATCTATAGGTCTAGAGAGGCTCATATATTTTCCATTTTAACTTTATCTATACTTATATAGCTTATATATTATGTATTTTCTTCATGGAAAAGTTTAAACACTCCATTTCAATTATTTCATAGTACTAGGAAGACTTTCTAAGTTTTCTGATAAATATACCTTTTTAAATATAAACTTTCATATCTTGAAAACCCCAGCCCTACTATTGCCATACAACCATGGGAGGGATTTTTTATTCTTCTGATAACTCCCTTCTTCTTTTCACACCAAAATTCAAGTATGAATGTGTCTTCTTTCATGATACATTCCTTGAGCCTGCGGTTGAGCACTATGTGTAGATGTTCCAGAAGAGGCAGTTGGAGGGAATCTTTGCTCCTGCTACTGCTCTTATCTTTCCTTCTATCATAGATGATTTTTATCAGAATTTGGAATTTGAGGAAAATAGTGAAAAGAGAGCCATGATTACAACTGTCAACCCAAACTATGTTATCAAAATATCACCAAAAATTATTGCTAAAGTTTGGAAATTGCCTCTCGTTCCCATTGGAGTAGAGAAACCTTTCCCTTCACCGTCTCTTTCATTTAAGACTATGGTTCAAGAAATATGTGACGGGTTTAAGGTAAAACCTAAAGCTTATGTGATCCCAATGATTAGAATTACTCCATGTTATTGGATGGATGTTAACATGTTAGGGAGGCAACTGTGTCCAGACGTACCTAAAGTTAAGCGTGATTATACTATGGTCAAAATAATTTATTATCTGAAAATTAATTATTGGGTTTCATTCCCCGATATCATCTTCAATAGTACAGTTACACACTGACGCGCTATTATCAAGGGGCCAGCAACATGATTTATTAAGTACCCTATCCTTGCTTGATTAGTGCACTCCTTCATGATCAAGTTGGTGATCAAGTTAGTTCTCATATACCATCTTGTTATTGGTACCCTACTGAATATGATTCATGGAAGTTTCTTGATAATTATAAATGAAAGGATATGAATAGATGGGGAGAACATATGGAGCAGTTTCATATGGAGGAAAGTGGTTAGAAGTTCAGCAAGAAGATTATTGCTAGGAATGAAATAAGTTTTTTTTTATTCTTGCATTATTTCAAGTTCTAGAATTAGGTTGTTTTGATTTTCTTGCAATTTTCAATTCCTTGTAGGCCTTTGGGCCAACCTATCTTTAATTTTATGTCATTAATACAAATTCCATTCCTTTATATTCCTTGTCTGAATGCAATAATTATACTATGATCTTGGTTTTTCGTCTTGATTACAATGTAGATTATGGTACATAACAAGTTTGGGGGAGGTTTGATCACCATTCGGAAATATTGATCAATTAAGTGGTAATATTGTTCTATCCCAATGTTTTTATGTTTATTATAACCATGAAGACATGGTTCAATTTAAGTTTGGGGGGTGGAATAGTATAGAGATGAATATAACGAATACAAAATGAGTTTTAAATTTTTACAAAACTACAGTATCTACTGGTGGCTACTGTTAAATTCGTGTAAAATGTAGGTCAATCGATTGATCGTGGCTGCGATCGTTCGTTACAGAAAAAAAATGAATTTTTTTTTGTTAATAACGTATATAAATATAGATATCTATGTAAAATAAATATTTATTATTTTAAATATTATTTTTATCTATATTTAAACATATTTGTTTTATTAGATTTGTGAGTTAAGTAGGACATGGGACTAGTCTAGAAAATAGATGTATGTGATTATTTTGTACTTTTCAGAATAATAGTTAAATTAGAAAGGTGGAAAGATCTGGTTCTCCATAGGTGAGTAAATTTGGTGAAATTGAAAATAGAAAAGAGAATCTTGACCTATAAACACATACACATGATCTCTTTAGTTTCATTTAGGAGCATAGAAGGTATTATGTCTAATATATATACTGAAAAAAAGAGAAAAAATATATATAGACAAGTATGTAAACATTCTCCTCAATACACACTCAAAAATTAAAAAAAATGGAGAATGACGTACTAAAAAGAAAAGATAGAATGGAAAAAACAAATAGGAGAAGAAAGCCTTCTCCAAGAAAAGAAAAATATATATATATATATGTGAGGAAAAAGCAAAAAGAGAGGAAAATCCTCTCCAAAGAAAAAATATATATATATATATATATGGAGATATACTATAAATGAGAGTAAATGTGCTATAGAGAAAGTTTACAGAACATGAAGGATTGTTGGCTCTAGAAGTAAAGATTAACTAAGTTTAGTCACTAGTGGAGACCATTCTTGACGTCAATCTGAGATAATTATTATTTTATATAAGTATGATTTATTTGTTTGCATTTATTCTATAGATTATATCATTTCCTAGTTAATGAACAAGAATATTCATGAATATGTGCAAATTAAAAAGAAGTTGTGGGTAGTTTATTTAACCCTCACGAGACTTAAATCGTCCACTATGATTTTTCCTAGGAGTTTAAAAGACTTATTACATGTGCTAAGTGTAATCGTTCACCCTTACGAAAGAAAGGGGTTAGTTTTTATTTATATATTTAATTATTCTTCATTTTATTCTTTCTTGCTAAGGGACTAGCAATGTTTAAGTTTGGGGGCTTGATGAGACCATAATAGTTGATATTCTGGACATTAATATACCTTTTCTTAGTTTCTTTATTCTATTAATTTGGTATTTTTATCCGAGTTGTGTGTTAAGCATGCTTTGAGGGCCTTTATGCAAAAATGAGTTAATTATGGGTTTTTAGTAAATATGCCTGATTCGGATCAACACTTAGAAGATATTTGCACTCAAATCAGCAAGATACAAGTCAGTAAAGTAGAGTACAAGTGGCTGAAGCAAGGAAATTCGCGGATTAAATAAATAATAAAATTCAGGAGACACCGATCGATCAGTGGAACCTTCGATCGTTCGGAAATCGCCGTCTTGGAATCTGTGCGAAACTATATTGCAAAATTTTGACTTTGTGTACAAGTATATCAAGGGGCAGAATCGTCCATTCAATGCCATTTCTTAGTCCCTAAGTTCTCTTGGAGTGCAAGCAAGGAACATGCCATATCTGCACCAACTTTTGCCTATAAATAAAGGTGGATTTCATGAAGAGAAGACATCTTTGGATCTCTAGAACGTCTTTTGATATCTTTTCATATATTCCAGAATATCATTGTTTATAAAAAGCCTCTCTCTTTGAGAAAGACTCCCTTCCTCAAGAACCAACCATCCAATCATGAAGATGACGGCTACATCAATAATGGAGTTTCCTATTTCCATGAGCGGCTATTCGGTATCTAGGGTTTCTAACGAAACCCTAGTTGAATAATGTAGTATTTTATTTATTTTTATTGCAAAGGGGGGAATCTGATGAAGGGCACTTATATGATGATTATGTAGTGAGTGACCTGTAACACCCCGTGTTATTTTCCCTTTTCCTGAAATTATTTCCGATTGCTTTCCGGTTGTGACGCTACTTATTCATAATGTCTTGTTTACTTTTAGTGTTTCATTTCAATGTTTACGTTTAAAGTCGACTGGACGACTTTACGATTTCTCCTTGACGACTTCGTGGACTTTCTATTGTCGACTGCGCGGTTTCGTTTCAATGTTTAACGTTAGTGCTTTGACTGGGTGGTCACACGCTTTATTCGTCCGACGATTTCGTTTCTCTGGTAAATGGACGATTATGTGCCTTGTTCTACTTACGTTTTTAGGCATTTTCCAGCATTTGTGTCTACATGATACTTGTTAGTAGATTTAATTGGGTAGATGTTTGAAATTACCTTTGGTGGAGTTTCGGTAGGATCAGACTTGTTGGGTGCTCCGATGTTTTGGTTTTATACCCCGAGCTATTTATATTAGTTTATATTGTCTATTGGGCGTCTCGTTTATTTTTTGGGCTCGCATGATTTTATTTAGTGGTTCATCTGGTATTTTTCGGGAAGTATTGTATATATATATAATTATAATTAATTATATACATATATATTTGTGGGTATATTTATTTATAATATATATATAGATATATGATAGGTGCTCAAAAGTATCCATTTTAAGCCCCTATCTTCTATTGTTACGACTTTCCAATCCATTATTTGGTATTTTTATGTTGTTTGCGTGTTAAAGCATGTTTCAGAAGCTTAATGAAGAAATGGAGCTAACTTCGGTGAATTAACTAAAGAGTGTGTTCTTTCTATCCAAGAATAGAGACAAAGTGGCAATCCGAGACAAAAATGGCTCCCAGAGGGCAAAAACGGCATTTTCAGAAGCCGTCATCTTCAGCAAAAAGTATCAAGGGTTCGAGACGAATGTTTTAGTGCATTCAAGGAAAAAAGTGGTTTTTTTATAAATTCCTTACGCTTGTGCCTACGCTTCCAGTTCCAAAAAAATGAATAGAAAACACAAAACTACGCTTGGACCTATGCTTAAAGGATACGTTTGGACCTACAGTTGAAGCGTAGGACTGGTACGCTTGAAGCGGAGGACCATGTACGCTTGAAGCATAGGTGCGGCAACTATTGATGGTTTTGCGTTAATTTTTCCTATTTCACCTCCGGCTTACTTGGAAGACGTGCCCTAAGACTCCAGACCTTTGTATACATGTATATAAATTTATATATATGAGAAGTTAAGGTTTACATGTGTTTTAGAGTGAAAAGACTGAAAAGGGATTCTCAACATCATTGCCTATATTTACACGACCATACATCAGAATTGAGGAGGTGGCTTCATTAAGTTTCATACGTTCATTCAGACTTTTTACTGTGGAGAAAAAGAGCCATACTCAGACCTAGAGAAATGGTGAAGAAGACCATGGAGTGTGTCTCTACATCCATGATGCAGTCACCATCTTCCATGGCAAACTAAACCGGTATCTAGGGTTTTCTATCAAAACCCTAGCCAAGTAATGTAGTCCTTATATTTCTTTTCAATTGTAATTGAGGGGAAACTGTGACTATTCTATGATCATTGTGATAGATGAGTGTTCGTTTTGATTTTTATACATAATTTTATATTCGTTCTAAATTCTTGTCTTAGATGGAATAAATATAATCTTTCTATTCAATCATGATTATTCACTATGGGCTAGAACTCGGATGCTTAATTCATGATTTTCTATACAATGGTTCTGAACACTTGAAAGCCTAGGTTTACACAGGTCATGCCTTGGCAAGATGATATTATTTGTTTTTTAATTTCTGTTAGTAGGAGTAGTTTAAAGTAGATGCGTGAACTAGTCCTACCCTGTTCGGAGATGGGTTGTAGTGAATCCGGTTGACGAGATCCTTTTGGGGGTCATATTCGACTATTGTGGTATGACCTGATTCACAGTAATAGATCGCCCTCTTACAATTGTGAAAATTAAGAATTATATTATGCGGTTAGTGGTGGAGTAATGAAAACCCTAGTGTTCTCTATCTCTTGATCACAACTATCATTTTTATTATTTTCTTCGTTAATTTTAGGTCAATTCTCAAAAATTAAATCCAAATACTTTTCCAAAACATAATTCAGTACTTTTGAACTGTTGAAGTGAATAAACAAGTCTCTGTGGGTTCGACATTCCTGTTCTCAAGTTGTTTTTATATTAAAATTGATTCGTGCGTTTGCGAATAGGTAAAACATAGGCCGTCATAAAGGGTGCATTCTTAACACATTTTTAACCACACCCCGACGGACATCATGTTTTTGGTGTCGTTCCCTAGGACTTGGCATTATTCACAGATTTTGTAGTTTATTTGCATTGAATTATTGTAATGTATCTAAAGTTAGAATTTTTGTGTTTTTGATAGCTATTCTGAAAAGCATAAAGGGAGATAGCGGAGCAGTTGAAGTTGCGTCGACGGACCTTTTATGAGTTTTAGTATAGTTAGATTCTGCAGTCGATATTTAACTTTGCTTGCTGTTAATATGTAGAGTAATTTAGAAGTAGTAATTTGTTTTTACAAATTGAAAGAAAAAGAAGAATTTTCATTGTTTAGTACATGATTGATAAGACTTATCGTTTTGACCCTAATACTGCGATAGTTCCCTTTAACCCCGAAATCAAATGTACGTTTCATACAAATCATAGAACTAGGGAGTTGAACCATTGTCAACAGTTGGTGTAAGAAGAGATGGTCGATCGAGATGCTGATGCAAGGAGACCGCAAACCACGTCCCTGAAGGGGTATTTTGCTCCTTTAGCTACTCAAGAGACGTTTGCTGAATTTCCAGAAGGGGATGGAGTGAAACACTATGAGATCAAATCTAGTGTTCTAAACATGCTTCCAAAGTACTTCGGGCTTAAGAAAAAGGGTCAATACCAACATATTAACGATTTCTTAGAAATGGCCTCTACTGTTAGAATTGAGAACCTTAGTGCAAATGGATTACGTGTGCGACTATTCCCTTTTTCATTAAGAGAGAAAGCCAAACGCTGGTACATGCCCTTCCCTAACAATGTGAAAATCCATTAGGAAACCCTGAAAGCAGAATTTCTAGAGAAATATTTCCCAGTAGGAAGAACTCATGAGACACAAGAAGCTATCACTCATTTTAAATAGTTTCCTGATGAGCAGTTCCATGATGCATGGAATAGATTTAATGAGATTCTAAGAAAGTGTCCCCACCATAAGTTCGTGGACCAAGACCTTGTACGTAAGTTCTACCTTGGACTTGGGTTTGATCATAAAAATCTCATCGATATAGCTTCAACAGGACAATTTGCGCTCAGACCAGCCAAGGAGTTGTTGGAATTGTTCGACAGCGTAAGCGATAATGCTATTGAATACGAATCTAAGGTGAGTGCAAGAGATAGATATGCGAGAAGACCTGACAAAGCATTTGTCATTGATAGGAGCGATAATCAGGATGATGTCAGAGAGTCGGTAGCCGTGCTAGGAGAGAAGTTAGATAAGTTCATCAACCTTACACAGTTTACTCAGAGAGAGGTCTTAGCAATAGGGCCAGACTTTTCACAAAATGAGTGTCAAGATAATGAAATAGTGAGTACGGACGCTAATGCAACATGGTCTAATTCGAATAATTCTACTTTTTCCAATACTTACAATTCGAATTGGCGAAACCATCCCCATCTTTCATATAGATCCCAGCATGTTGAAAATCCACAACCAAAATTTCAACCGAGCCGACAACCATTTAAATCTCAACCACAAGTAATAACTCAGAATTTTCAGCCCAATTCTCAGCCCACTCGATCTTTTAACTACCAACCCCAACCTCAAAGGAGTAAAACTCCACTACCACAAGACCCGACCTAAGATTTTTCGAATCTAGATAAGACCTTGCAAGCCATTCAGAGTACACAATATATTATTCAGAACCAACTCGGTGTTCATTCTCAATCAATATCAAAGTTGGAAGCTCAAATAGGACAGGTGGCAAACTCGCTGAATAGGAGAGAAAAATAAAGATTGCCCAGTCAGCCGGTGGTAAACCCGAAGACAAAACCGATAATGGAGCTCAGATCATTTGCGCAAACTTAATATGAATCAGTGCAAGCTATTATGATACTGAGATGAGGGAAAGAGGTGGAGAACAAAGTTGAACAAGAGCATGAGGAAAGGATAATTAAGCAAAATGAGGCTGAGAAATTGCAGAGAGAACAACCTCAAGTGATTGAAAAAGATATCAATCAGGCAGTGCCGGATGAGCCAGATAGGGCTAGTTATGAGGAAATTGTGTCATTTCCTCAACGTCTGAGAGAGCCAGCCAAGTTTGGTAAGCATAAACAATCTGACATGTTAGAAACATTTCGACAAGTTAAAATTAATTCACCTCTCTTAGATATAATCGGCCAAATCCCAGCCTACGCGAAGTGTCTGAAGGACCTCTGAACCCAAAAGCGTCAAAGCAGAGCAAAGGTCCCGAAGAAGATTCTGTTAACTGAGTAAGTGAGTTCGTTGTTAATAAGTGATACACCACCTAAGAGAAAAGATCTTGGTGTTCCCACTATTCCATGTTTTACAGGGGACCAGGAAATTGGTCGAGCTCTTTTTGATCTGGGCGTGAGTGTAAACTTACTTCCATACTCAGTTTATCAGCAGCTAGGCTTGGGTGAGCTCAGTCCCACATCGACAGTGCTTTAATTTGCAGATAAATCAATTAAGCAGTCTAGAGGAATCATGGAAGATGTTATTGTTCAAATGGATAAGTTTTTCTTTCCAGTGGACTTTATAATTCTCGACATAGAGCCTGTATCTGATTCAAAGAAACATATCCCTGTCATTCTCGAAAGGTCATTTTTGGCCACTACCAATGCGTGTATTAACTGTCGGACAGGAGCGATGGAGATCTCCTTTGGCAATATGAAGGTACGGATGAACATGTTTGATACAAATGATTAACTTCCCGAATCGGTGGAATGTTTCAGAATTGATGAAGTGGATGAGATTAAATAAATTGTGGAAGAATTCATGCCAAGAATCTTAGAGAATGGTGAAAATGAATCACTTATCATTGGAGTTAGGTTAGAAGATGAACCTGAGGATTGGGAAGCACAGATGAGTGTGAATTATGCAAGCATTGCCGTATTGGAGACCGCATTGTATGGCGAGCCATGGAAGGCACCAATTGAGCCACTTCCTATAATTTCGAACAAACCACCAACTCCATCTCTAATATCTCCACCAATCTTAGAACTCAAGGAGTTACCTAACAAGCTAAAATATGTTTTTCTAGGACCGGATAAGACTCTTCTTGTGATCATATCGTCAAAGTTAACAGAAAAACAGGAATCGAGTCTAGTCAAACTCATAAGCGAGAACAAAGAGGCTATAGGGTAGAGCGTTGTTGATCTAAAAGGTATAGATCCTTCAATTTGCATGCATCGCATACATCTGGAGGATGATGCAAAACCATCTCGGAAAATGCAAAGAAGATTGAACCCGAATATGACGGAGGTGGTAATGAAAGAGGTGGTAAAGTTGTTAGATGCAGGTATAATTTACCTAATCTTAGATAGCACATGGGTCAGCACAACACAAGTGGTACCGAAAAAGTTCGGTATCACAGTTTTACCAAATTTAAAGGGTGAGCTAGTTCCTCAACGCACGACCACAGGGTGGCGTGTGTGCATTGACTACAGTAAGCTCAACTCTCATACCAGGAATGACCATTTTCCTTTACCATTTATTGATTAGATCCTGGAGAGATTAGTCGGGCAAAGTTATTACTACTTTTTTTATGGATACTTCGGCTAAAATCAAGTGGCGATTGATCCTGTTGATCAGGAGAAAATCACTTTTACCTGTTCGTATGAAACATTTCCATATAGACGAATGCCTTTTGGTTTATGTAATACACCAACAACATTCCAGAGGTGTATGATGTCTATTTTCCTTGACATGATGGAAACATTTCTGGAACTATTTATGGATGATTTTTCGGTCTTCGGAGCAACCTTTGAGGATTGTCTGAAACATCTAACACTGGTACTCAAATGATGTAAAGAGACGAACTTGATTTTGAGTTAGGAGAATAGCCATTTTATGGTTCAGGAGGGGATTGTACTTGGCCATATCATATCAGCACGAGGGATTGAGGTTGACAAGGCAAAATTCGAACTGATTTCAAAATTACCTCATCCCATGTATGTTAAGAAAATAAGATCTTTTCTAGGCCATGTTGGATTTTATTGGCAATTTATCAAGGATTTTAGTAAAATGGCAAGGCCATTGTGTAACTTGTTAGCGAAAGATACTACCTTTGTCTTCGATGAAGACTGTCTGCATGCTTTCGAGTAGTTGCAAAATTGACTCTCCACAAACCCTATAATTCGTCCTCCAAACTAGTTTGTGCCATTTGAGTTAATAGGCAATGCTTCCGATTATGTTATTGGAGCAGTGTTAGGTTAGAGGAAAGACAAACTACCGTACGCTATTTACTATTCCAGTCGAACTCTGAATGATGCACAAATCAATTACACAACAACAGAGAAGGAGCTGCTTGCGGTAGTATTTGACTTGGATAAGTTTCGATCATATCTCTTAGGAACCAAGGTAGTGGTATATTCAGATCATGCCATGTTAAGGCATTTGTTGACCAAAAGGGACTCGAAACCCAGACTGATTCGATGGATTCTGTTGCTGCAAGAATTCGATTTGGAGATTAAAGATAAAAAGGGTTTAGAAAATGTAGTTGTTGATCATCTGTGGAGGATCACTGTTGACTCTACAAAGAAAAATACTCCTCTTAAGGATTCATTCCCAGATGAACATCTGTTCAGTATGGCTGTTGTGGAACAGATATCATGGTATGCAGATATCGTCAATTATAAAGCTATGGGTCAGAGTCTGAAAGGATGGTCTCAGAATAGGAAGGACCGATTTTTCAGCGAAGTAAAATTCTATATCCGCGATTATTCAAGTATTGCTCTGATCAGATTATTAAAAAATGTGTCCCTGAGAGTGAGGTACCAAGCATATTAATGTTTTGCCACACGCTTGAATGTGGATGGCATTTTGAAGCTCAAAAGAAAGCCCACAAGGTGTTGTAGAGTGGGTTTTACTTGCCTACCATATTTAGAGATGCTTTTGAGTATTTTAAGGCATGTTTGCAATGCCAGAAGTTGGGATCTATATCTCAACGTGATATAATGCCTCACACCCCAATTCTGATTGTCGAATTACTTGATGTATGGGGAATAGATTTCATGGGACCCTTTCCGAAAGCTGATCATAAGGAGTATATACTGGTGGGGGCGGACTACGTCTCGAAATGGGTGGAAGCAATAACCACTTTGCACACTGATCATGAGATAGTAAAATCAAATTTTTTTGCAAGATTTGGTGTACCACATGTAATCATTAGTGACGGCAGAAAGCACTTTGACAACCAGTTTCTGGATAGGTTATGTGAAAAGTATGTCATCACTAATAGAATTGGTACAACTTATCACCCCCCAGACACAAGGGCAAGTGGAAGTTTGAAATAGGGAGATCAAGAATATTTTGGAGAAAATAGTGCTCCCAGATTCGAAGGACTGGCTGAAATGGTTGGACGACGCACTGTGGGCATATAGGACTGCATATAAGACACCAATTGGAATGTCACCGTATTGTTTGGTATATGGTAAAGCATGTCATCTCCATGTGGAGCTAGAAAGCGAATTGGGCAGTTCGAAGGCTGAATTTCGATATAAAGAAGTCTGGTGCTCATAGGACACTTCAACTTCAAGAGCTTAAGAAGTTTATAAATAATTCTTACGAGAATGCTCGAAGTTATAAAACCCAGACCAAAGATTTTCATGATAAACATATCCGGAAAAAGGTCTTTGAGGTTGGCCAAAAGGTGTGGCTATTTAATTTGAGGTTGTAGTTGTTTCAAGCTCCAATCTAGATGGGACAGGCCATATCAAATCACAAAGGTTTACCCCCATGAAGTAGTAGAGCTTGATGATCCCGATATAGCAACGATATTTATAGTGGATGGTTAGAGATTGAAGCATTATATTGAGGTTCAGCCAGCTGAGTGTGTGGTAGAAACAATAGATTTAATTGAACCACCACTTAAGTTGGACGAACTTGATCCGAATTAGTAGGTTACAATCACGTTGAGCCAAAGACATTAAACATTGGTGCTAGGTAAAGAAGAGTAGCTTTTGAGCCTAGTTTGTACTTATAGACAGTAATGTAGTTATATTGGTACTTAAGATCAAGTCCATAAAATAGAGTTGCGAGGCCATCATCATATGAAAAAAGAGCCTAAGAAGCATTAATGATGCGTGGAGTTGAAGTCGGGATAAGACGACATCAAAAGAGAAAAATTCATTTTTAGGGCCAGGGACCTACGCTTGAAGCGTAGGTCAAGCTACGCTTGAACTGTAGCTGTGGGCCTGTTATAAACAGGACCCCGACAGCGTTACCCTCCCATTCCATTCAAACACCTTTCTTTCCCTCAATTCTACACCATTCTTTGAGAGGTTTGATTCTATCAATTATTCATCCAATTTCTCATCATTACTTGCCAGGGGATCGTCAGATGAGTTGGTGATTCTTCCGAATTTGCGGGAAGAAATCGAAAAGTCTCCGAATCTTAATTTTTGGAAAATCATATTTTCTTTCAATTCGGTGAGTTTTGTTCCATTATTATGATTTCATATGACTTATTTAAATATTCTAAACTAGAATTGTTAACGAGTCCGATCAAAATCGTGTTTTGATCCGTTTTAAAAAAAGTTGAGTTTTTTACTTTAAAATCGTATTGAAGATTGAATTTTTGGGATAACGGCTTGTTTAATCGTCGTATTGGATATATTTAGATATAGTTTGAGTTTGATTCGGTGTCCACTTCATTATTGCTTACATTTAAAAAATTCCCTATTGTAGGCATGGCACGGGTCGAAGTGTCAGTGAGGTGTGTGGCTTAAGTCATAGTTGCGGTTGATCCACCGTGGGACAAAGGTTTAGATCATCATATCCTCCACTGTCACCTATTCGCCGCTGAAGCACATGCGCCAAGAGGCCATAGTGTGTTGAATCGGCACCCTCGTCTTCTTCGTCTTTTGAGGCGGAGGTGCCAGAGGACCATATCAAGGGTGCAACATCCTATTGCCATATGGTCGCCTAGTAGTTGAGCCAATTGCTCCACGGGCATCATCACCGCCTCCTAGGCCAGAGTAGCGGGCTAAGGAGAAGGAGGAGGATATAGAGAGTTAGCCTACTGAGCAGGAGGATGATACCAATCAGGAGGAGGACGCTGCTCAAGGCAATGATCGAGCAGATGAGAAAGTACCGAAGCCACCTGTGGAGGGTCACCCCGGGGCAAGAACTCAGATGCTTAATTCATGATTTTCTGCATATAACATCCTTTCTAATTTTTGTTAGTAGGAGTAGTGTAGATACAATATTTGCACAACACCAAAAGATCCCTTCTCATTACTCTTCATTGGATTATATACATTTTCCCCATGGGCTTTTGGCCCATTAGGGCAACATTTTCTTCTTAGGAATTTTGTCCTTACTTTACACGTCAGCTATTTTGTCACTATTCTATAACATATTCTTGAGCTGCAAGTCTATTATAGAATCTTCAAGTTTCTTTTGGAATGCTCTTCGGGTCGGGCCACAAGATAAGCCCGGCGATCGAATCTCGGGACTGGCCACAAGGCTGACGTGTTGGTCAGGTTATGGTGTTGGAAAAGTGGCTGGATCATCATCTCGGGTCTTTCATGGATCGACCCGGTCGGGATGAGGCTTTTATATGGGCCGGGAAAACTCACATGTACACAGGCCCTCTTTTAGCTCATGGGCCTTCTTTTCTGTAGGCTTATTAGATGAAAGAATCTTAAGGCCCATCACAAAAGCCTTTGACGTTGGTACGTGGGACGCGTGTCAGATGACGCGGAGACACATTAAATTATGCAACTGTCGTAATCATTGCAATTTTGAATTTGTGGCTGAGATGGCATAGGTATGCGTGAAATTTGCGGGGTCATACAGGTCCGGTGCCCTGACCCGGGTAGATGAAACGTCAAGTCCATATATCCTGCACATCATTCTCATACGCCATACTTGCATTATTTTACAGGCCGTTCTTCCTTTCAACACTTTCTCTCTGCCATACACTCAAGCATTCCGTGCAACCTCAAATCCACTCCCAAATCCACATAATCCCCGGTTGGTCTCACCAATTTCTGCAAATCCCAGTGATCGTGGTTGAGTATTTCGTTGTGTGGAGGAATTTGAGTTCTGCTGCAAAGATTTTGACCGAAAGCACCCATCTTTGCCTGTTGGTACAGTTGTCGGTTTCTGCAAATCACTAGCCGGAGAAAAACACAAAAGGGGGGGAAACTGCAGGATTCTTCATTTATCTTTTTGTAAGTTATTCTTCTCACTTTTCTACCTTTCATCAAATATGTCAGGGAGTGATGACACTAGGTCGGTTAGCGACCTGCAACTGACCGACACCGATCTGACCGTTACTAACTCTGAAGCCTTAGTTAACACCCCATCCGTAGAGATGACCCGAGTCATTATGTCTAGTCCACCAGAAGTTACTCAGGACGCTGGGGGTCGAGTTATAGAGGGTAATGCTGGGGTTGATCAGGATCAGGGTGATCAGGGTGTTGAGGAAGAGGAGAATTTTTGTACTGACCCTCTCCCGGCAAAGTATGGAAAGGACGCTCAACTTAGGAGCCTCGGGGTTCCCGAAGGGGTGAAGCTTAGACATTATCCTTGGGACAAAGACTTTAGGATTGGTGAGGGGCTCAAGGACGGGGAGATATTGCTCTCCTCATTTCATCTTACCATACTTAAGTTTTCCATTCACCCTTTCTTCCTCTTGGCACTGGCGACTTTGGGTCTGGCCCCCCTTCAAGTCGGTCCTAATTTTTATAGGATCCTGGCCATGATCCTATTGATCAACAAAGAAATGAACCTAGACTTAGGTTTGGCCGAGCTTCTATTCTTGTACAAACTTCAGGAGCAAAAGGATAATAGGGGTTGGTACAACCTAACCTCGTACGTAAAGAGGAAATTGTGTGACAACGTCCCGACCTCCAATAAGGGGTGGAAAGAAAGGATGATAATAGTGAGTGGTCGGTGGAGGCATCCCGATGCAATAAACATACCGGTGAGCCATGTTTTCCAACCGACCAGACTTCCTGAGTTTAAGAGTTTTCATACCCAAGCCTCATGCCATTGCGATCTATGTATTGATAAGTTGGGTATGCTAATGATGGGTTTCCTTCAGGCTCCTCAGGAGAAAAGGGAGGTCGGGTATATAAGAACCCAATTTTAACTGTTGCAGGCAAGAGTATGGAGTCAGGATTTGAGGGATAGCCAGAATTGCCTGACCGGATCTGTATTGCAGGAGCTTACATCGGGAGCGTCTGCGTCAGCGATCGCCTCGGGTTCCACCACGACTACTTCTGGATCGAAGAGATTCAAGTCTAAGTCAAAGTCATCAGCAACCAAAAAGCTCAAGAAAGCAATGTTGGGAAGTCAGTAGAAAAGGAAAGCGGTTACCCTGCCCAAGCTTTCAATAAAAAAGGCTAAACGGGCTGGCATAGGTTCTACATCCTTTGTTTGTGATGTCCCTCCAGTTCCTGAAAACCTTCCAGTTACTAAATCAGCGGGGCTGACTGAAAGGCGAGCCGCCATGCCCCCTCCTCCTCCTCCGGTAGAGCATCCTCCGGTCACACCCCTCCTCCATCTTCTCAAAACCCTCAAACGGCTGCATCTGGGGAAGTCGAGGTCGAGAATGATCATGCCTTGGTCCCGAGGTCTACAAGTTCGGGTCAGAGTCAGAATCCGTCTAAGACCGATCTCGCAGTCAGGCCCGGTTCGCGCCTCAGTATGGCACTGGGGGTTCCTGCCCCGATGTTTGATGCTCGGGAGAACGACTGTGATGAAGAGGGTCAATCCCGACCTACGAAACTGTGAACCGCTATCACGCATTATGTCAGGAAACAAGATAACCGGGAGATAGAAAGCTGTTGAAAGTGGGAAAGATGTTCCCCATGGGCCCCGGTTCAGTTTGGATACTAGGAATGGCCATCCATACGTGTCTGTGGGGGATCAGACGATCGGGAACTCGGAAGCCCTGCGGGAGATGGCCCTGGGGGTATGGACCTCGGCCGATAGGTTGGCGATGGGGCGGTATGACAGGATGAGCTTAGCCTAGAATGGGCCTGAGCTTGTAATGAAGGTAATATATATATATGTACACACATTTTTATTTTTTTTGCCTTAACTTTATTTTTTTGGTATCGTTCTTTTCCAGATGCTTCACGCTACTCAGATGTATAATTGCAAGCTTGAAGATGATGCCCACGTCATAAATGCCCTGACTCAGGAGGCTCAGGTCAATAAAACTGGATGTGCCAAGGCTCTGGAGCAGGTCCAGAAGGTCAATGACAAGATTCAGTCCCTGACATATAGGGCTCTTTCGGCTGTGGAAGAGCTCGTAGCTGGCAAGGCAATGATCTCAGGACTTGAGGGCAAGGCTCGGGAGGCTGAGCATATGGCTAATCGGGAGGCCCAGGCTCGGGAAGATCTTACTCTCCAAGTGCAGGCCTTGACCGAAGAAATAGAGAAGTTAAAGACTTCCGGGTGGCAGTTGCTCAAGGAGAAGGTCAAGGTCAAGAACGCCTTAGGCGTGGAGAGATCTCGGGTAGAGATGTGCCATAAGGGTGGCAACCAGATGATATCTCGTTTCGTGCTGACCTGCAAATACCGCTATGAGCAGGGTTGGAGGGAGTGCATATTAGAGCTTCAAAAGCCTGAAGAGGACAGGGAGATTTCGACTATTGAGGACCTTGACCGCAACATAGGAGTTGGGCCTCCGTATGATGATCCTGAGCCAGAACCCGAGGACCTGGCCTTTGGTGAATTCCTTCAGGACGACTCGCCCACTCCGCCTTCTCGGTCTGGCATGGATGAGCCTGAAGCCACAGAAGGACAGTCCCTCGGGACTAAAGGCTCAAGTGGTAATGGAGATCCTCCCGTGGTGGAATAGGGCTCTTTCTTTACCTTTTTGCCTCTTCCCCTATTCTTCCTCTTATCCTGTATTTGTAATAACTCAACGCTACTTCATTGTACCAGCCTTGGCCATCGGGGCCTTTAATATAAAAAAATTTATTTATTCATATTTTGTTTGAGATCTGTGTGATCGATACTTGTTTCTTTTTGATACAACAATAAATGTCGGGACTTTGAATCTTGATTTGGTAGGAATAATAATAACACCGGACAATAACACTCGGGATTTTGAATTGGGACAACAACAATAAAAGGACAGTAAAACTCTGGGGCACTTTGGGCCCATGGAGAGGAGAGGATTCATCACTTAATTTTTGAAATTAATATTTTGTAAAACCCAACCACTGGTGGGTCTATGAAGATCTCTCGGGCACTTTGGGCCCATGGAGAGGATTTGACACTTAGGTTTTCAAACTGATATTTTTGTAAAACCCGACCACTGGTGGGTCTGTGAAGATCTCTCGGGCACTTTGGGCCCATGGAGAGGATTCGACACTTAGGTTTTCAAACTGATATTTTTGTAAAACCCGACCACTGGTGGGTCTATGAAGATCTCTCGGGCACTTTGGGCCCATGGAGAGAATTCGACACTTAGGTTCTCAATCTGATATTTTTATAAAACCCGACCACTGGTGGGTCTGTGAAGATCTCTCGGGGACTTTGGGCCCATGGAGAGAATTCGACACTTAGGTTCTCAATCTGATATTTTTATAAAACCCGATCACAGGTGGGTCTGTGAAGATCTCTCGGGCACTTTGGGCCCATGGAGAGGATTCGACACTTAGGTTTTCAAACTGATATTATCATGGTGATTTCAATACTCGTGAAGATGAGAAATGGAACTTCTATTGAAATCTTTTGGGCTCTAGTGGCCTTTCTTTACAGTGGTTACATCAAAGTATTTCTAGGGATAATACCTCTGAATTCGGGATGCATTATGTGTGTTGGGCTCCCTTCTGTTATCAGAGTTCCTCAGTAGTCTGTAGGCCTCGTGCCCTACCACTTCAATGACGGTGTAGGGACCTTCCCATGGCTCTTGGAGCTTGCCCACGTATCCGATCTTTCGTCTAAGGACCATGTCCCCGACTTGGAATCCTCTTATTTTCACCCTTTTATTGAAATGATTTCTGACCCGCTGTTGGTATGCTGTCAGTCTTATCCCGGTAGTTTCTCTCCTCTCCTCTAGCAGGTCGAGCTCATGAGCCAAACGCTGGATATTTGCTCTCTCGTCCCAGGCCACTGATCTCAATGTCAGGACGACATACTTCGTCGGGATTATGGCATCTGCCCCATATGCCATGGCAAAGGGTGTCTCACCGGTTGGTTGTCGGGGAGTGGTTCTATATGACCACAGTTTCTCTGGTAGTTTGTCCAACCATGCCCCTTTGGCCTTCTCAAGTTTCTTTGCCAGTGTGCTGCAGATGGAACGATTGGTCCTTTCTGCTTGTCCATTGACTTGGGGGTATCCTACCGAGGAGGTATTCTGGTTGATTCCATGTTCGGCCAGAAATGACCTGACCGGTTCACAGTCTAAATTTGTGCCATTGTCCATCATGATGGTCCGAGGCACCCCGAACCTGCAAATGATGTGATTCTATATGAACTTGACTACGTGGCTTCCCTTTATAGAAGGATAGGCCTTGGCTTCAACCCATTGGGTGAAGTAGTCGGTGGCCAGGAGTACATGGGTATTTAACCTGATGGCTTTTGGGAGTGATGCGACTATGTCGATCCCCCATCGGGCAAAAGGATGCGGAACAATTGTCGGGTTGAGGAATTTCGGTTGTTGAAGTATAGCGTCACCGTGCATTTGACAGGCTTTCCATTTACACACATATTCCTCTGCATCCCGGGACAGGTAGGGCCAAAAGTAACCCTGGGATAAGGGCAAGAGACCGGGCTCCCGAGTGGTTTCTACATGCTCCAGCGTGTATCTCTTGCATTACTGTCTCTGCCTCGGAAGGAGTTATGCACCTCAGATACGGACCCGAGAAAGAACTTCTGTAGAGTTGTCCCTTGATTTTCGAGTACCTGGTTAACTTCATCCGGATTTTCCTTGCCTCTTCCTTATTAGCGGGTAACGTCCCGATAATGAGGTAGTCGATTATGGGATCCATCCAGCTAGGCTCTCGAGGAACTAGACATATCAGTTCGTCGGGATCCCGAATGCTTGGTGTAGTGATGAAGTCGGTTAGTACTACTCGAGTCATATCCTCACCGGCTACAGATGCTTGATTGGCTAAGTGATCAGCAGAGGTGTTTTCTTCCTGAGGGATTTGGCTGAATGTTAACTTTTGGAAACCTTCGGACTCCTTGAGTACTAACGCTCTGTAGGATTCCATTTTGGGGTCCCTGGTTTTGTACTCTCCAGTTATTTGCCTGACTATCAACTGGGAGTCACTGTATACGGATATGGATTGTATATGCAGGCATCTAGCCAATCTCAGGCCCGATATGATAGCTTCGTATTCTGCCTCGTTATTAGTGGCTGCGAATTGTAATTACATCAAGGCCTGTAACTTAGTCCCATTGGGAGTATGGATTTCTAGCCCGACACCTCCTCCACTAGCGCTAACCGATCCGTCTACGAATAATTTCCAAGTCTCTAACTCGGCGGGTTGATCGGCTTCCTTGGTTTCTCCTTTTAATAGGAAATCAGCCACGGCCTGCCCCTTGATCGAGATTCTGGGAATGTAGGTTATATCATAAATGCCCAGCTCAATAGCCATTTTGGAGATCCTTCCGAAGAGATCGGGCTTTGCCATAAGCACACGAATAGGAGTGGTAGTGGGGACAATGATCTGGTGACCTTCGAAGTAATGCCTGAGACATCGTTTGACATTGATTAGGGATAAAACTAACTTTTCTTGTTTGTTGTACCGGGTCTCGGGATCGGCTAACGCCTTACTTGTATAGAAAATGGGCATTTGGAGGTTCCCTTCTTCTCTGATGAGTACGACACTCATTGACATTGATGATACCGCCAGATATAAGAGTAAGACGTCATCGGGCTCGGGCGTCGCAAGGATGGGAGGCTTGAGCATGTATTCTTTCAATCGGGATAGGGCTTTGGTTTGCTCAGGCCCCCATACCTCTCCCTTCTTTGCCTTTATCGCCTGAAAAATGGGTCGGCATCTATCGGTCAATTTTGCGATGAATCTGCTTAAAGCTACAACTTTTCCGGTTAGAATCTGGACTTCTTTGTGAGTGGTTGGCTCTTTTCTTCTGAGCAGAGCCTTCACTTGGGTCAGGCTGGCATGTATGCCTGATCGATTGACAATGAGACCGAGGAACTGACCCGAAGACACCCCGAAGGAGCATTTGGCCGGATTCAGTTTCATTCAATGTTTCCTCAAGGTGTTGAACACTTTTCGGAGATGCTCCAGGTGGTCAATTCTCTTTCTGCTTTTGACTATTGTATCATCAATGTAGGCCTCGACCACTTTGCCCATCATCCCTTTAAAGATCCTGTTCACCAGTCTCTGAAATGTGGCTCCTGCATTTTTTAGTCTGAAAGGCATAACATTAAAGCAATAAGTACTTGTCTCGGTAATGAAGGAGGTCTTTTCCTCATCGGTCGGGTCCATTGGGATCTGGTTGTATCCCGAGTAAGCATCCAGGAAACTTAGTCTCTCGTAGCCCGCGGTAGCGTCGACCATTTGGTCTATTTTGGGCAAGGGGAAGCTATCTTTTAGGCAGGCTTTGTTTAGGTCGGTGAAATTGACGCAGACTCGCCACTTCCCGTTCTTTTTCTGCACAACCACCACGTTGGCTAACCACTCGGGATACTGAACCTCCCTGATGAACCCGGCTTCCAGTAACTTTGACACCTCGTCAGCTATGATCTAGTTCCTTTGGCCTCCCATTCGCCTTTGTTTCTGTTGGACAGGTCTTACGTTTGGATCGACATGCAGTGTGTATCGGGCTATGGAGGGGTCGATGCCGGGCATATCAATATGTTCCCACACGAAGACATCATGATTATCCTATAAGAATGTTGTCAGTTCATTTAATTCACTTGTGGTGAGGCTTGTACCTGCGTAGGTGATCTTGTCGGGTTGGTCGGGCCTTATGGATACCGGTTGCAGAGGTTTCGTGACGATCGGGGGACCCGACTCCCCGTCCTGTAGTTGCTATTTGCGCTGTGAGTCGAGATCCTGATCCTCTTCTTGGGACCTCTTTCGATCGGGCTTATCCTTCATTCCTTTTCGTTTTTCTTCTCAAAATGCTTCCCATCATCTTGATTCTCATCTCTCTCATGGCTCCTAATGTCGTGCGCCTCAAGAAACGCGCCCGTAGGGGTGGAAGCTCTTCGGCTGCACCTCTTCCACCTCCGTCTCCTGTTCATGAGGACACTGATTCTGAATCTGAATCTGGTCCGATGTCTCTGACTGCTCTTCTCGGTGATGAAGACAGTGTTCGTCTTTTCGAAACTCAGTTCCTTCATCGAAAATTTGCTCGGAGTCGTATTGTGACTCAACCCTTGTGCGAAGAGATTGGCGCTAATACGTTCAATCTTTTTCAAAATATGGGTTGGGATTTCTTTCTCTTGCTCGATGTTCCGCTCTATCCGAGGGCTGTCAAAGCATTCTACACCAATCTAGTGAATCCTTCTCAACCACGCCTTATCTCCACCCAGCTTAGCTCCAATGTTGGAGGCGTCTCTGTTGAGATCACCGAAGCAGTAATCAATACTGTTTCTCGGCTACCTCCTGGCGGTATCTCCTATTACTGCCCATCTATTTGGTACTCTTCAAGTGATTTCGATCCTCTCGAAGCAGTTCGGGCTATTTCTGTGAATAAAACCACCACCGCCATTGCTGAGTTTCCTTCTTCCTCGCTTACTCCCGAAGCTAGACTTGTGCACAACATTATCACGTATTCCATTTTGCCCAAGTCCGGAAGCCGGAGTCTTGTGTCAATTATGGAAGCTTTCCTTGTCTACTGTGTCATGACCGGTCGGAAGGTCAATCTTGCCTTCCTCTTCATATCGGCAATCCTCGAGTGCCACAAGAAGAAAGGCACACTTATTTTTCCTACCCATTTATCTTATCTTCTCAGTCGGAATGATGTGCCACTTGCTGACGAGCCTACGGAGCACAATCCAATCTTTCTGGACCGCACTCATCTCAAGCAAATGCACATTGGCAAAAATGCCGATGGAGTGTTGGTCTCTCTTAGGGCTGCCCCTACTGCGGACCAAGCCGGTCCTTCTGTTCCTCGTCCCGACGCTCCTCGTCCCGAGGCACCTCGTCCGGATGCTCCGACTTCCTCATTTCCGTCTATTGGTAGCGATTTCGATATTCCGGATTTTGGGTTCGGGGGTAATCCCGAAACTCTTATCCAAATCTTGGAAATCGTGAAACGCAATGAGGAGGCCCAAAAGCAGACGGCCGCGGACATGAAGAGCCTTGAGGTCAAGATCGACCGCCTCACCACCGCCATGGATGCACTTCGCCGTGACCCTCCGCCTTTTTGATGTCGTCAAAGGGGGAGAATGTTTAGGTTGTTTGTGTTGGCCATAGGTCCATTTTGCGTAGCATAGGACGTTACCTATGTGTGTTGTTTATGTTATCTTTAGTTTTATTTCTATGCTTTATTATTTTGTAATGTGTAGTAGTAAAACAACATGTACCGATCTTGCAATTATTAATTGAAAAATGTTGTTTCTATTATTCCTCAATGCATTACGTAAATGAATATCAAATTGCAAAATTTATTTCCTAAGGGGGAGCATGAAAATAAAAATGAAAGATGCACACATTGAGGGGGAGTATCACTTGATACTTTACCAATTATGAGCAAACACGAAATGTTTTGTCAACATCAAAAAGGGGGAGATTGTTGGCTTTGAAATTCCATTTCAAGCAATAAATCTTATTTTGATACTAACAAAACATTCAAAACCGTGTTTGGTACTAATATGGCTTTGAGCTAAGTGTTTCAGCAAGTACAGGTAAATGTTTCGGGAAGATCGCTAAAGCAACAAGCGATAAGGAAACTCAAGTGCAAACTCGAAGAAGGACAAAAAGATCAAAGAAAGAACAAAAGCTGAACTCAAGACCTGGGGTAGATAGGTCGGGGTGAGAATATTTTAACAAGGTATCTTATGCGTTGATTGATCTTATAAGCTCAAGTAATTAATCAAATGAACTCAAACGGATCAAAAACGGACCTTGAAAACAATTTTTGGAGTCACCCAGTCGACTGGCCATGAAATGGCAGCCGACTGACTATGACCCAGTCGACTGGTCCTTAAGGACCCAGCCGACTGGATGAACCAGTGAGTTATAAAACATTGTAACTGCATGAGGCATTCGACTGGCCTGTCCAAGGCAGTCGACTGACTGTGACCAGTCGACTGGCAGTTAAGGACCCAGCCGACTGAATGAACCAGAGAGTTTCAAACATTTTGGATTGCCTGAGGCAGTCGACTGGCCTGTCCAAGGTAGTCGACTGACTCATGAGGCAGTCGACTGGCCTTCTTGAGGCAGTCGACTGACCCTAGCCGTTGGGAAAAATATTTTAAATCTAAGCATGGAGGCAGTCGACTGGGTACCGGTAGGCAGTCGACTGGGTGCTTCAGGATTTTAAGGAAAAGTATTTCTAAACAATATTTTTGCCCAAAAATAAATGATTTTGCTTGCAGATTTTCAGGTCCTACTCTCCATATTGTCTAGGGTGAGACACACTCTCCAAACCCTAGTGTTCACTATATAAAGAAAGAGATATGGATTAAAAATGCTAAGGTTCTTGTGTGAGATATTTTCCAAATATTGTTCATCTCTAATTTTCTCTCAAGCATCTTCTGAAAAATCTTTTGATAGCAAAATCTCGTTTTTCACTCTTATCATTTTGAAGATTTAAACTCAAGCCTTGAGCCTATTCTCTTATTGAAAATATATTGTGAGAATATATATATCTTGAGTTCTTGAAATATCACCTAAAAACACTTGAGCTTATATTGATCTATCTTCCATAAAAACCTTAGGGTTTTAAGTGTTTTTGTTTCTTGAGTGATATATCGATTACATACACAAATTTGTGATCTTGGGTGAGTGAAGCCCATTGTATCAAGGGAGGATTTTTCTCTTGATTGTGTGAGGAGCTAGTTAGCTCTTTTGTAAAGGTTTTGCTATTCCACCTATTGAAGGAAGAGCCATAGTGTGAGGATTGGGAAAGTCTCAAGGAAGGGGATTCTTTGAGCCGAGGAGTAGGAGTTACCGAACCTCATAAAAATCACGGTGTCAATATCTCTATCTCTATCTCTTTACTTTATGTTCATGCATGCTTAATTTATATTGTGGTAAATAGCTTGTTGAAATTAAGTGAAATCATTCATTGCATATTTTACCTTGTAAATTAATATTGAACCTTGTTGCATGTTCTAGTAAGAATAAAAAGAAGTTAGAAATTATTTTTAAAACCCTATTCACCCCCCTCTAGGGTATTTTAGTGACTAACACTTGTGATTATATACTTTTGTACCCTTGGGGGAGGTTAGGTATATTGGGATAGTGACCTCTGTGGATATACGTTTTCATGGTTAATGATATCTTAGTTGGTTCTTCGTGTTAAAACTCACACCCCAGATTCCTCGAATGTCCCGGTTTGGGAGTCTTAGGAATTTAGGGGCATGTCAGTATGGTATTAGAGTATACTAGTGAGTTTCTATTATTCGATTAGGCATGGAGTATATTTTTCATTGTTATTCAATGTATTTCCTTGTTATTGTTAACTCTAGTGGTCGTTTGATTGACGTCATCCCTTGGAAATTCGTTGATTCTCTGGGTTGGAGTTTCTGGAATTTTAGAGGTGTGACACTTGTCACAAACCAGGAGAAGATAGTGGAACAATTGGCTGAATTAACAATTAAGGTACAATCATTAATGGATAAAAGATCTACTTTTACCACTCACCCACTACCACCATCATCTTCCTCTTAGGATTGAGATCATCCGACCATGAGCCGGCATAGAATTATGTTCTAGATATCGTCGTAAGACGTGCCATGATCCCTATTTTTGTACTTTTGCATTTTTTATTTTTCTTTTATTTTTATTCTATTTTTCTTTTTGTACTGCATTAACCTGAACTTCAATAATTAATGAAATTGGATGCCGTTTTGGTTTATTGTGCGATTATAAATTCACATTATTTATTTTAACTCATGCGGACATGATATGTTATAAGTTTTGGGGTGGGGGGGTTGGGCCAAATATATATATGTATGTTTAGAAAATATTGGTTTTAAAGTTTTATTACAATATTTTGAAGAAAATTACTAAAAATAAATATAAAAGTAATTTTTCAGAAGAGACGTCTTCAAGTACTCGAAAAAGGGATCTCGAGTACTCGAGATTCCCTTGAAATTTTTACTTTTTTTAGTATTTTTCTAAATACTTTTTATTTTATTTTTAAAATTTTCATTTCAAACTAGGACTTTGACTGTATTAAATTAGTAGTATTACATATTTTAAGTAATTTTTAACTTAGGAAAAGAGAGTTCTAGAAAAGTTTCCATAGATACTTATTCCTTTTCAAAATTGGAAATATATGCTTCTAAACTAGTTTCTCTTTTATACAATTTCCAATTTTACACTTTCCATTCCAGAGAATTAACTGGTAGTCTCTACACAACTATGGCTATTGGGAGTTTGAGTGCGAAAGAGATTAGGGCTGCCACCCCAAAGGAAAACCCTCTTGCGGATTGTAAAATCAAGTATGAATGTGCCTTCCATAAGCATATAATGCATGATCAATTATTAGTGATGACAGATCAGGTGTTCAAGGAGCGACAATTGGAACGACTTTAGAAGACTGCTAATCTGATGGTTTTTCCTAACATTGTGCGTGATTTCTATCACAACATGAAAGACGATTTTAAGGGACAAGGTGTGATAGCTCGCACATCCATGTGTCATAATTCAAGGTTTATTGATATAACTCCCGAGGCTATTGCTAAAGTTTGGGGAATCCCTTATGATTTACCTTCAGATCTTGAAGGTAAATTATGTCGTATTCCACATCCAATTCCTTCTTTCCACACTATGGTTAGTGAGATTTGCGATGGGCTTGAGAACCCTCCTACTAATTTTTTGATTAAGAAGGTTGAGCTAGAACTTGAATTCTGGCATATTGATGAAATCTTAGCTAAGCAAACATACCCCATGAATAAGGATGGATCATGATATCGAGCTATGGTTTATGCTCTTTATTGCTTCAAAAAGGGGTTTGGGGTTTCTATACCGTAGTTACTATACGATAGCATGATAGAGTATCGGCACACCATTGCGCACTACACATGTGATTTTATGAAGTTAAATTGTTGTTCCCTTTTCTCATAACTACTTTAATTGAAGATTAATTGGGTGAATTTTTGGATGCTACTAAAGAACCAATTCACAAGAATGGTAAGGATTTCACTCATGACCGCTTCTTTGGAAAAGCATCCTTATATGAGTTAAGAAAGTGGTGGGGGAAGGGGATGGATACATGTAATGATGATTTCACCGAATGTGGCTAGAAGAGGAATAAAGGGAAACCGTAGGATAGGGAATGGAATAGGAAGGAGGAACCAGTTAGGAATTCTCTAGAACTTTATTTTCTTTATTTTTATTTTCACCAAATCCGTTTAGAATTGGTTCAATTTTTTATCTAAATCTATTATTTTTATTCAATTTTTGTTTATTTCTAGGATTGTAGGCCCTTAAAGCCAAATCAAGTTTCTGTTTTTAATAAAAAAATTCCATTCCCTTAATTTTTACTTCTTATACAGAATTTTGGATTATTAAAGCTATCTCTCCACTTGATATGATCAAGGGTATACATGTTCCTTTTATCTTTTGAGTAGATCATGCAAAGCAAGTTTGGGAGAAATACCAAACACTACAAAGCAAACATCCAAAATCACGCTTCAAAGGCTGTAACAATTTCTTCCCTTATTTTTATTTTAGACCATGAGGATATGGTCCGTTTTAAGTTTGGGTGGAGGAAATAGTTATTATCTATAGCTTTCAAAGGAATGAGAAAAAATATATATTGAAAAAATATTGAATTTTTTTTATTAAGTTCTTCATTCGAAATATGTGATTGGGGTCGACTAAAAGTTAATTGATGTACATGTTATGACTAGTAAGGTAGTTTGTTGTGCAATTACCCCACTCATGAGTAAGTAATAGTTTGATTGAATTGTTTTAAAGATGTGGTCCATATGGGTGAATAAATGAGTGAAATTGAAACCGAGAAGGATAGTCTTAACCTATAAGCACTCACGCACATTCTCTATGGGACAATTAATTGATCTTTGCCTATATAGTTGAAAAAATAGCTTTGTAACCATGTAATTAAAGGGGAGTGTATGGAGAAAATAAAAAAAAATTCTATATGATTTTTAAATGCAAAATGTAGTTCTTCGACCTAAGTAACCGGGCCTCTTAGCACAAAGTAATGAGTGTTCGCGTAAAAATGGGAGAAAACTAATGACCATATCCCAAGGAAAAAGCTTGGGCCTAGTTGGTCGGGACTAAGAATCCCCGCTAAAACGTTTGGAGCTTAAAAAGAAAAAAAAAGGTATAAAGAAAAGTTTTGTAAAAAACTTTTATCATGGCAAAGTTTGATCAATGAAGTAAAAAACAAAAGATTGATTTACCATAGAGAAGGTTCACAACAACACGGAATACTATGTGGATTTGCTGTAGAAATTAACAAGTTTATTTCATCATTGTGGGGACCACTCTTTAAAGTTAGTTCAAGAAAATTTTATTTATGAGTGAGTGGGGATAACTTGTATGCATTATATTCTTATGAAATTATAACATTTCATGATTAATGAGTATGCGATTCCATGATCATACAAGAATGTTACACGTGTTAAGTGTAATCGTACATCTACACAAAAGAAAAGGTTTAGTTAGTTTATTTAATTTATTGAGTTTAGTTAAGTTTTTAATTTTTCTTTGTTGTATGAAAAACACAATCATCACAAAATTTTGAATATTCTCCAATTGAAGTGATTACTAAGGGACTAACAATGTTGAAGTTTGGGGGATTGATAAGAGCCAAATGTCATACATTTTAGTCCCCTAATTATGCATTATTAAGTTTACATACATCATTATCTTGGTGTTTTTATCCGGTTTGCGTGTTTTGAGACGTTTCATGACCATGTTATGTAAAGTGAGTTAATTTCGGTGAAATAACTGAAATAATGACTCAAGATCATTCAAAAGCCGAAACCGAGAATAAATGACCCATAATAGACCAAAAACAAGTTGAGGATGCAATACAAGTGCACTGGAATAAAGCCGAGCGGAGAAACAAAGTAAAGAAGGCAAAACATGAAAAAATAGGATGAAGAATTACCGAGTACTCAGTAGGCCAAAATCTTGGCCTTAGTGCAGATGATAGCGCAAAAACAGTAGCATTCCATGCCATTGTCGTGCCATGGTGCACAATCAACACTTTCACCGAGTACTCGTACTCGAATATTTGACCTTCGAGTACTCGAGACTGCAACTTCGAGTACTCAAAGTCAGCCGACTTCAACTTATCATATGGGACCCGCTTCGACCAGAATTAACTTGATTTCCACTCTAGGCTATTTTTGGACATATTATTGACCATAATTTACTATATTTGACATTCCTCTTCAAGGAATACACTTATGGAAAGCCCTTACTTGATGGTGAAGCAATCAACTTACCAAATAAAGATGCCTCTTCTCTATAAAAGAGAGGGGTCTCCCCTACAGTTAAGGGGGTTTTTGGATGCGTTTTAAAGTGAGCTTTTAAAGAACTCTTGAAAACTAATCTGGTGCAAAATTGTGCATCAGTCCATACAAGAACAATCAACCATAGAAGGGGTGTTTACATCAATAATGCAGACAACCACGATGATGAGCGGTTAACCAGTATCTAGGGTCTTTAACAAAACCCTAGCCAAGTAATGTAGACCTTTAATTTATTTCAATTATAAAAGGGGAAATTGAAGGACACATATGTGTTGATTGTGTCGATGAATGAACATGCTTGATTCAATATAAGATTTTATACTTATTCTTTGTCTTGTCTTAGCTTGAATAAATATTTAATCTTACTCAATCATGATTATTCAATATGCGCCAGAATTCGAATGCTTAATTCAAGATTTTCTACACAATGGTGGTCATTAACATGAAATCTAGATTTAAATAGACCATGCTAAGAGAAGATGATATAGACATGCCTTTTATTTAATGTTTTAGGAGTAATTATAGAGTAGATGCATGCACTAATCATACTTTATTTGAATATGGGTTTTAGCCAAGCCGGAAGAATTGGTTCCATTTTTAGGATTAGGGTTTGCCAATGTTGCAACCCTATATCTGATTCACATATGATGGACCGCCATTTATAGTTAAATGAATATAAGACTATATTTTGCGACTAGTGGTGGCGTTAGAAATACCCTATAGCTTATCTCTACTGTTCTTCTTAAAACCAAAATTATATCTTTACTTTTTGTTATTTTACTTATCTGTCAAAATAGTTATAGAAACAATCCAACAAAATACTGCTAAAGAATTTAGTTAGAATAATTATATAGAGAGTTTTGATATATTTAGTCCCTATGGATACGATATCCCTATCATAAGCATACTTTACTACAATACGATTCATGCACTTGCGATAGGTAAAACTAGGTCATTTTTAAGGGCTTATTTTCACTACTATTCTTAATCATTATTTAAACCTAACACATGTGGCTAATCAGTTGCCCTGCCAGCTGTTTTTAAATATTTCTATACTCCTCAAGATTATACTTCTCCATTAGAAGTTTTAATACCAGGAGATAGAATAGACCAGTATGAAATTAAACCTGTCATAATTAATATGCTATCTAAATTTCATGAAAACGCTAATGAGGACCCTTATCTACACATATATGAGTTTCTAGAGGTCTATTCTACTGTACGCATGAGTGGATGTATGGATAATGATTTTAAAACTAGATTATTCTCTCATTTCCTAAAATATAAAGCTTAGATATGGTACAGTACAATACCGACAGATATTGAAACCAATTGGAAAAAGCTCCAAAAGGAGTTTTACATAAATTCTTTCCAGTAGGAAAAAGTCATCAGACCCGAAGATCCATTTTAATGTTCTTATAATTACCTGGTGAGCAATTCTATGAAACTTAGGAGCGTTATAATAAAATTTTACGAAAATGTACCCATCATGAATTTCCGACTCACGAGTTTGTCCGTAGTTTCTATATAAGACTAGGAGAGGGTCTTAAAAACGCAATTGACACAGCTTGTGGAGGAACATTTACACAAAAGCCTGTAGACTTTTTGTGGAATCTTTTTAAGAATCTTTGTGAAGATTCATGCCAAAATATGTTTGACATTAGAGCACTTCGGACTATCCTTACTAATCCTAAAATGAAGGTAGTGCATTTGAAGTTAGTCAAGTGTATGAAGTAACGTCAAAAGTGGACGAGTTAGGTTAAAAGCTTGACCAATTAATGCGAAATAATAACGTGAATTCCACACCTCAAGAAGTCTCCTTAGTGTGTTCCGACCCTTCACACTTTGCTATTGATTGTCCCCAAATATAACCATAACCTGAGTTTATCATTGAGGATGTCAACACTACTTTTACCAATTCAAATAATGATCCATTTTCAAATAGTTATAATCCGGGTTGGAGAAATCATCCTAATTTTTCGTATAAAACTCAGAATAATACTTGCAATAAAAATCCTAATCAACCAATCAATTTCGTCCCTTTAATCAAAACCATAATCAGCCACCTTTTAGGAATCCGAACAATGTACCACCAATGAGACCACCTGGTTTTCAACAAAATATCAAGAGTGTATTGAACAAGTTTAAAAATGCTACGTAACTCCTGCTTACACATTCCCAATCTATCTCTAAACTAGAAACCCAAATTTGGCAAATAGCGAATTCAATGAATAGAAGAGAGGAAGGAAAATTGTCTAGTCAACCAATAACTAACCCTAAGGGGAAACATATGATTAAGTATCTAACACCTGTAGGAGAACCAACCATTGAAACAGTTCAAGCTATAACTACCCTTCGAAATGGTATAAGCGTAGATAACAAGGTTGAAGAGCAATTTGAGGAACGGACAAAGAAACAAAATGCTAACGAATAAACAACTTTTGTGGCTAGAAGGGGTGGATGAAAATTCGTAGGAGCAAGGAATAGCTAAAAGACGTAGCTGGGATAGGATTAGTAGGTCTAGGATTAGGGTTAGAATTTACTCTTAATCTCATTTAAATTTCGTAGAATATGATGCAATTTCAATTCCGTAGGATTGCAGGCCCTTAAGGCCAAATAATTGGTTGTTTTATTAATAAAAGATAAAATTACCTAGACGATAGTGAAAACAGCCTAGAAGGGGTGAATAGGTTTTTTGTTGATTTTATGATCAATTAAAATTATATAGCCGAAATTTAATTTTAATTAGTCACAAACCCTAATTTTCAATTAGTCTAGAAAAACAGATCAATCAAGCAAATATGAATATAACTGCAGAAAATTAAATCAGGAGAAGACACAGAGATTTTTACGTGGAAAACCTTGGAAAGACTCCAAATAAAAACCACAGATACGCTCGGGTATCGATGCACTATGAATCAGAGTATTTGTAGAGACTACGAAAACAGAACTTACAACCACTATAATTTGTTGTTCTTCACTTGACGTCTGAAATTCAAGATTCACTCGCGCTCCATGAAACTTTCGCTCCGATCTCCGTACTCTGGCGGCTCTGCTTCTCAACATATCAAAATCACCACGAAGTCTCCTATTTCGATCTCCGCACACAGACGACTTCATTCTTCAATGGATCAACGAAACCTCATTCCTATAAATAGTGTGTGAATTTTTCAGCAACTAAACCATTCAATCGTGCATAGAAATCGTCGATGTAGAAGCACAATTGAAGATGTCCAAAAAAATAAGAGAGAACTTGTCTATCTCTAATCACTCAATAATATTCTCTCACCATATATATATCTCTGTAGAAGAAGATGAAGCTATAGAAAACGTGCAGAGAATTCTTCAAGACATGCCTCCTCTTGTTATAGACTTGGGTATTTATAGACAATGATGATCTAAACCCTAAGTTTTCCCTTTCTCGTAATTTCACATCGAAACCCTATATTCTGGTGAATGTAATATATATAGCACGCACTTTAATGTATATAAGTTATGGAAAAATCATAAAACCAACCCCCGAACAATTTGGACATCGCGGGAAAAAATAGGCAAAAACTAGTCGCAGTTACGCTTCAAGCGTAGGTCCAAGCGTACCTCCAAGCGTAAAAATGTGTTTTCCAGCCACTTTTTGAAACTGAAGGCGTAGGCTAAAGCGTAGGTCCAAGCGTACCTCCAACCATAAAAATGTGTTTTCCAGCCACTTTTTGAAACTGAAGGCGTAGGCTTAAGCATAGGTATTTTTGTCAAAACCACTTTTATTTACAACTGCACCAAAATGACTCTCTTGAACCCACGATACTTTTTTCTTGAAGTAACGGCTTTGGAAAATGTTGTTTTCGCCCTCCAAGAGACATTTTCCCTCAATATGCTCACTTTCGTGTTTCACTTGAATTCTTCATTACTTCAATGCTTGATTCTGCCTTTGATGAAACTTATCGATGTTATTGAAAACAAACCAACCTATCTAAAAATCAACATGGTTATTGTCTAGAACATGCCATAAATAAACAATACACAAAAAATGTTCTTACAATCTCTCCCTTGGCATTTCTGAGACAAAACCATGTTTTACAATATATCCCCACAAATAACAACATAACATCTATACCTATGAACACACACCAACAAACATAGATATAAACTGTCACCTTGCTTTCATGTCGACCAATCCTGTTACTACAACACTGAACAAACCATTAAACGCAAGTGTGGAAAATAGATATAAACCAATATAATGATCGTCAGAAAATCATAATAACAATGCACACATAATGATCATCATTCTCCCCCTGAGAATAAACTCCCCCTTGCTAAATACTTCTCCCTCTTAATCAATCAAACAATCTCTCCCCCTCACTTAGTACTTCTCCCCCTATTTGTCACTGAAATGTCAAGTAAAGAGAGTATATGCCATAGCAACAATGTAGAGAGATGCAAGGAAGTAATTAATGAAATCCACCAAGATATAGAACTCTTATCATATCATATCTAAATTCTCAGGATAACAGACATCTCACTAATGCATGACCCTACTACTAATTCATGAATGCAAAATGTCATGAATAAAAAATAAAATAAAATATATTTTTTTTTATAAATTTATGAGCACGATAGTAGAGACACAAAGTCAATCATTAACACATCATATTCTCATATTTAACTCGACCATTATACACATGGTATAGAATAAAATCAGCACACATACCATGTAAACTCAAGAATACGCAAGTCAAGTTTTGCAAATATATATATAAGAAAATTCGCATGTGCAAGCACTAAGGTAAGATGAAAACAATGCATACTAAACCCGATAATCTACGTATCAACCGTGATGATAATTCAATCCAAGATCCAAACTGGAAGGCAAAAATACAAAATACTTCCTCTTTATCACACAATTTCCCCTTTTTCATCTTTTCAACTTTCTTACCATACCCATTTTTGTCTTTCTAAGCTCCGGACTTTCCAACGAGGATTTTTAGTCCCGACCAACTAAGCCCCCGAGCTTCTTTCATGGGATTTATGCTCATTAGTTTTCTCCCTTTCTTATGTAAACAATCAATGCTTACTAAGGCAAGAGGCCCGGTTACTCGAATTAAAGAACTACTTTTTGCATTTTATATTTTAAAACATCTAATTCTTTCCTTTTTTTCTCAATATCACCACAACATTCATACAAATGCAAAAGAATATTTCATACATAGACCAATCTAGCATAGCTCATGAACCTTCATACCAGTTCGGATTAAATAAAAAATTAACAGATTCAGCAGGCATTAAAATCATCACCAAAGCAACTAGCACCTAAGATTAAAGTTTTGTAACATAAAATAATCATGCCAAGTGATCATCCAAAAATCTTAGGTCACTCTGATACATCTACTTCACATATACATAATGAGAAAAGTAAATGTGAAAATAAAGTAAAATATGACAACTTTTGTACACTAGCCAAGGTCAACAGTCTCAAAAACATTATTGTCATTTATTTTAAAATAAAATGCATGCATGAATAAAAAAAAAATACAAATGCATGATTACCTATCAATTCTTGGAAAATAATGCAATGTGTTCCTAGAATGATAGATAAGAAGGTATTTATTCTAAAGAAAGCATACCAATAGATTTCCTAAGACTAGCATGCTTTTGAAAATCTAATGGTTTTGTAAAGATATCTGCCAACTGAGAATTTGTGGATATGAACTCTAGAGACACTATACCATCTTCAATAAGATCACGAATGAAATGATGTCGAATATCTATATGTTTTGTCCTAGAGTGTTGAACAGGATTTTTAGAAATATTTATAGCACTCGTGTTATCAAAGAACACAGTCATTGTACCTTAAGAAAAACTATAATCCTGCAACATCTAACGCATCCATAAAACCTAAGTACAACAACTACCAACTACTACATACTCAGCCTCAACAGTGGAAAGAGAAACATAATTCTGCTTCTTGCTATGGCAAGCAACCAAGCAATTACCAACATAGAAACACCCTCCGCTGGTACTTTTTATATCATCAACATTACCAACCCAATCAACATCAGAAAAGGATGTGATATCTATATTAGTACATGATGGATACCACAGTCCATAATTCACTGTCCCTTTAACATACATGATAATCCTTTTCACAGTAGTAATATGAGACTCCTTAGGACTTGCCTGGTAGTGTGCACACAAACCAACACTAAAAGTTGTATCAGGTCGACTGACAGTCAAATACAATAAACTCCCAATCATACTCCTATAAAGTGTAGAATCGATATATTTTCCTTTAGTATCCAAGCTAAGCTTAACCCTTGTACTCATAGGAGTGCGAGCATCCTTAGCCTTTTCCAAACCAAACTTCTTCACCAATTCTAATGCATAACGAGTTTGGGAAACAAAAATCCCATCACTCAATTGTCTAACCTGAAGCCTTAGAAAGAAGTTCAATTCACTAATCATGCTCATCTCAAATTCATGTTTCATTTGATCTCCAAAATAATGAGTAAGCTTATCAGAAGTGGAACTAAACACAATATCATCAACATAGATTTGAGCAACAACTGTATCACTCTAAATTTTTTGAATAAATAGTGTTTTTTCCACTCCCCCACAAGCAAAACCTGTTCCCAACAGGTAATCAGCCAACCTTTCATGCCAAGCTCTAGGAGCGTGCTTTAGCCTAAAATGCCTTTTTCAGCCTGTAAACATGACCCGGACAATGAGGATCTTCAAACCCTTTGGGCTGCTCCACATATATTTCCTCATGTAGAATTTCATTCAATAATGCACTCTTTACATCCATCTGATACAACTTAAATCCAAGATGACAAGCGATAGCAAACAAAATCTGAATAGATTCAAGCCTAGAAACCGAAGCGAAAGTCTCATCAAAATCAATACCTTCCATATGAGTATATTCTTTAGAAACAAACCTAGCCTTATTCCTAACAATTTTACCATTTTCATCTTTTTTATTCTTGAAAATCCACTTGGTACCAATCAAGTTTATCTCTTTTGGTCTAGGCACAAGATACCAAACATCATTCTTAACAAATTGCTGAAGTTCTTCTTGCATAACATTTATCCATTCACTATCTTGAAGAGCTTCTTTGACATTTTTAGGTTTCAAGGAAGATGCATAGCATGCATACAAAACCTCATTCCTAGCCTTTCTCCATGTCACCATCATCTGATCAACAGATCTTATAACATTATCCAAAGGATGGTACAACTTTACCCTTGCATATGGTTCTTTAGAAGGAGTAGGCTAAACATCACCAATTTGATCGTATGATTCTGCAGGACTTGAAGCATCATCATTAATAACATTGTCCCCTTCTTCAACCTCAAAAAGGATCATTATCCAATATAAAGAACGGTTCACTATCTTCCTCCTCGGCAAACATTGGAGACTCATCAACACATGAGTCATCAACCACTACATTCGCAGATTCCATCATAGTTTGAGTTCTAAGGCTAAGCACCCTATATGCTCAACTAATCAATTAATAACCCAGAAATATTCCTTCATCACTCTTAGACTCAAACTTCCCAATAAATGCACGATCTCTAAGAATATAACATTTTGCTCCAAACACCTTGAAATATTTCACATTAGGTTTTAAAATTACCTAGACGATGGTGAAAATAGCCTAGAGGGGGGTGAATAGGCTTTCTGTGGATTTATTGAAAAATTAATATTTAATTGCGGAAAAGTCAATTTTAATCCAATCACAAAACCCTAATTCTCAAACCACATCATCCAAGCAATATCAAACAAACATCAATATAGTGTAGAAAATAAAGCAAGAAACGACACGGAGAATTATACGTGGAAACACCAAAGAAATGTTCCAAGGAAAAAACCACAGGTACACTCAGGTACCGATGCACTATGAATAAACAAGTACAGACTCTATGAGATTTTTAGACTTACAATCACTCTTGATATGCCTTCCTCTACTCGTGGTCTGAAACCCTTGAATCACTCGTACTTCACAAAGCACGCTTGCTCCGCCAGACACTGTGAGAGAGTCATAAATCATGCCTCATTTGCTTTTCTCTACTTGTGGTCTGAAATCCTCGAATCGCACCATACTCGGACGGATCAAAGCAATCTCGTTACAATGGACGGTGTGATGATTTTTCAACAATCACTCATCCAATTGTGCATATAGAACTTCGATTGAGAAGCACGATTGGAGATACTCCACACAAGAGATAACACCAATATATATGATAACTCCATAATCATCTTTCTATTGGAGATACTCCACACAAGTAGGGACCAAACTGGAAAAATCCGAAAGCACCCCGAAACAAATCCTGCATAACAAGTGATCACATGACCAAGCATTGGAACCTATGCTTGGGGTCTATGCTTGGGCGTAGGTCTAGGGCGTAGGGTCCCCTCCTAGCTTCAAAACCACAGCGTAGGTCAGCGCTAATTTGTCATGTTTCTGCCTCTGATGACGTAGGTATGTTACATCTTTTGCAATTTTCATATTTAAGCTAGATTGGTCATCTTGAACTCCCGATGCTTTTGGTTGCAATTATGATGTCTGGAAATGACATTTTTGCCCTCCAATGAAGTGACGATGTCTGGAAAAGATGATTTTGCCCTTCGGTAGCCTTCTTTGCTTTGACACACTCCTTGACTTCTTTCTCGAGATAGAAACGAACATACTAACAACTCGATTGCAAATATACAAAACTCTCAACATGGTTATTGTCTAGAACATGTCAAACACAAATAATACTATAAATGTTATTACAATCTCCCCCTTGGCATTTTTGAGATAAAACCATGTTTTTACAATATAGCCTCACAAATATCAACATAACATCTATACCTATGAACACACACTGACAAACGTAGATATAAATTGTCACCTTGCTTTTATGATGGTCTACTAATCCTGTAACTATAACACTGAACAAACCATTAAACACAAGTGTGGAAAACAAATATTAAATGATCATAAGGAAAACACACTATCCATGTAAGCATAATGATCATAAAACACACTTTTTCTCCTCCTTAAATCATTAATCCCCCTTACTCAAAAATTCTCCCCCTAAAACCATTATTCCCCCTTACTTAACATTTCTCCCCCTTTTTATCACTGAAATGACAAGGATCAACAAAAACAATCAAAGCACATGAGAGAAACAAAGGAAAACCTCAAGAATAAAACATAGCGAAAAGATCATAAAGGATACTCAAGAGAATCTAAGACAAGCACTAAATATTAAGATAAAGTACTCTATTAAAATATATCCAGATTCTCAAGTAACATAAATCTCTACAATGCATGAACTGACTAATGCATGAATGTAAAATGCAAATCAACAAAAAATCTTTTTGTTCTTAGAACCATATGAGCAGGGCAGTAAAGACAATGAGTTAGTCATTAACACATCATATACACATATTTGACTTAGCTATTATACACATGATAATGAAGAAAATTAGCACACATACCTTGTAGATATAAGTAGTCATAAGGGAAGCTTTACATAGCATTTGCATATATGAAAAAATATTTAGGTGCAAGTAAACACTTAAGATGAAAGCAATACGTATTAATTCTAATAATCTCTTCACTAATCGTAATGATACTTCAGTCCAAAACCTAAGCTAAAAATCAAATCATTCACTTGGACCTTATTGCTTATTCTAAAAAAAAAATACCCTATTGTCACACAATTTATTATTTGCGCATTTTCAACTTTTTCACCAAATCCCTTTTTATCTTTCTAAGCTCTGGACTTTCCAGCGAGGATTTTTAGTCCCAACCAACTGGGCCCGAGCTTCTTCCATGGAATTTATGCTCATTAGTTTTCTCTCCTTTTTACGCGAACACTCAATGTTTACTGAGGCAAGAGGCCCGGTTACTGAGATCGAAGAACTACATCTTACATTTCTATATTTTAAACATCTCATTCTTTCCTCTTTTCAATTTCACCACAATATTCATAAACATGCAAAAAGTATTTAAAAGCATAGATCAATCTAGCATAACTCATGAACCTACATATCACTTCGGATTAGATGAAAAAGACTAAAATTTTCAACAAGTATTACAGTCGTCTCCGAAGTAAAACAAGCACCCAAAAATAATACTTAAACATGTCAAGTGAATAACTCATAACCTCAGGTAAGACTAACAACTCCAACTCTCATAAGCATAATAAAAAAAGTAAATATGAGAATAGAGTAAAATATGACAATCATTTGTACCCTTAGCCAAGCTCAACATGCTAAAAATTGTTTTTTTATTTTTATGGAATTTTTGTCATAAAGATGCATGCATGAATAATCCTAATAATAGCAAAACATGATGCATGCATAATAATAAAATAACAAAACAAAAAATAAATAACATGCAAATAAAACAAAATGCATGATAATGTATCAATTCTAAGATAAAAATATAATACACGATATTCCTAGAATGATACATATAAAGACATCTATCCTAATGCTAATATGCCACCAGATTTTCTAAAATGCATATGCTTTTGAAAATCTAATGGTTTCGTATAGATGTCTGTTGACTGAGAATCTGTGGATATATACTCGAGACATTTCTCAGAATTAGAGTCACATGCTAGACATGCAGTATGAACAACCAAACAATGCAATTCATCTTTTCTAACCCACATTTTTTTAATTTCGGTGCTTTATTTTCTAGCCTAGTCAACCTCTTCACCTCTTCACTCAACACTCAAATTTGACTTTCAACATTGGGTCTTTTCCGAATTCTATGTTTCAGCTCAGATTTCAATGTTTCTCCTTTTAACTTTAAACATACGGGTCGAATGTGACCTTTTACTACACAGTGATGACATACTAGAATAAACCTTTGAAAAACATTATTTGAACCCTTAATGACTCTAGAGGTAAAGGGAGGCTTACTCTCAACAGATTTTCTGATATAAGATCGAGCATTAAGATTCCTATCAGACTTACCTTGAGAAGAACTAGATGCTACTTGGGAAGCCTTAACAAAGGTTGTTTTGGAAACAATGTTAGGATCACTCATTCCTTTGAACCCCAACCCCTTAGTATTTCATGCTGACTTTTCTACACTTAACATGTGATCAAGCTTATTAGTTCCACTAGACCCTTTATGAATAGTTGAGTTAGCATCCTTCAATTCCTTTTCAAAACTCTCAATCCTTTTAGATTTCTCACTCAATTTCAATCTTAGAGTTTCTAATTCCTCATTGAGACCATCTACCCTCTTCAAAGCCTGAGTCCTTTCTTGTTCAGACTTGGTCAATTCTTCTCTTAAGGACTGTCTCTCCTTATCAACATTATTGAATTGAACCAAAAAATTCGAGTACACTTTGCTAACCTACACGGACTTTTCATACAATTTATTATATGCATCTTCATATGAATCCCCACGATCTTTATTATCCTCAGAATCATCATCCTCAGACATTGCCCAACTTACAGGAACTTCACCGACTTCCTTACTTTGTGCAGCAAACACGGTGAAATTCTCAATCTCATCTCCTACCTTTGAATCTGTTGAATCACTAGCTGGTCCATCACTCCAAGTAACAGCTAAACCTTTTTCCTTTTTCGACTTATTAGCACACTCAGCATCTATGTGACCAAACCCTTGACACTCAAAATATTGAGGTTTCTTCTTTTTATGAACAAAATTATCATTCCTTTTTTGGATTTTTCTATTTTTAGAATCATGTGATTTATCTCCAAAATTTTGTTCTTTAATCAATTCTTGACAACAAGAAGATTTTAAAAACTTATGAAACTGCTTCATGATCATGTCAAACTGACTTGGTTTACTCTCACCCTCTTCATCTGACTCACTAGGACCCTCTTTATTGATTTTCAAAGCTATGTCCTTCACTTTTGCACTGCTTGACTTTTTAGAGGATTGAGCACACATCTCCATCTTATACGATTTCAAATTACTAGCCAATTCTTCAAGTTTAATTTCCCTGAAACTCATGATTTTAGATATAACGGTAACCTTAGACTAAAAATGTTCAGGCAAAGAGCTAAGGATTTTCTTCACAATGGTCACCTCGGAAATAGGCTCTCCTAGATTGTGACAACTAGTTACTATGTCAGTTAACCTAGCCTCAAAATCACCAAAAACTTCATTTTCCTCCATCCTAAGCTATTCAAATTTTGAATTTTGAATTTGTAGTTTTGATTGTTTAACTTTTGAAGTTCCCTCATGAGTTACTTGGAGAATGTCACAAGCTTCTTTTGTTATTTCAGATGTGGCTATTCTCTTAAACTCACTCTCAGTCGCCACATTATACAACGCATTCAAAGCTTTTTAATTCCAACTAGCACTATTTGTTTCAGCAGTAGTCCACTCACTCGATGGTTTTACCCTAGATTCATTTGTAACAGCAAATTTCACAGTGGGAGGTGAATATCCTACCTCTACAGCCAACCAAGCTCTCTCATCTAAATACTTCAAAAATGTTCTCATCCTCGTTTTCTAATATGTGTAATTTGAGCCATCAAACCTAGGGAACCTAGATATGGAACCTTTTTCACGAGGTACGTCCATCGTCTAAGTTCAAGATCTAACCCAAGGTAGTTAACCTAAATCGGGGTAACCATGCTCTAATACCAATTGAAATTACCTAGACGATGGTGAAAATAGCCTAAAGGGGGGTGAATAGGCTTTTTGTGGATTTATTGACAAATTAATATTTAATTACGGAAATGTCAATTTTTATCCAATCACAAAACCCAAATTCTCAAACCACATCATTCAAGCAATATCAAGAAAACATCAATGTAGTGCAGAAAATAAAGCAAGAAACAACACAGAGAATTATATGTGGAAAAACCAAGGAAACGTTCCAAGGAAAAAATCACGGGTACACTTAGGTACCGATGCATTATGAATCAACAAGTACAGACTCTATGAGAGTTTTAGACTTACCATCACTCTTGATATGCCTTCTTCTACACGCAGTCTAAAACCCTTGAATCACTCGTACTTCACAAAGCACACTTGCTCTGCCATACACTATGAGAGAGTCACAAATCAGGTCTGATTTGCTTTTCTCAACTGCGGTCTGAAATCCTCGAATCATTCCGTACTCGGATGGATCAAAGCAACCTCGTTGCAATGGACGATGTGATGATTTTTCAACAATCACTCATCCAATCGTGCATATAGATCTTTGATGTAGAAGCACGATTGGAGATACTCAACATAAAAGATAACACCAATATATATAATCACTCCATAATCACCTTTGTGTGTATCATAGCCTTTTCTCTTATAGAACCTTGGTATTTATAGACCAAGTTATAGAAAACCCTAACCTTGCCCTCTTACGTAATTTCACAACACCTTGATAAATCCTCTAAAATATGATGTAAATATGTGTATACGCCAATATATAAAGGTCTGAAGTCGTCGATCACTTAAAAACTCAAAGTAGGGACCAAACATGAAAAATCCGAAAGCACCTCAAAACAAATCATGCATAACAAGTTATCACGTCACCAAGCATTGGAACCTACACTTGGGACCTATGCTTGGTTGTAGGTCTAGGGCGTAGGGTGCCCTCCTGGCTTCAAAACCACAGCGTCGGTCAGAGCCAATTTGTCCTATTTCAGCCTCTGACGATATAGGTGCATCTTTTGTAATTTTTTCATATTTGAGTTAGACTGGTCATCTTGAACTCCCGATGCTTTTAGTTGAAATCATGATGTCTGGAAATGACATTTTTTCCCTCCAGTGAAGTGACGATGTCTGGAAAAGACGATTTTGCCCTCTGGTAGCCTTCTTTGCTTCGACACACTCCTTGACTTCTTTCTCGAGATAGAAACGAACATACTAACATCTCGATTTCAAATATACAAAAATCTCAACATGACAATTCACTCAACGTGGTTATTGTCTAGAACATGCTAAACACAAATAATACTATAAATGTTCTTACAGGTTTCTTGCAATTCCATAGTTCATAAGGAATTTTTAAGGTGTCAGGCTTAAGATAAACTCTATTTAAGGTGTAACACGTTGTGTTCACTGCCTCGGCCCAAAAATACCTAGGAACATTCCTACCTTGTAGCATAACATTAGCTATTTCCTGAATAACCCTATTCTTCCTCTGAACTACTCCATTTTGTTGAGGAGTTTTAGGTGCTGAAAATTCATGTTTTATTCCCCTCTCTTCACAAAACACTTCAATATCTGAATTTTCAAATTCCCTTCCCTGATCACTCCTTACTCTAGAAATGGAACAATTCTTCTCAGTTTGAATTTTTAAACAAATCTTCTTAAAACTTTCAAGAGCTTCAGACTTTTCACTTTAAAATTCAACCCATGTAAACATTGAGTAATTATCCACTATGACAAAAATATACTTATTTCCTCCTTTGCTCATTGTCCTACTGGGACCCATTAAATCAATATGCAACAGTTCTAAAGGTCTAGAAGTACCAATGACATTTGTCTTTTTATGCTGACATCTGACTTGTTTGCCCTTTGGAAATGATCCACACACAATCCCTTTTGCATAACCAAGCTTAGGGACTCCCTTAACAATTTCACTCTTAGTGATTTTTATTAATTCTCAAAAATTAACATGTCCCATCCGTTGATGCCAAATTTCAACTTCATCGAGTTAAAGTCTATTGCAAGACAATTTAGAATTAGAGACAATGCAATAGCAATTATCAGTCAAACGCATACCTAACATCACATAATTTCCAGCAGAGTCAATGATTGAACACTTATCATGAGAAACATTGACAGTATGCTTGTTATCACATATCTGACATATGTTCAACAAATTTGCTTTTAGATCTTCAACATAAAGCACATCTTTTATTTTAGGTAGACCAGGAATCATAACAATACATTTTCCTTTAACGTTTGACTACTTTCCATCACCAAACGTTACTATCCCACCATGACACTCCTCAAGAAATCCAAAATATGACTTATCTCCAGTCATATGCCTCGAACATCCACTATCCAGATACTAAGAACTAGAATTTCTTGCTCTAAGTGCAGTATGAACTACAAGATAGTGTAGCTCACTTTTTCTCTCCCAAGCCTTCTTCATCTTCGGAGCTCCTTTTGCCAACCTTGACAAATTCTTTATTTCTTCATTCAGTATTCGAATTTGATTTTGAACACGATCTCCATGTTGAACTATTTGTTCCTTACCAATTGCAGAGTCTTCCCTCTCAACTTGGAACACCTTGGTCACTGACACCACAGTAGTGAAAAATAGGAACAAACCTACGGGCTATATCAATTGACCTCCTATGATATCTAGGGGTAAGGAAAGGCTTGTTTTCAACAGGTCTTTTAACATAGGATTGAGCCCTAGAATTCCAATTTGAATTTCCTTTTGACAAACTCGGTGCTACTTGGGAGGCTTTTACAAAAGTGGTTTTTGCACCAACATTCGAATTTTGCAATACTTCAACAAAACCTAGTTCCTTTGTATTTCCTGTGGACTTTCCTACACTCAACATATGATTAAGCTTGAGAGTTTCACTAGACCACTTCTGAATAGTTGAGTTAGAATCTTTCAGCTCTTTTTCCAAATTTTCAATCTTAGTAGATTTCTCAACCAATTCCTTATTGAGACCATCTACTAACTTCAAAGCCTCAGTCTTTTCAAGTTCAGACTTATTCAAATCATCAATCAACTTGGCCTTTTGGGTTTGTAGAAGATTTAGAGTTTGAGAACTATTGGCTAATTCGTCTTTTAAAGAATGTAATTATTTGTCCATGTTAAGATTTTAGTCAACAGTTTCATGTGATTCTTGTTAAGTTGTTTGGTCTTATCAAGTAATTTATTATAAGACTCTTGAAGCTTTCCATCACAATCTTCCTCACTCTCAAAACCTTCTTCTTCAGACATTGCCCAACTTGTAGCAACTTCTCTAACCTTGTGCAGCAAACACACTGAAATTCTTAAAATCATCACCTGCTTCTGATTCAGTCGCATCACTAGTTGATCCATTGTCAGAGTCATCATCCCAACTGACAGCTCATCCTTTGGATTTCTTCATAATGTTTGCACACTCTGCAGCTATGTGACTATATCCTTGATATTCAAAACATTGGGGTTTCTTCTTTTTAGGATCAGACTTGTCCTTCCTAGTTTGAGTTTTATTTTTACTTCTAGACTCACCCAATTTATCCCCAAATTTTTGTCCTTGGCCATTCTCTTTAGCTCGAATAAGTTTGTTCGACCTCTTAGTAAACATGGCAATATCATTCAGACTCAACTCACTTTCTTCATCAAGTTCAACATGATCCTCCCTAGTGGTTTTGAAAGCTATGCTCTTCTCTTTTGTGCCACTAGCCTTCTTATAAGGTTTTTGAACATCTCCATCTCATACGATTACAATATCAGTTACCTAGCCTCAAAGTTGGCATAGATTTCATCTTCCTCCATATTCAGCTGTTCAAATTGAGAATTCAAAATTTGAAGCTTTGATTGTTTCACCTTCGACGTTCCTTCATGAGTGACTTGGAGAATGTCCCAAGCTTCCTTGGTAATTACGCACTTAGCAATCCTTTTGAACTCACTCGGAGTAACAGCATTGTATAATGCATTCAACGCCTTCGAGTTCTAATTCGCGTTATTCATCTCGACAGCACTCACTTGATGATTTTGCTTTAACTTGATTAGTCGTATCGTCTTTCACAGTGGGAGGTGAGTATCCTACTTCTACAGCATTCCACGCTCTCTCATCTAAATATTTTAGAAACGTCATCATCCTCGATTTCCAATATGTGTAATTCAACCCATCAAACAAAGGGGATCTAGATATGGAATCTCCGTCATGAGGCATCTCCATCATCTAAGTTCACGATCTAACCCTAGGTAGTTAACCTAAATCGGGGCAACCATACTCTGATACCAATTGAAATTACCTAGACGATAGTAAAAATAGCTTAGAGAGGGGGTGAATAGGCTTTTTGTCGATTTTCTGATCAATTAAAATTATTTAGTGGAAATTTAATTTTAATTAGTCACAAACCCTAATTCTCAATTCAGTCGACAAAAATAGATCAATCAAGAAAATATGAATATAAGTGCAGAAAATTAAATCATGAGAAGACACAAAGATTTTTATGTGGAAAACCTTAGAAAGACTCCAAGTAAAAACCACGAATATGCTCGGGTATCGATGCACAATGAATCATAGAATTTGTACAGACTCTATGAAAATAGAACTTACAACCGCTGTAATTTGTTGTTCTTCACTCGACGTTTGAAAGTCTAGATTCACTCGTGTTCCACGAAGCTTTCGATCCGATCTCCGTACTCTGAAGTCTCTGTTTCTCAACATATTAAAATCACCACGAAGCCTCCTACTTCAATCTCCACACACAGACGGCTTCGTTCTTCAATGGATCAACGCAACCTCGTTGCTATAAATGGTGTGTGAATTTTTCAGCAACTAAACCATTCAATCGTGCATAGAAATCGCCGATGTAGAAGCACGATTGAAGACGTCCAAAAAAATAAGAGAGAACTTGTGTATCTCTAATCACTCAATAATATTCTCTCACCATATATATATCTCTGTAGAAGAAGATGAAGCTATAGAAAACGTGCAGAGAATTCTTCAAGACGTGCCTCCTCTTGTTGTAGACTTGGGTATTTATAGACAATGATGATCCAAACCCTAAGTTTTCCCTTTCTCATAATTTCACATCCAAACCCTATATTCTGGTGAATATAATGTCTATAGCACGCACTTTGATGTATATAAGTCGTGGACAAATCATAAAACCATCCCCCGAACAATTTGGACATCGCGGGAAAAAATAGGCAAAAACTTGTCGCAGCTACGCTTCAAGCATAGGTCCAAACGTACCACCAAGCGTACCTCCAAGCGTAAAAATGTGTTTTCCAACCACTTATTGAAACTGAAAGCGTAGGTATTTTTGTCAAAACCACTTTTCTTCACAACTGTGCCAAAATGACCCTCTTGAACTTACGATACTTTTTGCTTGAAGTGACGGCTTTGGAAAATGTAGTTTTCGCCCTCCAGGAGGCGTTTTTCCTCAATATGCTCACTTTCGTGTTTCACTTGAATTCTTCATTACTTCAATGCTTGATTATGCCTTTGACGAAGCTTATCGATGTTATTGAAAACAAACCAACCTATTTAACACTTAACATGGTTATTGTCTAGAACATGCCATAAATAAACAATACACAAAAAATATTCTTACAAAAGACTCATTCCTTGTTCCATTTTTAGTTATGATTTTCGGAATTTGGTAAATAGGTTTTTTCCCTTGCTATGATATTGGGTAGTTGTGCTTTATTGAAAATCTTAACAGTTGACTCAATACAAGTTTGGAAGAGAGACCGACCATTACAAGAGGTACAATTCCGAACTCACGCTTCAAGGGTAACTATTTCTCATCTTTCCATGACTTGATGACTGATGTCCGTCCAGGGGTGTTAAAAATAGCCCCTTACAACAGCTTAGGTTTTACCTATTGTAGTACTATTCAGCTTGAAAAAGGTTATCGATCCCACAGAGACTAAGTCGTATTCTAAATTCTCGTAAAGTAATACTATTAAATTGTTATGAAAGTATTATTTATTGGTTTTGATTAATTAACTAATTAACTAAGAAAGTAAATAAAAATAGATTAAGACAAGAACAGTAGAAATAAAATCTAGGGTTTCCATTATCCATCACTAACCGCATAACATAATTCTATTTATACTCAATTGCAAGAGGGCGATCCATAACTGTGAATCAGGTCATACCGCAAATAGACGAATATGACCCCAAAAAGGATACCGTCAACTGGATTCGCTACAACCCATCTTAAGATAGAGTATGACTAATGTATGCAAATTACTTTACTCTAATCTACTCCTACAACATGAAATTAAACTAAAGCATGTCTATATCATCTCGTTGAGGCATGGCCTGTGTAAACCTAGGGTTTCAAGTGTTAAGTACCATTGATGTAGAAAATCACATTATGCTTATGATAACGTAATTGTGTAAGAAGATATATTCATTCAATCTAAGACAAGAATTAAGAACAAATGTATAATATAGTGTCAAGAATAAAAATGATCACACATCTACAATCAATTATCATAGTATGGTCACAGCTTCCCCTCATTACAATTGAAAACAAATAAAAGAACTACATTACTTGGTTAGGGTTTTGCTAGAAAACCCTAGATACCGAATTAGTTGCTCATGGTAGAAGAAGACTGCATCGTTGATGTAGAAACGCCCTCTATGGTTTTCTTCTCCGGATCTCTACGTCTTGAATAGATCCACCTTGAATGAATTTCCAGAGGCTGCTCTAAAAATTATGTGCATGGAAGCTCTCCCAAAATCTGTAGCAGACCTCTCTATTTATAGAAAAAAGTCGAGGGAAACCCTAAGGTTGCCCTTTTTCATCATATCACATCAAACAAATCAAAACCCTTTAAGTCTGATGTATACTATGTGTATATCACGTGTACAAAGGTGTAGAAATCGCAATCGCCACAAAGGAACACAAGTCGGGGTCAAAATTGGGATTTCACAGCTCCAATACGTAGGTTAACAACGCGTGGCATGTAGAGGCCCTACGCACGACCCGTAGTCCTACCTACGCATGGTGCGTATGCCTAAATTCACCGGGCTTAGGCTGATTGTAAAAATAGCACTTTCTAGCCACTTTTAGCTACTGAGCGCATAGGTTGGGCGTAGCATTTTTCATGAAAACCACTTTTATTGGGAATAGTGTCGTTTGAACCCCCTCGACTCCATTAGAATGATTCTTGAAGTTGCAGCTTGAAACAATTACGTTTCTGTCCTTCGGGAGGAACTTTTCTCTTGAAAACACCTCTTTAGCTCTCCTCTTGAATAGAAATGAGCACTTCTCTAGTTAATTCACCAAAATTAGCTCTTTTTCTTCATTGAGGTCCTGAAACACGCTTAGACACACAAACGGCAAAAAAATACCAAATAAGGGAATGTAAAGACGTAACATTAGCAAGATAGGGGTCTAAAATGGACAATATTTGGCACCTATAAATGACCATGGGGATATGGTCTAATTTAAGTTTGGGGGGAAGGTATAGTTATTGGATAAGGAGATGAATTAAAAAAAATTTGAAACAATCTTTGTTTTCATGCATGAGTGTTTTGCAGTACTAGTTGGTTGAGAATATATTTATGATTTATGAGAAATATGTGATGCAATATTCCCGCTCATGAGAGTAATAATTAGATTGAGTCGGTGAAAGGTGTGGTTTATATAGGTGAATGAGTTAGTGAAATCAAAACCGAGGAGGATTTTGACCTATAAGCACATGCACACGATCTATTTAGCTAAATTAGTTGATCTTTAAGTATTTCATCTAAAACGCTTCGAATGTTATGAAAAAATAATGGAAAAATAGTATGAAAACAAAGGGGAAAAATGTTGGATATTTATACTAGATAGATTCGAACCGAGTAATTGGGCCTCTTCCCGTAAAGCATTGAGTGTTCGCGTATGAAGAGAAGAAGAGTAGTGAAGTATGGTACGAAAATCGAGCCTAGATGGTTTGGATTATTAAGCCCGATTGGTGTTTTATCACCTAGTTCCCTAAAGCTATCTATCTTAGGAGTCATTGGCCCAATGTCCGTTAAAAACCACTAGAAAGTTTGAGAAAAGAAAAAAAAAACAAGGAAAAAAACATAGGAAAAGGAACGAATGAAGATGAAATATGAGGAGTGGACTAGTTTGCCATAGAGAGAGTTCACTTAATCACGGAATGTTGTCCGGATTGGAAGTAGAGACTAACAAGTTTATTCACTATAGTGGGGACCATGCTCGACATTGATCCAAGATAATTGTTATTCGATAGTGAGCGGGAATACTTTTGCTTGTATTGTCTTGTATATTGTAGCATGGCTTAATTGATGAGTATATAAATGCATGAATGTGTGAGAATAAAGAATAAAAGATGTTGTGGGTTGTATAGCTAACACTCACGAGACTTCACTCGTTCACCAGGTATAACCTAGGGGATTAAAAGACTTATTGCACATGCTAAGTGTAATCGTTGACCTTCCCAAAAACAAGGGAGTAATGTAGAATAGTTAGATTGGACAATTATCACTAGGTATTTTTAGTTTCTCTCAAGAGCTGATTGTTAAGGTACTAGCAATATTTAACTTTGGGAGTATGATAGGAGTCGAATGTTGCACATTCTGGACCCCTAACTTGGTATTTTCAAGTCTTATCATCACATTATCTAGTTTGTGTGTCTAAGCATGTTTCAGGTGCGTAACGAGGAAAATGAACTAATTTCGGTGAATTAACCAAAGTCGCATTTATTACCTATCAACATGAGAGAAAAATGAGGAAAAATGGAGTTTTGAACAAAATAATGTTTTTCAGAGGGCAAAATGGGCAAGGAATATGTCTTATATATTGATATGCATGTCATAGGAACAAACGGTGGCTGAAAATATGAAGAATTGCAAAAAGTAAAAATTTCATATTCCGAGCCAAAATTTAACGCTACAGTAAGCAAAAAAGTGTTTGGAAAGTGGATTTTAGCGCAAACCTGCATAAAGCAAGGCGTCGTGGACCAGGCGCATATGCACACCAGACCGGCTGCATACACTCTGCCATCTGCGTCAGACACAACAAATTCCTGGTGTGAATGGGACCTAGACTCTCTCAACTTGTGTCACACTCCACCACCTCTAAGCACGTGTATTAGGAATATTTACATTAGAATTTACATCAGATTGAGGTGGTTTCATTTAGATTCATAGAAGAACACATAAAAGAGGACGATTCCAACGCAAAAGGGACTCTTCTCAACTTCTTCTATAAATAATATGTTCTGGAATAAAATTAGAGGGATTCCCAATACCTAATTTCCATTGCATTTTCTCTAGAGATTTTCGTCATTCAAAGAAAATGAGACATTCAAGACCTAAAGATTCGGAGAAGAATATCATGGAGGGCGATTCTATATCAACAATGCAGTCTTCCTCCGCATGAGCAACTAAACCGGTATGTAGGGTTTTGTTAAAAAACCCTATCCAAGTAATGTAGTTGTATTAATTTATTTCAATTGTAAAGAGGGAAAAACTGAAGAACACACATGTGATGATTGTGTAGTTGAGAGAACGTAGTTATTTCATATAAGAGATTTTATATTTATTCTACTCTTGTCTTATAACAAATGAATGTTTTATCTCAATCAATCATGTTTATTCAATATGGGCTAGAACTTGGATCCTTAAATCATGATTTTCTACACAATGGAACTTCACACACGAAACCTTAGGTTTACACGGGCCATGCTAAGGAGAAGTAACATAGACATGCTTTAGTTTAATTTGATGATGTAGGAGTAGATTATAGTAAATTATTTTGCATCCAGTAATCACACTCAGTCCGAAGATGGGTTATAGCGAATCCGGTTGATTGTATCTTTTTGGGGATTAAAACTGACTATCTGTAGTTCTAATATGATTCACATATGATATATCGCCCATAGATAGCTAAACTATGAGGTTAGTGGTGGAGTTATGAAAAACCCTAGACTTTCTCTACCTTGAATCACAACCCAATTTTAATTCATGTTTTTAGTTAGTTTAATTTGAAGATATACTTCAAACTGATAGGTGCTAAATATTGGTCATTTTTTGCCCCAATCCCGCATTTGTTATGTCTTTACATGCCGTTACTTGGTATTTTTTATCCCGTTTGTGTGTGTAAGCATGTTTCAGGAGCTTAATGAAGAAATAGAGTTAAAACTAGTGAATTAACCGAGTTCATGTTCATTTCTATCTCGAGAAAGGAATTAAGAGGTGTGCTAAAGCAAAGAAGAGCTACTGAAGGGAAAAATGGTCATTTCTCGACATCGTTATTTCAGTAAAGGGCAAAAATGTCATTTCCAGACATTATTACTTCAACCAAAAGCATCGGGAGTCAAAGGCAACCAGTCTAGCTCAAATATGAAAAAAAATGGATTTTATAGCAAAAATGCATCATACCCTACATCACCAGAGGCAAAAACAGGCAAAATTGGACCATACCCATGCTTTGGTTTGTGATCCAGAATTGGAACTTACACCTCTAACCTACGCTTGGGCGTAGGTCCAGTATTTCCAACACCAAAATTTCAGCCAACTTCGGGCACTCATATCTCGGTTAAAAATGGTCCAAATGAGTTGATTCTTGGGCCTAACATTAAGAGCTTGAAGGTTTATTTCCAACTATATATCACATGCCTTCATTAAATGGGTAGAACTCAAGTTATTATCAAAAGAGTGAGAGGTATTCTGCAGAAAAAGCTGGAAATTTCAGTTTCGGGCCAAAATCCTATTTTGACCCGAATTGATTTGTTTTCACTCGAATGACTTTATTTCGACCCCAACACCTCTATACATGATATATACACATATTATACATCATATATTAGGGTTTTTCTTGGTTGGGTGTGAAATTACATAAAAAGGTAATCTTATTCTCCAAGTTAGGGTTTCCCTCAACTTTGCCTATAAATACCAAGCTTTGCTACAGATTTTAGAGGGCTTCTTGGCATGTATAATTTTTAGAGCTGCCTCTATAGATTCATATTATTCAAAAGGGAGGGGCCATTCAAGACATAGAGATCTGGAGAAGAAGGCCATGGAGAGCGTTTCTACACCGACAATGCAGACTCTCTCTGCCATAATCAACCAACTCCGTATATAGGGTTTCTCACAAAACCCTAGCTAAGTAATGTAGTTCTAATTTTATATTCAATTGTAGAGAAGGGAAACTCTGACTATAATGTGATGATTGTGTTACATGAAAGACCATTTTTATTCGTGATACAAGTTTATATATTTGAATTGATTCTTGTCTTAGAGTTTTCGAATATATTTATCTTACACAATCATAATTATTCACTATGGGTTGGAACTCGGATGCTTAATCTGTGATTTCTACACAATGGTGGTCATAAAACTCGAAACCCTAGGTTGACACAGGCCATACCCTGACAAACTGATATTGACATGCCTTGGTTTATTTTCATGCTTTAATTTATTGCTTTAATTTACTTTTATTTTAGTAGTTGGCATGCACTAATCAGTTTAGTCTTGAGATGGGTTACCGCGATCCGGTTAAGAGTAATCCTTTTTGGGGTCAAACTGTTGGCGCGATGCGACCAGATTCACAGTCAATGGATCGTCCTCATATAATTGAAATAGAATTTGGAATATATTATGTTGTTAGTGGTGGAGTGAGAAAACCATAGTTTTCTATCTTTCTGAATCACAACCATTATTCATTATTGTTTTCTGTTTTATTTTCATTAGTATTTGATAATTCACAAAACCAAACTCTTTTCGGAAAAGTATAATTCAGTGTTTTTAGACTATTGAAGTGAATAATTCTCGTCTTTGTGGGATCGATATTCCCCTACTCAAGCAAAACTGTCTACAATTGATCTGTGTACTTGCAAAAGGGTAAAACCTAAAATGTCGTTTTTAACCATATATTTTGTACACATGTAACGCCCAACATGTTTTTGGTGTCGTTGCCGGGGACTTGGAATTGTTCAATAGCTTTAGTAGTTTATTTGCATTACGTTATTATATTGTATCTAAATTTGAAATTTGTGTATTTTTGCGAGGTACTCTAAGAAGCATAAGGGGATTTGGCGGAGCAGTGAAAGTTGCGTTGTTGGACCTCTTGTGAGTTTTAGTTTATCTTAATTTTACACATAATTTTTAGCTTTATTTTTGTTAATAATTAGAAGAGTTTAGAAGTAGTCAGTTTCATTGTCCTAAAAAAAATTTAAAAACAAAATAAAAAATCTGCAATTTTCTTTTTGAATTTCGATTTTTGCAAACAAGGTGAGGTTTTTGAGTGGAAAAAGGGTCATTGAACAGAACTCACTACTTTACAATAAGCCCTGTGGATTTAAGCTAAAAAACGTCGTTTAGTACCTCAAAACTACAATTTTGTGATTATCAAAAAAAAAATTGTGGATTTCGAGAAGATGGGTGACCAAAGAGTGAATCAAAAGAAGGCACTAGCCACATCGTTGAAATGATATTACGCACCAGATGTGTATGATTCCTATGCAGATTTTCCAGAAGAAGAAGGCGTGAAATATTTCGAGATCAAGTCAAGCATGATCAATATGCTTCCAAAATTTTCTTGCCTTAGGATAGAGGACCCATACCAGCACATAAATGATTTCTTAGAAGTTATGTCAACTGTTAGGTATGATAATCTGTCTAAAAATGATTTGCGAGTGCGTATATTCCTTGGTCGTTGAGAGACAAATCTAAAAGATGGTACATCAAATTGACCAAAGCGATTAAAAGTGATTGGGAAATCCTTAAATCTAAATTCATAGAGAAGCATTATCCCATAGGAAAGACCTTAGAGGCACAAGATGCAATCAGAAGTTTTAGAGAATTGTCTAGTGAGCAGTTTCATGATGCTTGGGAGAGTTATAGTGAAATCTTATATAAGTATCCCTACCATAGACTCACTGAACAGGATGTGGTTAAGAATTTTTACATGGAACTTGGAGAGGCATATAAGACTTTGATAGATGCGTCAACACAATGTCAATTTACTCTAAAGCCGGCAAAATAAATTTTAGACTTGTTTGACAATATCAGTGAGAATGGAATCCAATATGAATCTGATTTGAGGTCTAGGGGTGGTCTTGACAAGATCTGAAAAAGCGTATGAGGTGAATCATGATGATGTAAGAGATTCAGTGGCATTGTCAGGAGAGAAAGTAGATAAGTTTCTCAAGCAAAATCATTCACCTAGGAGAGAAATGTCAGAAGTAGAAGTGAATTATTCCCATAATGAGTGTCAAGGTGGTGAATTTGTTGCTACCAATGCTAATGTAGCATGGAACTACTCAAATAATGCTTTTTTCACCAATTTATATATATCAAATGTCCGAAATCATCACCCTCTATCATCTCAATCTTTGAATGTGGAACCAAGGTTCCCTCAGGAACAACAATTATATCCACAACCAAGGTTCCAACAGAGTCAGCAATCATTCGAATCTCAACCAAGAATAATGACTCAAAATTCTCAATTAAATTACTAGCCCAGAGATTCATCCAATAATTCTCAGGCTCTCAAGCCATTCAATAATAATCAAGTTGTCCAGCCATATAACTACCAGACCCATCCTTAAGGAAACCAAAACCAAGGATTCAATCTAAATCAAGCTTACCCTCCATATCCTCAAAACCATTTCCAACATCAGCATCCAACTCAAAATTCACTATCATGACCACCTGAATTTGAACAGATGATGAGTACCTTGAGGGAGCTTAAAAATCAATCTAATAATTCTCAGGTGACCATCCAAACACTGAACTTTCATTCCCAATCCCTTCTTCAAATGGAAGCCCGAATGGTACAATTAGCGGATGTTATGGATAGGATAGAGAGAATATTGCCTAGTCAACCGGTGGTGAACCCAAAACTGCAACAAGTACTAGAGCCTGGATCCTTTGGTGAGACTCGTCATGAGATAGTCCAAACAGTCACAATTTTGAGAAATGGAAGAGAATTGGATAGTAAGGTTGAGGAGCAGCATGAGGAGAGGCTGAAGAAGCAAAAGGTCGAAGAAGTTCAAAGAAAGACAGAAGAAGAAACTCAGAAGAAAGAGGCTGAGAAAGCTCAGAAAGATCAACCTCAAGTGAAAGAAGACGAAGAACCAAAAAGGGAACCATATGAGGAAGTAGCACCTTACCCTCAATGTCTCCGAGAGTCGATTTCGTATAAAGAGCATAAGGAGAAGAACATGTTGGTTCCATGTCGACAAGTCGATATCAATAAACCTCTTCTACATATTGTTGACCAAATTCCACCCTATGCCAAATTTTTTAAGGATCTCTGTACTCAAAAGCATAAAAACAGAACTAAGGTCCCAAAAAAGATTTTGTTGACTGAACAAGTGAGTTCGATCTTACTGAGTGATACTCCACCTAAGAGGAAAGATCTTGGTGCTCCCATTATTTCTTGTGTCATTGGTGAACAGAAGATTGGTAGAGCTCTTCTTGATCTCGGTGCGAGTGTTAATTTATTACCCTACTCGGTCTATCAGCAGCTAGGGTTGGGAGATCTCAACACTACCTCGGTGGTGCTTCAATTGGCAGACAGATCAACTAAACAACCGAGAGGAATTTTGGAGGATGTCATAGTGCAAGTGGGTAAGTTCTACTATCCTGTAGACTTTGTAGTATTAGACATGGAACCTGACCTTAGATCGAGGAGACATATCCCTGTTATCTTAGGAAGACCATTTTTGGCTACAGCGAATACATGCGTTGATTGTAGAACAGGGGTTATGGACATATCTTTTGGGAATTTAAACATGAGGATGAATGTATTTGATACCAACCATCAACTACCTGAACCAGAGTGTTTTAACATAGAGGGGATGGTTGAAGAAGTTGTACCTCAAAGTAGTGTAAGAGATGATTTGGAGATTATGATGAAAAGGTCGGAGGTGAATTTTGAAAATGGAGAGGACCAATAACAATCTAGTTGGAAAGATATTGTTGCATTATATTCACCGTCAGAGAGAGCATCAAGAGAGTCGTTTGAACCTCAACTTATTCCTCCACAGAAGTTGGTGCCTGAAAATAAGCTTCCTGAGATGGTGTTGCGTGTGGAGGATGATGAATTAAAAGATAAAACACGTGTGAAGAATGCTAGAGATGATCAATGGTCACGAACTTTTAGATAACCTACTAAGGATGACTCCCCTCTTAAGGACACCTTTCGAGATGAACTAGTGTTAGGTATACACATGGTAGAAGAGTTATATGCCTTGGAAGATCCGCGATTAAGAGACAAGTGTGAGGGGATACGGAGTTGTACATATAAGGATGCTCGGAGTTACATAGCTCGAACAAGAGTACATCATGTTAAGCATGTTCGTCTTAAGTTCCTTAAGCTTGGTCGGAAATGACAATGTAATCCAAAGCTGAAAGTGTTTCTAGGTAAACTCTGACAGAGATGGGAAGGACCACACAGGGTTGGATCGGTTTACCCCCGCGGAGAAGTAGTATTCGATAAAAGGTTCGGGATACATGGGGCAGAGACTGAGATATTATGAGGAGATTGATGTGGGACCAGAATTTATGGCGTATGTCAGTTTACTAGAGTGTGATAAGATGGTGGAAGGACTGTTGTCTAAAGTGTTGAAGGAGGATTTGATGGAAGCACTGACCATACAGGGGCTAAAGTAAGAACAAGAAAAAAAGGGTATTTTACATGTTGACTATTATTATGTACTCGATGTCATGAGTAGTACTAATTATCTATGGGTGAGAGCGCTTAGAGAGTCGCCTCCTACATTTTTTCTTTGAAGTAAAAGAAGTATGACAGAGAAAATGTGTTGGATAACCCTTTGTGAAACGTCGTGCCAAAGACGTTAAACATTGATCCTAGGCTGTCTAGCCTTGGTTTGTATAATAATAGGTAAGTTATTTCTTCAATTTCAGTTATTAGAGATTGTAGGCCCTTAAGGCCAAATCATTTTTTTTATTTCATTTAAAAAAAAATTAATAAAATCAAAAAAGAGAATTTTCAAGAAATCCTTATAAAATTGTGTGTCAATTTCTGGTAATTTTTAGAATTTCTTTTCCCTTGATATGATATTTGGGTATATGTTTGTTATATATTTACAGGTGATCCGAATCAAGTTTGGGGGAGGAGGTTGAGCATTTCGAAGAATCCAGGACTGCGCTTCAAGGGTAACTGTATCTTGTCTCATTCTTTATTTTTTACCATGGGGACATGGTCTCATTTAAGTTTGGGGGTAAGGGTATAGTTGTAAGGAAGAAATTTTTTAAAAATTCTGAAAAAAATTGACAATTTTGAAAAATTATTTGTTTCTACGCATGAGTGTTTCGCATTACGAGTTGACTGAGTTTATGTTTATGATGTATAAGTAGTATGTGATGTGATGTTCCCGCTCATGAGAGTAATGATTATATCGAGTTAGTGAAGTGATGTGGTCTACATGGGTGAGTAATTAGTGAAATCGAAACTAAGAAAGGCGATCCTGACCTATAAGCACATGCACACATTCACTATGGAAAAACAGTTGATCTTTAACTATGTAGTTGAAAAATAATTTCTGCCACAATACAAGGGATGATGGGGAGTAGTTATGATTGTATGGATGAGTTGAAAATCTATTTCTGAGGAAAAAAAAATGCAAAAAGTAGTTTTTCAAACTGATTAACTAGGCTTTGGTATGACCAATATAAATTTAAAGGGGAGAGAACTAATTAGCATAAATCCCAAGGAAGAATCTCGGGCCCAATTGATTGGGACTGAAAATCCTCGCTGGAAAGTCCAGAGCTTGGAAAAATACAAAAGGGATGAAAATGGTATAAAGGAATGTTATTTTCAGTTCTTGAAAAGGCAAAGTTTGATCAATCAAGTAGGTAGAGAGAGATTGAAATACTATAATCGAGTGTTCACAAAAACACGGAGGGTTGTCCGGATTAGGAGTAGTGAGTAACGAAGTATTTACTTTAGTGGGGACCATTCACAACATGAAGCTCGAGATAGTTATTGGTCGGTAGTGAGTGATAGTATTTGCATTCATATTATTTTGTGTTGTATCATAGCTTATTTGACTTGTGTGTGTGAACTCATGAATGTGTAATTACATAAGGAATTGAGATGTTTGTAAGTACCATTATTAGAAACCTTCACGAGACTTCACTCGTCCACTATGGGTAACTTGAAGGTTTAAAAGGCTTGTTACACGTGCTAAGTGTAATCGTTGACCCTCACGAAAGGAAGGGATTAGGTTAGAATAGATAGGTTAGATAAAATAAGAATCATTTAAGTTAGTTATCTCTGAGTTTATTGCTAAGGAACTAGCAATATGTAAGTTTGGGGGTGTGATAAGTGCTCAATATTGGTCATATTTTGCCTCTATCTTGCGTTTGTTATGTCTTTAGATGTCGTTACTTGGTATTTTTTATCTCGCATGTGTGTAAGCATGTTTCAGGAGCTTAATGAAGAAACAGAGCTAATACTAGTGAATTAACCAAGTTCATATTCGTTTCTATCTCGAGAAATAAATTATGAGGTGTGCCAGAGAAAATAAGAGCTACTGAAGGGCAAAATGGTCATTTACCGACATTATTACTTCAACCAAAAGCATCGGGAGTCAAAGGCAACCAGTCTAGCTCCAATATGAAAAAAATGAATTTTACAGCAAAAATGCATCATACCCGACGTCACCAGAGGTAAAAACAGGCAAAATTGGACGATACCTACGCTTTGGTTTGTGATCCAAAATTGGACCCTACGCCCCTAACCTACACTTGGGCGTAGGTCCAGTATTTCCAACACCAAAAATTCAGCCAACTTCGAGCACTCATATCTCGGTCAAACATGGTCCAAATGAGGTGATTCTTGAGCCTAGAATCAAGAGCTTGAAGTTCGCTTTCCAACTATATATCACAAGCCTTCATCCAATGGGTATAACTCAGGTTATGATCAAAAGAGTGAGAGGTATTCTGCAGAAAAAGCTGGAAATTTCAATTTCGGGCCAAAATCCTATTTTGACCCGGATTGATTTGTTTTCACCCGAATGACTTTATTTCGACCCCAACACCTCTATACATGATATATACACATATTATACATCATATATTAGGGTTTTTCTTGGTTGGGTGTGAAATTACCAAAAAGGGTTATCATATTTTCTTAGTTAGGGTTTCCCTCAACTTTGCCTATAAATATCAAGCTTTGCTACAGATTTTAGAGGGCTTCTTGGTACGTATAATTTCTAGAGCCACCTCTGAAGATTCATCTTATTCAAAAGAGGAGCCATTCAAGACCTAGAGATCCATAGAAGAAGGCCATGGAGAGCGTTTCTACACCGACAATGCAGACTTTCTCTACCATGATCAACTAACTCGGTATCTAGGGTTTTCTCGCAAAACCCTAGCTAAGTAATGTAGTTCTAATTTTATACTCAATTGTAGAGAGGGGAAAATGTGATTATACTGTGATGATTGTGTTAGATGAGAGACCGTTTTATCATTCTTGATACAGGTTTATATATTTTAATTGATTCTTGTCTTAGAGTTTTCGAATATATTTATCTTACACAATCATAATTATTCACTATAGGCTGGAACTCGGATGCTTAATCTGTGATTTTCTACACAATGGTGGTCATAAAACTCGGAACCCTAGATTGACACAAGTCATACCCTGACAAACTGATATAGACAAAGAATGATGAGAAAGATTGTTAAGGTCATCCAAATGTTATTACATCATATATTCCCCCATCCTAGCATTAGCAACCTCCATACTTCTAAAATGGGAGAAAGGGGTAGAAAGGTGAGAAGCAGATTGCCCAGGAGTAAATAAAGTCCATCCAGGTTGCCCAAAGGAGGTTTCCATAGGTGCACTGATCCCTAAAAAATATCCCACAAGTTAGCCAAAGGAGGTTCCAGTATGCGCACTGGTTCCTAGAGAAGATCCCACATGCCCGCAAGTGCCGATGACGCCACCAATCCCAAACATGTATATTGGCCTACTTGGCCTCTTCCCGGCTAATAGTTGTTCGGAAACTTCGATCAAAGATGGAAGGATGGATTTTCATTTAACTGGGAGGGCTTAACGCGAATAGGGAAAGATCCTCCTTGGGTAAGAGGACTCCATTTCGCACCCGAATGAGTGGTGCCCACGTTGGAAGGGGACCTTGGCACCGGTGCCTTGGATTGCTTTCTCTTCCTCATGACTGTCAAATGCATTTTTCGATAATGAAAGAAAACCATATACACAACATAACGAATGTAAAAGAACTAAGATCTAGTGTATCCAGATATCTACATATACACAATATATGGCAAGGCAAGGTTACCTCTTCAACTCTTACTACTTCCACTAGTTGGGTGTGGCGACATTGTAGTAGGAGGACGAGAATGTTTTTCAAGGGAGGGAGTATAGCCTAGGCTCATTGGACTCCCTAGATCCACTTGGTCCTCGTTGAAAAAGGTAATAGAGGTTTATGATTCGGGTTCGTTCATCCTCGGGGTAAGCTAGGGCTTTATTTTGCTTCATTTTATCATTTTTAGCTAAAGGACCTTTATCCTTCAAATGTGAAAAAAAAAAAAAAAAAAAAAACTGTAGATAAGCGAAAGTAAGCAAGAATGGTACAAGTGTAGGGGTAAGAGGAATACCTCTTAGCTTAAATTTGATGTTCCATTGACGACGAGGCTACGCCAAATTCCCCTATGTAGTATCAAACTCCCATCCCATTCTAGAGACAAAGAAAAGGCGTTGATTCTATTCCTTAAAAGTGTGGAGCTTAGGGAAAAGGGCATTACCCCTGTTAACAAAGCTCGCCCAATAGACTAGCCTCTTTATGTGATACAGAATGACGAAGTTTTGAAGACTCATCTCCCTATTCATGCAAAGACGACATACAAGGGATGCAACCAATATTATCTTTCATCCGTTGGGGACAACTTTAGAATGGGAAAGTTTAAAAAAATCAAGTATTTCCCTAACCAGCTTGGGCAAGGGAAAGCGTAGATCAGCCACGAAGGCAAACTCGTAGAAGCAAACTTCATATGCATAGACTGTGTTTGCTATTTTCTCTGGGGTAGGACATCGAAGCGGACGAAATCAGGAATGAGGTACTTAGCCATAATAATTTCAAGATCTTGAGGGCAAAGCGAGAAGGCAATGTCACCTACAGAAGCCATGGATTAAGGGGATGAAATAAGGTGAATGGGGAAGGAAAAGTGTGAAGGCGTATAGACAAGAGGCTGGGCGAAGGTGTTTAAATAGAAAAATTGTAACGTTATAATTTCTAGCCGTTACAATTTCTGGCCGTTACAGTTGTAATGTTAAAATAGTACTTCGTTCCCTATAACTTTCAAATTTCATAACCATCCTGAGGGGAAGGGTTGGTTTATATAAGGAAGGAAGATGTTTGCTTTATGCTTGGAGAAATTGGGGACGACAACAAGAATATATTCTCTGACTACCCACGTGAAGGCAACTTTCTTTCAAAAAGCTAAAAGCAAATATGTGTGTATTACAGCAATACACATGTATAGGCATATATTTACACCAAAGTCATTATTTGAGCAATACCTGTCATGAAAAATATTGGATTACCCTCCCTAAATATTTTATAAATAGTGGACGAATCTTTCTTTTTCCAGAATATGAAAACAACTTCCCCTAATGGGGAAGAATTTAATTTTTATCCATCTAGAATCTTCGTAAGATTAAATTACCTTACCCATTATCCCTATCCTAACAGAAGGTGAAGATGATGGGGTAAACATAAGGTGAAGATAGAAGGGGAATCATATCACAACAGAATGTGAGATAGTGACTTATCATATCATAACATAAGGAAAGGATAATGGTTATCCTATCTTAATAGAAGATGAAACTGGTTAAGTGATGGAAAAGACTACGACGCCCTTACAATTTTAAACATGTGAAGTCTTATATATAAAATACATCATATTTAGCCTTGCCTAGAGCCTCCACGACTTTTAAGAATCTCAGGGCCGGCCCTGTCAAAATGGTTTCTTTTTTCTTTTCTCTTCTCTACCTTTTTCCAAACATGAATGCTATAATTTCTTTTTTTTATCCTTCATACTTTATCCAAAGTTCCAAACATGAATTTTAACCTTCCAATTTTAAACATGTGAAGTCTTATATATAAAATACATCATATTTAGCCTCGCCTAGGGCCTCCACAACTTTTAAGAATCACATGGCCGGCCCTGTCAAAATGGTTTCTTTTTCCTTCTCTCTTCTCTACCTTTTTCCAAACATGAATGCTATAATTTCTTTTTTTATCCTTCATACTTTATCCAAAGTTCCAAACATGAATTTCAATCAAAATTCCAAACATGACTCAAAGTTCCAAACATGAATTTCAATCATTGTTATCTTTTCTTTTCTCCCTAGTTAATCGCCTAAAGAAAAGACTTGCATTAGAGAAACTATTACATGGTCATTGTGTCAGCTTCATTCAAACTTTTGCTTCCCTCATCATATAAAAATTTATCATGCCCCAAGGGAGTGTGATTTATGGAGCCCAAGGTTATTTTTTCCTTCTCTGCAGAAGATGAGAGATGCATCAGAAGAGAGATTATACAAATTTCAAAGAAATACATATAAAAGAATAAATTTTATTTCCAATACATCCTGTGACCCCTATTTTTCTATTACCTGAGCTACCAATAACTTAACTTGATGGTCAAGTGGGTTTTGCAACCAATCCTCAAATTAGGCCCTATTCCAGCGACATCTATCTATGAAAAAACAAATATGTTACAAGAATCTACTGCTGCAATAATCCATCCATTAAGCATTGTTAGCTTCTGAATCTTCAAACCAACATGACAGAGTGTCAGAGACAGACGGATTTGTTGCGTTGATCTCTTTGCTCCAGCTTCCTCTTCCTGCTGCAAATAAGGGCATGTCCCCAAACTCCTCTCTCTGGAAGAGAGCATGAAAATAGGCTGATGCAACACTATTCTATACACATCCTTGATCACTCATTGCCTGAGCAATAGTCAGAAAAGCAGAGATCATTGCTCCATGTACCAAAACCCTGCCAAAGCCAGAGCTCAGAAGATTAGATAAATAGGGAAAAAAAGGAATTCAGAAGCAATTTTATGTCAATTTCTACAACTTACAACATGCTAAAATTATATGCCTAAATGTCCCTAATTAGTTTATGTGGATGTATTGTCCACTAAAACAAAAACAAACTAACTAAACTAATAAAATAAAATTTGAATAATCATTCAGTAAAATAAGAGCTCTGTTCTCCGATTTCCACACCGGGCTTCATGTTCAAATCCATAAATTCCTAAACAATAAGCTGTCCACTCTTATATGGTAAAATTTTAATAAGAAAATAAGCCCACCACCAGGTGCATGTATCCCCAATATCTTAACTGCCATGACAAATGGGAGACATGCTTTCTTGGAAAAGCACAAATTTTACTTGCAGTCATGTTTAACCCATAAGTTTTAAGACCAAAAAAAAAACAGGACAATGTTATATGATAGCTACTAAGGCACCTATTCATATACAGCGAATTTTTTTGCTTAAATCAGAATATTAAGAGATAAGGAAAGAGGGAAGTAGAAGTGACGCATGCAACTGATAACGTAGACTTGGGTGGTATGGCTATATCCAACAGAGACCTAGGGAGTAGATTTATCTCCATATAAAGTAAAGATGAGGACAACTAAAACTCATCACCTGGGATGACGGAAATAGAATTGATCTTAAAAAGGAAAATGCAATACGGAGAAATGACATGTAGTACAAAAGAATGCAAGAGATTTGAGGTGGCTAAACCCCATTTAAAGCAATGCGCACCATGAAATGTTTTTATTTCACTGTTTTTCTTTATCTCATATAGAACGACCGCGGACAGCTTTTGGGGTATAGTTCATATCTAATACTCATCTATTAAACAATTATTTGTTCCTTCTCATTTGATTTGAACTCTTTTCCCTCTACTTTATTTGGACAACTCTACTGCTTATATCTTTATTCATATCCTATATGCTTAGCCCACCAGATTATATCTTCATTCATCTCTAGAATAAATGTTTAGATGAATGAAAAGAATAACTAGAATAGACAGTATTAACAATCATCATCTTAGAGAAAAATAATGAGTAACACTAATTGATAATAATATATCACATTAGGCTTTTGTCCTTTGTTTAATAATAATGTACAAGAAAGTTGGAGGATTTACTAAAATATGATGCATTAACAAGAAAAGAAACACTAGTATAATAAGATGCATTAATAAGAAAACGAATCCAAGTATAATAACACGCGTTAATAAGAAAAACGAATACTACTAAAGTAAGAGGAAAAAAGAGTGGCTACAACTATATAGTGATAAGAAAACTGAAAGTGGAAATTGATAGTAAAAATTGAAACTGGAAGAAAGAGAGGTAAACGAAAGGAAAACCAATATCTTTGTGGGAAAGTACCCTTTTATATGGTTTGGATAGCATGAAAGTTCTTATTAAAAACGGTAATAGGTCTAAATAAATTTGTACAGTAACAATATTTTTAGTCCTTGTTTTTGAAGGAAATCAATATAAGAATCTACAAAAACTAATTTTCAAGAAACATTTAAAAGAAACAATGGACCATTACGTATAAGAAGACACTTTATTTAGAAACATAAAAAAATAAAACAAAGGTACAACTGTAAGTTCACATAATTTTCTCAAGAAGGAAAAATGGATTTTAGGGGAGAATTAGGCAACTCTGAAAATTTACTTCCATCAAAGTTTTCCTTTTCTTGCTATCTCGAACTCTTCAAATGTCAAAAAGTTCTCCATATCTTATCCTTTCCCACTGCTTCAATCCAACCACATGAAGCCTTAAGAAGTTGGGTCTAAAGGACAGGGACTTATATTAGAAAAGAATGGAAGAAAATAATTCGTGTTGCCAACCCCCTTTTTCGTGGAAAGGCAAGGATAATCATGAAGTTTTCGTTTTAAAAAAACAATAGTATATGTTTTTTATTTTGTGTTGAAAAGTCATTAGTAATTAGGATGAAAAGTCAGGATTGTTGTGATGATAATTGAACTTAAAACTGAAATTGGAAGTAAATTCAATTGAACAGCCACGATATTCAGTAAAGTACATTCATACAAAATAGTTGAATTAGTTGAGTTAGAAAGGAAAGGGATGGATCAGGTGCAGGATGGGAATGGAATTTAATGGCAAAATCTTTTGGAGGCTGGTTGAATTTTGTTAAATTCTAATATGCAATAATAGTAGACCATTTTTTACTGATGGAACTGTAATCTTTGCCTGATGTACATAGGCAGCGGCAAAGGGGTGGCCCATATAAACACTTACTCGGGACTCTCTTTCGGATAACCAAAATCAGCTGCTGCTTTGAGAGCTCTCTGATAAGTCTGCTTTACTGCTTCCTGCAAGGAACAATGAAAAGTGATGTATCATGCAACAATAGCATCAACAGAGTTCAGCACAGATATAACAAAATAAGAACTAAGAATCTTTCAAAAGCAGGTTATTTAACTGATTTAGGTTCTAACTGAGTTAGGAACCTAAAAATTGAGATAATCTCAAAAGCATGTAGCTTAGCTTTAACCAGGATATGACTATGCCTCCCTCCTAACTAAACTGCAAATACTCAGTGAGCATGTCTGAGATTTTTTAAAACCCAAAAGTAACCCTAGCATATATAATACTCCCTCCGTCCCAAATTATAGGTCCACTTTGGAGAATCTAACTTTTTAAGAAAATGACTTTTATTGTAGTGTTAGTGAATGAAATACCAACTTTATCCATGTCCCACCATAGTGATGTGATGGTTTATAGTGTATATGTTTTATAACTTTAATGGTTGAAGGTTAAATTGGTAAATTGACCAAATAAAGTGCTTTGACTTTTCAAAAATGAACACTTATTTTGGGACACGGTAAAGAGGAAAAGTGGACCTATAATTTGGGACGAGGGAGTAACATTAAAGCACCATTTTGCACACGAACCAATTTGTCGAATAAATGTTCTCAACCAAATAATTCCAGTAGAATCTGATAGAATTAGCCTCAAACAATAGGAAGTATTCTGTAATACAAGACAAACACACCCAAATTTCATCCGAACTTGACACAATGCATAAGCTACTACACTAACTTGGAAGAAGAAATCGTTAAAGGAAATTAGACGTATCAATACATGATATACCACATTCATATAATCAATTCCAAGGTGACACTCACTTTCATATAATCAATTCCAAGCTGACACTCACGAAGTGACTGAATGGAAATTGGAAGCCATTCTCATGTGTGTAGACAAGACGCATGTTTAGACTAAACTTCTACTCTTGTCATAAACTATTCAGGATCTTTTTACTCCTTTGTCTGCTGGGTGGGGATGCAGACATTTGTTTCTATCCAATTTTGCTGCCCCACAAAGGAAAAGGAAATATTTTGGCTTTAGTCTTGTAAACACAAATAAAGAAAGATCAGTCAAAAGGCAACACCATGACACATTAGAGAGCACTATAAGAATCCATCAGGATACAATTAAAATATTCCTGATTTGTGAAACATAATAAATTTGGATTATCATTTCACCAATAAAAAATTTAATTTACATGGTAGCCATGGAACAAATCAGGGGTTAGCTTATTAATTTTTTTAGATAGGAATAACTTATTTGTCAAGATACACTTGTATGTTCAGTAGATGGTACTAAGGCTTCTAAATAAACCATCCAAGTAAACAAACAGCATTTGGAGTCAAATTCCAAAAAAAAAAAAAAAAAATACAAAAAACAAAAAAAAAAAAGCAAAAAAGAGAAAAGCACCAAATAAGAAACAATGTCCAGCTTGAGTAAGTAAGTTATAGGACAATAACAGTTGTAGATGATAGTGGCGGGAATAGATCCATGGTTATTGCTACAAAAGTAACATGGAAGATTTGCCCATTAGCTGCCACTTGATGGTTTAGGGATCTGCCACTTGATAGTTTAGGGATCTGCCACTTAGAAGTTTTAACAAAATCCCGCTGCAAGACCAGTGAGAGTCAACATAAATATAAAGGATCTCACCTGTAATTTAGATTCAAAGTCCTCAGGGGACCATTGCATTGGATTACACTCATGGTTCAGTTCAAGTTCTCCAGCAGCAACCTGCGGTCAAGTTATAATAGGTTTAGCATATAAATTAACAGAATAATTTGGAAGAAAACTAACGAAAAGCCATATCAACGTAGATAAATCACAATATAAATAAAATAGACAGATACACATAACCGTAACCATTTACCTCTCATACAATATTCTCTCCTCGGGTTTCTTTAATATTTACTACTTTCCACTGTGTTGCCACTCAATTTGTTCATGTAATTCTATTTTAGGTGCATAAAAGCAAATTATACAATTGACCCCAACTCAAAACATGATTTTCTAAAGTACTATCTTGTATCTATCTTACACAACTTCCTTCGTCATATTTCATGGAACTTTGACCTCTACTGAATCCATGTACCAATGTTTCCATTTCAACTCTTCACTTTAAAAAAAAATCTTCAGGCTAATTAACACTATCCATGCAGTAGAACAGCTGGGGAAAAATATCACACGATATGATAACTAAACCTGTGAAAACTTAAAGTGATGATTCATGGAAATAAACAATGATAAACAATTATTCCACCTTTGTTCTGTTTTTGAAAGCTGAAACAGTACAAGCATGAGAAAAGGTAAATGAAACACCATACCCCTCCAGCACCAGCAGCCATAGCAGGAGCAATGAGCACATTAGCTTTCCTCAGAACATCAACTGCTTCAGGGGTACAAGGCATGTTTGAGCCTAAGGGAGATTATGTAGTACAGTTAGTAACAGTAAAATTTGTAATGCAGAAATGAAATATAGAAAGAATTAAATGCACAGAGCAACAGATCAAGAACCACTACCTTCCACTAGTATACGACAACCTGAATTAACCAAATTAATGGCATCAGATTGATCAATTTCATTTTGTGAAGCACAAGGAAATGCAACATCACATCTTTCATTCCAAGGTTTTGCTTCATCATAGAATTTAGATCGAGCATAGGTCTTTGAATAATCTCTGCAGACGTCACTTAATGAATAAGGATAAATCAGAGTATTTACAGGTTGCAATTTGTTATAATGATAGACCAAACGAACCTCAAACTTCTTTGTTGAGCTTTAATATCTCTTAAAAATGATATTTTCATGTAATCAAATCCATCCTCATCCACCAAATAACCCTTCGAATCTGTACAACATTTATAGGCAAAAGTAGTCATTAATGCAAAATCTTTATAAGACGGTAAGTTGTCCTTGGAGGACTCGATCAATAGTGTCATTCCAACAGTCAAACCAAGCATTAACGAAATGCAACAACCAGACAATAGATTACACAACAAAAACACCTTTGAAGGAAAAGCAACAGATCAGATGGCTTTGTTCCACATTTTTATATTTGTCAACAGGAAACACCAGAGTGACCTAACAAACATTATAGTACTAGCTCTTATCACAAAGGAAGCAAAACAATTTCCAGTCAATTAACTAAAGCACATCTGATATGTCAAATAAATTGCTAATGTGTCTTCTTTAAAACAAAGCAGCCCAAGAAAGTTACGTCAAATCAATTGCTAATGTGTCTGAATCAAGTTGCACAAACTAACTTGCTTGAAGTAATTTTCTAACAAGTTTCATCCAACAAAAGGATAAATTCACTTCAGCTAGGAAAACAAAAAATGGATCTGGTCGATTGAGTGTTAATCTAATAACTGGCTAACTTATCCCAAATAATTAAAAAATCTGACTATTACTTCTTCAGGAGTAAAAATTACCTGATACCGTGATTGGAATAGCACCATAAGCGAGAAGCTTCTCAAGGACATGCATTGCTATCTTTCCAGAACCACTGACAACGCATCTGGAGAAGTCCAGAAAAGAAACAGCAAAGTCAACAACTTTTTCCCAATAAGTGAACAAACTCACAAATCCACTTTGTTCTATCTGGGATTGAACCCTCAATACCACTTAAGAAAATGCTTTGGGGCAAAATTAACTTTTTATGAAGATAATGGTAGCAGTACAGTAAATAGAATTCTAGATATATATATATTGCTTCTGTAAATGACAAAGTTAACAAGTCCCAAATCTCCCCACAACCAACCCTCCCTTAGTCCCCCAAAAGAAAAAAGAAAAAAACTGAACAGACATAAGAAAGGGGAAAATAGACAAAAAACCCAAAAATAAAAAGTAAAAATAAAAATACTACACTAATTTCTTGAAGGTTTCTAACAATGCATATAAAACCTCCCTTAAAGACTTTAAAACTCCACAGACCCAGTTGTTCATTAAAAACTAACTTGCTATTTATGTTTCTAACAACTATAATACTTGGATCAACCATTATTTAATATCTTTGGCTCCATTCCTTTAACCAATCAAAGGGTTAACTTCCATGCAGTCATACCAATGCGATTGCCATGCTCTCCAGCATAACTTATGTACTATCTAAACCTTACAGCTGATTCCCAACACATTAGCATGATGAAAAGGATAAATGACAGCCTTTAGATGCATTCATCTTTTAACTCAACAACAATGGGACAGCAAATATGTTTTCACGTTATTTAACCACCCAAAGCACAATTTCTCCCATTTGTTAAAGATTAGTTGAAATTCCACCACTATCAGCCATGGTAGCGGCCGCTATGCTAAAAAGAGCATACTTCCATTAATCTCAACCTCACCTCCACGATGACCAACTTTGTGGAAACACATCTTCATCATCACAGTCTCAACCAAAATCCACCTTTAAAACTCTCTCTCCACAGGAATTCTATCTGAGCACCTCCATTATACTGTAATACCACATACAACGAAAGTGACTGACGTGAACAAAACCAGGAAATTAAATAGACAATCTCTTAAGTCAAAACCATCCAAGCACATAAGTACCATTGACCTCAATGTCATCCCTCTTAACTCACCTCATAAGTGTTTCAGAATCAGTAACATTTTATTCTATGTTCTATATCTAAGCCAAAGTTCTATTTGAGCATTTTATTTATTTTTTCGTTTGATCAGAACCCAAGTGTTACAGACTATGTTATATGGACTATTCCAAAGTAGGTGAAGTACGTGTGTCCGACACATATTAGTCGGACATGGATATGAGATATGCATTTGACACTTTTAGTCGGACATTTATCAAGATTAGATCGTAGTGATTCTATTTCGCTATATTATTACTTCAAATTAGTGAACACTATATTTTCTAAAAGTATTGTTGTACTCTTAAGAATGAATAAAAAAGTTAAATAAGATGAATACTTAACCGTATCAATGTGTCCTTATATTTGATATCTGACACGTCAACACTTGGATACATACCATGTCCGACACACGTAGCCGAGTCCATATAACATACGTTATAGATGACAAGAAGAAAAAGCAATTCACTATAATTGAGGGTGATGGCTGGATAGAGAAATGCAAGCTGCAAATCCTGCATTGTTCAGATGGAGTGCCACCAAAGCAAGGATAAGGGTACAGGTGTCATCTAACAAAACCTAAAAGGCATTCAATAGTGCCAGACTACGATTGGTGTATTTACTGAGAATGCAAGATAATCTCAATTGTCAAATATATCACCGAGGCAATTGTAATTAACCAAAACATACAAACATACAAACATATATATATACATATATGTGTGTGTGTGTGTGTGTGGCGGTACTTAGAAGTTCAAGTAAACGTGTAATTCACAAATGTGAACCATTATTATTGTTAACTACCCAACTGCTCTAAAAGCTTAAGTTATTAAAGAGGATGTAACTTAAATATTATATCCTTCAACACACCCCCTCACGTGTGGCCTTCTTTGGATCCAACATGTGAAACAACAATTTTTCAACAAAGGGTGGCGGTGAGGTTTGAAAACGAGACATTTGGCTCTGATATCATGTTAACTACCCAATTGCTCTAAAAGCTTAAGCTATTAGAGAGGGTGTAACTTAAATATTATATCCTTCAACAATTATAAATCTATCCAAGAGTAAAATAAGAAAAATGTTTTAATGAAGATCAAAATAAAAAATTTAAGAAATTGTGAGCGCACTCTTTACAAGCTCTCGAAGTTGAGAACAATACCTCAGTCCTTTGAGTTCTTTATTCATATCTGCAAGAATGAGCTGGGCAAAGAAAACCTGAGAAGATAAAGGATATTTGTAAGAACCTGAATATCAGAAAAAGGTATAAATCAGAAAGCAGATATCTAAAACTCCAGAAAGCCTTTTCATACAAAGAGCTTAAGAAACAAGATTTACTTACCAACCCATAGCCAGTAGCTTCAGTTCGGAGGCTAGAGCCAGACCAAATTATTCTTGGTCCAGTAAAACTTCCCTGCATAAGTCAGAGAGACATGAATATAGACAAGAAATACACTTCATCATAACCATATATAGGAATACATCACTTGTATTATATTTCATACATGTACAAAAATTCACTTCAGCATACTGATGTAATTAGCATGTTATTGCAAGTACGATATGTAACCTAGTTGGACAGAGATAGACAACATGACACGGATATGCAAGATCCTCAAATCATAGAGACACAAGATTCAGATCTCTCATGGACACTGCAACCATATCTCGTTTTATCCATATGCATCTATTATAAAATTTGAACTAATTCCCTTCTCTCTCTATTAAAAGCATAATGTGGAATAGGAAGGTGTGCAATACTCTACATATTTTTAGAATATATATGGTCTATACTATTGCCTTTTCAGGTAAATAAGCAATTTATAGAAAAACTAGTGTGGAAGTGATTTAGTATCTTCTTGTACTGCAAACTTCTTGTATAAGCAATTCTTTTATTCCTATTACATTTTTGCTTTTGCTTTCCTTCCAAATAAAAAAGTCGTTTGTATCACTGACAAATATGTAAATAATGTCAATTATTCTTAGAGACAAAGGGGGCAAAAAAAAAAAACTTAAACATATTGTGGTGTGCCCATGCTAAGAAGATTGTCAGAAGTGTCACCCTTGTGCTACGTATGGCATATGTTGGGTTTGGAAGTGTCTAGGATGTGCCAACCAAATGCCTAAAGCAATAAAATTTATTTCCGAATCATGCACAAGACCACAAAATGTCCATAAAGTGCTGAGCATCAGTGGGTATGAAAAATACATCCAATCCTTTAAAATGTGTATGTGCTTCTTAAGTATAAGTTAATGAGCATAAAACCGTACTTCAAAGAGAGTGCAAAGATAAGGTTCAAAATTTTATTGGAATAATCTTGATCAAGAAAAATTGAGAACAAAATCCTATGGCTAAGAAGCATGGGCAAGGGCACAGGATATTACTTATGCCAACATGTCAAATTCGAAAAAAGCAGGATAAGGCCAGGGACATGGCTAATATAGTGTAAAATTTAATATGTCGCCTGGGCAGTAAGGTCGCAAGACCCAAACTCAAAGGAATTGACGGGGGCCTGCACAAGTCTTGGAGCATGTGGCTTAGTTCGATAAAACGTGCAAAACTTTACCAGCCCGTCAGTTCATGCCGCAAGATGTTTGGTAAAGTCCTATAATAAGCAAAGCCCTCATTTTTTGTTGCTGAGACATGCACCTAAGGAGAAAGTCCTTGCAAACGAAGTGAGCCGAGGAGCGACAATAATAGAATTTTAGTTAATTTATTATTCTCATACTAAAGTTATTGTTAGTGGAGGCGTGTGACCTCTTGGGCCACATGTGTGTAATAAGCCCAATAGAGCCCAATAGGATCTCTTCTCTTGTGTAACATAATTTATCATTATAAATTACGAGTCTCTCTACCTTGAGAGACTATGGTATCAGAGGTAGATACCGAAGTTTGAAAAACTCTCTCCTCACAAAACCCTAATCACCATCCTCCATCCCTAACCCTAATCAAAACAAAACCCTAATCCTTATTTTTTGTGAAGCCAGATTCCGCTACGCAAACTAAGGACGGGGACCCGGTCAGCTTGCAGGGTCTAAGGTCCAGTTTTTTCGTGATTTCGTTGATGAAACCCTAGTATTTTTTTATAATTCTTCCTGCTATTGTGTATTTAGGATTTCAATTCCCAACAGTTCGGTTCATGTCATGATGAGTCATTGATTGAAACGTTATCTTGATATATATAGGGGTGAGTATCCCCCTCTTTGTTGTGATTCTTAGGGAAGTTGTGTTTCCCTCTTCGTTATTGTTTTGTCAGATACTTCCTGCCCTAGTTGATTGTGATTATGGGCGACTCTTCGATATCAAGTGGGCTTGTTGAGCCCAAACCTACGATCTCAGAGATTTTTTCATCGAGTTCCAAACTTACTAAACGTCGCTTGGACGGTATAAATTATCAGAGTTGGCGTAAGCTGGTTTTATTCGCTATTCGGGGTATGAGTAAAGAGGAACATCTTAGCGATGATTCCCCTAAGTGATCCTACAGGCGCCAAGATCTAGTTACGTGATGATGCCCGCCTATTTAATCAATTGATAAACTATATGGAGTCTCAGGTGGCTGATTTGGTGACCCATTGTGATACGGTCAAGGAGCTATGGGAGTATCTCAATGTCTTTTACTCGGGCAAGGATAACATGAATCGTATTTATGAGACACCTCAATCATTCTTTCGTCCGGAGCAGCAGACGACTCATATCAGTGACTATTTCTCCCCCTTCAAGAAGATTTATGAAGAATTCAATGTCTTGATGCCCCTTACTACATATATTCATGAAATGCGTCGGCAATGGGAGACTTCTCTTACGGAGGCATATTCTCGAGCATTTCATTCTATTCGTTTGATTCTGGATCAAGTGATATTGGTGAGAGTATTGCTTTGGCAAGCAATACGTAGACTAGAGGTTGTGGTGGAGGCCGTGGTGGTCGCAGTTCTGACAGCAAGTTTACCTACTTTCATTGTGGTGGTGTTGGCCATACCCGTGATAGGTGCTGGAAGCTACATGGGAAACCACGGTCTGCCAATGTTTGTTCTAGTGAAGAATCAACAGTGCAGAATCTTAGATCTGGTCTATCATATGATACAATTGTTTACCTTTCTGCTGCAGAATATTCTCGTCTGCTAGCAAATCAGGCCCCTGCATCTACCGCTCTAGTTCAGTCAGACCCTTCTACAGTATATGTTTCAACCTTTTCTCGGACATAGATTGTTGATTTTGGTGCTACTGACCATATGACTGGAACAACAGGTATTTTGCGGGATTACTCTCCCACATCCTCTCATCCAGATGTGCGTGTCGTTGATGGCTCTTATATACCAGTTCGGGGGATTGGGACGGCATCACCCACCTCCAATATCACTTTATCATCTATGTTACATTTACCTGCACTTCCATTCAATTTACTATTTGTTAGTGCCCTTACTAGACAACTGAATTGTCGTGTTGTTTTCTCTGCTGCTTCTTGTGAATTTCAGGATCTGTTGACGAACAAGACTATTGGTAGGGGTCGTCGCACTTCAGGAGGGCTCTACGTGCTGGATGAAGAACCAATTTCCATGGCTTGTTCCAGTTTCTCCTCTACACCTCTTGATCTTCACTGTCGGCTTGGTCATCCTACTCTTTCAAGCCTGAAGTGTTTGTGTCCTGGAGTTCAGTCTTTGTCTGAATTATTTTGCGAGTCATGTCAGTTTGCTAAACACCACAGGATGTCGTATGTGTCTAGGGTTAATAAACGAGCATGTGCTCCTTTCAAGTTAGTCCATTCTGATGTCTAGGGACCTTGTTTGGTTCAGTCCAAGTCTGGTTTTCAGTATTGTGTTACCTTTATGGATGATTTTTCACGGATGACATAGTTATATTTAATAAAATCTTGTTCCGAAATATTTTCTATCTTTTGTGTTTTCTATGCTGAAATCAAGAATCAATTTTCTATTTCTATTCATACCCTACGTAGTGATAATGCTCGTGAGCACTTTTATTCTCCCTTTGTTTCATTTATGACTCAGCATGGTATTATACACCAGTCCTCATGTCCGGATACCCCCCAACAGAATGGTATTGTTGAACGAAAGAATAGACTTTTGATGGAAGTTGCTTGAGCTCTCATATTTCATATGCAGGTTCCAAAGATGTTTTGGGGTGAGGCGGTATTGACAGCTACATATCTAATTAACCGAATGCCATCATCGGTTCTTCAGGGGGGAGATTCCTCACCGAGTTTTATTCCCTAAAGACCCTCTTCATCCTCTCCCTCTCCATATATTTGGATGCACCTGTTATGTTCGTGATATAAGGCCTCATGTTACCAAACTAGATCTGAAATCTCTGCGGTGAATATTTCTTAGATATTCTTGTACACAAAAAGGGTATCGGTGCTTTTCACCAGAGTTGGGACGGTTTCTTATGTCTGTTGATGTAGTTTCCACGAGTCCTCTCCCTTCTCCTCCTCTGTGTCATCCATTGACCCACCTTTGTCTCCATCTCTTGATCACTTTATGGTGTATGACTTGATTCGGGTCACTTTTGTCCCGTCCGCCCCTCCCTTCCAGACATATGTCAGTGGACCGCATCGGGTGTTTGGTTCTTCTCCCGTAAATGTTCCTGAGTCGGCTCCTGCTACAGCAGGTCTCCCGTCTTCAGATCCTCCCACACCTGCTTTAGATTCAGACTTAGATGTTCCTATTGCTCTCCGGAAGGGTAAATGTGGTTGTGCCAATTATCCTGTTTCTGCTACTGTTTCTTATGCAGGTGTCTCACAGTCATTGCAGGCCTTTATCTCTGCCCTGGATTCTATATTTGTTCCACGGAATCTCTCAGAGGCTATTTCTTCTCCAGCCTGGTTGACTGCTATGAAAGAGGAGATGTCTGATCTTTAGTCTAATCAGACATGGGATTTGGTTCCTTTGCCTTTTGGCAAAAAACCTATTGGGTGCAAGTGGGTCTATGCCACTAAGATGAATCCAGATGGGACTGTTGCTCGTCTCAAGGCTCGTTTAGTTGCCAAAGGTTATACTCAGACTTATAGTGTTAATTACACCGATACGTTCTCGCCTGTTGCCAAATTGGCTTTTGTTCGTCTTCTTCTTGTTGTTACTTCTGATTGGCCATTACATCAGCTGGATGTCAAGAATGTCTTCCTCCATGGTGATCTTCAGGAGGAAGTCTATTTGGAGCAACCTCCCAGGTTTATTGCTCAGGGGGGAGTCTGGGCTTGTTTGTCGTCTAAAAAAATCTCTTTATGGTCTGAAACAGTCTTCACGGGCTTGGTTTGGGCGCTTTAGCGAAGTTGTATTGGAATTTGGTCTTTAGAGAGCAGGCAAAGATCATTCTGTCTTTTATCGTCATTCCACTGTAGGTAACATCTTTCTGGTTGTTTATGTGGATGATATTGTCATTACAGGGAGCGATGATACAGGTATTTCTTCGCTGAAAATATTTCTCCCGAGTCGGTTCCAAACTAAAGATCTAGGCCATCTGTGTTATTTCTTGGGTATTGAGGTGGCTTGATGCAAACGTGAGATATATCTTTACCAGCGAAAATATGCTTTGGATCTTCTACGGGATACAGGAATGATGAATGTTAAACCAAGTAATACTCCAATGACTCTAGGGGTCAAGTTATCTATGGAGGATGGTGATGAGTTCCCTGAACCAAATCGGTATCAACGTCTAGTAAGAAAACTCAATTATCTTGCAGTGACTTGTCCAGATATTGTTTTCTCTGTGAGTGTGGTGAGCCAATTCCTATCTAATCATCGAACTTCACATTGGGATGTTGTGACACATATTTTGAGATATATTAAAGGAACCCCGAGTCGTGGATTACTCTACAGTAATCGTGGTCATATACGTGTTGAGGGGTTCTCCAATACTGATTGGCCAAGATCGCCTTATGATAGGAAATCCACCTCTGGATATTGTGTATTTGTAGGTGGTAATCTCGTGTCATGGAAAAGTAAGAAGCAAAATGTAGTGTCAAGTGCTGAATCAGAGTATCGAGCACTGGCGCATGTGACTAGTTATGTGACTTATTTGCGTCAATTATTACAAGAACTTGGTTGTCCTTCTTCAGAGCCTTCTCAGTTATGGTGTAATAATCAAGCAGCAATACATATTGTGACCAATCTCGTATTTCATGAGTGCACTAAACATATTGAGGTGGACTGCTACTTTATCAGAAAAAGCTACAGTATGAAGATATCTTATTGAAGCATGTGAAAACTGGGGATCAACTTGCTGATGTATTTTCTAAATCTCTTCCAGGAACTAGAGTTGAAAATATTTGTAACAAGCTAAGCATGATTAATATTTATGCTCCAGCTTGAGGGGGAGTGTTAGTGGAGGCGTGTGACCTCTTGGACCACATGTGTGTAGTAAGCCCAATAGGGCCCAATAGGGTATTTTCTCTTATGTAACATAATTTATCATTATAAATTAAGAGTCTCTCTACCTTGAGAGACTACGGCTTATTCTAAACAACAGTTGTATAAGCTAGAAGATGAAGTTGTTCGAATATTAAAGGAAATTTAATTATATAGTGCAGTTCAGATTACTCTCCTCTATTATCATTATAGCCATATTTGTGTTCACTACATAGTGTGACACGAGTTAATGTCAATTTTATACAGCAAAAGGCATTCAACACATTCTGCATGCTCATATTATAATGTGTGTTTATATAACATAAGATTGTTTTATATAAGATAAGAGAGTAAGATGCATTATCCAATATGTGTGGGCGAAGTGTCCAATATGTGTCTACTAAGTATCCGAAATAATGTAAATTATTTTTTAACATTGGACACGGCCATGAAGGGCAGACACATGTCCGGGAGAGGTGTTGTGTCTATTATAGTGTCGGACCGTGACACGGCACCTTCACCTTCATATAAGTGTCCGTACATCTTAGAAGTTCATTATGTGACTGAGCAGCACTATACTACCTGTGGCAGAGTAATAGCAGTGTTAGTCCAGTACATATTTTGTTGTTGCAGTACATTTTCATGCTCAAAATCCACTAGATACGCTATTGTAGTTTCAAACTAATCTTGACATATTAAAAAGGGTCGATTTTGTACATGATTGATATTGCCTCTTTGAAATCAACGAATAACCAAAAAATATACCCAAAAAAAAAATAATTAAAACACGAACAAAAAAAAAGGCAAGCAACCATAAATGTTGGTTTTGGTTGAGAAAAAGCAGATCATCAGGAATAGATAGAAGCTACCAAATAAAAGTTCCATACTAAATGTCCAAACAAACTGCTAATGGTCCATCAAGAATGTATAATAGAGCACCACCCCCTGTTTATTTAATCTGGCTTGGCTTAATATGGTCACAAACTATCTCTGCTATTAGTTCCAAGTCTATTCTGAAATGATATCCTGAAACGTAAATAGATAGCGAAGATTTCTTGGAAGGCCACAAAGTCTAGGTTGCATGATGATTCAACTCCTATGTTCAAGTAGATTTAGGATACTCATTCTAAGCATTTTATGGATGATACTTCCAGTAGTTGAGTATAAAAATTACCAAAGCAACTCGGACCACATACACTTCCCAAACTTAGTCTTTAACAAGATGGGGGAAAAGATAAAGTTCAATTAAGTATGATTGCAGCTTCTTGTCATTCAAAGAAGCTAGCTTATGGTATGGTTAAATCTTTTTCATGCCACGAGTCCATGAAAAACAAGTCATTACTTTTTTGATAGAAGTGGTAATTTTCCATAATCTACTCTAATGTTTGTCCTAACTCTTCTTCTGATGATCGATTCAACCTCTGATGAAAAGAGCTTGGTTACATTTCGTCTCTTCAACACGTTTAGTAATGAGCACAATGGCCCAATAGTTCTCTAAAAATATGCTGTATCTACATTGGATATGCAGACAAAAATTAAGTTAAAAGTAAGAAATGGCTACCTGAATATGACCGGCCAGGCGACGATATTGTCCAAACAAATAACCCATTTCCCGAGTACCAACGCCCATATCCTCTGAAGGAAGATCCTAAATTTTACAAGGTAGAATAGACATTACAGAATCTGACATGCTAAAGATTACACAGTTTTTCCACTAAACCATATGGAAAATAGATGTTTTTTGCAGATACCTTATCAGGACCCAAATAACGATATAACTCATTCATAAAACTCTGACAGAAGCGCATAATCTGCAAATGCGGGTTCAGCACCAATGAAAGAGATGAGTAATGATAGAACCCCTAAAAATATATAATCAGAAGAAAATTTGTTATTGGGTGGAGTTATTACCTCAGAGTCACTTTTTCCTTTTGGATCAAAATCACTACCTCCAGCTGCCCCTCCTAGCTTGTATGGAGATAAAGCATTCTTTAGAGTCTGAAAAGAAGAAGAAAATATAACATTGTTGTGCAGTCATAAAACATAGTTTTCTTTGCCGCCTGGAAAATTATACTCTAGCCATACTCTCTGGGCCTTCTGGCTGCAGAAAGTATTAAAAATGGTTTCACACTATTTTTCAAGTAATTAATGAAATTTTCATTTAATCGAATTTGCCAGAAGTCTACAGTTTATGGTAGCATTTGCAATGAGTCTTTAGTAAATAATAGCATTTAGAATGACTCTATATAGTATTTCGGCCATATTTTTTAATAAAGAAAACAGCCATCAAGAGTTTTTTTTGTTTTTATTTTTCTTGTATAAGTAAGATGTATATAAAAAGAGCTCAAAAGGGGAGAACATCCCAGTACTAAAGATCAACCCAAGCCTAAGGGCCAAGGGAAGCTAAACAATCAATTTATTCATCTATAGACTTGCAATATGTACCATCCAACTATCAAGACTATTTGTTGACATAAGCTCTCTCAAAAATCCATATTTGTGGCCCAAAGTTTTGTCTTACACCCGAATATTGGTAAGCACGACACCAGCTCAAAAATCCTGAATGGGGTCATAAGACTCTCAACCCTATATAGGAGAGCTAGAGCTCTCTGGGCCAATTACAACTTAGTTGGAGTCAGCCCCAACCGCAGGTTGTTTAAAGTAGGAAGCACAACAAACAACCAATACGGGCTATCCAACCCATGCATTATTTGAGAACTACTTCATTTTTGTAATTACATTAATTACCACATATCCCTTTATTGAGCTTAAAAATGTCATTATGCTAACAATATTATTTGATAAACGTCGAATCAGTAAAAAACGTAGGCCTGAAATTGGAAAACTAGTATACTTCTTTAACTACTTTTTTCTTTCTTCTAGTCTCCCCTTAAAAATCTACATCTGGCCTTTTCTTCTTTTTTAGGAACTGTAGATTAAGCATATTAAAGTTAAAATATAAAATTTGACTAAATTTGTAGCGCCATAGTAATGTTCGTAATGGAAAGATACCTCCAGGTATTTTTTATCCAGTTTTTTTAATCTAGTTTGTTTTCACATCATTTTGTTAACCACATTCTTACATAGATGTCCATGATGAAGTAGTATAGAACATAATAAAGTCACAAAAATAGTAGTAATTCAATAGTTTCACAAAAAATAAAATGACAGGAGTTAATTGCTCTTCTACCCAATTTCACAATAGATAAAATAATACCTTCAATGATCAAAGAAGTGTTGAGCATACTGACATGTTAATACTGTTTAACCCGCCAACGTCTGACAGTGAAAACACCATATATGATAGATTGGTAGCACATCCTCAAAAAAGTTTAGCATTTTAAATGTGTTGAAAAAAAATTCTACATGACTAGTTTCCTTTATCTCATCAATTTTGATACCATCTGAAGAACGGATGATGATGGGAGAAAGACTCCAATTGAGATAAGCCAGTTGCTAGAATAGTATAGGTATAATCGTATAGCTAAGTTAAGTTTCTTCTAGATATATTTCCATTACAAGTTATCAAATATGATAAAAAATTAAAATAAAAAAAAAATCATTTCAGTTTCAGGTGGCTAAAACAACGAATATGTGGCAACCAAATAAACCACCTCAGGAATAATAAAGAAAATTGCTTATTCATACCTATACAAACAAACCACTCACAACATTAAACGAAGAAATCAGAAGCTAAATATATAAACATAAATATATGACTGAGGCAACCAAGGCAACATGTGCTTCAATTTTTGTTGAAGTAAAACAGAGTTAATCGACTTTGGTCCAAACCAATTCTAGGACCTTTTACTGGCAGAATGCAATTAAACAACCATTAAGCTAAACCAGGAGAAAAACCCGTGCATTAAGGCAGGACAATAAAAAGGTGGGAAAATGATGGAGAAATTAACAATAAAAATGATGTTGATACCTGTTCAAAGCCCAAAAACTTCGCAACACTCAAGTTCATTGATGGGTGGAAACGTAGACCACCCCTGCATGGACCCAGAGCCTGGTTGAATTGCACACGAAAGCCTCGATTGACATGTGTCTCGCCTCTATCATCAACCCAAGGAACTCGGAAAAGAATCATACGCTCAGGTTCTAACAAGCGCTCCATGATGTTGACATAACTGAAACATCATTCAGCCCATTGTAAGATTTAAATAAAGTTCACTGCAAGCACGTTTTTCTTTTTGAATGAAGAAATCCCGGAGATACACAGGTGAACCTTGAGGCAACACTCACTTCGAATTTTTCGTAATCACTCTTTCTAAAGCATGAACCGCTTCTTGCACGGACTGTATGAATTCAATTTCATGTGGATCCCTTTTCAACGCAGCTTCAACGATCGATCCAGCCGTTTTTGACATAAGAGCTACAGTTCACCAGCAATGAAAATAGGAGAAAGAATTGGAAAATAAGAATGTTACATACACATTATAAGTCGCAAAACATTTGATCAAGCAACAAAATTAATTACGAATATTGATTAATGCAACCAAATGATCTATTACCAAAATCTCTATGTTAAAGGCAGTATACAATATTAAAACCAATTACAAATGGTTTGTCACGAAACCAATATAGAGCACCAAGGGAAATGGACTCTGTAATTGTGTATAGACCTATTTTTTTGTTTTATGTGCAAGTGTTACACAACATGTCTAACTCAAACTCATAACCACGTTCTCACACTTCGCAGTTCAAGCTTTTTACAATTCCACGAACAGTGTCACCCATCATATCCACATTCCTAAAGTTGCATGATTTGCATCATTTCTGGATAAAAACATGTCATTAGAAACAAAAGCTGTCTATTCAATATTGTTGCAGTTTTCTCCATTAATAGGAGAACCGTAGAGGAAATTTACCTGCATAATAATTTCCCACCGCGTTATCTAAATTGGTTAAGCTCAATAGGTAAGTGTTGAGAAGATTTATCGGTTTTAGTTACATTTTGGACTCATCTAATTAATTCAGTATTACAGAAATACGAAACATGAAACCCATATATAAATAATGAACTTCCGTTCTTTTCTTGCAAGAGGCTGTAATTAATAAATGACCACAACACAACTCTACGGCAGTTTAACATAACTGCAGAATCCAATGATAAATAATACAAAAGCTCCATGCAAGTACAAAAACACATAACAAATTACTGAACTAACCTTTTACATAAATGGGTTTATCAACCACAATTTTGTCTTTTGAAGCCATCTGGAGACGAAGAGCCTCTTTGTGAAGCAAACTATTATTATGTTCTTCTAAAGCGCTCATCTGCATATTCCTACTGCCTTCGTTCCCGTAAGGGTTTCTTCTATGCTTCCTACCATATTCTCTACAGACAGAGCAGAATATCCTTGCCGTCCCTTCCTTCACATCAACATACGCCCATTTATATGTATCAGCCCATTCCTCTCTCCATCTTTTCACTACCTTCTTCTTCCTTTTCACAGGTTGCTTCGACAAATCTTGGTCTTCGCCTGAAAGTTGAGAGACCATTACCATATGCTTGCTCTCATCATGCTCTTCTGCAGACGGTTCCCGTGGTGGACCACCAATAAGAGGGGTGCTAGCAAAGGAGGGGTCATCATCCCCAGGCCCAATTTCCAAATCAATCTCTTCTCCTAGCTCCCTAACCACCAGGTGATGCCTCTGCGCCTGCTGAATTAAGCTCATATCATCCAAAGCAGAATTCATCCCTAACCCACTGACCGGTAGCAACATTCAGCATCACAATTTAGTCACACCTTCAGTCACACCTTCAGTCACTGCAAATAGAAACATGTTAAATAACTTCATAAAAAAAAAGTCCCAATCAAGAAATTTACCAAAATGAGGCATACTTAATGTGAATTTATTTTCAATCCTAACTCCGACCCTTCTTGTAAATCCGGTAGAGGAGACAACATCGATCTTCAGCAATAATTAAAATCATTTTTTTTGATAAGTAAGTAAGAATTTTATATAACAGCACCCAACCGGGGGATGCAACCCATTAACAAACAGCCCCTAAGAGCCAAGAGAACCAAAAAATTCTATCTTCTCATCTACAATAATTAAAATCTTATATTTAGCACTTACCACCAAACAGAAATTAGAAACATCCCACTTATTAGTTTTCAAGTTCAAAGATGAGCATAGAAGCCAACCAACTCAACGAAATAATCAAAATTGATTCCCTCTTCATCCATAATACCCTTAAAACATTTCTGAAATTCTCACCAGTTTCCCATATATCCCTCTTTAATTTCAACAACATATTTCTTCCAATTGAGAGAAAATTTTGATCTAATAATAGGCAAGAAAGAATTTTCAACCATCAATTTTACTTGAACCTACATCAAATAACCCAAAAATCAAAAATCCCAAATTATGATTTAAACATACAAGTACAGAAATAACACAGCAGCAATATAACAGACAATCAAATAAAATAATCTGTGAAAACAAAATCAAAGTCGACAACGAGATTGAGACCATGAAATACCTAAATTGAAGTGCCAACCAACTCTCTTAGTCTTCTTCGAACTTGGTCGTGGCACAGAGTTGCAACGGTCTTTTAAGATTGACAACTACACTGAGATCGTCTAGGTGAACAGAAATAGTCAGTCGGACCTCGATCAGATTCTCATATAATTCTTTCTTCGCACATGTGTTACATATATATATATATACATATGTGTGTATATGTTTTTAACTTTTTGTAGATAATATATATGTATAGGCAGAGAGAGAGAGAGAGAGAGAGTAAAAAGTAAATTATGTGTGTGGAACCATAAAGGGAAGTGCTGGCAAAAAATAATGGCCTATCTAATCTAGGCCGGGCATTAGTGGCGCGTTGGAACACGCTCCAATGATGGAGTTGGGATGTGATACACTAATGCACCATCCACTTACTATCGGTTTTTAACATGGGCCGGACCCTAATTGGGCTAGGTAACATAAAACTCAAGGAAGTCTAGGCTAATCGAAAGGTTGGGACTCCAAAGTCGAACCCGTATTGATATCAGAGTAAATATTACGAATACGTGGTTGAAATAGGATTCCAGCACATACACAACAAGTAATGAAACAAAAATTTTATTAGAGATTAGAAAAGTTGATGACAATACCATTGATAAATGAGTGGGGACAATCAATGTCAAGCATAAAAAATTTCCTGATTATCTAGCAGGAACCTTACAAGGTGATTGCTTAGAATAGTTAAAATAATGGAATCAAACAAATCAGGGAAAACTTGAGAGAAATTCTCTACTAGCAAATTTTAATACTTTTGATTGCATATTAAGAGGTTTTGCAATAATAATTAAAGAACACATATGTGGTTTTGCAGGAGAACCACCACTACGTTTTTATATTCTTGATAATTAAATCTTTCTGGTTTTACCATATTTATTGTTCCATAATAAAGCTCTTTTCTTGAGGTATTGGTTTATCTTTTAGTGGATAGAGAGCTATTTAATTTTTATTTTTTATTTTTGTTATTTTTTCAATTAATTCTAGAAGATCAATTTTTCCTTCTTCTGTTGTAGTAATCTTCAATATATTTTGAAGATTGTTAATTTTATATTAGTTTCATCATATTTGTTTATATGAAAAGAGTGATTGTAATCGGGTTTTATTTAAATCATCTCGCCTATGATAGATGGGTTTAGGTTCACTTGTTTTACATATTTTATTTATTTCATATTTTATAGGATGTATTTCTTCCTGTATTTCAGGAGGATTATTTGTTCCTGCGAATTGACTGGGTCAGCTAATTCAGGATATTCATCACGGATAGTTTTTCTTTTGCTCGAATTATAATATTTTTATTTAGATTTAACACATGTACCTTTTAAAGATTATGAAAAGGTAATAAATGAGTGAGCACAATCAATGTCCATCTTAGTAACCAATTATCAATTATCATGGACAAAAGAAAATTTTCTTGATTGCATACTAAGTGCATGTTTAGTAGAGGGAATAGAGTCATTTTTTTGGGTTTGGTTTGAAAATTTTGTTCCACTCTATGTTTGGCAAGCATGGTGTTGGACAAAGAGTGTTTGAATAGTGTCACTCCATTAGACCCAAATCCATCAAATTTCACACCATCTCAATAGATGGTTTGATTGGAGTTGGGTCCAATGGTTTGACACTATTCATTTATAATATTATATATATATATATATATATTCGAAATTAAATATTTTGAAAAAATAAATATTTCGAAAAAATTAAATATTTATGAAAAATTAAATATTTCGAAAAAATTAAATATTTATGAAAAATTAAATATTTCGAAAAAATTAAATATTTATGAAAAATTAAATATTTCAAAAAAATTAAATATTTATGAAAAGTAAAATATTTTGAAAAAATTAAATATTTATGAAAAATTAAATATTTCGAAAAATTAAATATTTATATATTTTATTTTTTAAAACATATATATTTACAAAATGTTATTTTAAATAAATAAAATATCAAACTATTCCAAGTTACCAAATATGATTGGTTTCAGAATTTCAGCTCATACCAACTCTCCCAAACATGGTTTGGTTTTTCAGTTTCACTTTTTCTCATACCAAAACCATTTGCACCAAACATGGTTTGGAACCAAAATAAACCACACCAACTCCAACCAAACCAACACCACACCGTATACCAAACAAACACTAAGAGAACATGAGAGAAGCTCTCTGCTAGCAAATTTTAATATTTTTTATTGCATACTAAGAGGTTTTGCAACAATAATTAAAGAACACTTATATGGCTTTGCAGGAGAACCACCTTTGCAAGATGATGTAAAATACTTTGTTAATAAACATCACCTTTATCAAAATCTTTTTTCGAGTTGTCCGCATTCTATTTTACCATATCAAAAACTTGTTCAAGTCAAAATAAATACTTTGTCAAAACTTTTGATTCACTATGAACTAATCATCATTTACCATGTCCATGTAATGATTCAACATGTAAAAAACACATTGTCAAAATTTTGTTTCAAATTGTCCCAATTATTTTTCATTATGAATTTTTTTTATTTCAAGTCAAAACAAATAATTTGTCAAAAATTTTATTCAGCATGTAAAAATCAGTTTGTCAAACTTTTTTTTTGAAGTTATTCGAATTTTATTCATCCTTGTCAAAAATTTCTTTTAAGGCAAAACAATACTTTCTCAAATTTTTATTGAACATGCAAAACTCACCTTGTGAAAATGTTGTTTCAAGTTGTCTGAATTTTACCTCGTTATGTAATATTTTATTTTCAAATAAAAACAAATGATTTGTCAAAAAAAATTATCACTATTTAAAATAACTTTTTAAAAATTATTTCAAGTTGTCCGAACTTTATTTTTTATACAAATTTCTTTTAATCCAAAATAAATAATTTTTCCAAATTTTGATTCAACATATAAAAAGAACCATGCCCCGATTTCAAGTTCTTAAATCTTATTTCGTAACATTAAAATTTCATTTCAAATCCAAAACTTCTCAAAATTGAAGTAATCTCTTCTAAGTTGTCAAAAATGTTTTTCTTAAAAGTTTTTTAATTATTTTTCAAAAATTGTAGAAAGAAATTCATTCAAAAATTCTTGCAAGAATTTATTTCAAAATTCAATTCCTGAAGGGTATTTATTTTTTATAAATTATTTATTTTTATTTTTTTGAAAAATACTTCATAAGAGAGCTTACTGATAATTGATTTGAAACTCAGGATTTTTTTTTTCCACACACATTCATTAGGTCTCCAAAGAGACTTGAACCCCTCACATTTCTTATTGAAATGAGAGGGTATACCGTTGGGCCAAGTGGTCCTTCGGTGATTTTAAACTCCTTTGTTCTTTACATAAACGTATATATATATATATATATATATCAACATAACAAGTCTATAAAGGATAAGTTAATTTGGTTACCCACTAATGGGCAATTTATTATCAGCTCAGATTGGGAGACGTTAAGAATGAAATTTGATAAGATGCCTTGGAAAAGTGCTATATGGTTCTCTCATTGTGTCCCAAAGCATTCATTTCTAGTTTGGGTGGTACATTTGGATAGGCTTCCATCTCTACATTTTCTTATCTTCATTGGTATTGTTCAATAAGTTACTTGTATTTTTGTGGTAATAGGCAAGAGGATAGAGATCACATCTTTTTTCAGTGCAGTTTTACATCAAGACCGTGGAAACAAATTATTGATAAAGGTTTACTAGATTGACCTGATGGTAGTTGGGATATCATGATGCAATGGATGATCAACCACTTGAAAGGCAAATCTTTGGTTTCTCTCATTAATAAACTTTTTTTGTGTGTCACTTTGTATGAGATTTGGTTTGAGAGGAATCGTAGAATATTCAATGAGGATTTTTGTACTTCGGAGCAGATTCATAGCAGGATTGTTGCTAATGTTAGATATGATTTGTTTCCCCTTTCAAAGTTTGTTACCTTTCATCAAAATCAGGTTTTGTTAACCTAATGGGATCTTCCTACCTCTCTATTGTCTCCATGATTTCTATTATCGTAATTTTTAAATGGTACTAATATTTATTCAATAAGCTCAGCAGTTTGAGTCATGAAGAGGTTAATCTGGTTTGTATGCTTATCTGGTGGTGTCCTCAAGGGAAAATTTCTATGTTGTATGGTGGTCTGTTGTAGAAGGTTATCTTCATGTTGCATGTTGTGTGGATGCTTACAATGTTTGTGCCTACTGTATGTTGGGGTTTCTGTTTCTTGGGGCTTGTAGAGTTAGTGGGAGCTTTGTCAAGCTGTGGGTTGCATCTTTCTTTTATTGGTGGTGCTGGTGTTGTGTCTTAAATTCTACAGCAAACATTCTGGTTGGCTTTCATTCCACTATATGGTGTTGTATGAGGAGGCTTAAGGTCTGGTTTTGCAGACATTACAAATCAGTTAGTGTTGTTGGTTTGTATAGCAGTCGGATCTTGACGTTTCTCAAAGTCATTCAATCCTGGTGCTAGTTTGAAGGGTAACGTCTATGGGTGACAGTCTTGGTTATGAATTGTGATTCCAGCATTGGTGTTTGGTATGTTGCTTTGCATATGTGCAAAAATTTGGGTTCCGTAGTGCTAGCTTGCTCAATCAGTTTTAGTTTTCCCCTTGTAGTGTTGGAAGCGTTTTCCTTTGTTTTCTCATTCATGTTATTGGCCCATTGGTTGTCTTTCTTCTTTTTCCATTTGGTGGATGTTTGGATTTCACATCGTTATTAGGGGTATACCCCTTAATCCCTAATAAGGCTTTTAGTATTTTTCTCTTCTAATTTATACACAACATCTTAACATTCAAAAAGAAAAAGAAAAAAACATACACAAAGGCGAGAGAGAATGAAAGGCTATACCTGGATATAATGTTGGTACCCTAGTTAAAATCCTACGTGGCATAAATATAACTTTAATATGGCAAGGTGGTTGGAAGAAGTTGGTTTCAATTCTGAATTTAAATAGGAGAGTTTGAACTCAAAAGGATAGTTGACAACTACCATATCTACTGCAACTTTCTAAGATAACTATAAAAGCAGAGGAATAACTTCTAAAAAAATGACCCTAACCACAACTACAACATTTTGTTTTCTCATTTTTTCTCCACACTTATATGTAACGCTTTGCGTTCTTTTCCTATTTTCTAGAATTTCTTTCTGATTTATTTTCAAATCGTGACATCATTCTCTTTTCATTCGTAACGTCTCTTGAGATTTCGTATGTGAATATTTTTTGCGTTTGGTGCTTCGGACTGGCGAGGACATTTTCTTGGGTACATTTCTGGCTTGGTCGTTTCATTTGTGACGTTTATCTTTTTTGGATTTTCGGCGGGCCCGGGACAAGCCCGTGGACCCGATGGTCGGGATTAGTACTTGAAGGAGATTATTTTATTTTTTGGACGTCACAATATATTACCAAATTTGTGTGATTGCATCTTATGATTTATTTTAGTAATTGCATGTGAAAGGGTAAAATAGTTTTTTCACCTATTGGGAAGATAGTAAGAAATGGTGTAAATTTGGTCCAAGTGTATTTCCTATATATGTATAGGGGGCAAAATTGTAATTGTGTACCTTAGGGTAGGGTTGTAAATATATAGAAATGGTGAGGGTAACTTAGGAAAGGTAAACGTTGTAAAAGACTTTAGTGCCCTTCTCCTAATACTCACAACCACATCACTCAAGGGCATTGTTTTCATTTACCTAGATATTTTGGAAGAAAAGCTAGAGGTCGTTAAAGTCTTCCCTTCAACTTAATCATCACTATCCACTCCCTTGGAGCTTCAATCTCCACCCTTAAAAGTGGAAGGCAATGTAGGAAGGTGTGTATGATTTATAGGTCCCTTTTCTCTTCACCAAACAAACCACAATCAAACACACACACACACACACACATTGTGTTGTGGCTCACAAGGTTGTAATAATAGTAATTAAATAGTAAAGGTTAAGGAAATGACCCTGATGTGAGCCTTGATAGTTTTACCTATCGCAAGTGCACGAATCGTATTGTAGTATGATATACTTATGATAGGATTATCGAATCCACGGGACTAAGTCGTATTTTATACTCCGTTAAATTACTTCAATTGAATTATGAAGATATGGTTTGAGTTGTTTTGTTTTCTATTACAAATTGACAAATAATTAAAATAACTAAGTTGATAATTTGGATGGAAATCAATAGATAGAGAGTTTATGGTAGTTCTGACACCACCATTAACCTTATAACATAGACATATATTTAATTCATTGTAAAAGGGCGATCCAGCGCATGTAAATCAGATTAAAGTCACTACTAGCAGACCCCAATCCCCAAAAGGATATAATCCATCTGACTTGGCTACAATCTATCTCCAGACTGAGTGTAACTTGTGTGCATGCATATTACTCTACTCTAAACTACTCCTACAAAGCAATAAATTAAACTAGACATGCATTCATCACCACTCCTTAGCATAAACTGTCCAAACCTACATATTCATGTTCATTAAGTACCATTGTAGGATAACCATAATTTTAACATCAGAGTTTTAGCCCTTGAGAAAACATGGTGTGCAAGATAGAATATTCATTCAAATTAAGACAAGACATAGAATAAATATAAAATCTTATATAAAATCGAGTTATGCTGGTATTTCTACCTTTTCATGTTTCGACTTCTCTTCGTTCGGCCTCACTTCACTTCATTTGTATTGACTCCTAAATTGATCTTTAGCTTGTTCTTGGTCCTTAAACCCTTGTTTTTGGTTCTTTAATGATTTAGAGCTCTTATTCCGGTTATTTCACCGAAATTAACTCATTTTATGGAGTTAAACCTGAAATGTCTCTAAACACGCAAATCGGATAAAAATATACGGATAATGATATGCGTAGACTAACAATGGCTAATTAGGAGCCTAGAATGTACAACATTCGGCTCCTAGCACACCCCCAAACTTAGATGTTGATAATCCCTTAACAATTAGCTCACCAGAAGAATTTTATTTCAAAAATTGTGATGACTGTATTTTTTTATATAAAGAAAGAAAATAATACTATCAAACTAACTGAACTAAACATTTTATTTCATGAAGGTGTACGATTATACTTAACACGTGTAATAAGTCTTTTAAACCCCTAGGTTTCCCTAGTGGACAAGTGAAGTCTCGTGAAGTTTAAATATACTACCCACAAATTCTTTCATCTTTTATTCTTATATGTTCATGAATCTGCATATTCATTAATTTTACAACGATATAACTTCGCAAAAGATAACCTACATACAAATTACCCCCACTAACTCAAGGATAACAATGCTCTCAAATTAATCTTCAAGTGTGGTCCCCACAATGGTGAAATAAACTTGTTAATTTCTACAGTCAAACTAGATAGTTTTCTGTGTTTTTATGAACTCTCTCCATGGTAGACTAATCTTCTTTCTCCTACTTTATTGATCAAGTTTTGCTATGACGAGTTTTGTAAATAACTTTCATTTTCTTTTTTCTTTTTTTTTTGTAAGCTCCGAACTTTCTAGCGGGGACTTTTAATCCCAACCAACTAAGCTCGAGCTTCTTCCTTTGCTATGCTCATTAGCCTCCTCCCCTTATTAAACGAACACTCACTGCTGTGTGGAAAAAGACCTAATTACTTAGGTTGAAGGACTACTTTTTGCATTTTCTAATAAATATTTCTTTTTCTCCTCATACTACTCCCATTCTCCCCTTGTATTACTTTTTATTTCATAGAACAAAGGTATTTTTTCAACTACATAGCCAAAAGTAAAGTAGTTTTTCCATAGAGATTGTGTGCAAGTGCTTATAGGTCAAAAGTATCATTATTGGTTTCAATTTCGCTCATTTATTCTCCTATGTTGACCACTATTTTAAATTAACTCAATCAAACCATTATTTATCATGAGCGGGTTAATTGTATAACAAACCACTTCACTAATTATAATCATATGCATAATCAACTTATATCTCAACTTAATCACATATTTTGAATGAAGAACTTTTTCAAAAAAATTCAATATTTTTCATCATTTAAAAAAAATAAATCCAAACCCCTTTATATATGCTAACCCCCCCCCCCCCCCCCCCCCCCCCCCCCCTAAACCGAACCATGTCCTCATGGTCAACACATAAATATATAGAGATAAAAATAGTTACCAACTTGCCAATAATACCGGAATTGATCTTTATGAAGCACTTTATCCCCCCCCCCCCCCCTAAACCGAACCATGTCCTCATGGTCAACACATAAATATATAGAGATAAAAATAGTTACCAACTTGCCAATAATACCGGAATTGATCTTTATGAAGCACGTTATCCCCCCCCCCCCCCAAAAAAAACTTGAATTGTACAATCTATGGAAAATTAATTGAAAACATACACATACCCAAGATCATACCAAGTGGAGATAAATAATAATAATATTAATCCCATATTGCAAGTATCAAGACAAAGAATTATTAAAGGGAATGACAATTTTATTGATAATAATGATTGTGGCCTTAAAGGCCTACAAATGCTACGAAAGTAAATTGCAATGACAATTAAAAGTAAATGACATGAAAAGTAAGATAGAACCAATCCTAAATAGATTTGGTGAAAACAAAACATGAAAGGAAATTAAAAATGAATCAAAAGTACCACAAACTGCCTTATTCTACCCCATTCCCTATACTACAAATTTTTCTAAATTCCACTTTAGCCACTATTCTCGTCGTTCCTATTTTTTGCCTTCTCTATAATGTCATTGATCTCTTTAGACAGCCTAGTAGATTCCAACACAAGTTGCTGAAGTTTCCCTTCCTCGAATTCTTCTACATACTCATGTTCATCCACCCCATAATCGTGTATGAATTCCTTATTAAAGAAATACGAGGTAAAAGAAACATATCGTATTTCTTTACTGAGAATGTATTTTTCTAATTCGTTCTTAACAATTTGAGAGATGAGGAAAGGATATGGAAATTTGGCGGTGTCTCCCCAAAACCGAACATGTGCGAGCATATTATCAAGGATAATCTCAGGAATAGATACCCAATACCCCATATAAAGATAATAGATGATTTTTACCATTGTCTTATTTCTTCAATATAGATGTGCATTGGGGAAAATTTGAGAAGTGAGTAACGTATCTATAAACTAATAGTTCAGATGAATTTTGATGAGACCAGAATATTTGATATTCTGGGTGTTAAATAAACCTTTGTTAGTATTTTTATTTTATTAATAAGATATTTTTATCCAATTTGTGTGTTTAAGTGTGTTTCAGGACCTTAACGCAAATTTGAGTTATTTTCGGGTTTTTAGCAAATATGCCTAATCCAGAATGATACTTTGAAGATGAATGCACTCAATTCAGAGCAAGATACAAGTTAGTGAAGTAGAGTACAAGTGGCTGAAGCAGAAATTCGCATAATAAATAAATATCAAAATTCAGGAACCACCGATCGATCGGTGGAACCTGCGATCAATCGATAGTAGCCGACATTGAAAAATGTGCAAACTTATATTGCAGAATTCTGACTTTGTGTACAAGTATATCAAGTGGCAGAATTATCCATTCACTGCTAATACTTGGTCTCTACACCAAGTCCTCTTGGAGTGCAAGAAAAGATATGTCATATCTGCACCAACTTTTGTCTATAAATATGTGAAGACTTTATGAAGAATAGAGATCCTGGAATATAACTGGGAATATATCTTGGAATATCTTTCACATATATTCATATACAAAGTCTCTCTCTATAGAGAGAGGCTCCTCTTAATAACTCAAGAACCAACTACCAATCATGAAGATGGTTGTTACATCAGTGTTACAGTCTTCTCCCTTCATGAGCAGCTAGTCGGTATCTAAGGTTTCCAACGAAACCCTTGTCGAGTAATGTAGAACTTTAATTTATTTTATTACAAAGAGGGGAAGGTAAAGAGCACTTATATGATGATTATGTAGTGAGAGACTGGACGAATTACCTAAATAAGATTTCTTGTTAATTCTTTTCTTAAGCTGAGATTGAATTAATAATTTATCTTAAACAACTGTGTTTTATCACTAGGAGCAAGAACCTCCGAAGATTTAAAAATGGTTTCTATATAATGGTTCTTAATTAGGTATGATAAAGTCTTAGATTTACACAATCCATGCCAATAGAAGATGGTTGTTAGCATGTTTTTAATTTCATGTTTTAGGAGTAGTTGTAGTATAGATGCATGCAACAATCATACTAATCGAAGATGGATTGTAGCGAATTGGACCGATTGCATCTCTTTGGGGATTAGGAAACTTCTTGTAGCGTTACTAATCTGATTCATATAAGTTGTATCTCCCTCTTGTAATAATAAGATTAAAGGACTATATTACAAGACTAGTGCTGGAGTTGGATCAAAACCCTAGACTTGTTTATCTTGAGTGGAAACCAAAGTAATTGTCTTTTTATTTTATTTTATGTTTAGTAATTTTATCAAACAAACCAATCAAACAACTTTAATAAATATAATTCATTTGACTACTTTATAAATATTTGAAATACGACTTTGATCTCATTGATTTGATACCCTATCTAACCAACTATACTATATATTACTCATGTACTTGCGACTGAAAGGTTAAAACTAGATCGACTAATTCCTTATTTTAAACACTTTTATTTTCACATGACTGGAACTGATCAAATTTTCCGTTTATCGACATACTTTATATCGTTACGCACCATAGAACCTGGGCAAATTGTAGCAATCATCTTAGGAAGTGAGACCAAAAAGGGTTTTGGCATAGGTTTATATTTCCCACTAAGGGACTCGGGGCACTTATATGGGATTCCCTATGCTTGAGAGATGGTGTTAGTGATGACATAGAAATCACGTACGTTGGGGCCTAACCAAAGTCGGAGAATTAGGTCATCACCATCATACCAATAAGCCATATTGTAATAAAATCTCTCACCACCCTTGGATATGTGATTATGGATGATGGTTCTTCTAGTTTAGCCGACCCGCGTTCTCATAAGATATGAATACCAATTTGCATATGGGGTGTAGCAACATCTTCATCCAAATAACTGACTTCATATGCCATCTCGCCCCAACCATATGAAGGATTATTTAATGGCAATGCCTCTTGACCTTGTTTCGTAATTGATTCCTCCATAGGATCCTCGAAGTTATGAAGTATAACCACCTTGAAAGAGGTTGAGATACCCTTAGGACGCATGATGGACTAGCGATCTATTATTCTCTTATTAAAAAGTGTAATATGAGGTGTGGAAGAATGAATTGTAGAGGCTCTGTATTTATAGAATGAAATCCATGTCCTCAATGGGAGAGGAATGAGTAGGAAATGTGTGGAATTGATAGCGAAAGGAAATTCTCAAAAGGAGGCAAAAACCTTCCTTTTTGAACTTTCAAGGGTAAGTAAAGAAAATTTAATTCCTAAACCTAATGTTAAACTAAACTATCCTAAAATACTAGTTAGATGCTAATATAGGTGGTCAAAAGTCCTAAATTTGAGAGAATTTTCGGAGTTAAAAGTTGAAATCCCAAAGCAAGCAAGAATTTGAACTGCGAAATCTCGAAGGTTTGGTCGAGATTTCAAACATATGGTCGAAATCTCGAACAATAGTTCGAAATCTAGACTGCAGTAGTTGCATATTTTGATTTTTTTATTTTTTGTTCAATTCCACCACTTGGGTTGGTTGAATATGATCAAAATATATGTTATAACATGACCTAATTGAAATTCTATAGTTTTATGTTTAAGTTTTCCATTTTTCGTGGTTTTCCCAGGTTTAAGCTAAATTAAAGTGTAAATGAAACGTCTCTCCCCCAAACATAAAGTCTAGCATAACCATTCAACATGTAAATTACTACATTATAAATTCAACACAATAAAGCACATTATATTCACATGCATATATAATTCGAACAAGAGTTTCATATATAGCATAAAAGGTTTGATTATAAGAGAGAGTTCAAAAGTAATAAAAAAAGAAGCAAACATAAAAAATAATGATTACAACACGACCCTAGGCAATATCTAGAACTACAAATAATGTCGGCTTGTGATCGAGGTACTCTCTAGCCTAGGAGGGAGGTGATGAGGTAGATGGTGGTTATAATGCAGGAGTAGAGCCTGGGCGCAATATCGCCATGATCTCTTGAAATTTATGGGTCATCTCCTCCTGGTTTAGCAAAATTCTTTCTTGATTAGCAATTATCGTATCATATTGGTCCATAGTTAAAGTCATCGCCCCTCCACCTTGATATGTCACCTCGAACTCTTGGTTATCTATTTTGTTTCCTTAATGCAATTTGGTGACCATACTGTTCCAAATTGTGAGTGTAAAATACTTAGGTACATACTCGTTCTTTCCTACTCCTTCAATCCTCACATTGTGATCCTTGATAAGTTTCATAGCTAAGATTGGAAATAGGATCTTAAATGTTACAACACTCATCGCAGAAAACTTGTTGAGATCATCCCATGTTTTACTCATACCTTCCTGAATTATCTCTGGGATGTTAACTCAATAGTTGTTCTCGAAGGGATAAAGGGCGCTTAAAATTTCCCACGCCGCTCGTTGTTCTGCCCGTGTGGGTGTGCTTGGACACGAAGAATGGAGTCTATAAACCACATCTTTGGTGTATAGTGCTTCTTTATTGTACAAGTATGGTTTTCGTCCCTGAAATGATTCTTTGTTTGGTGATGTGCTATAACATTGCTATTTGGAAATGGTATTAGTGGTGGAGAGAATTGATCTTGGAGATTGGTTGGACAAAAGTTAGGAATACCCCATGCTTACCCGATGGTTATAGATGTTATTTTAATCTTCTTTCCTTTTACCTTTGTCTCCATCCAATTCCCATCATCATCCTTTACCATGTTTAGTCAAAAATTTTGAAGAAGAGGTTTGATGATGAGGAGAGATGCCAGGTGGAATAAGGCTTCCAATCCTATTTCCTTAAAACACTTTGCTCCCTATTCGGCCATCTCGTTGCTCTTAAAGTCTTCTAACTCAAATGTTCTTTCAATGAGAAATCCTTTAGAAATGGACATGTCCACAATGTCTTCCTTCAATGTCCTCTGTGATTCAAGTTCCTCGGACTCAGATGAATGTTCGAGTGGCGGCAATCGGCATCTTGAAGATGTGGTAACACGTGATTTCCTAGCTTTAGGAGGCATTTTACTCTTGTGGACAATTTATCAGACACGTGGTGTGCGGTTTTTCCTAAAGTAAAAGAAATGTAGTGTTGCTTATAGCTAAACCCCTCAGTATCCTTCTCCAAAACCCCTTAATGGTTTATAATATGAGTCTTGGTCTTAAAAAAGAATAATCGTATCGATTGGAATGAGATTCATACTTGAATAAAGGAGTAAGTGAGGATAATGGTCTTTATGAGAGTAGGAGCTATATGGAGAAGATCTCTCTAAGTATAATCGGAATTCATGGGTGGATTTGTTGAAAAGATATGTTGGTTATAGAAAAAGTAACACCACTCTTTGTTAGTAGGTGTTGGTGGCTTTAGGTGAGAGTTTTGAAAATAGGAGAAGAAGTCTAAAAATTCAGTTTACACTATTTGTATCGAACTGCAGGCCTTGAGATCTCAGTACTAGTTTACCGAGATCTCGGTAGTTTATGTAGATTATACCCAGGTTCGAGATCTCGAACATAGGCTCGAGACTTCCAACTCCCCTGAAAAATTTCCTATTTTCAAAAACATGATTTTCTAAGTTTATTCGATGTTGTGATTGTTCTTACATCTCCTAAAGTCTCTAAATGTAATTCTAAGTGTCGGGTTTTCGTGAAAACGTGACAATTAACGAATCTAACGTCTACGTTCCTAAAAATTATGAAAAACAATTAAAAATGCAACTAAAATCAAACAATTACATACACTAACAAGAAAATGCAAATTTTCTCATTTGGTGCCTTTGTTTAACGTCGTTGGCCCCGATGTAAGTATTTTTCATTAATCCGGGTCATATGTGGGATCTATCAAGTTGATAGATTCCAAGTCTCCTAGTTCGGGATTAAATTCCACAAAATATTTTAGATGATGACCATTTGCTTTGAATCGCCTCCCTTTCTTTGGATCTTCGAGTTCTACAACTCCGTGAAGGTAAACCATTATAACGTTGTAAGGTCTATCCCATCATGATCGAAGTTTTCTTGGTAATAGTTTTAATTGTGAGTTGAATAGCCATACCTTCTGACCAGGCTCAAAGGACTTAAGTCGAATATGTTTATTATGAAACTCTTTAGTCCTAGCCTTATAAATTCTCGCATGTTCATACGCGTTATTACAAATTTCCTCAAGCTCATTCAATTAGAGTTTCCAATTAGAGCCAGCTTTTTTTAAGTCAAAATTTAGACGTTTACCGCCCATTAAGCTTTATGCTATAATTCTACAGGGAGATGACACGCTTTACCATACACAAGTTTATAAGGTGTTGTCCTTATTGGTCTCTTGTAAGTTGTCCTATACACCCATAGTGCGTCATCTAACCTATCGGTCCAGTCTTTCCTATCAGGACGCACCATTTTCTCTAAGATATGTTTTATTTCCCTGTTTGAAATCTCCACCTGACCATTTGTTTAGGGATGATATCTCATACCAACTTTATGAGTGATAGAATACTTGAGACATTAATTATTTATATAACGATTACAAAATGTGATTTGTTATCACTAATTATCGCTCTTGGTATACCGAATTTAGATAAAATGTTGGATTGTAAGAAGCTAATTACGACATCATGATCTGCATGCGCAGTAGCTACAACCTCTACCCATTTGGAAACATAATCTACCCCAACAAGTATATATTCTTTGTCATTTGATTTCCGAAATGGTCCCATAAAATATATCCCCCATACATAAAATATTTCAACTATCAAGATTGGGGATAATGGCATCATGTCTCTTTGAGAGATTGACCCTAATTGTTGGCACCTAGTGCATCTTTTACAATATTCAAAGGCATCTTTATATATGGTAGACAAATAAAATCCACTTTGAAAGACCTTAGTTGCCGTCTTTTTAGCTCCAAAATGGCCTTCACATGTTAAGGTGTGACATAATTTTAGAATATCTTGGGTTTCGCTTTCAGAAACTCATTTTTGAATTATTTGATCAAGACAATACTTAAATAATTGAGGATCTTCCCAGATGTCAAACCTAATTTGACTAAAGAAATGATATTTTTCTTGCTTAGACCATCCCTTTAGGATTTGATGCGTGGCTAAGTAATTGATTATATCAGCATATCACGGTAAACGATTTATTACATTAATACTAAAGAGTTGTTCATTAGGGAAATAATCCTTAATAGGAATGTTATCCATGGTAGACCCGACAATTAATCGTGATACATAGTCAGTTATGACATTCTCCGTACCCTTTTTATCTTTTATCTCTATATCAAATTCTTGTAATAATAAAATCCATCTAATCAGTCTGGGTTTGGAGTTGGTTTTGGTCAATAAATATTTTAATGCAACATGGTCGAAAAATACTATCACCTTGGTTCCTAATAGATATGATCTAAATTTATCCAAGGTGAACACTAACACTAGTAATTCTTTTTCCGTAGTTGTATAATTTAATTGTGCTTCCGCAAGGGTTTTACTAGCGTAGTAAATTACATGTGGTAACTTGTCATTTCTTTGTCCTAAAACAGCTCCTATTGCATAATCAAATGCATCGCCCATTAATTCAAACGGTAGAGACCAATCCGGAGGTTGAATAATTGGGGTTGTTGAGAGTAAAGTACGCAATTTCTTAAAAGCTTTTAGACATTCTTTGTCAAAGATGAAATCTACATCTTTAGCTAATAAGTTGCATAACGGCCGGGATATTTTGCTAAAATCCTTAATCACTCTTTTACAAAATCTGGCGTGGCCTAGGAATGATCTAATTTGCTTAATAGACGTCGAAAAAGGCAAATTAGCGATGAGTTCTGATGCGCGTCAATAGGGGTTAAAAATAGTGCTTAAGAACAGACCCTTATGACAACAAGGTTTTACCTATCGCAAGTGCACAAGTCGTATTGTAGTACAGTTCGGCTTGAGAGAGGTTATCGAACACAAGGGACTAAGTCGTATTTTGAACTCTCGTAAAGTAATACTCTCAAATTGCTATGAAAGTATGATTTGTGGTTTGTGATTTTTTTAATAATTAACTAATAAAACAAATAAAGATAGATTAAGACAAAAATAATAGAGATAAAAATTAGGGTTTCCTTACTCCACCATTAACCACATAATATAACTATCTACTTGATCAATTGCAAGAGGGCGATCCATTATCGTGAATCAGACCGTACCAAAAATAGTCAAATACGTCCCAAAAAGGATACCATCCACCGGATTCGCTACCACTCATCTTCGGACATAGTGTGATTAGTACATGCCATCTACTTTACTTTAATCTACTCCTACAACATGAATTTTAACTAAAGCATGTCTATATCACCTTGCTGATGTAAATCTAGGGTTTAAGGGGTTAAACACCATTGTGTAGAAAATCAAAATATGTTGGAGAACACCAGATAAATATGATTGGTTGAGATAATGCATTCATTCAATCTAAGACAAGAATATAATTCATGAATTGCTACGATCTCAGATCTACACAATCATCACAGGTATGGTTTTCAGTTTCCCCTCGTTACAATGGAATTAAATAAATAAATACATTACTTGGCTATGGTTTTTTAGAAAACTCTAGATACCGGTTTAGTAGCTCATGGTAGGAGGAGACTGTATCATTGATATAGAAACGCACTCCATGATCGTTTGCTCCGGATCTCTAGGTCTTGAATGACTCCCTTCTTCAAAAGATGTAAATCTTCAGAGATAGTGCTCTAAAAATTATGAATTTAGAAGCTCCTTAGGTCTGGTCTAGACCTTGGTATTTATAAAATAAGTTGAGAGGAGTCCTACTTGTATTAGACTTGTCCTGCTTGGAGTAGGATTCCTCTTTGATGTGTTTCTCCTCAGTTATGAGCCAAACCCCTTTAATCTGATGTAGATACACCTTATATAAGTGCTTGGAAGTGTTGGAGTCGAACACAAAGTCATCCCAAGTCAAAAGGATCAATTCGGGTCAAATTGGGATTTTTGGCCGAATCTGCAGTTTTCAGCTTTTCCCTACAGACATGTCTCGTTCTTTTGATCATAACTCAAGCTACAAAACTTTGATTGAGGTTTACTTTATGTTTTTAGAAATATGACTTCAAGCTCTTGCATTTAGACTCAAGAATAACTCAATTTGGACTAGTTTTGACCGAGCTATGGCCGTCTGAAGTTGGTTGAACTTCTAGACCTACGATTGACACCTACGCTAGAACGTAGGCGCTATGCGTAGCTTCAAATCCTTATGTGTAGTTTTGATGATTCTAGCCACTTTTTGCTTATTGTCTGCATAGCTCATTCTTAGGAAAAACATGAAAATCACTTTTCTAATTCTTCATCTGTTTGAATCCTCTCGACTCTGTTAGTATGTTTTTCGAAGTTTTGCCTTCAAAAAATATCATTTTTGCCATACAAGAGACTGATGTGACGTCAGTTGTGTAAAAATATGTAGTTAAAAATGACACCTTAACGACGCAATGTTTTACCATATGTAAGTGCATATATAAATTATAGAATAACAAATGGCTTGAGTAAGGGATATCGATCCCTGTTCCCTTCAATAATTTAACAACACTGAATTATATTTTCTGAAAATTATTTGTTTGGGTGGTTGAAGACCAAATATTTTAACTAAAATTATCTAAAAAGCAAATTAAATTGGTTGTGATTCAGATGAGAGAGAAAATTAGGGTTTTCATCACTCCACCACTAACCGCATAATATAGTTCCTCATTGTATCAACTGTAAGAGGGCAATCCATAACTGGAATCAGGTCGTACCGTAAATAGCTAAATACGCCCCAAAAATGAGTACTATCAACCAGATCGCGACAACCCGTCTCATGACTGACCTAACTAGTACATGTCAATTATGCTACTCTAATCTACTCCTAATGTATTAAAATAAACTAAAACATGTCTATATTAAATCTCCAAGGCACGACTTGTGTCAACCTAGGGTTTCAAGTTTCATTACCACCATTATGTAGAAAACCATAATTAAGCATCCGAGTTCCTGCACATATTGAATAATCATAGTTATGCAAAATAATATATTCATTCCATCTAAGACAAGAACTTAGAACAAATATAGAATTCTATATTGCAAATTAGTACGGTCTCTTAACTACTACAATCATCACAATATGGTCAACAGTTTCCCCTCTTTACAATTGAAAATAATGAAAGAACTACATTACTTGGCTAGGGTTTTGCTAGAAAACCCTAGATACCGAGTTAGTTGGCCATGGAAGATAGCGACTGCATCGTTGATGTAGAAATGTTCTCCATAGGCTTCTTCTTCAAATCTCTAGGTTTGAATATGGATCTCAACAACAGCAAATCTGAATGAATGAACAGCCTCCAAAAACTCACGTCTGAACTTTCCAACTTAACAGCCCTAACTTTGATGTATGGTCTTGTATATATAGACAATAGCATAGAGAGACCCTTTTTAGTCTTTTCACACTAAAACTCATGAAAACCCTAATCTTTTCATATATATAAGTGTATATACATGTATACAAAGGTCTGGAGTCGTAAGCACATCTTTCAATTAAACCGGGGGTGAAACAGGAAAAATCCACAAAAAATCACCAAAAAGTTGTCGTACCTACACTTTATGCGTAGCAGGCCTACGCTTCAAGCGTAGGTCCCACGCGTACCTCCAAGCGTAGAAATGTGATTTCCAGCCACTTTTTGAAACTGCAAGCGTAGGCAAAAGCGTAGTTATTTTATGGAAAATCACTTTTCTCCGTAAATGCACCAAAACATCCGTCTCGAACCCACGATACTTTTTGTTGAAGATGACAACTTCCGAAAATTCAGTTTTTGTCCTCCAGGAGCCATTTTTGTCTCGAATTGCCTCTTTGACTCTTCTCTTGGATAGAAAAAACATACTCTTCAGTTAATTCACCGAAGTTAGCTCCATTTCTTCATTAAGCTCCTAAAACATGTCTTAACACATAAACACAATAAAAATACCAAATAATGGAATGAAAGAATGTAACAATAGTGAGTTAAGGGGTCAAAATGACTAATATTTGACATCTATCACACCCCCAAAGTTACATATTGCTAGTCCCTTAGCAATAAACTCAGGGAACTTTTCTTGTGATGATCTTTTTAATCTCACTTCTCTAACTATTCTAACTAATTTAACCTAGTCCCTTGCTTTCGTGAGGGTCAACGATTACACTTAGCACGTGTAATAAGCCTTTTAAACCCCTAGGTTACCCCTAGTGGACGAGTGAAGTCTTGTGAAGGTTTCCAATGATGGTACCTACAAACATCTTAGTTCTCTATAATCACACAGTCATGAGTTCACATACAAATTCAATTAAGTCATGATACAATGCAAAAGACAACATGGATGGAAATACTCCCTCTTACTACCGAACAACAATTATATAAAGCTTCGTGTTATGAATGGTTCCCACTAAAGTGAATGATTTCGCTACTTTCCACTAAAATCAAGACAACCTTACATGATTTTGTGAACATTCAACTATGATATTTCAGTTTCTCTTCTCCTACTTCTTTGATCACACTTTGTCATTTTTAATAAAAACATATCCTTCCATCTCTCCACTTTTCATCCCTTTTTGTCTTTCTAACGTCCGGACTTTCCAGCGAGGATTTTTAGTCCCAACCAACTAGGCCCGAGATTCTTCCATGGGATTTATGCTCATCAGTCTTCTCCCCTTTAAACGCGAACAATGATATTGGTGATACCAATGCCCGGTTACTCAGATCGAAGAACTGCTTTTTGCATTTTTTTCTAAAATTTCTTTTTCAATTTCTCCATTTCAACCATAACAACTCCCCATCTCCCATTTTATTGTGGTAAAATTATTTTTCAACTACATAATAAAAAATTAACATATTTCTCATAGTAAATGTGTGATTGTGCTTATAGGTCAAAGTCGTCATTTTTAATTTCAATTTTACTCATTCACTTACCCATGTAAAACCACATCACTTCACTAACTTGATCTAATCATTACTCTCACGAATGGGAATATCACATCACATACTACTCATGCATCAGATACATAAACTTAATCAAACTGTAATGCAAAACATTCATGCATGAAAACAAAGAACTGCTCCAAAATTTTTAAAATTTCAAAAAAAAAAAAAATTCTTAAAATTTTTCATTCCTTGTAATTCTATACCCTTACCGCTAAACTTAAATCAGACCATGTCCCTAAGGTCAAAAATAATGTAGGAGAACAAATACACTTACCCTTGAAGCTTAATTCTGGATACCAAAGTAAAGCATGAATCCTCTCCCCCAAACTTAATTTGGATTACCTATAGATATCATTAACAAAGTGCGACTACCCAATCATAACAAATGAAAAGAAATTTAAAAAATATCCAGAAATTCACATAATTTTTTCAAGGAATCAAAGATTCAAAGATTTTTTTTTTTTTAGAACAAACATAATAATAACATAAAAAAAACTGATTTGGCCTTAAGGGCCTACAATCCTAAAATGAGATAAAATAAACAAAGACGTAGCCTTAAGGGTCTACCGTCCCTAAAACAAAATAAAACATAATAAAAAAATCCTAAACCTAAAGCTAAACCCTAATCTTCCTTCTCTTCTTAATCACTTGACACGACACTTTTCAGCCATATTCGGCAGTCTGCAGTCTTTTCAACTTTTCTAAATCTTCCTCAAGATATATCTTCATAATTTTCCACCGCATCTCATCCAATTCTTCTATCCTAGCACCTAACTGCTCAACAATGATCTTCGATAATAAAAATGGGTATGGAAGATAATGTTCAAATTTATCGGCACCTGCCCATTCTCTACTCACAATTGCTCGGGCAATAGATATCTCAGCCATAATCAATGTTGGAACACACACTTCATACCCATGAGTTAGGGCATACAAAGTTCTAAGCATAGTGTGATCTCTTGTACTAGTCCGATTATTGGGCCGAAGTTGAGCCGAAACAACACAATCTAAATAAAGCAGATCCGACTTCAACCACAAATTATCACACGTCCTATTTCTCGGATCTGATACTGCACACAATTCCTGAATCGTCTCATCATCCGTATGTGGCCCTACTTGAGGATGTTCCTTCAATATTCCTTGTAAGTTTGCCGGAGTACCGATTGGTATACTCCACGCATCGTTAATACTTCTTCTTCCAATCACAATAGGAGCACTCCACCGTGTCACTTTGGCCTTCATAACCTGAAATCCTGGCGGTCCAGAAATTGTCATATTTTCATAAAATTTGCGGATCAGGTCCGGATACACCTTTTCTCCCGCCAATTTTTCTAAACTTTTCAATCCCCGTTCTCTAAGGATTTTCCTTCCGGGCGCAGCTAATACTCGATTCATCCTCTCCAGACGAAATATCTCTTCAAACTGCAACCTACACTATAAAAATAATTTCGGTGTAGTTATGTTTCCATTCTGACTTGTAGCTCCTTCATTCGTGCTCTTCATATCCACATATGGTTCCGTACCTTCTATGAATTCCTTCGGGTCAGAATAATCTTCATTAACATTATCCATATTAACCCTGATTGAGATAGAAAGAATAGAAGAACAACAGAAGAAAAATATCTACTCTAATGCTCACTCCTTGAGAATTGTGAATTTTGTCTACTCTATGGATGTATTTATAGATGGATGTAGTAGAATTAGAAGATAAAAAGAATGTAAAACCCTTAGCTGACCAAGAAAGGGGAAACAATAACTAATCCAACTCCAACTTGTATTTGCATTACGTCTCCTTGTCAAATTAGGATTACTCTAAAAAAATCTACAATTTTTTTACAAAAGACCCTAAAAATAACTTAAATAAATCCTAATACAAATATCAATACAAACCAGGCCAAAACACCCCACAAACGGGTCAAATTTGTAAAATTTAAAAACTTATCTCACTGTACCTTATGCTTGAAGCGTAGGTTGACCTGAAAGATTTGTTTTTTAAATACACTCATTAATCCAACACATATACACCCCCAAACTTAAACGCATAAATGTCCGCATGTAAAATACGTGTAAAAATCCGTGGATATATGTAACACCCCGCTCCAACACTTGGTATGATATTGTTCGCTCTGGGCCCAGCCTGCACGGTTTTGCTCTTGGGCTCCTCCCAAAAGGCCTCATACCAATTGAAGACAACACTACACATATAAGCACATCCCCAGACCTCTACTTGGGCGATGTGGGACATCACATTCACCCCCTTGAGACCCAGCGTCCTCGCTGGCGACCCACGGGTGATGTGCATGCCCCCACACTTAATTTCAGCCGGGCTCTGGCTCTGATACCAATTGTAACACCCCACTCCAACACTTGGTATGATATTGTCTGCTCTAGGCTCAACCCGCACGGTTTTGTTCTTGGGCTCCTCCCAAAAGGCCTCATACTAATTGGAGACAACACTGCACATATAAGCACATCCCCAGACCTCTACCCGGGCGATGTGGGACATCACAATATATCCAACAATATGATTGATTAGAAAAACTTCAATTTTATTCACTATGAAAATATCCAAAAACATTTAGAAGATAATCGTTCAAGTAGTCACATCAAGCCCTATACGAAACTATTCGCTTGACAATTTATCTTTAATGTATAAAAATAAATGAAATAAAAATAAAAATAAAACAAAAACCTAACTAAAACTAAGCTAAGACTCATCATCAGAGGGCGGTGGCGTAGGTGGAATCTGCACACCCATATGATGACTCATACATGTAATCCTATGAAATAACCGCCTCTGATATCTATCGGGCCTGTCTCTCCTCTACCAAAGTTCGCTCTATCCCCTACATCCGTGTAATCAGAGCATAAAACTGCACCTGAGATAGAGTAACAATACCACCCATAGGTACTTCTAGCAACACAATTTCCTCCTCAGTAACCGGTATCTGTGGCATCTTCGTATCATGAGTAGCCTCAACCTCTTGAGCCATACCTGCATCATCTTGACTAGTATCATCAGCCTGCTCCTAGGCCTGTACACCTAATAATATGCTGAACACTGGTCGGCATCGTATAATATCATCTGCATTCAACCGGGTCTAGACACTAGTCCACATCCCTCTGGCATACGGAGTACCCTCTCTATATCTGTTCCTCTCACCCGCATCCATCTCGATCACGACATCCATCATAAGCTTCATTACCAAGCACAAGAATTAAATCTGAAACAAATGCTAACCAACCCTGGTCTTCTTGCTTAAATGAATATAATGTGTATATAGGCCCTCCCACAAAATACATGGGATATAAATCCATTGCCTGAACTTGAATGCGTAGTGGAGGGCCAGAAATGGTGCATAGCACATGGTCACGTAGCTGTGCGGAAGAATCTAAGATCAAACTATCACATCCCAGAACCATAGCATAGGATGATTAATCATATTATTTGTGCAGTTCCGATGATCATCGGCCCACTGCCCAGCAGTCTGAAGTGTAACCAACTCAAAAATAGATGGGAGTATCTCGGGCATAGGTGGGACACAACAACTCGCTCGGGTGGACACTCATCTGGAATACCCCATGCCTCAACAATAGTCTGGGGAGTAATCTCGATCTCTGTACCTCAGACCACTGTCCATAGTCTCAACCCCCTGCTGAAATAGCGTATATGCAGCCAGAACTTCTGGATCATATCCTCGCAAATATACGGGGTAGGCAGGGCAAGAATAGGCAATAGGTGTCGAGCCTTCAATCGGCCGATCGTCCCGGTAGGTACTAGCTGTAAATCCTCGAATATCTGTAATAAGTATGTCCGCTCCTGCTGATACCCCTTTCGGATAGCCCGGTCTAGTAAATCCTCTACCGATGATGTCCAGGGCATATGTAAATATGTAGTCAAAACTTCAGGGGTCACCCTCCAATGGTGGCTCCGGTACCCTCTCATCTGCTTGATCATCGCCCTATGCGGCGTCCTCCTCCTGCTCAACGACATCACCCTCTGTATCCTCCTCCATTTCCTCAGCCTGTTGCTCCGACATAAGTGGCGGTGATGGTGCCCATGGAGTAACTGGATCAACTACTAAATGACCATGTGGTAATAAGATGTCGCGTCCCTGTGTGGAACACTCTGACACCTCTGCCTCAACAGACGAGGAAGATGAGGATGTCGAGTCGACATACTGCGGCCTCCTGGCACGCGTGCTCCGATGGAGAATAGGTGATGGTGCTGGTGATGATGACCTTGACCTCTGTCGCATCGGTGGATCAGCCGCAACGGCGGCCTTAGCCACTAGCCTCGCCGATAACTTTGTCCATGCCATGCCTACAATAGAGAATATTCAAAAAATAAGCGATAATGAACTGGACACCGAATCAAACTATATCTAAACTATATCTAAATATATCTAATATGATGATTAAACAAGCCGTCGTCCCAAAAATTCGATAGTTAATCCGCTTGCGAAGTAAAAGAACTCAACTTTTTGAAAATGGATCAAAACACGATTTTGATCGGGCTCGTTCATCAATACTAGTTTAGAATAGTTAAATAAGTCATGATAAATCAAAATAATGGAACAAAACTCACCGAATCGAGAGAAATGATGGATTTCCAAAAATTGAGTTTCAGAGACTTTTCGAGTTCTTCACGTGAATCCGGACAAATCACCAACTAATCTAACGATCTGTTGGTAAAGAATGATGAGGAATCGGATGGTAAAATGGTAGGATCAAACCTCTCGAAGAGTGGTGGAGAATTTAGGGAGAAAGAAGAGTTTGAATAAAATGGGAGGGAACCGCTATCGAGGGCCTGCTATAACAGGCCCGCAGCTATGTTTCAAGCGTAGGTCCCTGGCCTAAAAAATCACTTTTGCTATTTTCTTCATCGTCTCATCCCGTATTAAACTCCGCACTTCTTAAATCCTTCCTAGGCTTCATTGACACTCTATACTAAAATGATGATGGCCTCGCAACTCAATTTTACGGACTCGATCTTAATTGCCAAAATAACTAAATTACCATCTACAAATATAAACTAGGCTTCAAAGCTACTCTTCTTTACCTAGTACCAATGTTTAACGTCGGTGGTACGACGTTTCTGCTTCACAATACTCTGGATCAAGCTTATCCAGCTCGGGGGTGGTTTATTTAGATTGATCGTTTCCACCACACACTCAACTGGTCGAACCTCTATATAATGCTTCAATCTCTGTCCATTCACTACAAACTTCTTTCCAATGTCAGGATCATCGAGCTCCACTGCTCCATGGGGAAAAACCTTCATAATCTTGTATGACCCATCCCATCTCGATTGGAGCTTGCCAGGAAACAGCTTGAGTCTCGAATTAAACAGCCAGAATTTTTGGCCGGGCTAAAAAACTTTCTTTCTAATATGTTTATCATGAAACACTTTTTTTCGAGCCTTGTAAATCCAAGAGTTTTCATCCGCATTATTTCTCAACTCCTCAAGTTCTTGTAGTTGAAGTTTCCGCTACGCACCGACTTTCTTTATATTGAAATTCAATCTTCCAATAGCCCAATATGCTTGGTGTTCCAGCTCTACAGGGAGAAGACACGTTTTACCATACATAAGATGAAATGGTGACATACCAATTGGTGTTTTAAACGCAGTTCTGTACGCCCAAAGTGCATCATTTAGCCTTCGGGGCCAATCCTTCAAATTCGGGCTCACAGTTTTTTCCAAAATATTTTTAATCTCCCTAGTAGAAACCTCCACTTGACCTTGTGATTAGGGGTGATATGGCGTACCAATTCTATGAGGGACAATGTACTTTTCACAAAGCGCAGAAAAAACTGGTTGTCAAAATGGCTTCCACCATCACTGATCAGAACTCCTGGTATTCCAAATCGTGAGAAAATGTTTGATTTTACAAATTCTTCTACCATGTCAGCACATTTAGTGGCTATCACTTCTACCCATTTCAAAACATAATCAACCCCCACAAGTACATATTCCTTCTTATCTGCTTTCGGAAACGGTCCCATGAAATCAATACCCCACACATCAAATAATTGTACAATCAGAATCGGGGTTAAAGGCATCATGTCTCTTTGAGATATGGATCTAAGCTTTTAACATTGCAAACATGTCTTACAAAACTCGAAAGCATCTTTGAATATGGAAGGCCAGTAAAATCCAATCTGTAACACCTTCTGGGCTGTCTTTTGAGCTCCAAAATGCCCTCCACACTCCAACGTGTGATAAAATGTAAGTATGCTTTACACCTCACTCTCAGGGACGCATTTTCTGATAATTTGATCAGAGCAATACTTGTACAAACACGGATTATCCTAGATATAAAATTTGACTTGGCTGAAGAATCGGTCTTTCTCATTCTTAGACCACCCTTTTAGGATTCGACCTATGGCTTTGTAATTGACAATGTCATCAGACCACGGTATTTGTTCCACCACAACCGCACTGAACAAATGTTCATCTGGGAAAGAATCCTTAAGATAAGTAATTTCCTTTGTGGATTCGACAATAATCCTTGACAAATGATCAGCAACAACATTCTCTGAACCCTTCATATCCTTGATTTCCAGGTCGAATTCTTACAATAATAGAATCCATCGAATCAGTCAGGGGTTAGAGTCTTTCTTTGTCAGGAAATGCCTTAGAGCGGTATGATCTAAGTAAACGACAACCTAGGTGCCTAATAAATATGATCGGAATTTATCCAAGGTGAAGACAACTGCCAGTAACTCTTTCTCGGTAATTGTGTAATTCATCTGAGCTTTATTCAGAGTCCTACTGGCATAATAAATAACATACGAGAACTTTTCTTTTCTCTAACCCAACACAGCTCCTATGTCATAGTCAAAAGCATAACACTTCCTCAAAGGCTTGAAGGCACTATTCGTTAAAGATGAATGCCACATCCTTAGGTAATAAATTGCACAGTGGCCGGGAGATTTTACTAAAATCTTTGATAAACCTTCGGTAAAACCCGGCATGGCCCAAAAAAGAGCGTATCTGCTTAATAGATCTTGGAAGAGGCAGTTTTGAAATTAACCTTTGTTTTATCGACCTCTATCCCCCGCTTTGATACAATATGGCCCAGTACTATCCCCTCTTGAACCATGAAATGATTCTTTTCCCAACTTAGGATCAGATTCGTCTCCGTGCATCTCTTAAGTACCAGTTCTAGATGTGTCAAACAATCTTCAAAGGTTTCCCCAAAAATTGAAAAATCATCTAGGAATACGTCATGAAATTTCTCTACCATGTCAGAGAAGATAGACATCATACACCGTTGGAATGTTGCTGGCGCATTACATAACCCAAACGACATCCATCTATAAGCAAATGTGTCATACAAACAAGTAAATATGGTTTTCTCCTGGTCAACAGGGTCAATTGCCACCTAATTGTAGCCGGAATACCCATCCAGAAAATAGTAATAGCTCTGTCCGGATAACCTCTCCAAGATTTGATCAATAAATGGTAATGGAAAATGATCATTCTTGGTGTTCAGATTGAGCTTTTTGAAATCAATACACTGACGCCACCCAGTGGTCATGCACAGTGGAATTCACTCACCTTTTTAGTTTGGCACCACTGTGATGCCCGACTTTTTCGGCACCACCTGAGTTGGACTTACCCATGTACTATCAGAAATAGGGTAAATAATACTCACATCCAGTAATTTAACTACTTCCTTCATCACCACCTATTTCATATTTGGATTCAACCTTCTTTTCATTTCCCTTGATGGCTTTGTATCATCTTCAAGATATATGCGATGCATATAAATCGAAGGGTCTATGCCTTTCAAATCAGCAACACTCCACCCTATTGCCTCTTTGTTCTCACTTTGAACTTTGACTAGACTCATTTCCTATTTTTCTGTTAATTTTGAAGATATAATCACAGGAAGAGTCTCATCGGGTCCTAAGAAAACATATTTCAATTTTTCAGGCAGTTCCTTGAGTTCCAAGGTAGGAGAAGTAGTTAGAGATGGAATTGGTGGAATATTTGAGACTTTCAGGAGTGGTTCAATCGGCTCCTGCCAGGGTTGAATGTATAATGCATTCTCCATTGCATCCAGCTCTTCATTTTGCAACTTCCAATATGTCTTCCAATCAACAACTTTCTCATTTGGCCATTCTCTAGTCATAAAGGACTCCATCTTGTCCTCCTCCAATATTTGAGTTGCAAAATTTACTATGATATCATCTAACTCATTGCACTCATTAATCTGAAAGCATTCCTCAGATTTAGGCAATTGGTGGCTTCCTTCAAACACATTCATCATGATCTTCATATTTCCAAATGTTAGATCCATGACCCTGGTTCTGCAATTGATGCATGCATTTGCTGGAGCTAAGAATGGTCTCCCAAGTATTACTGGAATGTGCTTCTTCGAGTCAAGATCAGGTTCTGTATCCAGGACTACAAAGTCAACCGGAAAATAAAACTTGCTCACTTGAACAATGACATCTTCAAGCACTCCTCTTACCTGTTTGATTGATCGATCGGAAAATTGAAGTACAACCTTAGTGGGGCTAAGTTCACATAATCCTAGCTATTGGTAGACTGAATAAGGAAGCAAGTTAATACTCGAACCTAGATCAAGAAGAGCTCTACCAATTTCCTAGTCACCGATGACACATGGAATAGTGGGAGCATCAGGATCTTTCCTCTTAGGTGGAGTATCGCTTAAAAGCAATAAACTCACTTGCTCAGTCAGGAGTATTTTCATTGGATTCTTTCCTCTCCTTTTCCTCTTCTGAGTGCAAAGATCCTTGAAAAACTTAGCATAAGGTGGTATTTAGGCGATTACATCTATGAGAGGTAAATTGATCTTGATTTGTCAAAATGTATCCAACATATCAGATTCTTTCATCTTTCCGTACTTGGCCGACCCTCTAAGACGTTGAGGAAATGGCGCTGCCTCCTCGTAACTTGCCCCATTTGGCTCCTCATGTAGTGTCTGATCGACATCGTGTCCTACTGATTGTTGATCTTTTTCCACTCTTTCAGCCTCTTTCCTTTTAACTTCTTTCCTCTGCTCTTCTTCTGCTTCCTCCTTTGTTCTTGTTCTGCCTCCCTTCTTATTTGCAACCTTTCCTCATGCTCTGCCTTAACTCAACTCTCCACTTCCTTCCCACTTCTCAGAGTCATGATGGCTTGAACCGACTCATGAGGATTATTAGCAAAAGAACCAGGCTCTAGTGCTTGTTGTGGCTTAGGGTTCACTATTGGATGACTTGGTAGTTTTCCTGGCTCTCTCACATTCCTCTTGTTAGCCATTTGGCCAACCTGCATGTGCAGTTATGTTAAAGATTAAGTATGAATGCCTAGCTTGTTATGAATGTCCATTATGACCTGCTCTAGCCGATTAGTTTGGAAACCGGGTGGAGCAGTTTGGCTTATTGGTAGCTGGGCTTGGTAGTTATAGGGTTGCACAACCTGATTATTACTGAATGACTGAAGCTCTTAGGAATTATTGAATGGTTGTAGAGCTTGGGAATTATTGGAAGGCTGTAAAGCTTGGTTGTTATTGAATGGCTGGAGGCCTTGGGAATTATTAGATGTTCTTGGTTGGTAGTTGAACTAAGAATTTCTGGCCATGATTATTGGTTGGGAGTCAAATAATTGTTGACTCTGTTGAAACCTCGGCTATTGGCTGTATGATTACTGTCTTTCTGTGAACCTTGGTTGTTGGTTGTATGACTATTGTCTATCTGTGAACCTTGGTTGTTAATTGTATGATTGCCCTTATTAGAATTTTTGTGGTCGATTCTCTACATTGGTAGATTTGTATGACAGGAGTTGGTGATTTCTGGCATTGGAGGTGTATGAATTGGTGAAAGGAGCATTATTGGAATAGTTCCACGATGCGTTGGCATCAACGACCATTATCTTCTGACACTCGGGTGGGGAATACTCAGCTTCAACTTCAAACGTCTCTCTAGGAGGGGAATGACTTCGCATCATAATTTTTTTAATTCTTTCTAATTTCTCTCTAAACAATGCCATGGTATCTCTCATATCATCATGCTTTACAACACACAATTTCTCAGATCTCCTATCTTGTTGTCCACCTCTAGACCTCAACTCATAATGATATTGAATTGTGTTTTCACTAATATTATCAAATATCTCCAAAAGTTCTTTAGCTGGCTTTAAGATAAACTGACCTTGTGTGGCCGCATCTATCAAAGTCTAAAGCTTTAGCAATATCTTGGTCGAAAAACCTATGATAGGGACATTTATACAAAATTTCATTATATATTTCCCATGCATCATGAAAATGCTCACCAGGTAACTGCCTAAAGCTTTTGATTGCATCTTGTGCTTCTGAGGTCTTTCCCATTAGATAGTGTTTTTCAATGAATTCTCTCTTAAGGGCTTCCCAATCAATTTTAATTTCTTTTGCTAATTTGATGTACCATCTTTTAGCTCTCTCTTTTAATGACTAAGGGAATAATCTCACTCGCAAGTCATTTTTGGGTAAATTGTCAAACCTAACAGTAGAGGCTACCTCTAAGAAATCATTTATGTGCTGGTATGGGTCCTCTATCCTAAGGCCTGAAAATTTTGGAAGCATATTGATCATGCTTTTCTTGATCTCAAAGTGCTTCATTCCTTCTTCTTCTTGAAAATCAGTATAGGAATCGTCCGCATCTGGCACGTAATATTCTTTCAGTGATGTCTTTGGTGCCCTTTATTGGTAGGCTCTTTGGTCAACCATTATTCTTCTTGCTAACGATGACGCTCTTCAATAAATCGACGTAAATGACGGAGAATCTTTTAGATCTCAAGATCAAACTCGACTAACACAGTGCTTAAATTAGAACGGGTCGGTTTATCTGTCATACGCTACTTAAACAACTATATTTTTTTTCAAATGTTTTTTATTATTTTATTTTATTTTTTCAAATTTTCTGAAATAAAATCTAATCTAAATTAACTATTTCTAAATTATAGAAAATAAATCAAGAATTAATATGCACAAATCTAGGTAACTAAAACTCACAAAAGTTCCTGACGCAACTTTAGAAGTTCCGCTCTTCCCTTTTACGCTCTTCAGATTACATGTTAATCACACAAAAATCTCACTTCAGCTATAGTTACAATAACGCAATGTAAATAAATTACTAAAGCTATTGAAAAATGTGTAGTCCCCGACAACGACGCCAAAAACTTGATGTGACGTCCGGTGTGTATTAATATGTAGTTAAAAATAACACCTTAATGATGCTAGGTTTTACCCTACGCAAGCGCACATATCAATTTCAAAATAACAAAAGGCTTGAGTAAGGGATATCAATCCCACAAAGACTGAGATTGTTCACTTTAATAATTTAAAAACACTTAATTATATTTTCTAAAAATTGTTTGTTTGGGTGGTCGAAGACCAAATTATATATTTTAACTAAAATTATCTAGAAAGCAAATTAAATTAGTTGTGATTCAGATGAGAGAGAAAACTAGGATTTCATCACTCCACCACTAATCGCATAATATAGTTCCTGATTGTATCAACTGTAAAAGGGCGATCCATAACTGTGAATCAGGTCGTACTGTAAATAGCTAAATAAGACCCCAAAAAAGAGTACCATCAACCATATCGCAACAGCCCGTCTCATGACTGACCTAACTAGTGCATGCCAATTATGCTACTCTAATTAACTCCTAATGCATGAAAATAAACTAAAGCATGTCTATATTAAATCGCCAAGGCATGGCCTGTGTCAACCTAGGGTTTTAAGTTTCATTACCACCATTGTGTAGAAAACCATAATTAAGCATCCGAGTTCCTGCTCATATTGAATAATCATAGTTGTGCAAAATAATATATTCATTCCATCTAAGACAAGAATTTAGAACAAGTATAGAATTATATATTGCAAATCAGTATGGTTTCTTAACTACTACAATCATCATAGTATGGTCAACAATTTCCCCTCTTTACAATTGAAAACCATGAAAGAACTACATTACTTGGCTAGGGTTTTGCTAGAAAACCCTAGATACCAAGTTAGCTGGCTATGGAAGATAGTGACTACATTGTTGATGTAAAAACGTTCTCCATAGTCTTCTTCGGATCTCTATGTTTGAATATGGTTCTCAACATCACCAAATTTGAATGAATGAACAACCTCGAAAAATTCACGTCTGAACTCTCCAACTCAACAAACCTAACTTTGATGTATGGTCATATATATATAAATAATAACATATAGAGGCCCTTTTCAGTCTTTTTACACTAAAACTCATGCAAACCCTAATCGTTTCATATATATAAGTGTATATACATGTATACAGAGGTCTGGAGTCGCAGGCACATCTTCCAATTAAATCAAGGGTGAAACAGGAAAAATATACAAAAAATCACCAAAATGTTACCGTACCTACGCTTTAAGCGTAACAGGCCTACAGTTCAAGCGTAGGTCCCAAGCATACCTCCAAGGGTAGAAATGTGATTTCCAGCCACTTTTTGAAACTAGAAGCGTAGGCAAAAGCGTAGGTATTTTGTGGAAAATCACTTTTCTCCGGAAATGCACCAAAACATCCATCTCGAACCCATGATACTTTTTGCTGAAGATGACGGCTTCTGAAAATGCCATTTTTGCCCTCCGAGAGCCATTTCTCCTCTTGGATAGAAAGAACATAGTCTTCAGTTAATTCACTGAAGTTAGCTACATCCCTTCATTAAGCTCCTGAAACATGTCTTAACACATAAACGCAATAAAAATACCAAATAATGGAGTGAAATAATGTAACAATAGTGAGTTAAGGGGTCAAAATGACTAATATTTGAGACCTATTAGAGACATTTTTTTCTTGAACACTCCTTTTTTTCTTCTCTTTTTTGGTAGACACAAGCACATCCTTGGTTATTTCACCAAAGTTAGCTCGTTACTTCATTAAGCTCTTGAAATACGCTTAAACATGCAAACTGCATAAAAACACCAAGTAACCAAATGATAAGACGTAACAATAGCGAGTTAGGAGCCTATAATGGAAAACATTCGGCACCTATCACACCCCCAAACTTAAATATTGCTAGTCTCTTTACAATGAACTCACAGGAGAACTTTGAAAATATCTCATGATGATTATCTATTCTAACTATTCTACACTAATTCTCTGCTTTCGTGAGGGTCGAAGATTACACTTAGCATGTGTAGCAAGCCTTTTAAACCCCTAGGCAATGCCTAGTGGACGAGTGAAGTCTCGTGAGGGTTAGCTATACTACCCACAACTTCTCCATCCTTCATTCTCATGCATTCATGCATTCACATACTCATTAACCAAGCTATACTACAATATACAAGATAATACGGATACAAGTATTCCCATTCACTACCAAATAACAACTATCTCGAGTTAATGTTGAGAATGGTCCCCATTAGAGTAGACAACTTTGTTAATATTTACTCCCAATCCGGACAACCTTCCGTGTGTAAGTGAACTCCCCCTACAAAAAATTAATATACTTTTCATATCTCTTCATCGTTTACTTCTTTTGCTATGTTTTTCACTTCATATTTTTCCTATTTTTTCTTTTTTTTTTTTTTTTTTTTCCTTATGTTTTTCCATCCTAGTGGCTTTAGCAGACGTTGGGCCAATGATCCAAAGCTAGACAACTTTAGGTCACCAGGTGATAAAGCACCCCCCAGGCTCAATAATCCAGACCATTTAGGCTCAACATGCAAAGACTTTCCAATACTTCACTTCCCTTTTTTTGTTTTTCATAAATATATATATATGCTTTCACAACATTCAAAAACTTTTCGACTCAATACTCAAAGATCAACTAATTCGACAGTAGGGGTCATGTGCATGTGCTTATAGGTCAAAATCGTCATTCTCGGTTTCATTTTCACTAATTCACATACCTATATAAAACCACAATACCTCACTAACTCAATCTAATCATTACTCTCATGAGTGGGAATATCGCATCACATACTACTCATATATCATAAACACATACTCAATCAACTTATAGTGAAAAACACTCATGCATGAAAACAAAGAATTTCTTAAAATTTTAAAATTTTTCATTTTTTTTCAATCATTCCCTATAACACTCCTATGAATGAGTTCTTTTATTTTTATTTTTTATGAAAGAACATTGATTTGGACTTAAGGGCCTAAAATCCTATGAATTGAGATTGAAAAAATTAACTGACAACCTATTCTACAAACCGAGGTTAGAAACTAACTTTCACAACCTAGGACCAATGTTTAACGTCTTTGGCACGACAGCTCCACAGAGGGCTATCCAACACCCTTCCTTTCCACCATATGTTGGACCAAGTGTGGGAAGTAAATTGCTCAACGGTGTCCACTATGAACATTCAGTAACGAGCAAGACATCAAGCAAATAATAATCATAATATACTTTATCTCCTTTTTCATGCTCTAAAGTCATCCCATGTTTAGTACTTGTGTCCAACAATTCTTATGTCAATAAATAAGGTAATGAGTCCTTTATCACCTTATCAATCTTATCAATTACGTAGTGCTCATCCCCTCCTTGTTTATCTTGAAGACACGGCTCCTGAGACATTTGGTAAATAGTGTTTTAGGTTCATATGGTGTCTTTTTTTGGCTCTTGTGGTAAATGAATGGTTTGCACAGACTCGTCATGTGATATGTCACTCTCAGTGTCAAAGTTTTTCTTTGTTTCAATGCAACCGTCCTCCTTATCTTTAAAATTAACTACCACTTGATTTTTCAATTCCTCCCTTCTTAAAGTATCATCTAGTTGCCCTACCTGGGTTTCTAACCTAGTCAAATCTTGAGAATTAGAGTTCAATTGGTTTCTCAACTCTCTCAGTTCATCCTCCAAACCAATTGGTCTAGATGGTGGATTTTGATTTTGAAACTAGGGTTGATCTTGGTTGAAGGGTCGAAATGATTGGGTATTATTGGACTGAAAATCCTAAGTACTGAATGGTTGTTGTCTTCTATTGAAACTTGGTTGAGGATCTTCAGTGTTCAGAAAGTATGAATTGTCTTTATTGTATGTGATATCCTCATAATTTCGGATGCTTGCTCTGATTTCTCTTAAAGATGCTAATAATGTATCTTCAAGAGACAATGGCTCTGGATATGAATATGCACTTGACTCTTCAAATTGGAATTGATTAGATGGTTGAGGATAATAATCTTGACCATAAGATCGATATCCTAATCCATGATCGAAATATCGTGGATCCTCATTAAAGCTTTGATATGAATTTCCTATACCTGGTTATTGGTATTGGAAATTAGGATGATTTATCCAATCTGGATTGTATGTTTCGGAATATGAATTATTGGCCAGATTGGTAAAGGTAGTACTAAAGTCCTCTAGTATTACCTCATTGCTTTGGTACACCATTGAACAACTATCTGCAAAATGGGAGGAATCGGAATATACGGGATAAAATTTCTGAGGTGAAGAGAAAGATAAATTATGTTGGGAATTCTCACTCAAATCTTCAAACAACTTCCAAAGTTCATCTACCGGTCTAAGATAAAATGTTCCTCCACATACTGCATCTACCAATTGTCTATAAGACTCATCAAGCCCTTTGTAAAAACTATACACCAATTCAGGTTCTGGGATTTTATGGTGCAGACACTTCCTCAAAATTTCTTTGTATCATTCCCACACTTCATGGAATTGCTCTCCCACATTTAGTGAAAAAGTGGATATAGCATCCTGCATCTCTAAGGTTTTCCATAATGGAAAGAATCTATGCATAAACTCTCGTTGAATTGCCTCCCAACTCGTTCCGACCTCTGACTTTAAAGTCCAAAACCACGTCTTTGCCTTACCTTTCAAAGATATGGAGAAAAGGCATAGACGAAGTCCTTCCTCTGTTAATCCTACTGTTTTAGTGGTCAAACAAAATTCTAGAAACAATTCCATATGTTGATACGGGTTATCATTATTATATCCATGAAATTTTTGTAACCAACGAATTCTGTCCATGTTGATCTCAAAATGATCTATCGTAACACCTGGAAATTCAATCTCAAATGGGAAAGTGTAACTTGATGGAGCATAATAATCTCTAAGTGCTTGTACTTTATGATCAGTCATGTCTCCTAGAAAAAATCACCAAATCTTCAACAGGCTTCATAATGGTCATAAAATCATAGTTTTGAGGTACTAAATGACACGTTTCGGCCTAGAATCATCTACGCTCACTATTTTTAAGTGAGTTTTGTTTATTGTCCCATTTCCACTCAAAACCTCTAATCTTTTGCTAAAATCGGACTTTCTGACAGTTTACACGAAAACTGCAGATTTTTTAAAAATAAAAACTAACTACTTCTAAACTACTCTAACTATGGACAGAAAATAAAGTAAAAATTATGCGTAAAATTAAGCTACACTAGAACTCGCAAGTGGTCCAGCAATGCAATCGCCACTGCTCCGCTAATTCTTTTTGCGTTTTTCAGTGTACCTCGCAAAAACACACAATTTAACTTTAGATATAATACAAATAAACAATTCAAGCATACTAAATTACTAAAATTCAGATTATCCGTTAGTCCCCAACAATGACGCCAAAAACTTGATGCGCGTCAATAGAGGTTACAAATAGTGTATAAGAACAAACCCTTTTGATGACATGGTTTTACCTATCGCAAGTGCACGAGTCATATTGTAGTACTGTTCAGCTTGAAAAATCTTATTGAACCCAAAGGACTAACTCGTATTTTGAACACTCGTAAAGCAATACTCTCAAATTGCTATGGAAGTATGATTTGTGGTTTATGCTTTTTTAACTAATTAACTAATAAAGCTAGGGTTTCCTTACTCCACCACTAACTGCATAATATAGTTATCTACTTGATCAATTGCAAGAGGGAGATCCGTCACCTTGAATCAGACTGTACCGCAAATAGCCAAATACGTCCCAAAAAGGACACCATCCACCGGATTCGCTACAACTCATCTCTGGACAGAGTGTGATTAGTACATGCCATCTACTTTACTTTAATCTACTCATACCATATGAATTTAAACAAAAACATGTCTATATCACCTCGCCGAGGCATGATTTGTGTAAATCTAGGGTTTCAGGTGTTAAGCACCATTGTGTAGAAAATCATGATATGTTGGAGAACACAAGATAAACATGATTGATTGAGATAATGCATTCATTCAATTTGTGACAAGAATGGAAGAAATATAAAATCCCTTATCATAAATTACTACAGTTTCAGAGCTACACAATCATCACAAGTGTGGTCTTTAGTTTTCCCTCGTTATAATTGAAACAAAAAATAACTACATTACTTGGCTAGGGTTTTTCTAAAAAACCCTAGATACTGGTTTAGTTGCTCATGATAGGAGGAGACTGCATCGTTGATGTAGAAACACCCTCCATGATTGTCTGCTCCGGATCTCTAGGTCTTGAATGGCTCCCTTCTTCAAAAGATGTAAATATTTAGAGATAGTGCTCTAAAAATTATGTATTTAGAAGCTCCTTAGGTCTGGTTCAGACCTTGGTATTTATAGAAGAAGTTGAGAAGAGTCCTGTTTTTATTAGACTTGTCCCGCTTGGAGTAGGATTCCTCTTTGTTGTGTTTCTTCTCAATACCCCTTTAATCTGATGTAGATACACCTTATACACGTGCTTGGAAGTGTTGGATTTGAACACAAATTCATCCCAAGTCAAAAGGATCAATTCGGGTCAAATTGGGATTTTTGGCTAAATTTGCAGTTTTCACCTTTTTTCTGCAGACACATTTCACTCTTTTAATCATAAATCGAGCTACACAACTTTTATTGAGATGTACTTTATCTTGTTGGAAATATGACTTCAAGATCTTGCGTTTAGACTCAAGAATCACTCAATTTGGACCAATTTTGATCGAGCTATGGCCATCTGAAGTTGGCTGAAATTCTGGACATACGATTGATCCTTACACTTGAGCGTAGGGTTTCCTACGCTTGAGTGTATCTTGGCCTATGCTTGAGCATAGGCCCCATGTGTAGCTTCAAATCCTTATACGTAGCTTATGCATAGTTTTAATGATTCTAGCCACTTTTTGCTTACTGTGTGTGTAACTCATGTGTAGGAAAAACATGAAAATCAAAATTTCTAATTCTTCCTCCGTTTGAACACTCTCAACTCTATTAGTATGTTTTCCAAAGTTTCGGCTCCGAAAAATATCATTTTTGCCCTTCGGGAGATACTTTTTGCTTGAACACTCATTTTTTCTCTCTTTTCGGGTAGACACAAGCACATCCTTGGTTAATTCACCAAAGTTAGCTCGTTTCTTCATTAAGCTCCTGAAACATGCTTAAACATGCAAACCGCATAAAAACACAAAGTAACAAAATGATAAGACGTAACAATAGCGATTTAGGAGCCTAAAATGGACAACATTCAGAAACAAAATGATATTGTAGTATGGTATACTTATGATAGGGTTATCGAATCCCCGAGACTAAGTTGTATTTTCCATTCCGTTAAATTACTTCAATTGAATTATGATGATATGGTTTGAGTTGTTTTGTTTTCTATTACTAAATTGCCAAATAATTAAAATAACTAAGTTGATAATTTGGTTAGAAATCAATAGATAGAGAGTCTAGGGTAGTTCTGACGCCACCATTAACCTCATAACATAGACTCATATTTAATTCATTGTAAAAAGGCGATCCAGCACATGTGAGTCCGATTAAAGTTGCTACTAGTAGACCCGTATTCCCAAAGGGATACAATCCATCCGACTCGGCTATAATCTATCTTCGGATTGAGCGTAACTTGTGCATGCATACTATTCTACTCTAAATTACTCCTACAAAGCAATAAATTAAACTAAACATGCATTCATCACCTCTCTAAACCTAGATATTCATGTTTATTAAGTACCATTATGGGATAACCATAATTTAACGTCAGATTTCCAGCCCTTAATATAAAACATGGTGTGCAAGATAGAATATTCACTCAAGCTAAGACAAGACATAAAATAAATATAAAATCTTATATAAAATCAAATTCGTTCACTCAATTCACACAATCTTCACATACGAGGTATTCAGTTTCCCCTTGTTACAATAAAAATAAAAATCTACATTACTTAGCTAGGGTTTTTTCAAAAACCCTAGATATCGATTTAGCCATTTATGGTGTTGGTGAACTGAATCGTTGATGTAGACACCGCTTCCATGGTAGTGTCGGATCTTCTCTTTCGGATGCCGGCAACAGCGCACAGTGTCACTATGTGGTTTCACTGGTGTGTAGCTTCAGTCAAAGACTTCAGACCAATTCTCCAACCTCTTTATTCTAACCCCAACCCTCTCTTTTATAGAGAAATGAGAGAGGTTTTCTTCATGATTAAGTCAGAATATTTCCTTTCGTGCCGCGGGTCAAAAAAGGACATAAAATATGATGAATATATGTTAAAACATGCCTAAAGATAGCTTGGAGTAGCCTATAGGTCGTCCAAAGTCGTGGTGGGTCCTAGTAGATTTTTTAAGTAGTGACCAAAGTCAAAATCTCGAGCTTCGAAGTTCAACATACTGGAGATCTCGGTAAAGCCTTCGAGATCTCGAGGTACAAATTTCTTCAAACCTTTTGGTGGTTTCAGCCACTTTCTCGCCAGTGAGGCCACTGGTGCTCCGACTCAAAATCTCGGGAAAATACTCTAGATTTCAAGTTATGCTGGTATTTCTCCATTTTCATGTTTTGACTTTGGTCTTCATTCGGCTTCACTTCACTTCATTTGTATCAACTCCTCAACTGATCTTTAGCTTGTTCTTGGTCCTTGAACCATTTGTTTTGGTTCTTTAATGATTTAGAGCTCTTATTCTTGATATTTCACCGAAATTAACTCATTTTACGAACTTGAACTTGAAATGCTTCAAAACATGCAAACCGAATAAAAATACTAAGATAATGATATGTGTAGACTAACAATGGCTAATTAGGGGCCTAGAATGTACAACATTTGGCTCCCAACATATTGTCATAGAGAGAGAGAGGGTCGACCACCCCTTTGGTTTGCTCTCCTCTCTTGTTGCTTCAATTCCTTCATTCTTTTTATGATCTAACTTGTGACTTGTATATCAAACTTTCTCCTCGTGATCTTGGTTTGTTTTGACATCACCTTTGGCAATTGGTTTCTTGAATTAAGGTTTTCCCCAATTTCAAAACCCTAGCCTCTCTCTCTTTGAATTTCATTCCGCATCTTTGCAATTTTCTTAAATTGGCTTGTGATTCTTGTTTAGGGGATCAAAGAGAGGGTTTTAACCGATTGGTCTACCTTGGTTTGTCTTGGTAAGGTTGATGGGCTTAGGGTTTTGCCTTGCTCTTGCAATTGAGGTAGGAGAGTTTATTTCCTCTTTATTCTTTCGATTCGTGAGTGTGCAACTATTTGTGGTTCCTATATCATTATATAAGACTTGTTGGTTGTAAATTGGATGAATAGATATATGTTGATAAATGTGTTGGTGTATGGATATTGGGGATTATTAGCATTTGTATATTTATGTATAACTGTGTAGACATAAGGTCAGAGGTGAGACCTAAGGGAGTTGTCATATCAGATTTTTGAAATGTTAGTAGACTAATTAATCACTAAGTACTCTTGGGGTTGTATGTCAATTTGTGTGAGGATCTCTATCTATATAGATATATAGATTTATGTATATAGATGTACATATATGAGGGAGTAATGACCTTGAGGTGTGTTTAACTTGGTTGTTAAGGGTCTAAAGCTAAATGAGGACACATGTAAATATAATGGTATGTGTTAGGATTGGAAAGCATGAAAAAGGCGTGGCTTTGGAATTAAAGCGTGTACTTATATAAATATATGTATATATCCTTCTAGTCTTTGATATTGTGGTATTATGTAGCATGGTGATGGTATTCATGGAATAATCATGTGCATGTTCATGAGTTGCATTACATATGCACGAGTCTTGATTTTTTGAAAGTTTTCGAATAGTTGCAACAACTGGCTAGGCGGTGTCCTCACTACCGGCGAAGTAATAATCCAGAAAGTAGAGGGGTCGTGGGGAGCTACAGCTCGTACATGGTTATATTTGCTAGTGTGCACCACACTCGTTTGATTTTATTAGGGCGACACATGTATCCAGCTTCACCTTGCATGAGCATTGATATGCATGATTTTTGAAACTTGTGCCATTACATGATGATATCTAGTCATTTATAAATTTTCATGCTTGTGCCGTTATTTTATCCAATTATATGCCATGTAAATCTATGAACTTGAAGTTGTTGGCTCGAGCATTGTTGATATATCTATAGTTATGTATATAAATATATCTTTATATGGAGATGTGGATTTGTTAGGACGTCTCGGTTGCATGCCAAGGCGTAGACGCATTGTGGTTTTCCTCCTACTAGTTGTAGCACTTATTGGGATGGTGATCCTGACAATTTTCGGGGTATGTATGGGATTAGTTTTGAAGTGTGGAGTTTGACCGGTGTGTGAGTTATCGCCAACCACAAGTTGGGACTTTGAATGAGTCGATTGGTTGTCAGGTTGACCTTTGTGTAGTTGTGTAGCTTTAGCCATATAGGTCATTCCGTTTTCTTAAGTCGCCATCTAGAGTCGCCCCGACCAATTTGATCGGAGCCGAATGTTTTACATTCTATGCCCCTAACTCGGTATTGTTAAGTCTTATTATTTTATTACTTGGTATTTTATCCAGTTTGTGTGTTTAAGTAATTTTAGGTGCTTAACACGGACAACAAGTAAACTTTGGTGAATTAACCAAAGTCATGCCTCGCACTTATTCAAAAGACAAGAAGAATGAAGATCGGGGTAGATTTGGACCATGAAATGCCTTACAAAGGTCAAAATGGACATTATACAAGTCTTATATATATTGATGTGTACTAAAAAAGCAAAAGAAATTCAAAAATACTAAATATTGCAAAAAGTAAAATTTCGGCATTTTGGTGCGTAAATCTACGCTTTCAGTGAGCTTTTTCCCAGAAAGTCCATTTTAGCACAAAGTTAACAAAACACTATGCTAGGAGCCATTACGCTTAAGCGTAGGTAACTGACTCTGTTAATGTGAAACGACTAATTTTGATAGATTCAGTCGTTTATGATTTGTTTTTAACTCCAACACCTCCCATCATGTGTATAATATATGTAAGTCACTAAAATACCCTAGAGGGGGGGGGGGGGGTGAATAGGGTTTTAAAAATAATTTCTAACTCTTTTTAATTCTTACTAGAACATGCAACAAGGTTCAATAGTAATTTACAAGGTAAATATGTAATGAGTAATTTTACTTTAATTTCAACAAGCTATTTACCACACTATAAATTAAGCATGCATGAACATAAAATAAGGAGTTAGAGATAGAGAAATTGACACCGTGATTTTTACGAGGTTCAGTCTCTCCTACTCCTCCGCTCAAAGAATCCCCTTCCTTGAGACTTTCCCGATCTTCACACTATGGCTCTTCCTTCAATAGGTGGAATAGCAAAACCTTTACAAAAGAGCTAACTAGCTCTTCACACAATCAAGAGAACAATCCTCCCTTGATACAATGGTCTTCACTCACCCAAGATCACAAATTTGTGTATGTAATCAATATATCACTCAAGAAACAAAAACACTCAAACCCTAAGGTTTTTATGGAAGATAGATCAATATAAACTCAAGTGTTTTTAGGTGATATTTCAAGAACTCATGATATATATATTCTCACAATATATTTTCAACAAGAGAATAAGCACAAAGCTTGAGTTTAAATCTTCAAAATGATAGGAGTGAAAAACGAGATTTAGATCTTTCTCGCTATCAAAAGATTTTCCAGAAAGTGCTTGAGAGAAAATAATAGATGAATGAATTTTTAGAAAAATTTCTCACACAAGAACCTTAGCATTTTTAATCCATATCTTTTTCTTTATATAGTGTAACACTAGGGTTTGGAGAGTGTATCTCACCCTAGACAATACGGAGAGTAGGACCTGAAAATCTGCAAGCAAAATCATTTCTTTTTGGGCAAAAATATTGTTTAGAAATACTTTTCCTTAAAATCCTGAAGCACCCAGTCGACTGCCTACCGGCACCCAGTCGAGTGCCTCCATGCAAATATTTAAAATATTTTCCCCAACGGTTATGGTCAGTCGACTTCCTTAAGAAGGCCAGTCGACTGCCTCATGAGTCAGTCGACTGCCGTGGACAGGCCAGTCGACTGCCTCAGGCAATCAAAAATGTTTATAACTCACTAGTTCATCCAGTCGGCTGGGCCCTAGGCCAGTCGACTGGGTCACAGCCAGTCGGCTGCCATTTTATGGCCAGTCGACTGGGTGACTCCAAGAAAATGTTCAAGGTCCATTTTTGATCCGTTTTTGAGTTCGTTTGTTTAATTACTTGAACTTATAAGATCAATCAACGCATAAGATACCTTGTTACAATATTCTCATCCCGACCTATCTACCCCAGGTCTTGAGTCCAGCTTTTGTACTTTCTTTATCCTTTTTGTCCTTCTTCGAGTATGTGCATGAGTTTCCTTATCGCTTGTCGCTTTTTGGTATTAATGATCTTTCCGAAACATTTACCTGTACTTGCTGAAACACTTAGCTCAAAGTCATATTAGTACCAAACACAGTTTTGAATGTTTTGTTAATATCAAAATAAGAGTTATTGTTTGAAATGGAATTTCAAAGCCAACAATCTCCCCCTTTTTGATGTTGATAAAATATTTCGTGTTTGCTCATAATTGGTAAAGTATCAAGTGATACTCCCCCTCAATGTGTGCATCTTTCATTTTTATTTTCATGCTCCCCCTTTGGAAGTAAAATTTGCAAATCGATAATCATTTAAGTAATGCATTGAAGAAAAATAGAGACAACATTTTTCAATTAATAATTGCAAGTTCGATATATGTTGTTTTACTACTACACATTACAAAATAATAAAGCATTGAAATAAAACTAAAGATAACATAAAAAACACACATAGGTAACGTCCTGATGCTACGCAAAATGGACCTATGGCCAAACACCCCTACCACCCAAACATTCTCCCCCTTTGACGACATCAAAAAGGCGGAGGGTCACGGTGAAGTGCATCCATGGCGGTGGTGAGGTGGTCGATCTTGTCCTCAAGGCGCTTCATGTCCTCGGCCGTCTTCTTTTGGGCCTCCTCATTGCGCTTCACGATTTCCAAGATTTGGGTAAGAGTTTCGGGATTACCCCCGAACCCAAAATTCGAAATATCGAAATCGCTACCAAGAGATGGAAATGAAGAAGTCGGAGCATCCGGACGAGGTGCCTCGGGACGAGGAGCGTCGGGACACGGAGAAAAAGGTCCGGCTTGGTCCGCAGTAGGGGCAGCCCTAAGAGAGACCAACACTCCATCGGCATTTTTGCCAATGTGCATTTGCTTGAGATTAGTGCGGTCCAGAAAAATTGGATTGTGCTCCGTAGGCTCGTCAGCAAGTGGCACACCATTCCGACTGAGAAGATAGGATAAATGGGTAGGAAAAATAAGTGCGCCTTTCTTCTTGTGGCACTAGAGGATTGCCGAAATGAAGAGGAAGGCAAGATTGACCTGCCGACCGGTCATGGCACAGTAGACAAGGAAAGCTTCCATAATCGACACAAGACTCCGGCTTTCGGACTTGGGCAAAATGGAATACGTGATAATATTGTGCATAAGTCTAGCCTCGGGAGTAAGCAAGGAAGAAGGAAACTCAGCAATGGCAGTGGTGGTTTTATTCACATAAATGGCCCGAACTGCTTCGAGAGGATCGAAATCACTCGAAGAGTACCAAATGGATGGGCAGTAATAGGAGATACCACCAGGAGGTAGCCGAAAAACAGTATTGATTACTGCTTCGGTGAACTTCACTGATGTGCCCCCAACATTGGAGCTAAGCTGGGTGGAGATAAGTCATGGTTGAGAAGGATTCACCAGATTGGTGTAGAATGCTTTGACAGCCTTCGGATAGAGCGGAACATCGAACGAGAGAAAGAAATCCCAACCCATATTTTGAAAAAGATTGAACGTGTTAGCGCCAATCTCTTCGCACAAGGGTTGAGTCACAATGCGACTCCGAGCAAATTTTCGATGAATGAACTGAGTTTCGAAAAGACGAACACTGTCGTCATCACCGAGAAGAGGAGATAGAGACATCGGACCAGATTCAAGTTCGGAATCAGTGTCCTCATGAACAGGAGATGGAGGTGGAGGAGGTGCAGCCGAAGAGCTTCCACCCCTACGGGCGCGTTTCTTGAGGCGCACAACATTAGGAGCCATGAGAGAGATGAGAACCAAGATGATGGAAAGCATTTTGAGAGGAAAAAAAAAGAATTGGTGAAGTCAGAGAGAGAGAAGTGAAACTGTAACAAAATATATATGGATATATATATGGAGATAGATAACTGAAAATGAAGAGGGGAGTGGTGATGATGGAGGAGAGGATCGTGGTGTAGTGGAAATGTGGTTTAAAGATGAGTAAATGGCGTGAAGGAGAGAAGAAATGGGAGAGATCGTGGAGAGAGTGAAGAGAAAACGAAGAGAAAGAAGAGATAAAAACAAGGTTCGCGCAGAGGCAGTCGACTGGCCATATGGAGACAGTCGACTAGCTCATGACCCAGTCATCTGGCCAATGTAGGCAGTCGACTGGCTGAAGATCGTTAAAAACACAAAAACTCACTGGTTGATCCAGTCGACTGGCTGTATATGAGGCAGTCGACTGGCCCTCAAAAAAAATTTGAAAAATTTGAAATTTTGAAAGTCGAGAACGTGGACGAGAATTTGTGAAAATTAACTGATGACATCAAAATCCATGGCCATTCCTAATTCCCTACGAATTTTTGAAAATGGTTCGTCCGAGAGGGGTTTAGTAAAAATATCCGCCAATTGATTCTTAGTATCAATAAAAACCAATTCAACGTCGCCTTTAGCTACGTGATCCCGTAAAAAAATGATGCCTAATCTCTATGTGCTTTGTGCGAGAGTGTTGAATAGGATTATTTGAGATACAAATAGCACTAGTGTTATCACATTTAATAGGTACACGATTGAACACAAGCCCAAAATCAAGTAATTGTTGCTTAATGTAAAGAGTTTGAGCACAACTACTACCGGCCGCAACGTATTCGGCTTCAGCCGTAGATAAGGCAACCGAATTTTGCTTTTTACTTGACCATGAAATTAATGAGTGACCTAGAAAATGACATGTACAACTTGTGCTTTTTCTATCAACTTTACAACCCGCAAAATCGGCATCCGAATAACTTGTGAGATCAAGTGAAGTACCACTTGGATACCAAAGTCCTAAGTTAATCGTCCCATTAAGATAGCGAAAAATACGTTTTACGGCTAGCAAGTGAGATTCTTTAGGACAAGATTGAAAGCGAGCACATAAGCATACACTAAACATAATATCCGGTCTACTAGCAGTTAAATAAAGTAAACTTCCTATCGTGCCTCTATATTTAGTAATATCAACACATTTTCCATTTTCATCTTTATCGAGTTTAATAGAGGTATTCATAGGAGTAATGGCATGTTTGGCTTCCTCCATACCAAATCGCTTTAGCAAATCTTTAGTATACTTAGATTGGCTAACAAATAAGCCATCCAAGCTTTGCTTGATTTGCAACCCTAAGAAGAAGTTCAACTCACCCATCATACTCATTTCAAATTCGTTTTGCATGTTAGATGCGAAATCCTTGCAAAGGGAAGTATTTGTTGATCCGAATATTATGTCGTCAACATATATTTGGATAATCAACAAATCATTCTTAACAGGTTTTGTAAATAGAGTGGTGTCAACTTTGCCTTTAGAAAAACCTTTTTGAAGTAGAAAATCACTAAGCCATTCATACCAAGCTCTAGGAGCTTGCTTTAACCCGTACAAGGCTTTAGATAATTTGTAAACATCATTTGGAAAACGTTCCTTTTCAAAGCCGGGTGGTTGCTTCACATACACTTCTTCATCTATAGTTCCATTTAGAAAAGCACTTTTGACATCCATTTGATAGAGAATGAAATTTCTAGATGATGCAAATGCAAGAAGCATTCTAATTGCTTCTAATCTAGCTACGGGTGCAAAGGTTTCATCATAGTCAACGCCTTCCTCTTGATTGTAACCTTGAGCTACCAATCTTGCTTTATTTCGAATAATCACTCCATTTTCATCCTTTTTATTTCGAAAAACCCATTTAGTGCCTATTATAGTTTGATGTGTGGGTTGAGGGACTAAAAGCCAAACTTGATTGCGTTCAAATTGATTTAGTTCCTCTTGCATAGCCATAATCCAAGAATCATCACATTGAGCTTCGTGGAAGTTCTTGGGTTCAATATTGGACACAAAAGCCATGTGGTTGCATAAGTCTCTAAGTTGAGATCTTGTGCTAACACCTTGTGAAGGGTTTCCTATGACTTGGTCAAGAGGATGGTTGTGCGCAATCCTCCAAGATTTAGGAATGGAGCAAGTCAAGTCATCATTTGATTGATTTCCAACTTTACTCTTATCCATTTGCCTACTTGACGAGTTGGAGATATTGAGATTATTGAAACTATCCTCAATCCCTACAACTTCATCATCATCTAGGTCAACTCTAGGTGAGGGTAGAGGTGGTGATTCATCAAAAATAACATGGATAGACTCTACCATGGTCAAAGTCCTTTTGTTAAAGACTTTAAAGGCTCTACTTATTGAGGAATAACCTAAGAAAATTGTTTCATCCGATTTGGAGTCAAATTTTCCCAAGTTATCTTTATCATTTAAGACAAAACATTTACAACCAAACATCTTGAAATACCCAATATTAGGTTTCCAACCATTCCACAACTCATACGGAGTTTTACCCAATTTCATTCGAATGATAACTCTATTCATGACATGACAAGCGGTATTTACCGCTTCCGCCCAAAGACTTCGGGGAAGGTTGTGTTCATTTAACATAGTTCTAGCCATTTCTTGTAAAGATCTATTTTTCCTTTCAACTACCCGATTTTGTTGAGGAGATCTTGGAGACGAGAGATCATGAGAAACACCAAATTCATCACATAATTTCTCTAGATCTTGATTGACAAATTCTCTACCCCTATCACTTCTAATTTTCTTGATTTTCAAATCTTTTTCATTTTGAATGACTCTACAAAATTTATCGAGAATGGAGTGAGTTTCATTTTTATGAGCAAGAAAGTAAACCCAAGTAAATCTAGAGTAGTCATCTACTATAACAAGTACATAGAGTTTCCCGGCTAAGCTAGCCGTTCTCTCCGGACCAAAGAGGTCCATATGAAGTAACTCTAAGGGTCGAGAAGTGGTGATATCTTTCTTTCTCTTGAAAGAAGATTTCACTTGCTTACCTATTTGACATGCACTACATATTTTATCTTTTGAAAAATTAGTCTTCGGGAGGCCTTTGACTAATTCATTTTTGGACAAGCATTGAATAAGATCCATACTAGCATGTCCTAAGCGTCTATGCCATAACCAACTATTTTCACTCGATGTGACAAAACACTTAACATCTTGTTCATTTAATTCACATAGCAACATAGTATATAAATTTCCGTTTCTCTTTGCATTGAACAATTGATTTCCATCTTTCTCAACTATGCATGCATTTGACCTAAAGATAACATCATAACCTTTGTCACAAAGTTGGCTAATACTAAACAAGTTATGCTTCAAACCATCAACTAAAAGTACGTTATCTATAGTTAGAGAAGAAGATATACCAATGGATCCAATTCCAACAATTTTGCCTTGTGAGTTGTCACCAAAAGTAACGTATCCTCCTTCATAAGATTTTAAGGACATGAATTTCGATTTGTCCCCCGTCATGTGCCTTGAACATCCGCTATCAAGAAACCATCTTTCTTTTGAGGCGGACTTCAAGCAAACCTACAAAACAGCGTCACGTGAGTTTTATTGGTACCCAATCTATTTTGGGTCCATCTTGGTTAGAAAGAGATGCAATAGTTCCTTTCGGAACCCAAATTGATTTAGTTACCAAGTTCTCTTTTGCACGCAGAGATGCAATGATTCCTTTTGGAACCCAAAACATTTTTGAGACAATTTTCTTCTTCTTTCTTAGAAAACATACATTTGCTTTGTGACCTCTTTTCTTGTAATAGTAGCATGAAACATGATTGTGATCAATAGAAGTTGAGAATGAAGATTGTTTTGAAAAAGTATGCTTTAATGATTTTCTTTTCTTCAATAAAAGTGCATCTTTGTTGAATGCATCATATCCTAAGCCGCATTTGTCAAAAGAGTTTCTTTGTCTTCCTAGCATGATGCTCAAGTTTTCTTTTCCTTTTGTGAATTTTGCTAAGATGTTTATTTGATCATCAATGGTCTTTTTCAACAAAATATTTTCCTCTTCTATCTTCATACTTTTGTCATTAGTTGCATTTACATCAACTATGGTGTGACAAGTGGAATTACATGAAGATTTAGATTTCTTGAGCAAACTATGTTTTTTAGCTAGTTTTTCAAACTCATCATACAAATTTTCAAATGCATCTTGTAATTCATTATGAGAAAATAAAAGCTCATCATATGACAAAATGGATTTATCTAATGCATATAAATTTAAATGTACCTCATCTTCATTTGCCATGAGGCAAAGATTTGCAATTTCCTCACCATTCTCTTCCTCATCCGAATCACAAGAGTCATAATCATCCCATGTTGCATTCATGGCCATTTTGTTTGGCCTTTTCTCGTTCTCCTTTTTGGGTTTGAAACACTCATTTCTATAGTGCCCCGGTTTACCACAATTGAAACAAGTAATAGACTCCTTCTTGCTTGTCTCTCCTCTTGGTTCATTGCTCTTTAAAAACCTCTGACCTTTAGCCTTCTTTCGTTGAAGAAATCGCTTGAATTGTTGAGTGATCAAGGCAATGTCTTCATCAACCTCTTCTTCGATTCTCTCATTTGCTTCACTTTTAGTTGAAGCTTGCAAGGCTATACTTTTTCTAGGCTTGGCATCTTCTTCACGAGATTTCAAGGTAATTTCCCATGTAAGGAGTGACCCGAAAATCTCATCAAGACTCATAGTGCTAAGATCATGTGCTTCTTTAATAGCCGTCACCTTCGCATCCCATTTGACTGGAAGGCTTCTAAGGACTTTTTGTGCCGCATCGGATCTAGGAACAATTCTACCAAGATGTTTTAGTCCATTCAAAATATTAGTAAAACGAGACATCATAGAATTGATATTTTCATCTTCTCTCATGGAAAATAATTCATATTCATGCATAAGTATATCAATTTTAGATTCTCTAACTTGAGTGGTTCCTTCATAAGTAACTTCAAGTTTATCCCACATTTCTTTGGTCATGGAGCAAGTAGAGACTCGATTAAATTCATTTGGACTTAAGGCACAATTTAGATTAACCTTAGCTTTGGCATTAAATGACATAAGTCTACGCTCATCATTATCCCATTCGTTGGGCAATTTGGGAATAGTTTTTCCATCAACTACTTTGGTAATAGTAAAAGGTCCATCAACAATAATTAGCCAAATTTGATAATCAATAGCTTGAAGAAAGTCTATCATTCTAGTCTTCCAATAACTATAGTTTGAACCATCAAACCATGGGGGCCTATTGTTTGATTGTCCTTCTACATGAGTGACTATGTTTGAGGCCATGATCGTTCTCTAAGACGGTTAAGTCTAAAAGAACTAGAGATTAGGCTCTGATACCAATTGTAAGTCACTAAAATACCCTAGAGGGGGGGTGAATAAGGTTTTAAAAATAATTTCTAACTCTTTTTAATTCTTACTGGAACATGCAACAAGGCTCAATAGTAATTTACAAGGTAAATATGTAATGAGTAATTTTACTTTAATTTCAACAAGCTATTTACCACACTATAAATTAAGCATGCATGAACATAAAATAAGGAGATAGAGATAGAGAAATTGACATCGTGATTTTTACAAGGTTCAGTAACTCCTACTCCTCGGCTCAAAGAATCCCCTTCCTTGAGAATTTCCCGATCCTCACACTATGGCTCTTCCTTCAATAGGTGGAATAGCAAAACCTTTACAAAAGAGCTAACTAGCTCTTCACACAATCAAGAGAACAATCCTCCCTTGATACAATGGTCTTCACTCACCCAAGATCACAAATTTATGTATGTAATCAATATATCACTCAAGAAACAAAAACACTCAAACCCTAAGGTTTTTATGGAAGATAGATCAATATAAACTCAAGTGTTTTTAGGTGATATTTCAAGAACTCAAGATATATATATTCTCACAATATATTTTCAACAAGAGAATAAGCACAATGCTTGAGTTTAAATCTTCAAAATGATAGGAGTGAAAAACGAGATTTAGATCTTTCTTGCTATCAAAAGATTTTCCAGAAAGTGCTTGAGAGAAAATAATAGATGAATAAATTTTTAGAGTGAAAAACGAGATTTAGATCTTTCTTGCTATCAAAAGATTTTCCAGAAAGTGCTTGAGAGAAAATAATAGATGAATGAATTTTTAGAAAAATTTCTCACACAAGAACCTTAGCATTTTTAATCCATATCTTTTTCTTTATATAGTGTAACACTAGGGTTTGGAGAGTGTATCTCACCCTAGACAATATGGAGAGTAGGACGTGAAAATCTGCAAGCAAAATCATTTCTTTTTGGGCAAAAATATTGTTTAGAAATACTTTTCCTTAAAATCCTGAAGCACCCAGTCGACTGCCTCCATGCAAAGATTTAAAATATTTTCCCCAACGGCTATGGTCAGTCGACTACCTTAAGAAGGCCAGTCGACTGCCTCATGAGTCAGTCGACTGCCTTGGACAGGCCAGTCGACTGCCTCAGGCAATCAAAAATGTTTATAACTCACTGGTTCATCCAGTCGGCTGGGCCCTAGGCCAGTCGACTAGGTCACAGCCAGTCGGCTGCCATTTTATGGCCAGTCAACTGGGTGACTCCAAGAAAATGTTCAAGGTCCGTTGTTGATCCGTTTTTGAGTTCGTTTGTTTAGTTACTTGAGCTTATAAGATCAATCAACGCATAAGATACCTTGTTACAATATTCTCACCCCGACCTATCTACCCCAGGTCTTGAGTCCAGCTTTTGTATTTTCTTTGTCCTTTTTGTCCTTCTTCGAGTATGTGCATGAGTTTCCTTATCGCTTGTCGCTTTTTGGTATTAATGATCTTTCCGAAACATTTACCTGTACTTGCTGAAACACTTAGCTCAAAGTCATATTAGTACCAAACACAGTTTTGAATGTTTTGTTAATATCAAAATAAGAGTTATTGTTGGAAATGGAATTTCAAAGCCAACAATATATATTTACACCTATTTTGGGTATATATACTCTAAATCACAAGAGGAATAGAAAAAGAGGATTCCTAGTTGAAGCATGACAATTCCAATATAATTGAGATTCTTCATATCTTTTACTATAAACTCCAACGTCTGGAGTAACATTAAGAGACTCTCACCATACAATATAATTTTTAGAATTTCATAAAGAGATCCATTTAATACTAAGAGATCCGAAGAATATAATCATGAAGGCGGATTCTACATCAGTGATGCAGATCCCTTCCATCATGAGCAACTAAACCGGTATCTAGGATTTTCTAACAAAACCCTAGCCAAGTAATGTAGATTTATATATTTATTTCAATTATAAGAGGGGAAACTGAAGAACATGCATGTGATGATTGTGTAGATGGGAGACCGTAGTTATTTTAATATAAGATTCTATGTTTATTCTACTATTGTCTTAGATTGAATGAATGTTTTATCTTACTCAATAATGTTTATTCAATTTGGAATAGAACTTGGATGCTTAAATTATGATTTTTTACACAATGGTACTTCATAAAACATGATAATCTATATTTAGACAGGCTATGCTAAGGAGAGGTGATATAGATATGTTTTATTTTAATTTCATTCATTGTAGGAGTATATTAGAGTAAAGTAGTTTGCATGCACTAATCACACTCAGTCCGAAGATGGGTTGTAACCGAATCAAATTGATTGTATATCTTTGGGGATTAGAACTGACTTGTAACAGTCCTAATCTGATTCACATGTGATGTATCATCTTTTTTACAATTGAAAGAATGAATATAAATGTTATGAGGTTAGTGGTGGAGTTAGGAATACCCTAGACTTTATCTCCTTTGAAATAAACAAATATCATAATTTTATGTCATTAATTTAGTTAATAGTATTAAGAAACATACAACAATCAAACTATATACCTCCATAATCGGTAATATTATCATACTAAAGTGAATACAACCTAGTTTCTGTGGGATTCACCATACCCTTTCTCAAGCCATACTATATTAAAATACAATTCGTACGTTTGCGGAAAGACAAAACTAGGTCAATTCAAGGTTACATTCTTAAGCATTATTTTTAGCACACCTAGAAGTCGATTAAAGCTTTTGGCGCCTTTGCCGGGGGCTTGGCAACAATTCTATACTTTAGTAGACTAGTATAATTGAATTATTATATTTTAGTCTTAAGGTTGGATTTTGTGTTCTTGATAGGTACACCGAAAAGCGCAAAAATAAAACCAGAGAAGCGGTAACGATTGATGATGCGCGTTAATAGGGGTTAAAAATAGTGCTTAAGAACAAACCCTTATGATGACAAGGTTTTACCTATCGCAAGTGCACGATTCATAATGCAGTACAGTTCAGCTTGAGAAAGGTTATTGAACCCAAGGGACTAAGTCGTATTGTGAACTCTCGCAAAGTAATACTCTTAAATTGCTATGTGAAATTACCTATACGATCAATGAAAATAGCCTAGATGGGGGGTGAATAGGCTTTTTGTGGATTTATTGACAAATTAATAATACTTGCGGAAAAGTCAATTTTAATCCAATTCTCTATCAAGATAAATCATGTAAAGATAAATCTAAGTGCACAAAATAAAGCAATAGAGACACACGATATTTTTACGTGGAAAACCATGGAAAGACTCCAAGTAAAAACCACAGATACGCTCGGGTATCGATGCACTATGAATCAAGAGATATACAAACTCTATGAAGCTTTAGACTAACAAATCCCTTAAGATTTTCCTTTCTCCACTTGATGTCTGACAACTTTGAATCACTCGTGCTCTATGAAGCTCTCGCTCCGCTCCGTACTATGACGGCTCCGCTTCTTGATGGATCAATGAACCACGAAGCCTCCTACTCCGATCTCCGCACTCAGACGGCTCTATTTATCAAACAGATTTAAGCAACCACGTTGCACAAGGTAGTGTGTAGATTTTTTAGAATCTAGGGCATTCAATTGTGCATAAGATCATCGATGTAGAAGCACAATTGAACAAACCCTAACCAAGAGAGAACTAGAAGATATATAATCACTCAATGATTTTTTTGTCTCACCTATCTCTATATAAGAATATGAATCTGTAGAAAATACTACAGAGATCTCACCCCCAAAAGCCCAGCTTCCTCTCTTATAGACCTTTGTATTTATAGACAATGCTGAGGAAAACCCTAAACTTCACCCTTTTTCGTAATTTCACACTAAACCAAGTAAAACCTTAATCTCTAGTGTATATAATGTGTATAGCACGTACGTCAAGGTGTAAAGTCGTAACCGCATGATTAAAACTTAAATCAAGGTTAAATCTGGAATTTCTCAAACTTTTCTCGCAGTTTCCCCTACGCTTGAAGCGTATGTCAAGCTACGCTTGAAGCGTAGTAAACTCTACATTTGAAGCGTAGGCAGCTGCGTAATTAATTTTGGCATGCGTAGCTCTTGCGTCAAAACAACACTTTCAATCCACTTTTAGCTACTGGATGCATAGGCCATGCGTAGCAAAATCCTTGGAACCAACGTTTCTTAGGACCAGTGCCATTTAAACCCCCTCGACTCTCTTGTAATGATTCTTGAAGTCGTGGCTTGAAAAAATGATGTTTCTACCCTCTAGGAGACATTTTTTGCTCAAATTTGCTTTTTCACCATTTCTCTTGTATTCTTCACTTCTTTAGGCTTGATTTAAACTTTACGAAGCTTGTCCATGCCTATTAAATTTTCACGACTCCATAATTCACTTAACATAGTTATTGTCTAGAACATGCCAAATACAAATAACACTATAAATGTTCTTACACTATGAAAGTATGATTTGTGGATTGTGATTTCTTAACTAATTGACTAATAAAGTAAGTAAAGATAGATTAAGACAAGAACAGTAGAGATAAAAACAAGGGTTTTCATACTCCACCATTAACCGCATAATATAGCTATATACTTGCTCAATTACAAGAGGGCAGTCCATCATCGTGAATCAGATTGTACCGCAAATAGGTAAATACATCCTAAAAGGGATACCGTCCACTGGATTCACTACAACACATCTTTGAACAATGTGATTAGTGCATGCTATTTACTTTATTCTAATTTACTCCTACAACATGAAATTAAACTAAAGCATGTCTATATCACCTCGCCGAGGCATGGCCTAGGTAAATCTAGGATTTCGGGTGTTAAGAACCATTGTGCAGAAAATCATGATATGTTAGAGAACACCAGATAAACATGATTGATTAAGATAATGCATTCATTCAATCTAAAACAAGAATATAATAAATATAAAATGCTTTATCATAAATAACTATGGTCTCTAATCTACACAATCATCACAGGTATGGTCATCAGTTTCCCCTCGTTACAATTACAATAAATAAATAACTATATTATTTTGCTAGGGTTTTGTTAGAAAATCCTAGATACCGAATTAGTTGCTCATGGTGGTGGAAGACTATATCGTTGATCTAGAAACGCTCTCCATGATCGTCTGCTTCGGATCTCTAGGTCTTGAATAACTTCTGAAATTATCTAAATGATAGTGAAAATAGCCTATAGGGGGGGTGAATAGGCTGTTTGTGAATTTATTGACAAATTAATATTTAATTACGAAAAAGTGAATTTTAATCCAATCACAAAACCCTAATTCTCAAACCATGACATTCAAGCAATATCAAGAAAACATCAATGTAGTGTAGAAAATAAAACAAGAGACGACATAGAGAATTATACGTGGAAAAACTAAGGAAACGTTCCAAGGAAAAAACCATGGTTACACTCAGGTACTGATGCACTATGAATCAACAATTATAGACTCTATGAGAGTTTTAGAGTTACAATTACTCCTAATATTCCTTCCTTTACTCACGGTCTGAAACCCTTGAATCACTCGTACTTCACGAAGCACACTTGCTCCGCCAGACACTATGAGAGACTCACAAATCATGTCTGATTTGCCTTTCTCTACTTGCGGTCTGAAATCCTTTTATCACTCCATACTCGGATGGATCAAAATAACCTCGTTGCAATGAACAGTGTGATGATTTTTCAGCAATCACTCATCGAATCGTGCATAAAGAACTTCGGTGTAGAAACACGATTGGAGAACCTCAACACAAGTGAGAACACCAATATGTATGATCACTCCATAATCACCTCTCTGTGTTTATCACTCTGTAGAAGAATATGAACTATAGAATATTGTAGAGATCTTACCAAAAACCCTCTTGAAAAATCGTCGTCAAACTGTAGCCTCTTCTCTTATAGAACCTTGGTATTTATAGGCCAAGTCATAGAAAACCCTAACCTTGCCCTTTTATGTAATTTCATAATACCTCAATAAATCCTACAAAATATGATGTAAATATCTGTACACATCAATACATAGAGGTTTGAAGTCGTCGATCACTTAAAAACTCGAAGTAGGGACCAAACTGGAAAAATCCGAAAGCACCCCGAAACAAATCCTGCACAACAAGTGATGACATAACCAAGCATTGGGACCTACGCTTGGCGTAGGTCTAGGGCGTTAGGACCTACAGTTGGGCATAGGTCTAGGGCGTAGGGTCCCCTCCCGGCTCTAAAACTACAGCGTAGTTCAGAGCCAATTTGTCCTGTTTCAGCCTATGACAACTTAGGTATGTTACATCTTTTGTAGTTTTTCCATATTTGAGCTAGACTGGTCATCTCGAACTCTTAATGCTTTTGGTTGAAGTCATGATGTCAGGAAATGATATTTTTGCCCTCTAGTGAAGTGACGATGTCTGGAAAAGATGATTTTGCTCTTTAGAAGCTTTCTTTTCTTTGACACTCCTTGACTTCTTTCTCGAGATAGAAACGAATATACTAACAACTCGATTTCAAATATAAAAAATTCTCGACATGACACTTCACTCAATATGGTTATTGTCTAGAACATGCCATAGATAAACAATTACAATAAATGTTCTTACAATCTCCCCCTTGGCATTTCTGAGACAAAACCGCATTTTACAATATAGTATCTCAAATAACAATATAACATCTATACCGATGAACACACACTGACAAACATAGATATAAACTGCCACATTGCTTTCATGACGGTCAACCGATCCTGTAACCACAACACTGAACAAACCATTAAACGCAAGTGTGGAAAACAGATATTAAATGATCATAAGGAACACACAATATCCATGTAAGCATAATGCTCATAAAACAAGCATAATGATCAAAAAACACACACTCTTTCTCCTCCTTAAATCATTATTCCCCCTTACTCAAAAATTCTCCCCCTAAAATCATTACTCCCCCTTACTCAATATTTCTCCCCCTTTTTGTCATTGAAATGACAAGGAACAACAAAAATAATGAAAGCACAAGAGAGAAACAAGGGAAAAACCTCAAGAAGAAAACATAGGGAAATGATCACAGAGGATACTCAAGAAAATCTAAGTCAAACACTAAATACTAAGATAAATCACTCTATTAGAATATATCCAGATTCTCAAGTAACATAAATCTCTACAATGCATGAACTTAAGACTAATGCATGAATGTAAAATGCAAAACAACCAAAAATATTTTTTGTTCTTAGAACCATATGAGCAGGGCAGTAAAGACAATGAGTTAGTCATTAACACATCATATACACATATTTGACTTAGCTATTATACACATGATAGTGAAGAAAATTGGCACACATACCTTGTAGATATAAGTAGTCATAAGGGAAGCTTTACATAACATTTGCATATATGAAAAAATATTGAGGTGCAAGTAAACACTTAAGATGAAAGCAATACGTACTAATTCTGATAATCTTCTTCACTAATCGTGATGATACTTCAGTCCAAAACCTAAGCTAAAAATCAAATCATTCACTTGGACCTTATTGCTTATTCTAAAAAATGCAATTCATCTTAGGTGTTTACTTGCACCTGAATATTTAGCTCAAACCATATTGCTAATTAAAAAAAATATTCTTTTCAACTTTTTCACCATATCCCTTCTTGTCTTTCTTAGCTCCGGACTTTCCAGCGAAGATTTTTAGTCCCGACCAACTGGGCCCGAGCTTCTTCCATAGTATTTATGCTCATTTGTCTTCTCCCCTTTTTACGCGAACACTCAATGCTTACTGAGGCAAGAGGCCCGGTTACTTAGATCGAATAACTACCTTTGCATTTCTATATTTTAAACATCTCATTCTTTCCTCTTTTCAACTTCACCACAATATTCATAAGCATGCAAAAAGTATTTAAAAGCATAGATCAATCTAACATAACTCATGAACCTACATATCACTTTGGATTAGATGAAAAAGACTAAAAATTTCAACAAGTATTACAGTCATCTCCGAAGTAAAACAATCACCCAAAGTTATGAGTTCCAAAAATAATACTTAAACATGTCAAGTGAATAACTCATAACCTCAGGTCAGACTAACAACTCCAACTCTCATAAGCATAATCAGAAAAGTAAATATGATAATAGAGTAAAATATGACAACTTTTGTACCCTTAGCCATGCTCAACATGTTAAGAATTTTTTTTTAAAATTTTTATGGAATTTTTGTCATAAGGATGCATGCATGAATAATCCTAATAGTAGCAAAACATAATGCATGCATAAAAATAAAATAACAAAAAAAAAGAAACATGAAAATAAAAAAAAATTCATGATAATGTATCAATTATAGGATAAAAATATAATACAAGATATTCCTAGAATGATACATATGAAGACATCTATCCTAATGATAATATGCCACCAGATTTTATAAAATGCATATGCTTTTGAAAATCTAATGATTTCGTAGAGATGTCTGTTGACTAAGAATCTGTGGATATATACTCGAGACCTTTCTCAGAATTAGAGTCTCGTACTAGACATGCAGTATGAACAACCAAACAATGCAATTCATCTTTTCTAACCCACATTTGTTTAATTTTCAGTGTTTTATTGGCTAGCCTAGTCAACCTCTTCACCTCTTCACTCAACACCCGAATTTGACTTTCAACATTGGGTATTTTCTGAATTCTATGCTTCTGTTCAGATTTCAAAGTTTCTCCTCTTAACTTTGAACATACGGGTCGAATGTGACTTTTCACTCCACAGTGATGACAGACTGGAATAAACCTTTGAAAAACATTATTTGAACCCTTATTGACTCTAGAGGTAAAGAGAGGCTTACTCTCAATAGGTTTTCTGACATAAGATCGAGCATTAAGAGTCCTATCAGACTTACCTTGAGAAAAACTAGATGCTACTTGGGAAGCCTTAACAAAGGTTGTTTTGGAAACAATGTCAGGATCAATCATTCCTTTGAACCCCAACCCCTTAGTATTTCCTGTTGACTTTCCTACATTTAACATGTGATCAAGCTTATTAGTTCAACTAGACCATCTATGAATAGTTGAGTTAGCATCCTTCAATTCCTTTTCCAAACTCTCAATCCTTGTAGATTTCTCACTCAATTTCAATCTTAGAATTTCTAATTTCTCATTGAGACCATCTACCCTCTTCAAAGCCTAAGTCCTTTCTTGTTCAGACTTGGTCAATTCTTCTCTTAAGGACTGTCTCTCCTTATCAACATTGTTGTATTGAACCAAAAATTTCGAGTACACTTTGCTAACCTGTATGGACTTTTCATACGATTTATTGTATACATCTTCATAAGAATCCTCACGATCTTCATTATCCTCAGAATCATCATCCTCTGACATTGCCCAACTTGCAGCAACTTCACCGACCTTCTTACTTTGTGCAGCAAACACGGTGAAATTCTCAATCTCATCCCCTACCTTTGAATCCGTCGAATCACTAGCTGATCCATCACTCCAAGTAAGCGAAACCTTTTTTCTTTTTCGACTTATTAGCGCACTCAACAGCTATGTGACCAAACTCTTGACACTCAAAACATTGAGGTTTCTTCTTTTTTATGAACAAACTTATCATTCCTATTTTGGACTTTTCTATTTTTAGAATCATGTAATTTATCTCCAAAATTTTGTTCTTTAATCAATTCTTGACCACAAGAAGATTTTACAAACTTATGAAACTGCTTAATGATAATGTCAAACTGACTTAGTTTACTCTTACCCTCTTCATCCGACTCACTAGGACCCTCCTTAGTGATTTTCAAAGCTATGTCCTTTGCTTTTGTGTTGCTTGACTTTTTAGAGGATTGAGCACACATCTCCATCTCATACGATTTCAAATTACCAGCCAACTCTTCAAGTTTAATGTCCTTGAAACTCATTTTTCAGATATGACGGTAACCTTAGACCAAAAATTCTTAGGCAAAGACCTAAGTATTTTCTTCACAATGGTCGCCTCGGAAATAGGCTCCCATAGATTGTGACAACTAGTTATTTTGTCAGTTAACCTAGCCTCAAAATGAACAAACACTTCATACTCCTACATCCTAAGTTGTTCAAATTTTGAATTTTGAATTTGGAGTTTTGACTGTTTAACTTTTGAAATTCCCTCATGAGTTACTTAGAGAATGTCCCAAGCTTCTTTTGCAATTTCACATGTGGCTATTCTCTTAAACTCACTCTCAGTCATCGCATTATACAACGCATTTAACACTTTTGAATTCCAACTAACACTATTAGTTTCAGTAGTAGTCCACTCACTCGATGGTTTTACCCTAGATTCATTAGTAACAACATCTTTCATAGTGGGAGGTGAATATCCTACCTCTACGGCCAGCCAAGCTCTCTCATCTAGCAATTTCAAAAATGCTTTCATCCTCACTTTCCAATACTTATAATTCAAGTCATCAAACCAAGGGGACCTAGATATGGAACCTCCTTCATGAGGTACGTCCATATTTTTAGTTCAAGATCTAACCCTAGGTAGTTAACCAAAATCAGGGCAACCACACTCTGATACCAATTGAAATTACCTAAACGATGGTGAAAATAGCCTAGAGAGAAGGGGTGAATAGGCTTTTTGTGAATTTATTGACAAATTACTATTTAAATGCGGAAAAGTCAATTTTAATCCAATCACAAAACCCTAATTCTCAAACCACGTAATTCAAGCAAGATCAAGTAAACATCAATGTAGTGCAAAAAATAAAGCAAGAGACGACACAGAGAATTATACGTGGCAAAACTAAGGAAACATTCCAAGGAAAAAACCACGGGTACACTCAGGTACTGATGCACTATGAATCAACAATTACAGACTCTATGAGAGTTTCAGACTTACAATCACTCCTGATATGCCTTCCTCTACTCGCGGTCTGAAACCCTTGAATCACTCGTACTTCATGAAGCACCTTGTTCCGCCAGACATTATGAGAGACTAACAAATCACACCTGATTTGCCTTTCTCTACTCGCGGTCTGAAATCATTGAATTACTCCGTACTCAGACGGATCAAAACAACCTCGTTGCAATGGACAGTGTGATGATTTTTCAGCAATCACTCATCCAATCATGCATAAGAAACTTCGGTGTAGAAACACGATTGGAGAACCTCAACACAAGAGAGAACACCAATATATATGATCACTCCATAATCACCTCTCTGTGTTTATCACTCTGTAGAAGAATATGAACTATAGAATATTACAGAGCTCTCACCAAAAACCCTCTTAAAAAATCGTCGTAAAAAATCGTAGCCTCTTCTCTTGTAGAACCTTAGTATTTATAGGTCAAGTCATTGAAAACCCTAACCTTACCCTCTTATGTAATTTTATAATACCTTGATAAATCCTCTAAAATATGATGTAAATATGTGTATACATCAATACATAGATGTCTAAAGTCGTCGATCACTTAAAAACTCGAAGTAGGGACCAAACTGGAAAAATCCGAAAGCACCTCGAAACAAATCCTGCATAACATGTGATCACGTGACCAAGCATTGGGACCTACGCTTGGTGTAGGTATAGAGCGTAGGACCTATGCTTGGGCATAGGTCTAGGACGTATTGTCCCCTCCCAGCTCTAAAACCACAACGTAGGTCAGAGCCAATTTGTCCTGTTTCAGCCTCTGACAACGTAGGTATGTTGCATCTTTTGCAGTTTTTTCATATTTGAGCTAGACTGGTCATATCGAACTCCCAATGCTTTTGGTTGAAGTTATGATGTCTGGAAATGATATCCAGTAAAGTGACGATGTCTGGAAAAGACTATTTTGCCCTTCGGAAGCTTTCTTTGCTTTTGCACACTCCTTGACTTCTTTCTCCAGATATAAACGAACATACTAACAACTCGATTTCAAATATAAAAAATTCTCGACATGACACTTCACTCAACATGGTTATTGTCTAGAACATGCTATAAATAAACAATTACAATAAATGTTCTTACAACTTTCTTCTTCAAAAGATGTAAATCTCCAAAGATAGTGCTCTAAAAATTATGTATTTAGAATCTCCTTAGGTCTTGTCCAGAACTTGTTATTTATAGAAGAAGTTAAGAAGAGTCCTGCTTGTATTAGACTTTTCCCACTAGGTGTAGGATTCCTCGTTGATGTCTTTCTCTTCAATTCTCAGCCAAAACCCTTCAATATGATGTAAATATACCTTATACACGTGCTTCAAGGTATTGGAGTCTAACACAAAGTCAAAAGGATCAATTCGGTTCAAATTGGGATTTCTAGCCGAATCTGTAATTTTCAGTTTTTTCCTGCAAACACGTATCACTCTTTTGATCATAACTGGAGCTACACAATTTGGATTAAATCATACTTTAGCTTGTTGGAAGGATGACTTCAAGCTCTTACATTTGGACTCAAACATCTCTCAATTTGGACCTGTTTTGACCGAGATATGGTAGTCTTAAGTTGGCAGAAATTCTGGACCTACGATTGCACGCTTGAGGGTAGGGGTTGCTATACTCAAGTGTAGCTCCAAGCGTAGGGAAGTTTTCCCATGCATAGCTTAAGCGTAGTTTTTATGATTCTAGGCACTTTTAGCTACTATATGCGTAGCTCAAGTGTACAGAAATTCATGGAAACCACTTTTTCTAATTATTGTTCCGTTAGAGACCCCTCAACTTCGGTGGTATGTTTCCCAAAGTTTTGGCTCCAAATAAATGTCATTTTTGCCCTCCGAAAGACATTTTTTGCTTGAAGACTCCTCTTTTGCTCTCTTATTGGGTAGATACAAGCACATCCTTGGTTAATTCACCAAAGTTAGCTTGTTTCTTCATTAAGCTCCTGAAACACGCTTTAACATGCAAACCACATAAAAACACCAAGTAACGGAATGATACGACTTAACAATACCGAGTTAGGGGCCTAAAATGGACAACATTTGGTACCTATCAATTGTTTTACTGGTCCAGTTGTGAGTTTTAGTGTAGTTTAATTTTACGCATAATTCTAGCTTTATTTTATTTTATTGAATTATTTAGTTTAATTTAATTAGTAGTTATTTTATTCAGAAATTTGGTTCTTGTGTGTGAGTGGTTTCCGATCGCTAACAGACAAACTATTTTCTTTTTATCATGAAATTGAGAGAACCCTTCATAGAAATTTAAGGGCTAGGAAACTAGAAGATCTTATAAAAAGGTTAGAATTTGGCTAGATGGCTGGCCCTATAGCACAAGCTCTTGAATCATCATTCAGAGACTATTACGCACCCTTTAAGTTTGAATCACCTGTGGAATTGTAACTCCTTAACGATGCTAGAGTGGCACACTATGAAATTAAAGCAAGCATTCTTAATATGATACCTAAGCTCTATGGCCTTAAAAACGAAGATCCTTATTAGCATATTAATGAATTCATAGAGATAAGCTCCACAACTAAAATTGAGAATTTGAACACCAATTCATTGCGGTCGTGCCTCTTTCCCTATTCTTTAAAATAAAAAACAAAACAATGGTATATCAACTTAGATAAGGCAATTAAAACAGATTGGGAAAATCTCAAGAATGAATTCCTACATAAGATTTTTCCTATAGGTAAAACCCATGAAGCGCAATATGCAATTACATATTTCAAGCAATTACCTGGTGAATAATTTCATGATGTATGAGAAATATTCAACGAAATCCTGAGGAAGTGTCACTATCACAGATTTACGAAACAGGATTTAGTGTATAATTTCTATCTAGGTGATAGGAGCCGAATGTTGTACATTCTAGGCCCCTAATTAGTCATTGTTAGTTTACATTTAAATATTATCTTGGTGTTTTTATCCGGTTTGCGTGTTTCAGGTTCAATACATGTAAAATAAGGTAGTTTTAGTGAAATAACCAAAATTTGAACCCTAGACCATTCGAGAAATGAGATTGATGATTCAAGGACCAAGAACAGACCAAAGATGAGTTAAATAATCAATACAAGTGAAGTGGAGTGTAGACGAATGGAAAAAATGACCAACGAAACTGAAATGAATAAGTCGACAAAAACCAGCATTTACGAGTTTTTGAGCTCTTGGATGAGAACTCGGGAATGTGGTCTCCACTAGCACCATTGAAAGAAAACATGTGAAAATATTTAGAGAACTTGGCTCACCATTGGGCATCAGTAGCCCTTATACGAGAACTCGGGAAAACACCTGAGAACTCGGTAATCTTGTATTGCAAGATCTCGACTTAAAGTCCAAGATCTCAACTTTGGTCGCTGATAACTTTCTACTGGTACCTGCCACGACTTTTCTTAACCTAATGCACACTCCAGACTGTCTTTGGACATGTTTAGACCTATATTGATCAAATCTTATGTCATTTCATGACCCGAAACACAAAAGGAAATATTTTTACTTGATTACGAAGAAAAATACTAGCACAAGAAGGACTTTCTCCCTCTATAAAAGAAAAGGGTTCAGTTCTTGCAAAACAGAGTCGGTTGATACCAGAAAATAGACCGATACACGGGAGATTAGGTTGTGCAGTATAATGAATACAACTGTGGAGACAAACACAGAGTGACACTGTGAGCTGTTGCTGGGACCAGAGCATATAAAAAAGAGAAGATCCAATGCTACCATGGAAGCGGTGTCTACATCAATGATGGAGTTCACCACAACCATGAGCGACTAAACCGGTATATAAGGTATTTGACAAAACCCTAGCCAAGTAATGTAGATTATATTTATCTTAATTGTAAAAGGGGAAACTGAAGACCAAGTATATGATGATTGTGTGGATTAAGTGAACGAATTTTGAATTTTATCTAAGATCTTATGTTTATTCTATGTCTTATATTAGCTTGAATGAATATTCTATCTTGCACACCATATTTTCTCATTAGGGCTGGAACTCTGACGTTTAAACTATGGTTATCTGCACAATGGTACTTAATGAATAAGAATATCTAGGTTTGGACAATTTATGCTAAGGAGAAGTGATAAATGCATGTTTAGTTTAGTTTATTGCGTTGTTAGAGTAGTTTAGAGTAAAGTAGTATGCATGGACAAGTCAAGCACATTCCGAAGATATATTGTAGCCGAGTCGGATAGATTGAATCCCTTTAGGGATTATGGTCTATTAGTAGCGAGTCTAATCTGATTCACATGAGATGGATCACCCTTTTACAGTTAAGTAAATACTTGTCTATGTTATGTGGTTAGTGGTTGATAGGTGTAGAATATTATCCAATCTAGGCCCCTAACTCGGTATTGTTAAGTCTTATCATTCTGTTACTTGGTGTTTTTATGTGGTTTGCATGTCTAAAATAGAACATCGTGTAGAAGTCTTTGCTTTAAGCGTGTTTCAGGAGCTTAATGAAGAAAACGAGCTAACTTTAGTGAATTAACCGAGCTAACTTTGGTGAATTAACCAAGGTTGTGCTTGTGTCTACCCGAAAAAGGAGAAAATGAGAAGTTTTCAAGCAAAAAGTGCATCCCGGAGGGCAAAACAGACAATTTTCGGAGCCGAAACTTTGGGAAACATGCTAACAAAGTGAAGGCAGTTCAAATGGAAGAAAGATTGGAAAAGTGGTTTTCATGATTTTTGCTATGGCTACCTACGCACACAGCAAGCAAAAAGTGCCTAGAAACATCAATTTTACGCCTACCTATGCACATGGCTGGGTAAGCTACGCCCAAGCCTATGCATAGGTGTAGGCCATGCTACGCATAAGCGTAAGTACCCCTATGCATAGGCATAGGGAACAACTGGGAATTTTCAAAATTCGAGTCCCAATCCGATTCAACTTCCTTTAACTTGTCTTCGACTTCAACACCTCTAAGCATGTGTATAAGGTGTATTTACATTAGATTAAAGGGCTTTGACTCAAAATTAAAGAGAAACAAATCAAAGAGGAATCCTACTCTAAGTGGGAAAAGTCTAATACAAGCAGAACTCTTTTCAACTTCTTCTATAAATACCAAGGTCTGGACCAGATCTAGAGAGCTTCTAAATACATAATTTTCAGAGCACTATCTCTGGAGATTTATATCTTTTGAAGAAAGGAGTCATTCAAGACCTAGAGATCCGGTGCAGAAGATCATGGAAAGCATATCTACATCAATAATGCAGTCTCCCACCACCATGAGCAACTAAACCATTATCTAGGGTTTTCTAGCAAATCCCTAGCCAAGTAATGTAATTTATTTATTTGTTTCAATTGTAATGAGGAGAAATGGAAGACCACACCTGTGATGATTTTGTAGATGAGAGACCATAGTTATTTAATATAAGAGGTTTTATATTGATTATATTATTGTCTTAGATTGAATGAATGCATTATCCCAATCAATCATGTTTTTCTAGTGTTCTCTAGTATATCATGATTTTCAACACAATGGTGTTTAATACCTAAAACCTTAGATTTACACAGGCCATACCTCAGTGAGGTGATATAGACATGTTTTAGTTTTATTTCATGTTGTATGAGTAGATTAGAGTAAAATATTATGCATGCACTAATCACATTCTATCCAGAGATGGGTTGTAGCGAATCCGGTTGACGGTATCTCTTTAGTAATATATTCGACTATTTGTGGTATAATCTGATTCACGAGTGATGGATCGCCCTCTTACAATTGATCAAGTAGATAACTGCATTATGCGGTTAGTGGTGGAGCATAAAAGCCCTAATTTTTCTCTACTCTGAATCACAAACATAATTTACTTCTTACCTTTACTTAGTTTAATTAGTTGATAAATTTCAAGTCAAATAAAACCTTTTTAAAACCATAATTCATTACTATTAGATTGCTAAAGTGAATAATTTCAAGTCTCTGTGGGATCGATATTACCATTCTCAACCTGTGCTATATTATAAAACGATTCGTTCACTTGTGATCGATAAAACTAGGGCACTACAAGAGTTCATTCTTAATCAATATTTTTAACCCTGGTTTGCACCCATCAAGTTTTTGGAGCCGTTGCCAAGGACTAGGCAATATTCTTAACTTTAATATTTTAGTAGAATTAAGTTATTGTAGTGTATTTAAAGTTAGAATTTTGGTGTGATTGACAGGTACACTGAAAAGCACAAAGGAAATTAGCAGAGCATTAAAGATTGCGTCGTTGGACCACTTGTGAGTTCCAGTGTAGCTTAATTTTATGTATAATTTTACCTTTATCTTTTATCCATAGTTAAAGTAGTTAGTTTTATTGATTAGAAAATTTTGGCTTTATGCTTGAGCGATTGGCGATCCCCTTTTGATCCTGACTGTAACACCCGCGTTTCTTTTATCTTTTCTAGAATTCTTTTTCAATTATCAATAGTCTATGACGTCACTTATTCATGACGTCTTGTATAATCATGGTACGTGTAAATTTTTCATGTTTACGTTTCGGACATATCAGGACGACTTCATGGACTTTAATTTTTGGCTGCATGAGTTTATTGTTTGTTGGCGACTACATGGGTTCATTGCAATGTTTTCTTATTGGAGCTTTTGTGACCGTGTTATGTTCCCGAACGTGTAACCTTATTTTATTATTGACGCCCGGTGTAGCACTTATGTTATTATATGCTTGATGTGTTTAACATGTTTAACAAGTACTTCTTGATAGGTGTAAAAGTGTGAATTGTTTGTTGTATTTTCATTTTTTTAATATTAAAAATAGTTAAAAATGATTTCGAAAACATAGTGACCTAAGGGCATAATGGAATTTTCACTAATATTTAGATAGTGGAAAATCCTAGAAATTTGGCTAAGTGTTGAAATAACAATTGAGTGGCATAGAGGTAAATAGAGTGGAAGACTTTGGTTAAATGGGAAAGATATTTTAATTACACTCTTGTGATTGATCATAAGTTGTAATGGTTTAGGTCTTTTCTCACTTTAAGGTGTTGTCACATTCATGACCACTAGATCTCACTTCCTTCCCATGTTTAATCACAACCCTTGGATGAGTGTTGCTTATGAGTGAGAAATCTCTACACCTCTTTTTTCTTCCAAATGCAAGACTCAACCTCATCCCTTGGATGTCATTCTCACTTTTCCTATCTTTAATCTCAACCTTTGGATGTTAAGGCCTTGTTTGGAAAGTGTATTAGGGTTGTGTGTATTGATTTAAGTCTTCCATTTGCAAGACTTAATGTTCACCCTTGGATCCATTTTTCTTTTTCCCACATTTGTTTTAGACCCTTGGATTGGTTTGGAGATAGTGGGGAATCTCTACATTTCTCTCAAGTCTTCCACTTGAATACTTCACCACACATTTGCTTTCTCCATTTCTCTCCTTCACTTTTTTGTTTGATTTCATCACCTTAAGCTTGGAGTTTGATGTAGCCTTCAACATGAAAGGTGTCCATGGTGTTCTCCTCTTCGATTTAAGCCAAAGATTGGTAAGTGTTATTCCCTCTTTCTGAGTTTCTACTTCAAACCCTAGTTTTTGGTTTTCATGATGAACCACCTTTTGATTATTGGTTTCATCTTTTATTGAGTCTTGACTCATTGTTAGGAGACTATGGTGAAGCTTTCCACCGATTGGTTCCTTTGATTTTGGTGTTGGGTGGAAGTTAGGGGTTGATTGAGCTCACTTTGTGGTGTTTCTTCGTTCTCCATTTGAGGTAGGGGAAATTTTCTATTCTCTCTCATCCTTTGGTACGTGAGTGTGCGAATTTCATTCTAGGGTTTCCTAACCCAGATGTGTATGTGAAAGTGTATACTTAAAAATGTGCAAGTAGGGTTTATATGAGTTTATGTAATATAACTCATGACTATAGCATACTTGATGATTATATTGATAGGATTATCATGTATGATAGTTAGATTACAGTTCTTGAGAGTTTGATATAAAAAGTATGTTTAAATGTCTATACATATATATATAGGTATGTGTAAGTCACTAAAATACCCTAGAGGGGGGGGGGGGGGGTGAATAGGGTTTTAAAAATAATTTCTAACTTCTTTTATATTCTTACTAGAACATGCAACAAGGTTCAATACTAATTTACAAGGTAAAATGTGCAATGAATAATTTCACTAAAATTCAATAAGCTATTTACCACAATATAAATTAAGCATGCATGAACATAAAGTAAGGAGATAGAGATAGAGATATTGACACCGTGATTTTTACGAGGTTCGGTAACTCCTACTCCTCGGCTCAAAGAGTCCCCTTCCTTGAGACTTTCCCGATCCTCACACTATGGCTCTTCCTTCAATAGGTGGAATAGCAAAACCTTTACAAAAGAGCTAACTAGCTCTTCACACAATCAAGAGAACAATCCTCCCTTGATACAGTGGGCTTCACTCACCCAAGATCACAAATTTGTGTATGCAATCAATAAATCACTCAAGAAACAAAAACACTCAAAACCCTAAGGTTTTTATGGAAGATAGATCAATATAAGCTCAAGTGGTTTTAGGTGATATTTCAAGAACTCAAGATATATATATTCTCACAATATATTTTCAATAAGAGAATAGGCTCAAGGCTTGAGTTTAAATCTTCAAAATGATAAGAGTGAAAAACGAGATTTTGATCTTTCTTGCTATCAAACGATTTTTCAGAACATGCTTGAGAGAAAATTAGAGATGAACAATATTTGGAAAATTTCTCACACAAGAACCTTAAAGTTTTAATCCATATCTTTTTCTTTATATAGTGTAACACTAGGGTTTGGAGAGTGTATCTCACCCTAGACAATGTAGAGAGCAGGACCTGAAAATCAGCAAGCAAAATCATTTCTTTTTGGGCAAAAATATTGTTTAGAAATACTTTTCCTTAAAATCCTGAAGCACCCAGTCGACTGCCTGACGGCACCCAGTCGACTACTTCCATGCTTAGATTTAAAATATTTTTCCCAACAGCTAGGGTCAGTCGACTGCCTCAAGAAGGCCAGTCGACTTCCTCATGTGTCAGTCGACTGCCTTGGATAGGCCAGTCGACTGCCTCAGGCAATCAAAAATGTTCGAAACTCTCTGGTTCAGTCAGTCGGCTGGGTCTTTAACTGCCAGTCGACTGGGCACAGTCAGTCGACTGCCTTGGATAGGCCAGTCGACTGCCTCATACAGTCAAAATGTTTTATAGCTCACTAGTTCATCCAGTCGGCTGGGTCCTTAATGGCCAGTCGACTGGGTCACAGTCAGTCGGCTGCCATTTCATGGCCAGTCGATTGGGTGACTCCAAGAATTGTTTTCAAGGTCCGTTTTTGATCCGTTTGAGTTCGTTTGATTTATTACTTGAGCTTATAAGACCAATCAACACATAAGATACCTTGTTACAATATTCTCACCCCGACCTATCTATCCTAGGTCTTGAGTCCAGCTTTTGTTCTTTCTTTGATCTTTTTGTCCTTCTTCGAGTTTGCGCTTGAGTTTCCTTATCGCTTGTTGCTTTATCGATCTTCCCGAATCATTTACCTGTACTTGCTGAAATACTTAGCTCAAAGTCATAATAGTACCAAACACGGTTTTGAATGTTTTGTAAATATCAAAATAAGATATATTGCTTGAAATAGAATTTCAAAGCCAACAATCTCCCCCTTTTTGATGTTGAGAAAACATTTTGTGTTTGCGCATAAATGGTGAAGTATCAATTGATAATCCCCCTCAATGTGTGCATCTTTCATTTTTATTTGCATGTTCCCCCTTAGGAAATAAATTTTGCAATTTGATATTCATTTACGTAATGCATGGAAAGATAATAGAACCAATATATTTCAATTCATAATTTGTGAGTTCGGTACATGTTGTTTTACTACTACACATTGCAAAATGATAAAGCATAGAAATGAAACGAAGCATAAACAACAAACATAAAACATAGGTAACATCCTATGCTACACAAAATAGACCTATAGCCAATACAAACACCCTAATACATTCTCCCCCTTTGACGACATAAAAAAGGTGGAGGGTCATGATAAAAAACGTCCATGGCATTGGTGATGCGGTCGATCTTGTCCTCAAGATGCTTCATATCCTCGGCCATATTCCTCTGGACCTCCTTATTGCGCTTTTGGGCCTCTTCATTGCGCTTTACGATTTCCAAGATTTGGGTAAGAGTTTCGGGACTTCCCCCGAACCCAAAATCTGGAATATCAAAATCGCTACCAAGAGACGGAAAAGAAGAAGTCGGAGCATCCGGACGAGGTGCTTCGAGACGAGGAACATCATGATGAGGAACAGATGGACCAGCCTGGTCCACAGGAGGAGTAACCCTAAGTGAGACCAACACTCCATCGGCATTCTTACCTATATGCATCTGCTTGAGATGTGTGCGGTCCAGAAAAATTGGATTGTGCTCCGTAGGCTCATCACTGAGTGGCACACCATTCCGACCAAGAAGATACGATAAATGGGTAGGAAAGATGAGTGTGCCTTTCTTCTTGTGCCACTCGAGAATAGCGGAAATGAACAAAAAGGCAAGGTTGACCTTACAACCGGTCATGACACAGTAGACAAGAAAAGCTTCCATAATCGACACAAGACTCCGGCTTCCTGACTTGGGCAAAATGGAGTATGTGATAATATTGTGCACAAGGCGAGCCTCGGGAGTAAGCGAGGAAGAAGGAAACTCAGAAGTGGCAGTGGTGGTTTTATTCACTGAGATGGCCCGAACTGCTTCGAGAGGATCGAAATCACTCGAAGAGTACCAACTGGATGGGCAGAAGTATGAGATACCACCAGGAGGTAGCTGAAAAACAGTATTAATTACTGCTTCGGTGAACTCAACTGATTTGCCCCCAAAAATGGAACTAAGCTTTGGGGAGAGAAGACGTGGTTGAGCTGGATTTTTCAGATTTTTGTAGAAGGCTTTGACAGCCCGCGGATAATGCGGAACATCAAGCGAAAGAAAGAAATCCCAACCCATATTTTGAAAAAGATTGAACGTATTAGCGCCAATCTCTTCGCACAAGGGTTGAGTCACAACGCGATGAATGAAGTTAGTTTCAAAAAGACGAACACTATTTTCATCACCAAGAAGGGTAGAGAGAGACATTGGACCAGATTCAGGTTTTGAATCAGTGTCCTCATGAACAGGGGACGAAGGTGGAGGAGGTGCAGCCGAAGAGCTTCCACCCCTACGGGCACGTTTCTTGATGCGTACAACATTGGGAGCCATGAGAGAGAGAAGAACCAGGATGATTGAAAGCATTTTGAGAAGAAACTGAGAGAGAAGAAAGAAAACTGAAAAACAATGGTGTAGAGATATGTATATATATATATGGATATATAAGATTATAAATGAAGAAAGGAGTGGTGATAATGAAGGTGAGGGTCGTGGTGTAGTGGGGAAATGGTTTAAAGGTGAGTAAATGGCGAGAAGGAAGGAAGAAATGGGAGAGATCGTGGAGAGAGTGGAGAGAAGACGAAGAGAAAGAGGAAATAAAAACTGGGTTCGCGCAGAGGCAGTCGACTGGCCATATGGAGGCAATCAACTGGCTCATGACCCAGTCGATTAGCCGAAGGAGGCAGTCGACTGGCTGAAGATGAAAAAAATCAGAAAAACTTACTGGTTGATCCAGTCGACTGGCCGTATACGAGGCAGTCGACTGGCCCTCAAAAATAAAATTTTGAAAAATATTTTAAATTTTGAAAGCCGAGATCGTGGACGAGATTTTGTGAAAATTTAACTGTTTACTTCAAAATCCATGGCCATTCCTAATTCCCTACAAATTTTTGAAAAAGGTTAGTCCGAGAGGGGTTTAGTAAAAATATCCGCCAGTTGATTTTTAGTGTCAATAAAAATCAATTCAATGTCACCTTTGGCTACATGATCCCTCAGAAAATGATGCCAAATCTCTATGTGCTTTGTGCGAGAATGTTGAGTAGGATTCTTTGAGATACAAATAGCACTAGTGTTATCACACTTAATAGGTACGAGATTAAAAACAAGTCCAAAATCAAGTAATTGTTGCTTAATATAAATAGTTTGGGCGCAACAACTACCGGCCGCTACGTATTCGGCTTCAGCTGTAGACAGGGCAACCGAATTTTGCTTTTTACTTGACCATGAAACAAGAGAGTGACCTAGAAAATGACATGTACCACTTGTACTTTTCCTATCCACTCTACAACCCGCAAAATCGGCATCTGAATAGCTAGTGAGATCAAGTGAGGTGCCACGTGGATACCATAGTCCTAAGTTAATCGTCCCACTAAGATAGCAAAAAATACATTTTACGGCTAGCAAGTGAGATTCTTTATGACAAGATTGAAAACGAGCACATAAGCATACACTAGACATGATATCCGGCCTACTAGCAGTTAAATAAATTAAACTTCCAATCATGCCTCTATATTGAGTAATATCAACACATTTTCCATTTTCATCTTTGTCGAGTTTAATAGAGGTACTCATAGGAGTAATGGCATGTTTGGCTCCCTCCATGCCAAATCGTTTTAGCAAATCTTTAGTGTACTTAGATTGGCTAACAAATAAGCCATCCAAGCTTTGCTTGATTTACAACCCTAAGAAGAAATTCAACTCACCCATCATACTCATTTCAAATTTGTTTTGCATACTAGATGCGAAATCTTTGCAAAGAGAAATATTTGTGGAACCAAATATAATATCGTCAACATATATTTGGATAATCAACAAATCATTCTTGACAGTTTTTGTAAAGAGCGTGTTGTCAACTTTGCCTTTAAAAAATCCTTTTTGAAGTAAAAAGTCACTAAGTCGATCATACCAAGCTCTAGGAGCTTGCTTTAATCCGTATAAGGCTTTAGATAATTTGTAAACATGATTTGGAAAAAGTTCATTTTCGAAACCGGGTGGTTGTTTCACAAACACTTCTTCATCTATAGTTCCATTTAGAAAAACACTTTTGACATCCATTTGATAAAGAATGAAATTTCTAGATGATGTAACTGCAAGAATCATTTTAATTGCTTCTAATCTAGCTACGGGTGCAAAGGTTTCATCATAGTCAATGCCCTCCTCTTGATTGTAACCTTGAGCTACCAATCTTGCTTTATTTCGAATAATCACTCCATTTTCATCCTTTTTATTTCCAAAAACCCATTTAGTGCCTATTATAGTTTGATGTGTGGGTTGAGGGACCAAATGCCAAACTTGATTGCGTTCAAATTGATTTAGTTCATCTTGCATGGCTATGATCCAAGAATCATCACATTGAGTTTCGTGGAAGTTCTTGGGTTCAATATTAGACACAAAAGCCATGTGGTTGCATAAGTCTCTAAGTTGAGATCTTGTGCTAACACCTTGTGAAGGGTTACCTATGACTTGGTCAAGAGGATGGTTGTGCACAATCCTCCAAGATTTAGGAATGGAACAAGTCAAGTCATCATTAGATTGATGTCCAACTTCGCTCTTATCCATTTGCCTACTTGATGAGTTAGGGATATTGAGATTATTGAAACTATCCTCAATTCCTACAACTTCATCATCATCTAGGTGCACTTTAGGTGAGGGTGGAGGCAGTGATTCATCAAAAACAACATGGATAGACTCTACCATGGTTAAAGTGCTTTTGTTAAAGACTTTAAAGGCTCTACTAGTTGAGGAATACCCTAAGAAAATTGCTTCGTCCGATTTTGAGTCAAATTTTCCCAAGTTATCTTTATCATTTAAGACGAAACATTTACAACCAAACACTTTGAAATAACCAATATTGGGTTTCCGACCATTGCACAACTCATACGGAGTCTTACCTAATTTCATTCGGATGATAACTCTATTTATGACATGACAAGCGGTGTTCACTGCTTCAGCCCAAAGACTTCGGGGAAGGTTGTGTTCATTTAACATAGTCCTAGCCATTTCTTGTAAAGATCTATTTTTCCTTTCAACTACCCCATTTTGTTGAGGAGATCTTGGAGCCGAGAGATCATGAGATACACCAAATTCATCACATAATTTCTCTAGATCTTGATTGTCAAATTCTCTACCCCTATCACTTCTAATTTTCTTGATTTTCAAATCCTTTTCATTTTGAATGACTCATGAAACTTATCAAGAATGGAGTGAGTTTCATTTTTATGGGCAAGAAAGTAAACCCAAGTAAATCTAGAGTAGTCATCTACTATAACAAGTACATAGAGTTTCCCGGCTAAGCTAGCCGTTCTTTCCGGACCAAAGAGGTCCATATGAAGTAACTCTAAGGGTCGAGAAGTGGTAGTATCTTTCTTTCTCTTGAAAGAAGATTTCACTTGATTGCCTATTTTACATGCACTACATATTTTATCTTTTGAAACAATAGTCTTCAGGAGGCCTTTGACTAATTCATTTTTAGACAAACGTTGAATGAGGTCCATACTAGCATGTCCTAGGTGTCTATGCCATAACCAATTATTTTCACTCGATGTGACAAAGCACTTAACATCTTGTTCATTTAATTCACATAGCAACATAGTATATAAATTTCCGTTTCTCTTTGCATTGAACAATTGTTTTCCATCTTTCTCAACTATGCATGCATTTGACCTAAAGATAACATCATAACCTTTGTCACAAAGTTGGCTAATACTAAACAAGTTATGCATTAAACCATCAACTAAAAGTACGTTATCTATAGCAAGAGAAGGAGATATACCAATAGATCCAATTCCAATCATTTTTCCTTGTGAGTTATCTCCAAAAGTAACACTTCCTCCTTCATAAGATTTTAGGGACATGAATTTTGATTTGTCTCCCGTCATGTGCCTTGAACATCCGCTATCAAGAAACCATCTTTCTTTTGAGGCGGACTTCAAGCATACCTACAACACAATGTTACGTGACTTTTATTGGTACCCAATTTGTTTTGGGTCCATTATGGTTAGATAGAAATGCAATAGTTCCTTTAGGAACCCAAAATGATTTTGTTACCAAATTTTATTTTGCACATAGAGATTCAATGGTTCCTTTAGGAACCCTAAACATTTTTGAGACAGTTTTCTTCTTCTTCCTTAGAAAACATGCATTTGCTTTGTGACCTCTTTTCTTGCAATAATAGCATGAGACATGATTATGATCAATAGAAGGTGAGAATGAACATTATTTTGAAAAAGTATGCTTTAATGATTTTCTTTTCTTCAATAAAAGTGCATCTTTGTTGAATGCATCATATCCTAAGCCGCATTTGTCAAAAGAGTTTCTTTGTCTTCCTAGCATGATGCTCAAGTTTTATTTTCCTTTTGTGAATTTTGCTAAGATGTTTATTTGATCATCGATAGTCTTTTTCAATAAACTGTTTTCCTCTTCTATCTTCATACTTTTGTCATTTTTAGCATTTACATTAACTATGGTGTGACAAGTAGAATTACATGAAGATTTAGACTTCTTGAGCAAACTATGTTTCTTAGCTAGTTTTTCAAACTCATCATACATATTTTCAAATGCATCTTGTAATTCATTATTAGAAAATAAAAGCTCATCATATGACAAAATGGAATTATCTAATGCATGTAAATTTAAATGTACCTCATCTTCATTTGCCATGAGGCAAAGATTTGCAATCTCCTCAACATTTTCTTCCTTATCCGAATCACAAGAGTTATAATCATCCCATGTTGCATTCATAGCTATTTTGTTTGGCATTTTCTCGTTCTTCTTTTTGGGCTTGAAACACTCATTTCTATAGTGTCCCGGTTTACCATAATTGAAGCAAGTAATGGACTCCTTCTTGCTTGTCTCTCCTCTTGGTTCGTTGCTCTTTAAGAACCTCCGAACTTTAGCCTTCTTTCGTTGAAGAAATCTCTTGAATTGTTGAGTGATCAAGTTGATGTCTTCATCAACCTCTTCTTCGATTCTTTCATTTGCTTCACTTTTAGTTGAAGCTTGCAAGGCTATACCTTTTCTAGGCTTGGCGTCTTCTTCACGAGATTTTAAGGTAATTTCCCATGTAAGGAGTGACCCGAAAATCTCATCAAGACTCATAGTACTAAGATCGTGTGCTTCTTTAATAGCCGTCACCTTTGCATCCCATTTGACCGGAAGGCTTCTAAGGACTTTGCGTGCCGCATCGGATCTAGGAACAATTCTACCAAGGTGCTTTAGTCCATTCAAAATATTAGTAAAACGAGACATCATATAATTGATATTTTCATCTTCCTTCATGGCAAAGAGTTCATATTCATGCATAAGTATATCAATTTTAGATTCTCTAACTAGAGTGGTTCCTTCATAAGTAACTTCAAGTTTATCCCACATTTCTTTGGCCATGGAGAAAGTAGATACATGGTTAAATTCGTTTGGACTTAAGGCACAGTTTAGATTAACCTTAGCTTTGGCATTAAATGACGTAAGTCTACGCTCATCATTATCCCATTCATTGGGCAAGTTGGGAATAGTTTATCCATCAACCACTTTGGTAATAGTAAAAGGTCCATCAATAATAACTAGCCAAATTTGATAATCAATAGCTTGAAGAAAATCTATCATTCTAGTCTTCCAATAGCTATAGTTTGAACCATCAAACCATGGGGGCCTATTGTTAGATTGTCCTTCTACATGAGTGACTATGTTTGAGGCCTTGATCGTTCTCTAAGATGGTTAAGTCTAAAACAAGTAGAGATTAGGCTCTAATACCAATTGTAAGTCACTAAAATACCCTAGAGGGGGGGTGAATAGGGTTTTAAAAATAATTTCTAACTTCTTTTATATTCTTACTAGAACATGCAACAAGGTTCAATACTAATTTACAAGGTAAAATGTGCAATGAATAATTTCACTAAAATTCAATAAGCTATTTACCACAATATAAATTAAGCATGCATGAACATAAAGTAAGGAGATAGAGATAGAGATATTGACACCGTGATTTTTACGAGGTTCGGTAACTCCTACTCCTCGGCTCAAAGAGTCCCCTTCCTTGAGACTTTCACGATCCTCACACTATGGCTCTTCCTTCAATAGGTGGAATAGCAAAACCTTTACAAAAGAGCTAACTATCTCTTCACACAATCAAGAGAACAATCCTCCCTTGATACAATGGGCTTCACTCACCCAAGATCACAAATTTGTGTATGCAATCAATAAATCACTCAAGAAACAAAAACACTCAAAACCCTAATGTTTTTATGGAAGATAGATTAATATAAGCTCAAGTGGTTTTAGGTGATATTTCAAGAACTCAAGATATATATATTCTCACAATATATTTTCAATAAGAGAATAGGCTCAAGGCTTGAGTTTAAATCTTCAAAATGATAAGAGTGAAAAACGAGATTTTGATCTTTCTTGCTATCAAACGATTTTTCAGAAGATGCTTGAGAGAAAATTATAGATGAACAATATTTGGAAAATTTCTCACACAAGAACCTTAAAGTTTTAATCCATATCTCTTTCTTTATATAGTGTAACACTAGGGTTTGGAGAGTGTATCTCACCATAGACAATGTGGAGAGTAGGACCTGAAAATCAGAAAGCAAAATCATTTCTTTTTGGGCAAAAATATTGTTTAGAAATACTTTTCCTTAAAATCTTGAAGCACCCAGTCGACTGCCTCCATGCTTAGATTTAAAATATTTTTCCCAACGGTTAGGGTCAGTGGACTGCCTCAAGAAGGCCAGTCGACTTCCTCATGAGTCAGTCGACTGCCTTGGACAGGCCAGTCGACTACCTCAGGCAATAAAAAATGTTCGAAACTCTCTGGTTCAGTCAGTCGGCTGGTTCCTTAACTGCCAGTCGACTGGGCACAGTTAGTCGACTGCCTTGGACAGGCCAGTCGACTGCCTCATGCAATCAAAATGTTTTATAGCTCACTGGTTCATCCAGTCGGCTGGGTCCTTAACGGCCAGTCGACTGGGTCACAGTCAGTCGGCTGCCATTTCATGGCCAGTCGACTGGGTGACTCCAAGAATTTTTTTCAAGGTCCGTTTTTGATCCGTTTGAGTTCATTTCATTTATTACTTGAGCTTATAAGACCAATCAACACATAAGATACCTTGTTACAATATTCTCACCCCGACCTATCTACCCCAGCTCTTGAGTCCAGCTTTTGTTCTTTCTTTGATCTTTTTGTCCTTCTTCAAGTTTGCGCTTGAGTTTCCTTATCGCTTGTTTCTTTATCGATATTCCCGAATCATTTACCTGTACTTGCTGAAACACTTAGCTCAAAGTCATATTAGTACCAAACACGGTTTTGAATGTTTTGTAAATATCAAAATAAGATTTATTACTTGAAATAGAATTTCAAAACCAACAGTATGGTTGTGTATATGTATAAGTGTAAGTATACATATGTGAATACGGGTATTGGTGGTGTAGCCTTGATAGTGTAATTAGGCTAGCTACCTTGGTTAGTAAGTTGGGATATGGATGTAGATCATTGTGTAATGTAGGATCATGAACTTAGAGCTTTATTCTAGTTCCCTCATCCTTGTTGATTTTGAAGTTATTATCTTGAAAGTTAAACTTGTGTATGAAAATGAGTTAATGTGAATCATTGCTTTAATTGAATAAAAAAAACATGTTTAAAGGAATGAAAATGTTATCATTGTGAATTAAATGATATGTTTAAGAAAAAACATGTTTAAAGCGGTCTGGTTTGGTCTGGTCTGGTCGTTAATTTGAAACTCTGTTTAGTAAGCGGTTTGGTTTGGTTCCAAATTTTGTTGAATATATATATATTCAATTAAATTATATATATACGGACACATAAAAACCATCATCACTTTCATCCTCATTAACACTATCCTCCCAACTATCTCTCTCTCTAACACTTTTTCTTTCTAAAATAGAATAACGAAGTAAAATTCTACATCTATATATGCACATATATATATATATTGTATAAGCAGATCTGGTGCAGCAAGGGAGGGAGAAATTGTGTAGCAACTGAAGGAATTCTGGTTATATATATATTTATATATATACGAGGAAGTGTAAAGGAGTTAGGGGAATTATGGCTCAGGTAGGTGTGACAACTAGAGCTCGAGCTCTCGCGTGGCGATGGCGAGCTCCACCACCACCAAGAGGAGGAATTCTGGTACCGAAAGCAGATAATTGAAATTTTTGCCTCCTTCATTAGTTCAGCTAACTCGCCGCCATAGTGGTTTCAAACATGAGAATTCAAATTTTGTAGTGCCGTCGCAAATAATGGTAATATCTGGCAGTGGACGGAGTTCCATTGTGGACACCCGGTGTTCAAGCTCCGATAATTCTTTGGTAGTGGCAGTGGTGTTTCCGCGGGTGGTGGTTCAAATAGTGGTGGTGTGAAGATGTGAGAAGGCGAGGGTTTTTGGAGGTGCGGGTCTGGTTTGATTTTTAAAGGACAAACTTTCAAAACCATCATTTTGATGGTCTTGGATTTTTAAGATTTTGGGCTTGTTGGTTTTGTGTGGTCTGGTTTCAATATTAGAAACCAAGCCCACTAAACATGGTCTGGTCTGAAAAACAAAGACAAGACTAGACCAAATGGGCCCAAAACCACTAAACAAACATGCCCTTATTGATTCGGAACATGGATAGTGCATGAGAAAGTATCCTTGTTGATTATGGCTGTATTGTTATTTAAAAACACGTTAAAGGATTGATGGCATTCATGTTGGCATTCTTGGGAATGTTTTATATAAATATGATGAAGTACATATTTGTGTTGATGCATAGTTCATTTAAGACATAGTTGTATATTGAGTACACCTTTTGCGTTGTAATACAATTGGTGTTGGTCTATGCCCGGTTATGTAACCATGTGTGAGTAGACTTGTGTCGGATCATCGCAATAACTGGTCAGGTGGTGCTTCTCGCTTCCAACGGAACTAGTTTTCCGAGAAATAAAGACAATGGGGGAGGACTTGTTCCGAACTCGTGTTCACAAACCATGTTTCATGAATGATCTGGAGACCTTCTCTACCTTCTTTCACGAGCAGGTATCCTCAAAAGTGAACGGTTAGAGAATGATATCCATTGACCCTTATATTTAGGGTGTGTGGTCGTGTGTGCATCATGAGGTGTGTTGAGTCATGATGTCTGCTCAGGGTTTTTAAAAATATGTGTTAAGAACACACCTTTAAGACGACCTCGATTTTACCTATCGCAATCGCACAAGTCAAATTATAGTATAGTAACGGCTTTTGAAAGGGAATGTCGAACCCACAGAGACTTGGTTATTCACTTCAGTAGTTCACAAATATGGAATTATGGTTTAAAAAGTTGTTTGATTTGATTTTTGAGAATTATGAGTAATATAACTAAGAACATAAAGTAAATTGAAATTTTAATCAAGAGAGAGAGAAAATTAGGGTTTTCATTGCTCCACAACTAACCGCATAACAAAGTTTCTAATTTGCACAATTGTAAAAAGGGCGATCTATTCCCATCACCGCAAATAGTCGAATACGTTCCCTAAAAAGATACAGTCAACCGAATTCGCTACAACCCATCTTTGGACAGAGTGTATCTAATGCATGCTATTTACTTTACTCTAATCTACTCCTAATGCATGGAATTAAACTAAAGCATGTCTATGATACCTTGTTGAGACATGGCCTGTGTAAACCTAGGGTTTCGAGTGTTAAGAACCATTGTGTATAAAATCATAGATTAAGCATCCGAGTTCCAACCCATAGTGAATAATCATGATTGATTATGAAAGATATATTTATTCAATCTAAGACAAGAATCAAGAACAAATATATAATCTTGTATCAAGAATAAAAAGGATCACTCATCTACAACAATCATCACAGTATAGTCATAGCTTCCCCTTTATTACAATTGAAAACAAATATAAAAACTACATTACTTGGCTAGGGTTTTCCTGGCAAAATCCAAGATACCGGTTTAGTTGATCATGGTTGATGAAGATTGCATCATTTATGTAGAATCGCTCACGATTATTTTCTTCTCCGGCACTTTAGGTTTTATATGGCTTCTCATTGGAATGATATATGAATCTCCAGAGGCTGCCCTAAAAATTATACGTGTGTAGAAGTTCTCTCAAATATATAGCAGACCTCTCAATTTATAGACAACAGCTAAGGGAAACCCTAAGGTTACCCTTTTTCATCATTTCATACCGAACCAAGCAAAAACCTTAAAGTTTGATGTATATTATGTGTATATCACGTGTATCAAGGTGTAGAATTCGCAACTGCCACAAAGGAAAACAAGTCGGGGTCAGTTTGGGAATATCACAGCTCATTTATGCAGGGAAACTATGCGTAGCGCATAGAGGGGCTACACACGGCGCGTAGGCCTACCTACGCATGGTGCGTTGACCTAAAATCACCGAGCGTAGGCTAAGCATAGAAATAACACTTTCTAGCCACTTGTAGCCACTAGGCGCGTAGGCTGGGCATAGCAAAATTCATGGAAACCACTATTATTGAGAATAGTGTCATTTAAACTCCCTCAAATATGTTAGAATGATGTTTGAAGTTGCAGCTCGAAAAAATGACATTTCTGCCATTCGGGAGGCATTTTTCTCTTGAAAACACCTTTTTTGCTCTCCTATTGAATAGACACAAGCACTTCTCTAGTTAATTCACCAAAGTTAGCTCGTAATCTTCATTAAGCTCCTATAACACACCTAAACACACAAATGGATAAAAATACCAAATAATGGAATGCAAGGACATAACATTAGCAAGATAGAAGCCTAAAATGGATAATATTTGGCACTTATCAAGTCACATTACATTTGAGTTGCCGTTGTGTGATTTATCTCTACATGTGAATCATGATGTTATTCAATGTGGTAGTGCAGCATGTTTAATGTGATTCTTGATATTTTAATTCGCATGTTATTAAAATGCTCAAATAAAATTGAATAATGTGAGAATATGATTTATATGATTGCCTTTCAAGTATAATGGAATTTGAACTCTTATACTTGTGATTATGTACACACTTATTTTGGTCATATTGGGCAATGTTGATAGATTCTTGCACTTATGCCTTTATCCTCGATATGGATATGTGAGGTTACGTAGTGTTCTATTAAGCTAGTTAGCATTGGTGTAAGGATGTGGCATCAATCGTGATATCGAGGTCTTGGTTAGGTTGGACGAGGTTATGATTGAATCTAGTCGATTGGGTGATAATGACTATTGACGTTGTTAGAAACTGAAGTGATGTGGTACTAAATGTGAAATTGAGGTTTGGCATATTTAGACGAGGTCTTGATTGAAACTAGTTGGTCTCGTGACAACGGCCACTAGGTTCCCTTTAGCGATCTTAAGGATTGGAATGTCACTGGAGTTGTTGTCATTCTTGATTAAGTCATTACAGAGTTTATGGATTTAGATGTTGAGCTAAGTGTGGTTGGATTATGGTTAGTGTATTTGTGTATAGCCATTTGCCTTTCCCTTAGAGCAATCATTTACTTTCGGTTCTTCATTTCCTTGCTCCATTGAGCATCTATATTCGCTTTAGAATTCCCGTCACTTTTTTCGGTTTGCTTACTCGAAAACGGAATTTTTCACAAGACTTATATTTGAATCCATTCGATTTTGAAGTAAAAAAACCCGTTTTCGCTCACCCCCGTGACCCCGACAAAATCTTGAGTTTTGAAATGGTTTTAAATACATTTTATAAAAGATTTAGACCTTTGGAATTCGGCGGTGTGCAAAACGGAGACCAAGGGCAAAATGGATAACTTTACAAAATTTTAAAGAAACATTTTTATTCAAAATTTACATTTTTTCGCTTTTTCGGAAGTCTTAGTGACTATTTTTGGAATCCGTGAATGGAAAACCAACTTTTAAAAGTTTTGTGAATTTTTGGGACCGGTGGCGTCAATAACGAAGGCTTTTTTGCAAAAATGCATTTTTTTATGGTTTTACTATTGAAATTCGAAGCTAGTTTGGGCAACATCTTGTCAGCCTCAGCACTATTCAAATTTGAAGGCACTTGGGCGACATGTCGCCAGCCTCAACTTTGGTTGTATTTTTCTTTAGCGACATCCAATTTTAAAAAATTTGTATCTCTTTCCTCTTTGCTTCGACTTAGGTCCCGATTCTTTCTATGGCCTGTCCTATGTCCAAATATAAGTGAAAATTTTGAAATGTCATTTTTACCCTTGAAATGACTATTTTACCCTTGGTGAAAGTGGGGTACTTCAACTTTCTATTTTTGTCGGCGTTGTCCGACACCGTTTTCCAAATTTCATATCTCTCGTCCCGTTGCTTTGTTTTAGGTCCCGTTTGTTTCTATGGTTTGACCTATATCCAAATATGTGAGATAAAATTTGAAATTATATTTTTTCCCTTGAAATGACCATTTTACCCTTGGGCGAATATGTGACCTTAAAGTGGTCGGTTTGATGAGCTGTTTAATTCTTTTCACTTCTCTTTTGTTTTCCGATGACTTAGGTGACTTACCTTAGGTTGAAATGACTATTATACCCCTATATTGAGTCTAGGGATGGCAGGGATTAACAAGTGGGGTGATTAGTAACATTGATGTGTGAACGGAGGTCTCTCTCTATGGACGTTTTGATATTGATGCGGACGTATTGATGGTGATGTGGATATTTGGATCTTAGTATGCTCGTGATCTAGGGAGCGTGATTGTTCTACTTCCTAGGGTGTTGTGAGTAGGAGTGTTTCTCCCATGATTTAGTGACAAACGTTGTATTGATTGTCAGTGTTGGACTGGTGGGTACGATTATAGTTATCTCTGAGGTGGTCTATACTACGTGACTTGTATATATCTGTTTGTTTACTATGTGTTGTTTTGTTATGGTTTCACTACATGCTAGTTGCCCTATTTGTTGATGCATGGTAGGGGACTAGATGGATATGTTTCAGGGGTCTCGTATTGGCGTGAGTGTCATGTGGGACGATTAACTGACCTAGGATAGATGCATGTACATGGATTGGTTAAAATTACTTGGACGGTCTGGGGATGTGGCAGTTTAGGGTTTCTCCTACTGAGCTAGTGAGCTCACCCCTTTCCCTTTTCCCCAACCCTTAGTTGTAGGTACCAGGTTCTTCTCGTAGGATGGCTTATGGTGCGGATGCCGATATGGGACTGGGACATTTTCACATAGTCTTATTCCTATTAGTTGTCCCCTTATATATGGGGTTGTTATTGTATTTCTTGGGAGCAGTCTGTTGGCATATCCTTTCCTTGTATTTGGTATCATTGCATCGCTGTAGAGATGTATTCTTTCGGTACCTCGACGTGACTTGTGTATTATGGTTTTAGTTTCTACTTAGTTGTATGGGATCATTGTTATTATCATGATTCCATTCATTTTATTGATATTGATATTCTTAGTTGGTCGTTCATTGTATGGATCACACCCCGGAGTTCTCAGATGTCCCGGTTTGGGAGTCTTAGGATTTTAGGGGCGTGACAGAATGGTATCAGAGCACTAGGTTTCACTATCTTAGGGATGATGGGTGAGGGTTGATTGTACGTTCGAGGTTTGATGTTATCTGAGATTTCGATCTGCGTTTTCTCTATGTGTTTCAATGTTTATATGTTTTCCCTTATGTTGTGTCGATGATATATCTTGCTAGATGCATCCCGTTGTGATTTAATTCCAACGGAGTAGTACCATTCCTCAGTCACTTCTTTTTTTTTTATGTCGTATCATGGTGTTAGCTACCGAGGAATGTGAGTAGATCATCTGGTTTGATCAGCCGGATATGGCTCTCGGACCAAGGTACTCCTTGATTTTGAGAACGAAATCTTCTAAGGTGGGAAGGTTGTAACGACACGTGTTTCCTTTCTCCTTTCCAGAATTATTTTGCAATTATTAATGGTTTGTGACGTCACTTATTCATGACATCTTGTACAATCTTGGTATGTGTAAATTTTTCGCGTTTACGTTTCGGACTTAGCGAGATGACTTCATGGAATTTCGTTTCCAGCTTTGTGGGTTTATTGTTCGTTTGTGATTACGTGGGTTCGTTGCAATGTTTTCCCATTGGAGCTTTGTTGATCGTGTTATGTTTCCGAACGTGTTACCTTATTTTATTATCGACGCCCGGTGAAGCACTTAAATGAATATATGCTTGATGTGCTTAGCATGTTTAATGGGTACTTCTTAATAGGTGTAAATGTGTGAATTGCTTGTTGTATTTTAATTTTATAAATAATGAAAATAGTTAAAAACGATTTCGAAAATATAGTGACTTAGGGGCATAATGAAATTTTCACTAGTATAGAGATAGTGAAAAATCCTAGAAATTTGGGTAAGTGCTGAAATAACACTTGAGCATCATAGAGGTAAATAGAGTGGAAGATTTTTGTTAAATAAAAAATATATTTTAATGGCACTCTTATGATTGATCATAAGTTGTAATGGTTTTGGTTTTTTCTCACTTTAAGGTGTTGTCACATTCATGGCCATTAAATCTCACGTCCCTCCAATGTTTAATCACAACCCTTGGATGAGTGTTGCTTGTGAGTGGGAAATCTTGACACCTCTTTAGTCTTCCAAATACAAGACTCAACCTCATCCATTAGATGTCATTCTCCCTTTCTCCATCTTTAATGTCAACATTTGGATGTTAAGGCCTTGTTTGGCAAGTGTATAAGGGTTGTGTGTATTGATTTAAGTATTCCATTTGTAAGACTTAATGTGCACCCTTGGATCCATTTCCCTTTTTCCCACATTTGTTTTGGACCCTTGAATTCGTTTACAGATAGTGGAGAATCTCTATATTTCTCTTAAGTCTTCCACTTGAAACCTTCACCACATATTTGCCATCTCCATTTCTCTCATCTTCCTCTTGCTCTCCTCGACGTTTTGTTTTGATTTCATCACCTTAAGCTTGGAGTTTGATGTAGCCTTCAAAATGAAAGTTGTCTATGGTGTTCTCCTCTTCGATTTAAGCCAAAGATTGGTAAGTGTTCCATCCACTTTGTGAGTTTCTACTTCAAACCCTAGTTTTGGTTTTTTCATGATGAACCACCTTTTGATTCTTGGTTTCATCTTGTATTGAGTCTTGCTTCATTGTTAGGAGACTATGGTGAAGCTTTCCACCGATTGGTTCCTTTGATTTTGGTGTTTGGTGGAAGCTAGGGTTTCATTGAGCTCACTTTATGGTGTTGTTTGGTTCTCCATTTGAGGTAGGGGAAATTTTCTATTCTCTCTCTTCCTTTGGTACATGAGTGTGCAATTTTTATTATAAGGGTATGTGAAACTGTATACTTAAAATTGTGGAATTAGGGTTTATATGAGTTTATGTGATATAGCCCATGCATATAGCATACTTGATGATTATACTTATAGGACTATGATGTATGCTAGTTAGATTATAGTTCTTGAGAGTGTGATATAAAAAGTATGCTTATATGCATATACATGTATATATAGGTATGGTTGTGTATATGTATAACTATAAGTATACATATGTGATTATGGGTATTGATGGTGTTTCCTTGATAGTGTAATTTGGTTAGCTACCTTGGTTAGTAAGTTGGGATGTGGATGTAGATGATTGTGTGATGTAGGATCACGAACTTACAGCTTTATTCAAGTTCCCTCATCCTTGTTGATTTTGAAGTTATTATCTTGAAAGATAAGCTCATGTATGAAAAGGAGTTAATGTGAATCATTGCTTTAATTGAATAAAAAATATGTTTGAAAGATGGATTGTGCATGAGAAAGTATCCTTATTGATTATGGCTTTATTGTGATTTAAAAACATGTTAAAGGATGGATGAAATTCATGTTGACATTCTTGAGAATGTTTTTCATAAATATGGTGAAGTACATATTTGTGTTGATGCATGGTACATTTGACACATAGTTGCATATTGAGTATACCTTTTGTGTTGTAATTCAATTGGTGTTGATCTATGCCCGGTCGTGTAACCATGTATGAGTAGACTTGTGTTGGATCATCGTAAAAACTAACCAGGTGGTGCTTCTTACTTCCAACGAAACTGGTCTTCTGAGAAATAGAGACGATGGGGGAGGACTGATCGGTTCTAGTCGTATGTAAATAAAAGTGTTTAAAATGAAGAATTAGCATGATCTAGTTTTACCTTTCAGTAGCAAATACGTGAGTAGTATATAGTATATTTGGGTAGAGAGGGTATTGAACCACAGAGATTAGAGTTGTATTTCAAATAATTGTAAAGCAGAAAATTGAATTATATTATAAATGTTGTTTTGATTGGTTTGTTTTGTAACTAATAAACATAAAATAAGAAGATAGTTTTTTGTGTTTGTGAATCAATATAAACAAGTCTAAGGTTTTGTTCCAACTACATCACTAGTCTCATAATATAGTCATTTAATCTTATTATTGCAAGAGGGCAATACAACTCATATAAATCAGATTAGTAACGCTATAGTTTAATCTTTGAACAGTATGACTATTGTATCCATCTATACTACAACTACTCCTAAAACATGAAATTAAAATATACTAATGATCATCCCCTCTTAGTATGAACCATATGCACCTAAAACTTTTTCATACCGTTAAGTACCATTATTTAAACCTTGCATTTCTTGCCCTTAGTAAAAACATGGTTGTTCATGATAAACCATTAATTCAATCTCAGCTTAAGTAAAGAATTAATAAATAAATCTTATTTAGGTAGTCTTGTTCGGTCTCTCACTACATAATCATCATATAAGTGATTTTCAGTTTCCCCTCTTTGCAATAAAAACAATTAAAAGTCTACATTACTAGACTAGGGTTTCAAACCCTAGATACCGACTATCCGCTCATGGAGAAAGGAGGTTGCATCGTTGATGAAGCCACCATCTTCACAGTTGGATAGTTGGTTCTTGAGTTCTTAAGGAGAGCCTCTCTAGAGACATAATTTTTGTATGAACGATGATATATGATCCAAATGATCTAGGATATCCTCTCTTCATGAAATCTTCATATATTTATAGATAAAAGTTGGTGTAGTTATGACATGTATTTCTTGCACTCCAAAAAGATTTGGTGTGAGGACAAAGTAATAGTAGTGAATGGACTAATCTGCCCTCTGATATGCTTGCACATAAAGTCATAATTTTGCAGTATCTTTGCGCACATTTCCCAATGTCGACGTTGGTCGATCGACTGGGAGTGTCCACCGATCGATCGGTGATTCCTGAATTTTAATATTTCTTTATTCTACGATTTTGTGCTTCAATCATTTGTACTCTACTTTATTGACCTGTACCTTGCTCTAAATTGAGTGCATTTATCCTCCAGGTATTATTCCGGATCAAGCGCATTTGATAAAAATCCGAAATTAACTCAGATTTGTGTTAAAACCCCTAAAACATGCTTAAACGCACAACTCAAAAAAGAATATCTTATTAATAAAATAAAGAGACTAACTAAGGGTTTATTAACACCTTTGGTATTCTCGTCTGATCACACCCCCAAACTTGAATATTGTTAGTCCCGTAGTAATAAAATAAAATAAGATATCATGAAGAAAAGCTAATCTAATTTATCTAAACTATTTAAACTAAACCCCTTTCTTTCATGAAGGAAAAACGATTACACTTAGCACGTGTAACAAGCCTTTAAACCCCTATGAAAAATCCTAGTGGACGAGTGAAGTCTCGTGAGGGTTAAATAGACTACCCACAACTTCTTTATAATCTTTACTTGCACGCATTCATGAAATTTTTTTTTAATTAACTAGGACATGATATAATCCATAAAATAAATGCAAACAAATAAATTCTACTCGTAAAAAATAATAATTATCTCAGATTAATGTTAAGAATGGTCTCCACTAGTGGTTAAACTTAGCTAATCTTTACTTTTAGAGACAATAATCTTTCGTGTTTCTTGAACTTTCTCTATAGCACATTTATTCTCATTTATAGTATATGTCTTGTTTGTTTTTCTTTTTATTGGAGTGGGATTTCCTCTCTCTTTTTGCTTTTTTCACTCAGAATATATATATCATCGTTCTAGGTGTCGAGGATTTACTATGATAAAAGTACAATATTACATTCTAAAGGGCTATTGGGTATCGATGCCGGAGTTGATAATGGGTAACATGATAATGTTGCAAAGTATTGTGAGTGGAGTAGAGGAAGGCCGAAATGATATGAATTGGAATCTTCCATATCCAATGTTGATATAAAAAATCCTCGAGGTCCCATGGAGTGATTGATTGAAAGAAATAAATAAAGTGTGTTCGTCATTCACACATTACTTCCAAGAGGCAAACTTTGAGAGATATGAGATAGAGGCAACTCTTATAGCTTCTCTTGAACGTGGCTAAAAGGAGTGAATAAGGATTTATATGAACAAGGAATGGTTTAGAGTCATAGTTGGAATAGGATTTATAAGTCTATGATTAGATTTAGGATATGTTTTAAATTTCATAGAATAAATTGCAATTTCAATTCAGTAGGATTGTAGGTCATTAAAGCCAAATCATTGTTTATTTTATTAATAAAAGATTCATTCATTTTTCTATATTGGGTAATAATTTCCAGAAAGTGATGATTGTATTTCTTCTTCCCTTGCTATGATATTGGGTATTTGTGTGTTGTTGAATATTTCTACAGGTGGCTCGAATCAAATTTAGGGGGAGAATAAGGGTTGAAAGTCTGGAACTACGCTTCAAGCGTAATATAGTTGGTTATAGGATAGAGGAATGAATGAAAAAAATTGAAAAACAAATTGAAACATTTTGAGAAATTCTTTATTTTCACGCATGAGTGTTTTGCATTACAAGTTGGTTGAGTATGTGTTTATGATATATGAGTAGTATGTGATGCAATATTCCCGCTCATGAGAGTAATGATTAGATTGAGTTAGTGAAGTGATGTGGTTTTACATAAGTAAATGAATTAGTAAAATCAAAACCGAGAAGGACAATTTTGACATATAAGCACATGCACATAATCCCTACTGTTAAATTAGTTGATCTTTGAGTATTGAGTCAGAAATATTTTGAATGCTATGCAAAAAAAAAAAAAAGGAAAAAATATGCAAAAGAAAAAAAGAAGAAGTTAAATAGTGGAAATTCCTTGAAAGTCGAGCCTAGATGGTTTAGATTATTAAGCCCGAGGGGTGCTTTATCACCTAGTGCCCTAAATTTGTCTAACTTGGGATTCATTGGACCAACGTCTGCTAAAAAACACTAGAAAGTTCGTAAAAGGAAGGAAAAAAGAAAAAAAATGAAGAAGAAAAAATTGAAATGAAAAACATAGCAATAGAAGCAAACAATGAGGAGATATGAAAAGTAGATTAATTTGCTGTAGGAAGAGTTCACTAAAACATGGAAGGTTGTCTAGATTGGGAATAGAGATTAACAAAGTTGTTTACTCTAGTGGGGACCATTCTCAACATTGACTTGAGATAGTTGATATTTGGTAGTGAATGGGAATACATGTGTCCATATTATCTTGTATATTGTAGCATGACTTGATTAATGAGTATGTAAATGCCTGAATATGTGAGAAAGAAGGATGGAGAAGTTGTGGGTAGTATAGCTAACCCTCACGAGACTGCACTCGTCTATTAGGCATTGCCTAGTGGTTTAAAAGGCTTGTTGCACATACTAAGTGCAATCATCGACCATTACAAAAGCATGGGAGTAGTGTAGAAAAGGTAGAGTAGATAATCATTAGAAAGTGTTTTCAAGGTTCGCCTGTGAGTTCATTGCTAAGAGACTACTAATATTTAAGTTTGGGGGTGTGATTGGTGCCGAATGTTGTCCATTATAGGGCCTTAACTCGATATTATTAAGTCTTATCATTCCGTTACTTGGTGTTTTTATGCGATTTTCATGTCTAAGCGTGTTTCAGGAGCTTAATGAAGAAAATGATCTAACTTTGGTGGATTAACCATGATTATGCTTGTGTCTACCCGAAAAGAGAGCAAAGAGGAGTTTTCAAGCATAAAGTGCATACCGGAGGGGAAAACGGATATTTTTCAAAGCCGAAACTTCGGGGAAAATGCTAACGAAGTGAAGGAGGTTCAAATGGAACAAATATTGGAAAAAGTGGTTTTCATAATTTTTGTTACGCCTACCTACGCACACAACAAACAAAAGGTGCCTAGAAACATCAATTTTATGCCTACCTACGCACATAGTTGGGCAAGCTACACCCAAGCATATGCATAGGCATAGGCCATGCTACGAATAGGCGTAGGGGTACGCGTAGGGATCAGTTAGGAATTTGCAGAATTTGAGTCCCAATCCGATTCAACTTCTTCTGACTTGTCTTCAACTTCAACACCTCTAACCACGTGTATAAGGTGTATTTACATCATATTAATGGGTTTTGGCTCAAAATTGAAGAGAAACACATCAAAGAGGAACCCTACTCCAAGTGGAAAAAGTCTAATACAAGCATAACTCTTCTCGACTTCTTCTATAAATACCAAGGTCTGGACCGGATCTAGGGAGCTTCTAAATACATAATTTTTATAGCACTATCTCTAGATATTTACATCTTTTGAAGAAGGGAGCCGTTCAGACCTAGAGATCCGGAGCAGAAGATCATGAAGGGCATTTCTACATCAACGATGCAATCTCCCACCACCATAGGCAACTAAACCGGTATCTAGGATTTTCTATCAAAACCTTAGCTAAGTAATGTAGTTTATTTATTTGTTTCAATTGTAATGAGGGAAAACTGAAAACCACACTTGTGATGATTGTGTAGATGAGAGACCATATTTATTTAATATAAGGAGTTTTATATTTATTCTACTCTTGTCTTAAATTAAATGAATGCATTAACCCAATCAATCATGTTTATCTGGTGTTCTCTATCATATCATGATTTTCTACACAACGGTGCTTAATACCCAAAACCCTAGGTTTACACAGGTCATTCCTCACCGAGGTGATATAGACATGCTTTAGTTTAATTTCATGTTGTAGGAGTAAATTAGAGTAAAATAGTATGCATACACTAATCACACTCTGTCCGGAGATGGGTTGTAGCGAATCAGGTTGACGGTATCTCTTTGAGGAATATATTTGACTATTTGTAGTATAATATGATTCACGGGTGATGAATCTCCTCTTAAAATTGATCAAGTAGATAGTTGCATTATGCGATTAGTGGTGGAGCATGAAAACCCTTTTTTTTCCCTACTCTAAATCACAAACACAATTTACTTCTTGTTTTTACTTAGTTTAATTAGTTGATTAATTTCAAACCAAACAAAACCTTTTTCAAAACCATAATTCAGTACTCTTAGATTGTTAAAGTGAATAATTACATGTCTCTGTGGGATCGATATTCATGTTCTCAAGTTGTGCTATATTACAAAATGATTCGTGCACTTACGATCAATAAAACTAGGGCACTACAAGGGTTCATTCTTAATCAATATTTTTAACCGTTGTTTGCATCCATCAGTGGTGGAATCTAAAATACCCTAGAATCTCTATCTATTGATTTCTCTCACACCTAATTTATCCTCATTAGTTATTTTAATTATTTGTCAAATTAGTTATAGAAAACAAAAAAAATGAAACTATATCTTCATAATTCAACTGTAATAATTCAATAGAGTAGATAATACAACTTAGTCTCATGGATTCGATTACCCTATCTTAAGCATACTATTCTGGAATACGATTCGTACGCTTACGAGAGGTAAAACTAAGGCACATCTAGGACACATTCTTAATCATTATTTTTACTAACCCCTAGAACCCATCACTAGGATTGAATAAAACACAAAAAAAATCTAATAGATACAATAGTAGTGAGGAAAATTTACGCTTCAACCAGTAGACATCCTATGGAAACTGTTTGAGGATGTGAGTGAAAATTCGCTACAACATGAATTTGAAATGAGAGATGGAATAGTTGGAAACCCTAGGAAATCGGATGGTTTATATGAGATTAATAGGGATGGCTATGTAAAGGCTCAAGTAGCGGAACTAAGCCATAAGCTTGATAAATTTATCAATCTAACCCAAACAGCACCTAGGGAAGTCTTATCAATATGTCCAGATTCCTCCAACGTAGACAATCAAGAAAATGAGATAGTTCTTTATCATGTAAATGCAGCCTACACCAACCTGAACAATAATTGTGATGTCCCACATTGTCTGGATATAGGTCTGGGGATGTGCTTATATATGCAATGTTGTCTCCAATTAGTATGAGGCCTTTTGGGCTGGAGCCCAAGAGAAAAATTGTGCGGGTTGGGCCCAAAGCGAACAATATCGTACCAAGTGTTTGAACGTGGTGTTACAATTGGTATAAGAGCCAGAGCCCGGCTAGAATTAAGTGTGGGTGCATGCACAAGCCCGTGGATAACATCGGTGAGGACGCTGGGTCCCAAGAGGGAGTGATTGTGATGTCCCCCATAGTCCGGGTATAGGTCTGGGGATGTGCTTATATATGAAGTATTGTCTTCAATTGGTATGAGGCCTCTTGGGCAGGAGCCTAAGAGCAAAACCGTGCAGGTTGGGCCCAAAGCGGACAATATCGTACCAAGTGTTGGAGTGGCGTGTTACAATAATCCTTTTTCTAATACATATAATCAGTGTTGGCATAATCATCCCAATTTGTTATACCGTTCTCAAAATACGGTAAATCCAACTTAAAGTTTTAATCAGAACCAACAAACATTCAATTATCAGAATTTTCAAGCTAATAGTCAAGCTTATCGTCCTTATACCCAAAATCAACCTCAATATTGAAACCAAAACCCAAATCGCAATCCATCACGAAGACTACATGGTTTTGAGGATGAAATGATGGGCACCTTAAAGGAATTTAAGAGTTAATCTAATAATTTTCAGCCAGTCATCCAACTATTAAACTCTCATTCCCAATCCATAGCTAAGTTAGAAACTTAAGTTGAGAAACGAGTTAATGCTATGAATAGGTGTGAAGAGGGTAAATTGTAACGCCCCACATTCTTTTCCTATTTTTAGGAGTTCTCTTCCGATTTGTTTTCAGTTTTTGATGTCATTCCTTTCTTTTCGCGATGTCTCGTTGGTTTTTTTATACGTGTGAATTTTTTGAGTTTTGCATTTCAGGTTTAACGAGACGACTTCGAGTTAGTGGAAAAGTATTTAAATTTGGCTAAGTGTTTTATATATATATATATATATATATATATATATATGTATGGAGGTTAAATTAAGATTTTGTGTGCTAAATGGTAGTATTATAACTATGTAGAGATTTAAGGGGGCACTTTTGGAAAAGTGAGATAATTAGGGTGACTTTTGGGAGAGGATTGTGTTGGGAAAATCTTGGCCCTTGATTCAATAGTGAATCCATCCTAACCATCCATAGTGGAAGATTATGGAATTTGTATTTTATGTATATATATATATGTGTGTTGGTGCAATCCTAACCTTTCATTTCTTCTTTGATCTCATCATAGCCATTGATTGATGAAAGACTTGTTGGAGATATTTAAATGGAGTCTTCTAGTCCTTTTAATAGTGGCACAATCACAACCCTCCATTCTTTCAAGAATTAATCATAGCCCTTGATCTAATTGTTGAATTCATCCTCACCATCCATAATGGAAGACTATGGAAATTTCTATTATATATAGATATATAAAGTTCTCTTCCTTTCCTCTCTTATCTCTTCCCTTCATTTTTACAAGACTCAATCACCACCCTTGAAAGTGGGAAAATATGTAAATATATATACTTATGTGTTCTCTCATTTTTCCAAAAAAGACACACACACACACACACACACACATACACCCCATCTCTCTCTCTCTTTCCCTCCATTTCTTCACTTTATCTCAAATTTTCTCCCTCTTCCTTTGAGATTTGGAACTTGTGATGAACTGTAAGTTTGTTCATGGTGATCCTAGCTACGTTTTGACACCAAGGTTTGTGAGGTAAATCCCTTGTATTTGATCTCTTCCATTTTATAAACCCTAGTCTTTTGATTTTCTTGAAAGCCATCAATTTATCTTTGAATTTTCTCAAGTTGGTCTTTGATTCTTGTCTAGGACATTATAAAGAGTGTTTCTACCGATCGGGTTCACTTGAGATTGTCTTGGGTGGAAACTAGGGTTTGTTGCTCACCTTGGGAATTTCTTTACCTTGCATTCCTCTTGTACATAAGGTAGGGGTACTTCTTACCACTTCTATTCATTTGATTACGTGAGGGTGCGACTTTGTAGAGGTCTTACCATGTGTGGACTCCTAGTGTTGATATTTGCTATTTTTGAATGTGTTTTGTTCACATGAGTATGTATAACTACCTATGTGTGATTGTGTGTGGTGTGAAAGTGTACGATGGTAAAGTTGATAAATTGTAACTTGAATTGGAAAGTAGATTATTTGATAAATTTTATAAGGACGTGTCGAGATATATATATATATATAGGTATAATTTGATGTATATATATATATATATATATATATATATATAAATATTGACAATTCACTTATGCACTTGAAATTGAGGTTGTGACCTATTGAGCTTGTTAGCTTAGGTAGTGATAGCATTGGTGAGGTCTTGGTTGTCAAGTGCCTTAGGAGTATAAGGTTGTACAGATAAGTCTATGGATACCCTTACTTATGCTTATTGAATTCGGCAAACATGTTTGCTTGAGTTTGCATAACCTAAATGCTTAATTTTAGGTCCCCTTTGGTATGTGGATTATGAAAAGTTCATCCTATGTTTGATTGATTTATGATGAACATTGAGGTATTAAGGATTTATTGCTTAGTTGAATAAAAGCATGATTATGAATTGAAATTGATATCTATGTTGGCATATTGCTCATTTGGTTCACTTTGAGGTATGTTTGTTATATTATAGACACCATGTGCATATATACATTGTTGGTGTTGGTTTCATGCCTCATTCATAAACCTTGTGGGAGTGAACTTTTCGAATCGTTACAACAACTAGTCATGCGGTGTTCTCACTACTGGGGCACTAGCAATCCGGGAACCAAAGAGTTCGTGGGAGATTACGGTCCGAACACTGTTTCTTATTTTCGCTGGTGTACCACCCGTGGTTGCTATGACTCATGGCGACACTATATCCGGTTACCCTTAGTGGCTAGAGTATTGCATTGGCATTGGCATTGCATATTTATATACGATATTATTTTCATTGTTATCTCATGTCGTTATTACTTATTATTATTGAATGTAGGATTTTATTTGTGCTTAGAATATCACACTTTCTTAAGCATCACAGCACAACGGTTGTTGATACGGATGTATAGGTGTCTATTCTTAAATGTTGGTAAAGAACAACACCACTAAGTAAAAAGTTTAAGAATCTTGAATGCTAAACTAAACACTCAAAATGGAGGAATGTAGTTGAGGGTTTGAGAATATGAATTTGCCTATGCCTATATGTATTCACGTATATACCTATTTGTACATTAGGTTTGGTTAGGACACCCTCGGGTGGATGATAGGTTGTCACTTGTCAGGTTGTGAAGCTTTGGCCATATAGGTTACTCAGTGTTTTCGTGGTTTATTTCATTTCTTTAAATCACTTGTAGCGTCGTCTTGCCCCATGCATAGGTGCGGGCGTTAGTGATGCCTTTCAATAGAATCGACGCTAGATTTTCCCATCTAGATTTTCCCATCACCACCCCCTTAAGTGTGGATCTTTTACTACTTAATTTGGAGTTATTTTGAGGATTTAGAGCTTATCTCATGATTTCCCAAGTGTCGGGGTTCGAATGGAGTCACCAGGACTAACTGGAACCAACAGCGCGGGAGTTTAAAAAGACCAATTTTCATAAGTGAGATGTCACCCAAAGCATTTTGTTTTGTCACCAAAAAAGTGGCGAGATCTCGCATAACCCTGCGACGTACTTTACGGTTTTGGCCATAACTTTTGCTATGTTTGGAGTTTTTTGACAATTTACCATTGGAAAGCTAACATAATGAAGTTGAGTTTAGACTTTTGAACCACTAAATTTAGAGTTATTATGACAGATTTATGTCTATTTAAAGAAGAGGGTATTTTTCTATCCTTCGGGCACTTTGCCGATTTTTGGAGATTCTTTGGGGATCTCCTTTGGTTGTTTTAGGGAATTTCCTAAGGTGTCTTAAGGACCTAAATAAGGTTCCATTGAGGTTATTTGGGTCCTTTTACCTTTCCTCACTCATGTCCTTGTTGTCGGTTTCGGTGTTCCTTATTGTTTTACCTTCATTTCTTATAGGGCTAAGATACAAACCAAAGGTATTAAGTTCAGACTATTGAAACCTTGTATATGATAGTGTTGATTTTTTGGGACATAATGAACTTCCATCTAGGTGTTTCTAGATCCTTACTTGGGTTCGGAAGAATCGGGGCTGAACAAATTTGGTCGAGTCTTAAAAATATTTTCTTAAAAATTATTGAATCCTTCGGGGTTCAATATTTTCGACGATTGTTCTTGGCTTCAATGGTTCTTGTACCCTTCCTTGTACATCAGTAGGTCGTGTAACTTAGAAATTACCATATAGGTCATCATTTTTGGCATGACGCCAGAACCTTTCCTCTTCCATTCCCTTCGATCCTAGAATATTGTAGAAATGTTGGTGTTAGTGTTTGGACATGATTGCCCCTGCTTAACGTGCTTAGGCGTGAAGGTGAGGTACTCTTAGTACGTGTGTTATGTGTAGGTATGTCGAGGAGCACATGTTTTACCCAATGGGATTAAGGGTCGATCGGAGAGTCTTTCTATGTTTTGGATGTACGTGCTTAGATATTGAGCTGGTCATTCCAATGACCTTGAGAGATCTCATGTCGGGGGTATGGTTGCGTATATATGTGGTACTATGGTTAGTATATAGGAGGTTAGCCTAACTTGTACCTTCGGTGTGAGTATAGTGTTATATATATACCTATGTCCTGTTATATAAATGTATACGTATAGTTAGGTGTGTGAGTACTCGGTGACTATGTGTTAGAGACTTACTACGTGATTCTGTCTTTGTATGTGTACTTGGGGCATAAGGGCTCATCTTGGGGTATCCGGTTGACGTGAGTTCCATGTAAGACAATGAACTGACCTAGGTTAGATGCATGCACCATGGGGTGGTTAACACTACTTGGATTGTCGGGGGATGTGGCAATTAGGGTTTCCTTACTGGGCATTCTTGCTCACCCCTCTTTCACCACCAGTTACAGGTTTCAGGCGGATGTAGGACGGCACACGACATGACGAGTTGAACTCAGGTGGACTGGGACGTCTCCATTTAGTAATTATGTTTTCAATTCCTTGTATCCATCCTCTTATTATTTTTGGATTTCCATTGTATCATTTGGGGGCCAGTCTGTTGGCATTTTACCCTTTTGTATCATTGTATCTTGTATCCTTATTTATTGTTCAACCTTGTGTATCCTATTGTATCAACTATTGTTCAACTATGTATAGACTCAGTTGTTTATATTATTATTCCATGTATTTTATTTTTATTTAGGCTCTTAGTAGGTTGCTCTATCATGCATCACACCCGAGATACTTAGATGCTCCGGTTTGGGGATTCGTAGGATTTTCGGGGCGTGACATAAATTGTCTGGTCAACCAGTGGCCAATCCAAAAGGTAAGTGTGTAATGGAATTAAGTTTATTTAGTGATTCCAATTAAGAAATGGTTCAAGCCATCACAACCTTAAGGAGTGGAAAGGAATTGGAAAATAGGATTGAAGAATAGTTTGAGCAAAGGGCGAGGCAATGCAAGACTACGGAAATAATTTAAAAGGACAAATCTCAATATAAGGATGAACAAGAAGAATCCTTAATGAAAGAGCCCATTGAGATGACTTCTAAGCCGAAAACGTCATTTCTTCAACATCTCCGTGAGTCAAACCACTATGGTAGGCATGGTGAGAAGGTAAATGAAATGTTAGAAACATTTAGATAAGTTAAAAATTAACCTTCTTCTCCTTAACGCCATTCCTCAAATTTCACCCTATGAAAATTTTCTAAGGACCTCTGTACACAAAAACATAGAAGTAGAACTAAGTTCCCAAAGAAGATCATGTTGATTGAAATTGTAAGTTCACTCTTACTAAGTAATACTTTACCTAAATGTAAAGATCTAGGTGCTCCCACAATTTCATGTGTAATTGGGACCAAAAAGTTGGTAGAGTTCTTCTTGACTTAGGTGCGAGTGTGAATCTACTTCCATATTCAGTGTAACAACAGTTAGGGTTAGGAGAGCTCAATCCTACCTTGGTTGTATTACAACTAGCTGATAGATCAATAAAACAACTAAGAGGAATAGTGGAAGATGTGATTGTCCAAGTGGATAAGTTTTACTTTCCAGTAGACTGTAATTCTAGATATAGGACATGTCCACAATCCAAAGAAACATATCCCAGTTATATTAAGAATACCATTCTTCTTCTTTTTTAAAGATCAGCTTTGTATATATAATAATAATAGGCCAAAAGCCTTACAAGAATACTAGGGGATACCCTAAATTAAAAGCAAATATATGAAACCGAAATAACCACCATAAGAAGGAAAAGAACAAGCTTAGGTATATCTGAAAATATAAAATACTAAGTAACCTAAACAACCAAGAAATCTAAGAAGAAACCTCCATCTCAGCAGCAGCCACCACCTCAATCAAATACCAGGAGAAGAACCAGTAGTTACCCAATAGAAACTTGACCCAACAGAGAAGGACACAAAGACCATAAACAAGCAACAAGGACACAAAACCATCAAAATACCCACCTCATCAGCATGCCAGAAGAGAGTCATGAAATAATGGAAGGAGGTAAACTGAAGACCCTCACTAACTCTCTATTTACAACAGAGTTCATGATACCAGTTAGAGAAAATAGATTGTCCCTCACAGTAGAGATGATCTTAGCTTACACCTCTTCCTCAGAATGAGCCTCATCTTGAAACACTCTAGACTTCCTTTCTAACCAGATAAAATAGATAGCAGTAGAGAATAATAACTTATTCACTAAAGCTACAAAAGGACTTCCCCTTGAGATTATTCCTTACCCAAGTAAACAGCAGCTCCCAATCCTCATTAGGCCACTTCAAACCACCCTTCTCCTTCACAATAGCCCACACTCTCCTAGTAAAACTGCAACCAAAGAACAAGTGATCCCTATCTTCCATCATAGCACTACAAAAAACACAAGAAGATTGATCCACCACCCCAATCTGGAGGAGAAAATATTTAGTTTTAATTCTGTTTAAAACAACCAACCAAAGCAAAAAAGAGTGTTTTGGAATATCATATTTAAACCACACCATATTACTTCAATCCACCAAACCTTCGTTCTTCTAATTACTTCCCAAGTAGATTGAATAGATAAATTACCCTTAGCAAGCAACCGAACCACTCTATCTTCCCCAAAGATAGAAGGGAACATACCAGCAAAAATCTTCTCTTGAACCCATCCCATGGAGGAATGACAATGTCAAACCCTAACTAGAATAATACTGCTCATTGTAGCTTATATTCAATCCACTCCTCATTAACACCTAAGCAAAGAATACCATTCTTGGCCACAGTCAATGCTTGTATTAACTGTAGAACTGGGGCTATGGATCTCTCCTTTGGAAATATGAAGCTGAGATTGAATTTCTTCGATACTAACCATCAGATTCCTGAACCTACTGAATGTTTTAGGATAGATGAAATAGATGAGTTGGTTGAATAAGTTGCACCTAAAATTCTAATAAAGGATGAGTTGGAAGCCATAATGACGGGAGTAAAAGACTTTCAAAATATAGATTGGGTTGAACAACACATGGCTTATTTAGCTGACATAGCTGCGATAGAAACTGCTCCATACACTTAACCATGGAAATCGCCTCTTGAGCTACTTTCTACTATCTTTAGTACACCACCGATTCCGTCTCTTATATCTTCACCTAAGCTAGAACTTAAAGAATTACCTAATCAGCTTAAATATGTTTTTCTAGGACCAAAGGAAACTATTCCAGTAATTTTATCATCATATCTAACTAAGGAATAGGAGGAAGGTATAATAGAGGTCTTAAGTGAGTATAAAGAAGCAATAGGGTGGAGTGTTGCTGATTTAAAAGGAATAGATCCCTCAATTTGTATGCATCGAATACATTTCGAGGAGACAACAAAACCCTCAACAGAAATGCAAAGAAGGTTGAATCCCAATAGGAATGAGGAGGTTAAGAATGAGGTAGTGAAGTTGCTAGATGCGGGTATTATATACCCCATATCTGATAGTACATGGGTGAGTCCTACACAGGTGGTACCAAAGAAATCAAGTATTATAGTTGTTCCTAACTCAAAAGGTGAGTTAATAGCTCAACACCCCACCACAGGGTGGCATGTTTGCATTGATCATAACAAATTAAACTCATATACTAGGAAAGATCATTTTTCATTTCATTTATTGCTCAAATCCTAGAAAGGTTAGATGGACAAAGTTATTATTGCTTTTTAGATGGTTATTCCGGCTACAGTCAATTGGCGATTGATCCCAAGGATTAAGAAAAGACCATTTTCACATGTCCATATGGTACGTTCACTTATTAAAGAATGCCTTTTGGTTTGTGTAATGCGTCAGCCACATTCCAAAGGTGTATGATGTTTATTATCTCCGACATGGTAGCGAATATCTTAGAGGTATTCATTGACGATTTTTCACTTTTTGGAGTTACATTTGAGGATTGTTTAAAACATTTATCACTTGTGCTTAAAAGATATAAAAATACTAATTTAATTCTAAGTTTGGGAAAAGAGTCATTTTATGATTCAAGAGGGTATAGTATTAAGACATATTATCTCTAAAAGAGGGATTGAGATAGACAAAGCTAAGGTTGAACTTATCTCTAATTTACCTCCTCCCACGTCTGTTAAACATAGTAGATCATTCTTATGCAACACTGGGTTTTATTGATGATTTATAAAATACTTCAGCTAAATAGCCCAGCCTTTATGCAACTTATTAGCTAAAGATGCACCTTTTTGTCTTTGACGAAGAGTGTCTTTAAGCTTTTGAGAAGTTGCACAAACTACTATCTACCGTTCCAATTATGCAACCACAAGATTGGTCTCTACCTTTCAAGTTAATGTGTGACGCCTCAGATTACGCCATATGAGTGATGTTAGGACAAAAGAAATATAAGTTACCATATGCGATTTACTATGCTCGTAGACTCTCGTTAATGCTCAAACAAATTACACAACAATTGAGAAGGAATTGCTAGCAGTAGTATTTGTCTTGGATAAATTTAGATCATATTTATTATGAATCAAGGTAATAGTATATTCAGACCACGCAACGTTAAGGTATTTTCTAACAAAAAAAGCTCCAAGCCTAGACTTATAAGTTATCTCCTTTTATTACAAGAATTTGGTCGATAAATTAAGGATAAAAAAGGTACGGTGAATGTAGTAGTTGATCATTTGTCGAGAATTTTCGTAGAGACTACTAAGGATGACATTCCTCTTAAGGATTCTTTCCCTGATAAACAATTATTTAGTATAAATGTAATAGATAAGACCATGCTGATATTGTTAATTATTTAGCCACAAGTCAAATTCCAAAAGGTTGGTCTAAAAAAGAAGACCAATTCTTCAGTCAAGTAAAGTTCTATATATGAGAGGATCCGCGACTATATAAATACTATCATGATCAAATCATTGGAAAATGTGTTCCCGAGAGTGAAGTACAAAGTATCCTGACGTTTTGTCATACCTTAGCTTGCGAAGGTCACTTCGGAGCAAAAAAGATAGCAACTAAAGTGCTTCAAAGTGATTTCTATTAGCCTACCTTATTTAAAGATGCGTATGAATATTGTAAAGCATGTGATAGATTTTATGAGACCATTTCTGATCTCAAATAAGAGAGAATACATACTTGTTGGGGGTGGACTATGTTTCAAAATGGGTAGAGGTTGTAGCTTCAAATCATGCAGAGCATCAGGCCATGATTGGTTTCTTACAGTCCAACATTTTATCACGATTAGGTATACGAAGAGCTGTAATTAGTGATGGCGGAAGGCACTTTGACAACCGATATCTTAGAAGTTTGTGTCGTAAGTATGGTATGACTCATAAGATTGGTACGCCTTATCATCCCCAGACAAGTGGTCTCGAATATAGAGATAAAGAATATTCTAGAGAAAACAGTGCGTACCGATCTTAAAGATTGGACTCAAAGATTGAATGATGCACTGTGGGCATATAGGACAACATACAAAACGCCGATAGGTATGACACTTTATCGACTTGTTTATGGTAAAGCTTATCATCTCCCTATAGAGTTAGAGCATATATCATATTGGACGATTAGATGTTTAAATTTTGATTTAGAAAGAGCCGACTCTAACCGAAAACTTCAATTAAATGAGCTTGAGGAGATTCGCAATGATGCATATGAGAATGCGTAAATTTGTAAGGCTCAAACTAAAGCATTTCATGACAAACACATTCGTCTTAAGTCCTTTGAGTTTGGCCAAAAGGTTTGGCTGTTTAATTCGAAGCTGAAGTTGTTTTTTGTAAACTCCGATCAAAATGGGACAGATCGTACAACGTTATCAAGGTTTACCCCCACAGAGTAGTAAAACTCGATGATCTCAAGAAAGGCAAACACTTCACATTTAACGGACAACGGCTAAAGCATTGCATGGAATTCAAATCGAACCAGGTGTAGTGGAATCAATCAATTTTGTTGATCTAACACAAGAGTACAATTCGGAATAGAGAAAATTGGAAATGTCGCGCCAACGACATTAAACCTTGGTCCTGGTTTCTAAAAGTTAGTTTTTAGTCATGGTTTGTATTATTAGTGTTAATTAGGTTGGTGTCGTAATTTAGTTAGATTACTCTTTGAACGATTTGGTGGCGGATACCGTGAGTTGATAGAGGTAGATGAGTGAAAGAACATAGAGAAATGTACACTGAAGCTTTACATATGAGGATACGAAGAATATGTTGTGAAACGAAGAAGAAGAGAAAACGCTACAGAAACTTAAGTTACCCAGTATGCTTAAGCATAGAAGAGCTACGCTTAAGCGTAGCTACTGGGTATTTAGAGCCCAGTCGCAACTCTGTTTTTCAATTTTCAAATTTCCAACTCTTTCGCTCTCTCTAAACACTTTCAAACTCTCTCCCACCGACTCCAATCAAACCTTTATACGTTTTATCAAGTTTTAATCCAAGAGACATGTCCAAGTCAAGTATCAATCTTTCGAATTCGTGCGTGCATTCAAACCTAGGATTCGAAGTGCGAATTAGGAAAAATAAATTTCGACTTCAAATTGGTGAGTTTTTCCTCTAATTTTGTGTTTTCCCTTGTCAAATTCATGCTTCTAAACTAGTTTTGATCCACAAACACAATCAAATTCACGTTTTGATTCGGCATTGAAGTTTCAAATCGGGCCTTCAATGGTGGATTTTGGTTTGCCTTCAAAACATGAATTGGGTTTGGGGGTTTGTTTAAGAATCATTTTAGAATGCTTTAGCAGTAATTTTGAGGTTGGATTTGCCATTCGGGCAACTTTCTAATCATTCTTTGGAAATCCTCACTTTAGGTGTTCGATAGTTTGTCCGAGAGAGAAAATGCAGTCACGAATGAAGAATGCAGGTGTGTCTAGGAGGTCGCATAAGCGTCGACATTCACCATCTTCTACACCCGAGCCATCATATCATTCTGAGCCATCGGTTTCTTCATCGGAGAGTACCGAGCTTATACCGGTTCATATAGGACAATTGCAGTCCTCGCCATCATCAGAGGCACAATCCGAGGGGTCTGAGACACATGACACATCTTCTTCGACACCAACGGCCTCTCCTGGGGCACATTCAGAGCCTCACTTATCACTATCTCCATCTGGGTCGACGCATACCTTGATGCTAGAGGCTACGACAACTATAGGGGAGTTAGTGGATCGCGCCCTGGAAAAGGGTTTCTTGACAGAGCGCACCTTTGTGGAGGCATACTTCAAGGGGATGTTTTTTCCATCCTGGGCTTGCAGCGTCTAAGGGATAGGTGGATTACCGCCATATTGACGCCACCTGCTGAGACTATATGCCCGAATATGATCCGGGAGTTCTGGGTCAATATGAGGCATTTTAGAGATGAGTTAAGGATGAGGACGATGGTGCAGGGGCGCCGAGTTGATATTACTCCCGAGTCTATTTCACATGCGTGGGCTATTCCTCACAAGTGTCCACTAGGCTTGGTGGGTCGCTTTCCTTCATTGCCTGAGCCTTTCCAGAGTTATATGAAATTGTTCGCATTCAGTGCGAGGGGCACTTTAGAGATGACCACAACAACTACACGTTGAAGAAGTATTATCATCCGAGATTGTGGTTTTTGAATGCGATAGTGCATACCTAGGCTCATCTCCACGGGCACGTCAATCAAAGACGTGGGTTATTTTTGCAGGCATTACATGCCTTTTGAGTTTGATAGATGGATCTCACTCCCCTGCATTATCTGATCGAACATGTTCAAGGCTTATTCTGACATGAGGGATGAGGCTACCGTGGGTCGCCAGGGGTATCAGGTCATTTTTTCCACTCTGGTGATGCGACTCATAGTCGATGCATGGGTGGGTTGGGGTTGACGAGGATGAGAGGAACGTGTACGTACCCACAGTCTACATCCCATCTACCTGGAAGAATGTGTGGTCACGATTGCGTGGTGACGCATAGCTGTTAAGGAGACCTATGCCTCCAACTTGAGTTGATCAGGCCCCTATTCAGGAGTGTGAGGCTGTTGGTGCTGAGATGCCTCGGGCGCTATTGAGCCTCCATTTATGATTCAGTATGACGAGTTGTGTGTTGGTCAGGAGGAGCTCAGGCAGGGTCATGCATCACATCGTGAGGAGATCCGCCAGAGCAGAGAGGCTATGATTGAGGAGATGAGGCGAGGTCAGGCTGAGACTGCAGTGATACTAAGTTCCATTATGAGACATTTGGGTATAGCCGACGCCCCGCAACCACCACCACTTTCGTGAGGCGAATAGTAGTAGTATTAGTAGTAGTTAGTTAGATAGTTAGTTAGAGTGGAATCTTTAAGCGGTTTTTGTACTGATGTTCTTTATATGGGTTGTAGGCTTTTGCGCAAAGAAGTGCGTAAGTGTACTGGAGATGCGTGCACAGTGAAGATTGCTACGAAAAATTGAAAAACCAGTCTCAATTGAAGAATTTAATTAGGTTTTCCATGTGTACATTAATGTAGGTAATTAGGAGATAATTTGTGTCAGTTTTAGAGCTAATTTAGGAGTCCCTTATTGGTACACATAATTTCTCCCAATATATTTGAGAGTAAGGTAATAAATTCACCATTCTCTAGCACATTCGCAAAATATCTCTAAAGATAGGAGGTATATATGTCATTTCACATTTATTTCTTGTCGGACCAATTCTTTAGATGATACTAAGGTAGGTTTATGATATTATTAAAACATTAAAGGAACCGCATGCAATTATGTCTTAATTCAAGAAAAGTTTGTGTAATTATTTCTTAAAAATAATACTGACAATGGGGCCTCACTATTTGACAACGAATTCTCTTTTTTCACCACTTCTTAAAGAGAACCAAATATATTACATAATAAATCTATTGGTATTTGAAGTATATTTAAATAACATAAAATACACACACATTATTATTTAAAAATAAAAAGTACTAACTAATACACACAGATATATTACATAATAAATCTATTGGTATTTGAAGTATATTTAAATAACATAAAATACACACACATTATTATTTAAAAATAAAAAGTACTAACTAATACACACAGGAAGATGAGATCAATAAATATGTATAGAAAATAAAAAGGATTTACCACACATTATGTAGGCCTATTTGTTTAACTTGTTTTTTCTTCTAAGCATTTGGCATGGTGTGTAAAAAGTTGAACAAATTAAACAAATAATCATTTATATTTATGCGTGTGATGTTGCTTCGGTAAAAATTAAAAACTAAGTACAAAATTTAATAGGTACCGATAGTAATCAATGAAACCCGTTTGTTCCGACGGATTGATAATGGTATTACCGAATAAAATCCGTCATAATTGGGATTAATAATTTTCTAAGTAATAAATTTAGCCAACCCCGCGTTGCAATCCGCCCTCTCACTAAAATTAGTTCATCGACGAGTAGCAGCTTTTCATTAGTACAACTGGTATGGCACAACACTCTTCTTTTAAACTACACAAATATCGGTAGACAAATCCAAAACACAGTCCGTTACATATGACTTATATTATCTCACTAGACTACTTTTAATGAGATGGAAATGCCATTCAAGCCTATGAGATGTGATTAAAGACTTGTCAGGAAATAGGACTAAGCTAGAGCCTTCGGTTAATCTGATGCTTTTATTTACTAAGATTTTGCAGTGTAAATAACATATATACCAATAGGGAAAAGTGTGGGCGTTATTTATGTACCAAAAAGCAAAATGGAGAGAAGGCGGAAAAATCATAAAATTTCTAGAATAAATTTGATCCTATATCCTATTCCTGTGAAAAAAAAATGGTACAAATGGTGGATCTGGGGACCCTTGTCCCCCATCAGCTGACTGTAATAGGAGTGACAAACAATATACTTGACATGAATACATATAGGGAAGGAAAGAGGAACAATGTGTTAAACATCATTCCTTTGCAGTAATAAACCATAAAAAGAGGAGAAAGAAATAAAGGGGAAAGGAAAAAAAAAACAGAAAGAAAAAAGGCATTCTTACAGAGTTGCAGAAGGAGCAACAAAAACTGCCACAAAAATCTACAAAAACTGGACCATGAAACCGTATGGTACGCCGGACATCATTCTCTGTACATACACCCACTCGAGAAGACCACCATCAGAAACTCTCTCTATCTCTGCATCTTTTAATATGCACCGAAAACCCCATCAGAGTGTAGCAGCCTTCCCACTTCAATACCATGAAGAAGAGTGTAACAATGTGAACTGTGAAGCTTCCTTTGTCAGAACATCTCAAAGCTTCTTCCAACTCCACGGATGAAGACCTACGCACAGTCGGGCGCACACGTTCTTGAGGAAGAGAAACGGAGAGGTTTCGCTTGTGAGAGCATTAACCTTTTGTAGATGAAACAGTAAAGTCTTTGATCATCTGCTTCAGGTGCTGCAACAAGATTTTACATTATTACAGAAATTAGTGGCATATCGATAGAGTAGAAAGCAAAAGTTAAAGCGACTTGTTTGAACTAATAACCTTCAATTCTTCATGAAGCAAGACGAATATTTTCTTCAACCGTTTATGTCTCTGCATGAATTGTAATGTGTATTAGACCCTAGGAAGTTCGAAAAGAACGCATACAAACAGCACAACTTGATGCAATTCTTAGAATAAACGTCTGCGAAAGCCAAGAAAGAACAATTTGGTATTTAACATATCCCATATCATAGAAAGAGTGAAATATGTTGAGCAAATCATGAAGCAGTCCTTGAATTTAGTATAATATTATGTCCAAATATCTCGGAAGCATCAAAACACTTGGTAGACAGTAAATATTTAAATAAAGTTAGATTTCATGCTTATGAAGAAAATACATTAACTTGCTTCCCTCGATTCTCAGGCTCCTCCACCCAACACACACGTACGCACACACAAATGTATTAATTCTGTAAATGCTTCCTGAAAGCTGCTTATAAGCATCAAATTGAAAATTTAGATTGTTTCAACTCAAGTACCATCGGCTCTAATCTCAGAGCAAGAGACATTGTTTGTCCTACAAAAAGAAAATTTAGGCTTATAAATTCCATTAAGCCATCAAAACTCCAGAACCTTTTACAGTGCCCACAATTTACCTCGATTGAGGCTGAAGAATTTGCAAACATCTAGTGTCAAACATAACCGTGCAAGTAATGTGTCAGAGGAAGTTACACCTCCAGGTTAAAAGAGGAGCTTTATTAAGAATGAAGTGGAAAGAAAGTACACATGAAGTGAAAAATGTAATTTTTGCACCTCTCAGTAGCTTTGAGTATGCTTTTGTTAGTCAATCTGTTGATTGAACTTCAGTTCATGCTTATCATGCATGCAAATTTTGGAGTGTATCAGAACTTGAGAGTTATCTGATGAACATCAACTCTAACAGAGCTGAATGAGTGTAGTATTTTATTAAAAGGAATACGAGTTTATGGAATGAGCAACTACAAAAAATCCAATCAACTTGACTTTTTGTGCCCCAGAAAAAGTATCATAAACACCTAACCCAACAGTTGGCTTAGTAAAATATTCAACAAGTATCATAAATACATCTAACCCAATAGTTGGGTTCATAATATATTTAGAGAGAGGAGAGAATAGTATGGGAAAGGGTCAGATCTACGCAGCCTTACCTCTGCATATAGAGAGACGGTTTTCCAATTCGAATCCATGAACCCTCTGTCACAATGGAGCAACGTTAACGTTGGGCAAAAGTCCACCACCAGGCTTAGGAAAACATACTTCCCATTAAAATGATAGCTCAACTTAACAACGCCATTTTTTACAACTACTTAAAGTCGGCTACATAGATCTATTCTTCCATTCCTCTCTATCTTACAACGTAGCCACGATCAAACCACAGGTTTTCAATTTTCGTATCTTTCCAAACTAACTTTACTCACGTTATTGACCATAGCCTCCATCAAACCAATATGACCATATCCATCCCAACTAACTCTACACGTGAACATCGGCCTTTCCCTTCCCATTCCCCGTGGACAAATCAAATTAATTCACTTAATGCACTTGGTGATATTCTTTGCACATGCTCACACAATCTTAATCCATTTTCTCTCCAATTAGTGCTACTTCAACCATCTCACAAATGTGTTTGTTTCTAATTCTATCCTTCCTTATCTCATAGCACATCCATCTCAACTTTTACTTTCTGGCACTCGCTTTATAAAGATGTTTTTTAGCAGTCCAACCTCTTCACCGATAAAGAAAAGTGGTTTAACTAACTATTCATAGAACTTCTTTTCAATTAAAGTGGGCTATGCCGGTCACATCATATACTAGATGCACTCCTCCATTTGACCCATCCTCTATAAAAGCAATAGGCAGACATAAAGGCAGTTGTTCTTAACAGAGATGCAAATCAATCAAGCCTCATGTGAAATAGAATATATACAAAGAAACATCGGAAAATTTAGTATTAGATCAAGAAATAGATTTCATTGTCCATGGAAATCGTTAATTGGTTCAACTTTTTTATTGAGTCCATGAACAGAAACATAAACAACACTTACTGCTCCACACTGCCGATAAGATTCCTTCAACTGCTCCAAAATGTTATAATACCTATCCATATCTTTTCCTTTGGCACTTTCAAGGTCCCTTCCAATTCTCTGGAACTCATTCCTGCACATAGAGAAACAAAACTATATCAATTACCAAAAAGTTGAAACCCAAAAACCCATTTTAACATTCTATCATACAATAATTGATAAACACAAAACACAAAACCTCCGGCACAAACAAATAAAGTTATTACTACCTGTAGGACTCTAAAATCTTGTTCAATGAGCAGTAGCTATCATACTTCTCACGATACTCCTGCACATATTCTTTATACCTATACATGCAGAAAGTAACAAACAACGCATAATATATGAGTGGTTGTAACAAATCAAATGATTGTATAACACTGGCATATAAAACTGGCGGAAAATGAGAGTAATTGTTCAATCAATGCGTATCAGTGTGACTACTTACTGCGATAAATCCGTTATTGGTCCTTTGAGCTCTGGCTCCTCCTTCTCATACTTGGAATAAGAACAACTATTATCATCTGAAGAAAGTTCCCTCCTCTTTACACCACCATCATTACTCTCCGCTAAATTGGCATTCTTTCGTCCATTACTCAAGTCTGCTGATGAATTAGATTTTCTCATTTTACTTCCTTTCTTGGAATTGGGAACTAATCCTCGTTTAGAGTCATGCTGTTGCGGTGCACCAACAAGCGCTCTCTTGTTAGTATCTCTAACCCTTTCCATCCCAATATTCTGATTCGCTCCAGGTGCATTATGTCTAGTTTTACTACTCTCATCTGCGAATTTGTCAGAGTGGGACCCAGATTCAGCATGATCAACTCTTGAAAGGGGTTGTGACAAAGGTTGCACAACTCTGTTCAGAGGTCTTGTTAAATCTGCAATGTGATTTTCAGAGGCCCTTTTAGATGACGAGCTCTCGAGATTGCTGGGAACCTCGGCCCTTAAATGGCCTGGGGAAAGCTTTAAAGAATCATTAGATATTTTTCCACCCCGTTTTCCTTTACTTGAATCGGAGTTCCAGTAATCAGAACTGCTTTGTTTGTTCTCCGACTGTTTGAAAGAACTTTTTCTTTCAAATTGCTTCTTAACCCCCGTTGTTTCCTCATGCAACGGCTCACGAAGTTCACCCAACTCTAAGTCCGACAGCTCTCGTCTAAGTATGCTGCCTCTTCCATGAATAACAGGGGATCTGTCCACATCAGTTCTGTTGTTATCAAATGTATGCGAGTTTGAAATCTGTCCAGCCTCCTTAAATTTTCCAACCGGTTCATATTTTGCATAACGGGAGTCAACTGATGCTAACAGTTTGTCTCCAACACCATCTGCCTTTGAACTTCTTGACAGCTTTTTCTCAGAATAACCATCTTCATACTGAGTTCCTCCATAAAGCTTTTCTTTCTGGATGGGAAAACCTTCACTCCTTGCAGAATACTTATCTCCTCGTCCCAAGCTCCCAGCATGTTTACCAGGTCTTTCAGCAGGATCAGGAGCCTTAACGTGCAAACTAAGATCTATAGACCTTCGGTCAGGTTGCAGAGAATCAGAAACAGGTTTCCCAGGAATTGCTTGGTTGTAACTTTTTTGTAAGCCAGAATCAGCACTTCCATCTTGGAAGGCTCGATTTGTCATGGATGGGCCCTTATAAGGGTCTTCGATGGGCCTATTCGGAGAAAACCTTTGAGGACTCTCTGAGAACAGGGAGTCCCTCTCCCAAGAGACATGTGGCTGAGTCAAGGTTCCTGTTTTCACTCTTTTAGCGTGATCCAATTTCTCATCAAGGTGCTTTGAATCTGAAACTCTTTTGGATTTACCCTTGGATATTCTTTCAGAGCTATCAGACTGCTCATGCTTAGATGCATCCTTGTTTCCTCTTTCACTGAACAACTTTCCTGTATCGACTTGGGTTTCTTGATGATCAGGTGCAGACAATTTGTTCCCTCGAGTTTCTACAGCTTTTCTACCTTCTTCAATAGCAGTTGAATTACGAATTATAGCCATCTTATTCCTCTGATCATCATCAGGTAAATCTTTCTCAATTTCAACTACGTCTAAGCCATGGCCATCTTGTTTGTCATCACTCTCATTTCGCCAAGGTTCAGCATCACGTGCCATCCATGGAATTGGAGATCTAGAGAACCTTGGTTCAGAATCTGGCATTTTATGCTTGGATTCTTTGTCATCATCGCTTGTCATTATATCTACATCCTCATCAGACCCCTCCTTGCTGTTGGAAGAGGCATCACTTTCACTGTCGCTACTACTCCCACTCCCACTTCCCACTGGGCTTCTACTTTTGCTTCGGCTTCTACTATGGCTACCACTGTCACTACCACTATCACTGCTGTCACTGTCACTTTCACTAGCACTTCCGCTGTCACTAGAGCTACCTGCTGGCCCTTCACTGTTGTCACAAACCTTTTTGTCACCCAAACGGTGAGGTGAATTATCTTGTATATCAATTTTCTCCAACGAATCTGATTCTTCTCCAACTTTAGTATTCAACTGCACCTGTTCCTCTTCCTCCTTCATAGCAGCTTTTTCTGGATAGTCCTGTTTGGCGGCAGGTATATGATCATGGTTGTCTTCAGGCGCAGGTGCTTGGTGACGACTATCTTCAGGATAACTTTAAGAAGAAAAAATTAACCATTAAGCTTATGATGGTGAAGCCTCAGACCTAAACGCAACAATATAACAGTGAACGAATTGCAAAGGATTAAAAAAAAAAAACATGGTGGTACTGGTACCAGGCTAACCTATGTTTCATGGACTCGGGTACGAGTGTCGGACATGGGTATGTATCAGTGTGTCGGATGTGTCAAATATCTAATATAAGGACACATGGACATGGCTAAATATTTATTTTATTTAATGTTTTATTTTATTCTCAAGTGTACAACAATGTTTCTATCAAATATAGTGTTCAAACTAAATATTTTATTCCTTTGAAGTAATATGATAGCAACATGGAATCATTTGGAGCTAAATTTAGGTAAATGTCCTACCACAAGTGTCGGACACATATCCATACCCATGTCCGCCTTATAAGTGTCGGACACGGGTACTTCACCGACTTTAGAAGAGTCCATGTAACATAGAGGCTAACTACCATGTATCCATTGCAAGATCAACTTTTTATAAGCTTTTAGAAAAGGAAAGAACCTAACAAAAGCTTAAAACCGAAGTTATGGCTCATAGTACTTTTAATAAAAAAAACTATAGACCCATGGTCATTTTCCTTTTTCTTTTCTGGGAAAAGTATATTATAAAGTTAGCAACAACAACACAACGTCAACAGATAAGCTTAAAAGAAATTATAGTAAAGAAGCTCATTTATCATGTCATACCAGATACCTGGATTACTCAGTAAAGTATAAGCATTGTCATTAAATAAATATATATATATATATATATATATATATATATATGTGTGTGTGTGTGTGTATGTGTGTGTTGAAGTGATACAAAATCAGAAGTAAAAGAATGCAATTTCCAAGAATTATTCCAATCTGAGAAATAATGGACAAGAACATTGAGATTAGTTAAAATCATAATTCCCATAAGAATATCAGAACAATGAAACTGGAAACTATGTAGTAACAAAGTTTGTAAAATGCACAAAATTAAGGTTCCAAAATTTACGGGAATGACTTGACATGTTGACGTACAATGGTCACACAAAAGAAACAAGGTTAAAATAACACTTGATAAAATTTCTCAATTATTCCCTTTTTCCCCTGTTTATCTATTAAATTAATCTGCTGCATTCTGTTTCGCTCAATGCGAGGACAGTGAAGTGCAAAACATCAATCTGGCTACAAATAAACATGTAGCAGCCACAAATGGCCATGTTTCCACTTCATATATTCAACTTTATGTTCACTTCTAGTTAATTAGTCTCGTCTTAAAAAAGAAAAGTTATAACCTCTTCTTGCACTTATTTCTCAGACTGGAAACTGAGGCTGTGCCTTATGTTGACAGTTCACATCTTTATTGTCCTGTTTACTTCTATAATTTTGTGATCTATTATTGAACTCGAGTAATGACTGAATACCTACTTTGTCTTTTGTTGATTATATAGTTTGCTAAAAAATGAATCAGAAAAACAACCATACTATTGGAGGGGGCAACAAACACAAGTAACGAAAAGGTGGCAGGTACCTTTCACTTTCTGATGAAGGTTTCTTGAAGTTTTCCAATTCTACTCCTGGTTTCATGAGATATCTTCCCGGAGCTTGGAAAGTAGCAATCTGATGCTCAAAATATAACGAAAAGTAATAAGATCTTATTAACTGTTCTTAGAAACAATTTCACCAAGGACTTCTGCCACTTACTTTTTTTAGTATTGGTTCAATCTTCCTTGCGGAATTGGGTATTGTGTCTCTGATAGCTTTCTCTAAGGCCTGTAATATAAAATTTTAAATGGTTGAGGAACACAAAATACATAAATAGTGATAAAGATTTTCTGGATGTTACAGACCATGCTCAAACAGTTGAACGAAGTTCAAATATACTTGGGTTTACTTCCAGCAAACCAATCTAAACATAAAGTGGTTTGAAGTTATCAAGATGCGTACCTTTAGGCTCATTCCCTTGGGGTTCTCCATGAGTAGAGAAATCAGCGTAGTTTGCAAATCCATTTGTTTAGCTCCCAAATTTCCACTTAGTCCTGTTTTTTCTCGCAGTACTCCACTAATAGTCCTGTCAGGAACTTCTTGCTCGGAGCTGGTAACATTCCCTTTACTTGTACTTAAAATAGGTGTAACGTCTTCCACACTTGTTTGACCCTTGGTAAGATTACTAGCTCCAAACGGAGATGCCAGAGCATTAGAATGCTCAGGTGGAGAGGGTAGAGGTGAAACCGAATGCCTGCCCTTTGCAGGAGTCGTCGAGAACAATCCAGACTTATTTGCAGTTTTTGGAGGGCCTCCAGCAGCAACTGATGCAAGACAGTAAAAGAAAATAAAGTAAAGTAAAAGAAAAAAGTATTCTCACCCTCTGGATTTTGTACACGAGACATCTTAAGACTTGCAACTGAACTCCTTGAGTCTTCGCATAATATTGTACATAACATATAATTGACCATAAAAACGGAAAAGCGTATTTTGTATCCCAACTACCTGGAGGTGGATCGACTTTTCGCTTCTTGAATGGAGGCTCTTTCTTTTGTTTAAATCTCCATGGATTAACTGAAAACAAGGAAACAGTCTAGGTATAAAACAGTGATATAATGCATTTTAACCGAAGTGATCAGTTAGCAACGAAATTCATAATTTCTTTTATTGCTCTTTCATATTATCATCTCTGACATAATCTAACATTTGATATCGGAAAATTAATTCTTTACCTCTATCGTAACTTCCCTTAATCTCCTAAAGTGTAAATGTCAGCTTCATTGCTATAGAATTTATTATAAACCACTAATATAAAATTTGACTCAGCACCCTCATTTCATAAATCTTAGTGTTCTTTGGTTTCCAGAAAATTTGAGTCTATCGGTTATAAGACAATTGGTCATGGATAGAATACCTTTTACATAAACACTTAAACGTAGCTTGAAACATTGAAACATTTATAAGTACCATCAATAAATAACCTAATGAAAAAAAATCAACCAGATGATACAGCAATGTACAAAGAGACCAATAGCCGAAAGAAGGCCCTTTTCCCAAAACCACGAGACAGATTTTTACAACCAATGTTCCAGCTTTCATTTCTGTTAATCTAAGTGCGGACACTATCAACAATCAATCTCCAACAACAACAAAAGAAGCCCTTTCTCAATTATGAGTGGTCGTGATGAATCCTATTTTGGCAATCTCTCTAGAAGGTCATAACCTCAGTGAAACCTTATCATATCTTCCCTAATTAACCTTAATCATGTCAACAATTAGTCTCCCCCTACCCTGCCATTACCCTAAATGTGGACCAGGGCACATTAAAATTGTGCAGTTAGCGATATTTTTTGCTCGTGTCTTATCTTCTTAACCCATATTCTCTCATTTCTCTCTAACTGCTGCTAAATTAACCATCTCGCAAATGTATTCATTTCAAAATCTATCAATAGCAATTCTATCTTGCCACGTGTTAGCATTAGGATATGTATGAAGGTATGCATATTAATGACATGTCCATGAAAAAATTCAGTATCTATATACTCCCACTGACCCAAAATTCTTGGCCTGTTTGGGGAATCCAACTTTATATAGTACTGGAGTGTTAGTATACATTGTTAATATAATATGTCCTAGTTTAAAAGATAGTAATAGTATAGTACTGGACTTTGAAAAGGATAATTTGGGTTTGTTATAAAAAATAGTACAACCATTTTTGGCATGGGACGTATTTTGGTACATCCGAAAAAGGAAAGATGGATAAGAATTATCAACGCCTTTTTGATATTTTAGGCCCTTGCCCTTGGCCTGGTCTCGACTCCCCCCCTGGCCAGGAACTTTCAATCTAGCAGGCTAGCTGCCTGCGGAGGGAGTATGGTTTAGACTCATTCCATAAGAAATATCACTCTGAGTTGTTTGCTAGTTTCAATCATAGATGGAGTAGTGAAAATAACCATGGCACCAACTTCAATGGATGGAAAGCATATCTAGCGTATGTCAAAAGCAAGAGGGAAAACTAGTATTCGCATAATTCCATATGAAATCAGGCTTAAGTGAATTCTTGTGGCCCATTGATCTTCATTTGGCAATCCTAGGTTATCGGATACTGAGAGGACTAAAAAGCACGGATAAGACAAAATACTTATATGGGATATTAGATTTTTTAAAGAATTAAGACACCAACACGGCTAGGAAGTGCGGATGTTTCTCAAATGTGATGTACCCATATGATGTCAGTTTCGGGTACCGACATTCCTCGGATACTCTCGAATACGAATTCAATATTTCATAAACATATTCATAATTTTATTTTTATTTTTATTTTTTCCAACTACTTCCAAGATACATCAGAACACATTTTTAACAGATTTGAAGATAAAAATGTAACTTTTTTCTAACCAATAAGATCATAATATGATTCTTAAGAAACGTTTAGATTTTCTTCAAAGAATAAATGCTACGATATATATAGTAATTTACAAAACTGAACTCTTACTTTGTTTTAAACGAATTACTAGTAACAATATATATAACATAAATGTTAAGAAATGCAATTATATGACACTGAACTCTTACTTTGGTTTATAAGAATTATTAATGACAATATATATAACATAACCATCAACTTTTAATATCTAAAAGTACAATTTACTACTTTCATTGCCGCTCACACCATACCCTATCATGTCGTATCCGTATCAATACTTCCTAGGAACATGACAAATATTATTATATCCTTTTATATATTGAGAATTAATATAAGACCAGTATTATCCATCAGAATAATGAAAGAAAATTCCATATCCCTATAACCAATGCATTACGACGACAATTCTCTCATTTTATAAAGAGAGTCTGGGTGGAAGTATCATTTCTGCACTCATTTTATACAATTTGTTACTTCTACACAAAAGATTACAATTTTGGAAGAAAAAAAAAAAGCAAAGAAAAAAGGTAAGGAAGAAAGAGGGAAGGGTAAAGTAAAATTTCTAAAGCCTTCATAAAGTTAGGACTTTGATGGAAAAAAAGAAGAGAATTCTATTAGTAGAGAGAAAACAATTACAGAAAAAAAGAAAAAAAAAAATCAAAAGGAGAATCAAGGTTTTGATAAGAAGAAAAATAGCACTTTGCTATAATAAATCAGAGAACCTGTCGATAAAGAAAAGGGTTTGGGATAGAGAGAAAGAAGGGGAATTTAAAAAGATAGGAGATAATATCAAAGAAGAATAAGAACACCGACAATCAAGCTCCTATGATCGTTGTAGCAAGTTCAGGGCCTCGATGTAAAAAAACAACCAAGATTCTTGCTATTTCACTTTGCGACTTTTCACAATTGTAAACAAGCAACAAGCGCAAGAAAATCCAGTAAATAGAATTTTTTGATAAAATCTCCAATAAATAATATAGATTCTTGACTTTTCGGCCACAATATTATTGAAACTATTTGAAGAGTTCCACATACTTCTCTCAACAGTCCTTTGTGAACAGGGGTAATTTCCTTTCAGATATCTGAGATTAAACCTTTCCTCTGCTAAAGATGGTCTCATCCCTCGCTTGTTGGGATAGAAATTAGGCACTTACTTTCATGGTGGAGCAAGGATGAATTCATCCTTTTTATAAATTACTATAAGAACTCCATTTAATCAGACAAGTGTGTCGCATATTGTTGGTGTGTCCATCAAACATGTCCATGGGCATGTCCATGTCATCTCAAACACATTTTTGGTGTGCCCGACATTCTAGGTGTATACATGCTTCCGAGGAGAAGGGTATTATCACAATTTATCAACACCATTTGACAATGAGATTTACCAAAACTAGACTCTAAGTGGCAAACCCACTATAACTTAAAAGCAAGAATACAGTTCAAGCACTAATCACAAAGAATCCAAGATGATGATAACCAAATATAACTTAACTAATTTTTACTTATCCTAAGCACAAATTCTGAGAAAATACGACACATTCAGGAAACTAATAAATTTGATGGAGACTAAAAGGTTAACATCATGTCAAAAGTATAAACGCACACATTAAACCACATGTAGTTCAATATACATATGCCAAAGGTTTAACAATGTCGCCAATAAAAAAGCCATATTCATATTATGCACAACATGTCCATCTTTAGCGTGATCATGAATCCATTCCAAATCATTTGTGTTTGAACAAAGAATTTTTATATTTAACCAAAACATTCTTGGAGTCCCTACATTCAATTACCAGGGCGGGGAAGAAAGGAACTAAAGTAAAGTCAATCAAATAGCAACTTTATATAGCAGAGTTTCAGTGCTACACAGGACACTAGTGCCAATTAAGAATAAACAAGAGTTTAGCATATGTTCAAACAGCTTCTCTCTGTATAACAGCAAGGATTAAACTGGAAATTAAGGGGGAAAGAAACAGCTGTAATAAAAACTTACCCTCTACAGCAGCCAATGCCTTTATTTGACTTTTCATAGATGGGTTGCCATGGTCCAAAACAATGGCTCTGAAATAAAGAGAATGTGATGTAACCATTAAATCATAAAACACTCCCAGCAAGTTAAAACATCATTCCCAACACCATGCTCCAAGTCAACCTTCGCGTAAATTCTAAGTTCTAACACAAAAGATTAAGAAGAAAACCAAGGATCTAGTGTTTCAATATGGAAAGGAAATAATCTAACCAAAAAGGTAACAACTTCAGAGCTTTATTACCTGTATGAATTCAATATGAATATAACATGAAATGAACTAGTTTACTTGTTTGTTCTATGTTATATCCAGCTCAAACCATAAAAATCCATATGAATATTGTTCTTTACACATTTTCCGGGTATTTTGACATATCTATCATGACACAGACAGTGTTAATATTTCTGAAGGTTGAGTGCAAAAAACTCCCCTGTGCTATCTTTACAGTGCAATAAATGCTGTGTACGGAAAAACTATCATCTACTTTCAATTTACTGCAAATGACAATCTTGTCCGATTTTCAACTAATTTACAGAAGGTGGTATTTGAACTATATGGATACTGTAGGGCGGTTTCTTGCATTTCTCCGAATGTAACTACTAAGAAGATTCTTAATCTCTTTCCTTGTTACTAACACATTCAGTATTACTTATAATTTCAAATAATATAATACATATGTATTATTAAGTTCTAATAGTCAATATTAAGAGATAAAAAGGATCATAACATCTCTTTATTAAAAGATTATTATCGCTGTTATTATTTTTATTATTTTAACCTTGCTACTACTACTAATACTCCTATTTTTTGTGGATATCACAAAACCAATTTTTAATTTTATTTTTGATAAGTAAGAAATGTATATAAAAAGAACGCTCAATCGGGGAGCGCATCCCAAATACAAGCAAGAGCAGGGGCCAACGGCCTAAGAGAACCCAAAAAATCCAATTTATCCTCTATGGAAGAACATAAGTTACCCATCACCCAATAAAACAAAAGAAAAATAAATTTATTTTTAACGGCGCAAATGGGAGACTCAATCCCATCAAAACAACAACGATTGCGTTCCATAGACACCACCAAATACAAAGTGGCACAGCCCTCCAAAATTCACAGGCCTGGGGACCAACGCAACCACCTCTCCAAACCTCTATGACACCTCTAATGGAAGGCAGCATTAACTCATTGGACACCAAATAAGCCTAAACGCAAGGACCAACAATCGACAGCAATAGAGCAGTGAAGAAGAAGATGATCCACTGATTCACTTTCCCCTTTACAAAGAAAACATCGGTTAACAACACTAAAACCCCTCCTCCCAAGGTTATCAAGGGTGAGGATCCAACTCCACACCGCTAACCAGTTAGAAAAGACCACCTTGGGAGTAGCCTTGGAGCGCCACACAACCTTCCACGGGAAGGAAAATCTGCCTTGGTCTGCAAGATGGAGGAACCAAGACGAAACCTCAAAGCACCTGTGCGAAGAGAGCGACCAAACAGTAGAATCCGAGCCCGTGCAAGTCGGCAGCTGGCAATACAGAAGCTTAAGAAACTCTGCAACCTCCTTCAGTTCCCAATCCTGATAGGATCTCACAAAATGCACATCCCAAGAAGGCTGACCAGTATCGAGACGATAACAATAAGCCACTAGGGCGTGCCGATCGCAAGTAATGCCAAACAACTGCGGAAACACTATAGCCAGTGAAGACTCCCCACACCAACAATCCAACCAGAATCGCACCCACGTCCCATCCCTCACCCTGAACTGAAGATGCCCCGAACAAGATATTCACCCTCAATGAATGTCTTCCACACACCCACTCCTCTCCTCATTCTTACCTCCCTCGAACACCACCCCCATGTTCCTCGCCGAAACAACATACTACCACCCTCCTCCATAGACTTTGCCCCTCAATCCCAAACCTCCACAACCACTTCCCTAACAAAGCCCTATTGACCTACCTCAACCTCTTAATCCCCTTCACTCATCGGCCTGCACGCCTCCCTCCAAGCCACCAAGTGACACCCTGGCCGCTCCCCCATCCCTCCCTATAAACAATTCCGCTGGATCTTCTCAATTCTCAAAGACATAAGAAGGAATCAATTACAGAGAGAATAAGTAAGTCGGAAGACTGGACAAGACACTCTTCACTAAAGTCAATTTCCTGGCCTCATAGAGATATTGTCTCTTCCAACCTGTCAACCGCCGCTCCACCCGCTCCACCATCGAATCCCAACAACTCCTTCTCTGAGCAGGAGTACCCAAAGGCATACTCAAATACATGATCGGTTGATGACACAAAGCACATCTCATCACCCCAGCAAGCAAAACAAAATCCCTCACCTCCCCAACAGGAACCAGAGAACTCCTACTCACATTAATTTTCAGGCCTGAGACAGCCAATAAGAACACACTGCAAATACCTCAATTGTGCGTCCTCTGCATTACAAAAAACCAAAGAATCATTTGCAAAAAGAAGGTGAGAAATCTCCACCTGATGCACCCCAGTGGCACCCACCCTGAAACCTTTAAAAAAACCCAACTCCACCGCCCTCCCCATTAGTCTCCTCGAGGCCTCCATAACCAACAAGAAAATCAAGGGTGAAAGAGGATCCCCTTGGCGAAAACCACGAGAACTCTTAAAGAATCCCATCAGATCACCATTGTCAAGCAATGAGAACCTCGCTGAGCAACTCCATCTTAGCCCAAAACCCATCCTCTCAAATAGATAAAGCTAAAAACTCCAACTCACATGATCATAAGCTTTCTCGATATCAAGCTTAACTGTAACACCCGGAGAACGGCTGAAAAGCCTCGCGTCAATACACTCACTATCAATGAGAGTCGAGTCCAATATTTGTCTCCCCCCGATAAAAGCATTCTGAGCACCCGAAATAACACCACTAGGAACCTCCCGAAAGCGCATAGCCAATACTTTCGCAACCAACTTGTAAATGCACCCCAAAAGACTAATGGATCTAAAATCTTTAATGTTTGTCGCCTCTCCTATTTTAGGGATCAAAGCAAGAGACGACGCATGAAGAGATTTCACAAAACATCCCTGGGCAAAGAAATCATGAAAAGTTGTCGTCACCTCCTTCTTAACAACCTCCCAACTTTCAAGTAAGAATCTCATAGTGAAACCATCCGGCCCCGGTGCATTATCGCCATTGCAACACTTGAAAGCCCTCAGCACCTCCTCCTTATTAAAAGGAACCTCCAAAATATCATGATCCACCATTGAAATGGAGTCAAAAACTAAACCTCCAAGATGTGGCCGCCAGCTACATGGCTTAGTAAACAATCTCTAATAATACAAAGAAATACCCTCGCAAACCTCCTCCGCACTTCTAAACGTGTACCCTCCACCCAAATGCTTCCAATATGATTTGAAGTCCAATGGGCATTGGCTAGTCCGTGAAAGAATTTAGTATTTCTATCCCCTTCCTTTATCCAAAGAGCTCTAAACTTTTGTCGCCAAGAAATCTCTTCCATAGTGGCAATCTCCTCAATCTCAATAAGACAATCTGAACACCTAGATCGCTGAGCCTCGTCCAAAACACCACACCCATCAAGCCTGTCTAACTCCTCAATATCTGAGAATTGCATGTTCCGCCTCCACTCCAAATTACCAAAAACCTATTCCATTTAATTAACTCTGCTTTCATAAGCATCAATTTCCTAGCTAGAACAAAGCTTAGAGTCCCAACACCCCTCCACTGAGAGACCACCACTCCTTAACCTTCTACTGAAAATCATCTGCCCTAAGCCACATGTTCTCGAATCAGAAAGGAGACCTTCGAGAACACACCCCACCACCCTCCAACACCAAAGGAGATTGGTCAAAAATAAGCCGAGTAGCCAGAGTCTGAAACACATCCGGAAGCCTCTCCTCCCAATCCCCTGACACTAAGAATATCTCGAGACTAGAAAGCGTCGGAGAATCCCAGCCACTCTGCCAAGTGAAATAAGCCCCAACCAGAGGCAAATCGTGTTACTGGTGTCCATCAATAAAGTCCGAAAACTGATCCATAACTTGAGTACTATAAACCTCTTAGCAAGAAACCTAACAACATTGAAATTCCCCCAGGCACCACGACAACATCAAGGATTCCCAAACCCTGTTCAGCTCCTCCCACGGACCCCTTCTCACTTCATCTTCAACAGGACAGTAGACACCCGAGAACATCCACATAAAGCCATCCTAACGGAAACAAAAGAGCAAGATAAAGAAAAGCTCCCAAGATGAAGATCAACCAAAGAGACTCATCTCCTACCCATATCACCACAATCTCTCCAAAAGCACCTGTTGAATCCAAAGCACGTCAATCAACAAACCTACTACCCCATATACTCTTTGTCATCCTACTAGACATCACACGACATGGGCACTCTATCTCCGCAAGGCCAAAGAATCTAGCCTCTTTTTATTCGGGTTATTAAGACCTTGAACATTCGAAACAATGCGTAATTTCATTACATCAATTTCAACACCCTTCCCCCTTCACCTTTCACCTTCCCTATAGCATCCACTCCTCCTCTCCTACTTACCCCTTTGGCAAATCATGAAACCAAATTGTTCATTAAATTATCAATTAAGTTACAAAATAATTAGGTTAAATTACACTGACCTCCCTTGAGGTTTGAATAATTATCACACAACTAGACCGATTAGCTTTTATTACTCTATCCTCCCCTAATCATCTTTTCCGGTGACCATAAAATGAGAAAAGTCGTTAATTCCCTCGTCTTATAATAATACATTTATTGAAAATATTTTTAGACTTGAAAAGTTAATTATGGCCTTCTACTTCTATATTCATTTTCTTTTTCATTTTTATTATGCACTTTTTCTTCTCTCTTTTCCGTTAGAAATCACTCAAACTAATCGTACTCTGTTATACACATGTAACAACAAGGTTAAGGAAGGATTAGCTAAATATCAACCAGTCATTGTTTGAGGTCAGCGAGGCAAGCGAGTAGTTATTTTATGTCTTTATCTCCGTTCTATAATTGAGTTCGATCATTTGGGGATTTTAGCTACCCTTCAAAGAATATCCTTACATACCCTTCGTTTTTGTTTCCGTTTTCATTCTCGTTTTTGTTTTTGTTTTCGTTTTCGTTTTCGTTTTTAATTGACTGACACGAGGTTGTATTATTGTGGGTTTCATTTGTGTTTTTCAGTGATCTATCCTAACACTTCGTTTTATAATTTGTTTATACTTGGTCCATTTTCGTTTATCTTCTCCGTTTTCATTTTGATCGAGTGATTTAGGATTTCAAAATGGTGATAACCCCAATTATTACATTGAATTGATTTAACAATTTTGATCAATCAAGGTTTCTTGTGGCTTTTGGCCAATTAGGTCAAATTAGGGTTGTGCTCAATCAACTTGAGTGTTTTAAATGTCCTTCAAAGAATTTGGAGTGAAACACATACAATTATACACACGATATATGATTGTGTGTGCAAGCTGGTGTGCAAACCGTTGGGGATGTGCTTTGATTGTACTTGACATTCAAACTTAATACATGTATATACGTTGAAGGATTTAAATGTTAAAATCACACCATCTCTAACCACTTAAGATTTTAGAGTATATGGGTAGATACCATGGTTCAGAGTCAAAGCTCTCGTATATAAACCTACTACCCGCATTAAATATTGTTACACGTATAGGGGAAGAAAAGAAGCCCACAAGTTAGGGGTTTGTGGAAGAATTTATTTATTGAACTTACACCCTCTCTATCAGGTTATAGACTTTTCTCATAGTTGACAATCTACCGATGGTCCAAAGGTCGCATTTATTCTCTCTCTAATATATATTTTATCGAAACAATCGAGGAAAAGAAAATTGCATCTGTTTTATAATTGTTTTTTGAAACACAAACAGAATCAAGATTAATCAATTACGTAAGCCGGTATTTCTTTCCATAAGTAGTGTAGCTATGCCATAATATCAGCTTTGAAAAAGCATATAAACATGTTTAGGACACAACTTAAAGTGAAAATGAAAGATCCTTTGAAACAATTGCACAACTTACTTGCGCGATTTGAGCTTTTTCTCAGCTTCCTCTGACCGCATTTTAACATGTTTCTTAGTTGACTCATCCAAGATACGATGCACATTCACCTTGCGCCAGGCACACCCTGATTCTACGAGCAAACCATTTCCATCATCGCCACTTCGACGTTCTTCATATATGTCGCATAGATCTCCCGTTTCGCGCGACCATGTAAATCTGAAGTCCTTACCACCCAGGTCAATAACCTGCTGCAATGACGGACTGTTTAAAGCGATGGTTCAATAAACATTAAAATGGACAAGACCATCTAAGATTAGCTAGAAACTTAATGTCCAATAGAACCCTTTGAAATCATTGATTAAGTACTACCAGGGAATCCAACATGAGAGGATTGAAAAAGTTAAAACACAGCAATAAACTCCAGCCACACGAAATCTAAAAGATGATGGAGGAAGGCCAAACAAAATAAATAAATAAGTAGATTGAAATTGGTTGGAGAAGAGTAAATGAACTTTTGGAACAATGACACATCATGTCACTCTTATTATTTCATCCCCAACAAATAGTAAAACAAGAAAAGGGAAAGACAAAATTAGCATGAAGTGGTACTTAATACCTGGTTCTTTTGGAACGGTATGATATATCCTGCCACTACAAATTGACATCACCAACAAATGCTAAAACAAGAAAATGGAAGACAACATTTGCATGATTTGGTATTTAATGACCTAGTCTGGTTGCCGATTTCCTAAAGAAACCACTTGAGTCATGCCTTGTTATTTAATAGGAGAAGGGTTAAAAAGAAACGACCTTGGTAAATCCAAGTCTACCAAGAAAATAATGGAAGAAAGGAGGAGGAAATTTTAGTGACCAAAGCTGCTCGTAAGAATGTGTAATCGGCGAATTAGGTGAAGGTACGGAAAGAGACCGATTCGAACCCTATAGATCACCCAAAGGACAGTACAACCTTGGCCTCCGCGAAAGTCTCAACTGATATATATGAAATTGATAGAAAGCCGTAACTGAAACAATTTAGTTCTCATGGAAAATAACTACCAATGATCCAGCTTCAGACTGATAAAAAGAATAAATAAATATATAGAACTAAACAAAAGTGATTATTCTAAGAAACAAATATAAGTATAGAGATGGTTAAGTGGTAAGGAAGAAGAACAACATAAAACCCTACAACTAACCCAGCAGCCAAATAGAGGACAAAGAAATGACAATTCCATTTGAAGATATCTTGGTCACTCATGCAATAGTTCAAAAGTGTTTCGATAGTTCACTGTTGTTTATCAAGAAGCACCCTATTTTCCCTCAGTAGTAGGTCTGATACCCAATAACAGAACTAAAAATTTCGATCAAAATAGAAAAACTTTTAAAAGATGTCTAGCAATTGAATACCCATGTAATGACCCAAGAGGGCCATGCTCCTTGTTTAATGCATTCCCTCTACATCATCTTTCTCCTCTTCTCATATACAATGGCCAATTTAATGAAAGAAACAACAGAAACGAGGAAGCCACTATGGTGGAGACCTAAGCATCCTAAAACAAGGAATGGCAATGAATGGGAAGTTATAATCCCCACGACAAGATAGTTCACTTACACAGCATCATTGACATTAGCCTGAAAGGTGTAGTCGATTGACAACAAAACTCAAGCAGCAAGCTAATAGCGATTAACAAATCATCCTGATACTAAACTTTGAATAACATTAATTTTTTGCAAGCACTGATATCAATGTTAGTAGCAAACACACCCTTTCCATGAAACAAATCATGCAATACTAGTGGAATAGTGAAGGGCATTCAATAAAGAATCAATAAACTAATTCTCATTTTTCACTCTTGCTTTATTTATGACAAACAGCTAATTCTTAAGATGATGCACTTATAATCTAAAATTAACCTGTTTCCATTCTCTATAATTCTTCTTTTTCCGCGCCATCAATTATTCACCACCAATACAACTGATATTGTACTAAAAACACAGCCTTTTCTGACTATCTCTATGTTAAATCTCCTTACATGATCTCTGAAACTCTATCATGCTAAATTGATAGACCAAGTGCCTAACAAAGTTCAATTCCCAAAATTTCCTCTTCCAACATTTAAACTAGTTCATGGAATCCTAAATAAATTGGATAGGACATGAAAATTCTCAACATCCCACTAGTTAGTTTCCAACATAAAGGCAAACCGACCATTGTATTAATGGTGAACAATCAATTCTGTAACCAATATAAGTACAATAAGTTAAGACCAAATATTCGAATTACATATTCTGTGAATTACTCAATTATGCAAAGTTCATGAAACTTACATTCCCAGATGAATTACTCCCGTTGGAGTCGAATTTGATCCGCGCGGTACTCCCCTGCTCCTCCACGCGCTTGATCTCGTCGACCAGGTCCGGCGCGAGCCGTATAATCATGGCGAAGTTGAGAGGGTTGCCGGTGACAAGACTGAACGTCTCCTCCGACGCCGGAGGGGCGACAGAGGTGGTGGCGCCGGAGTTGGCGCTGCGATTGCGGGGCCCAGCGCCGGCGCTGCCGACAGAGAGGCGACTTCCTGGAGCGGCGGAGGGGCGGTGGAGAGGCGGCGTGTTGAAGGTGGAGTGGATGTTGCGCTTGCCGGCGGTGCCGCCGCCCCGGCCTCCACCGCCGCCTCGGCCGAGCTTCCCAGAGCCTCCGTACATTGTGGGTCCGATTCGCGGCGTTTGGTGTTGGGGTTTGGACCGGTGGTGCCCAATAGGGTGCTCAAGAAAAGGAATCGAACCAGAGAGACGACGGTGAATATAATTGGGTTTTCAGTTTTTCATTTTATATATATTATATATATATATATATATTTCTTTGTTCATGTATATTTCAGTAGAAAATTATTGCTATCATGTTTTTTTTATTTTTTTTTCTTTACTATTGTTATTGTATTATATTGTTGTCTCTATGTACATACACGGTATAATTGTGTTTGTGTGATACTCTCTAAAGGAAATAAAATAAGTTACAATTATAACTGTCTGCTTGGTAAGAGCTCTGTATTTCGTGCTCTAAAAATAGGAAAGATGAAGCATAGCAAAAGTATGTGGTGTGTTTTTAATTTGAAATAGAAGTATGTTTGGTACACATATTTTTACGGTAAGAAAAATAAAATATTTTATTTATTTTATTATTATTATTATTTTTAAATAAAATTTTATTTTATTTTTATTATTTATTTATTTTATTTTATTTTTTCATTATTTATTTATTATTATTATTATCATTATGCATTATTTATTTTGTTTTGTTTATTATGTGTTAATATATTTATTATTTATTTAATTTATATTATTTATTCATTTATTTTTATTTAATTTATAAATATTTTTTATTTATTTATTTTTCTTATTTTATTTATTTATTATTATTTATAAATATTATTTTAATTTATTCATACTTGTCTAGGCCTAAAATATTACTTCAACTAACTAATTGTCCACTGATACAGTAAAGCACGCGTTGAAAGCAAAGCACATATCACCAAACATATTTTGCTCTCATTTTTGTGTGAATATTATGGAAGCGGAAGCACAAATCCTAAAGCACAAATCCTAAAGCAATAGCCCTTACCAAAAATACGCCCTAAAATAAGAATGTGATATTGTCACCTAACTCCCCTGAGGTTGTCCAATTATCCACGGACCTTTCTTGTTGTTTGCAAAATTATCTCTAAACTCCCTCGTAGTTTGTAAAGATTTGCACATATTTCTCTTAATACTAACTTCTCGTTAAATTATATGACAGAAGTGATAAATTTACGTAATTGTCCTTATGTTTTGAAGTGAGATTATGAAATTACCCAAATACAATGACGTATATTTGTAAGTATTTATTACTTTATTTTTTGAGGGAAAGCACAGCTTGTGCAATTATTTCCCAAGCCAACCATGGCACAATAGACCCCTTGAACCTAGTCCTACAAATAATCAGTATTTACGAGTATGATTTTCACCTACAAAATCATCTACATATACAATTGGAAGTGATCCATTAGGAGTGAGTGGAGGCACAGTACATGTCCAATTCTTGATGTCTGGATATATATATGGCAGATGCTTCTGGTACAAGTTCTTCCAGGGCTTTTGAGGCTTCCCCCGACTTGACATATGGCAAATGTTATGGCATCCACAATACTTCATTATGTGATTGAATGAATTGACAGACGGTGTCCGCTCCGTGTGACTAAAAATATGTGTTAAGAACATACCCTTGAGACGACCTAGATTTTATCTATCGGAAGCACACGAGTAAATGTGCTTCCGAGTAAATTGTAATATAGTTCGACTTGAGAAAGATTATCAATCCCACAGAGACTAAGTCGTATTATGAACTCTCGTAAAATAACACTTTTAAATTGCTTTGAAAATATGATTTGTTAGTTTTGAGATTGATTAAATAATTAACTAATAAAGTAGAATAGATTAAAACAAGAACAATAGAAATAAAGTCTAGGGTTTCCATACTCCACCACTAACCATATAATATAATTCTTTTTTTGCTCAATTACAAGAGGGCGATCCATAACTATGAATAAGGTCGTACCGCAAATAGTCGAATACGACCCCAAAAAGGATACCGTCAACTGGATTCGCTACAACCCATCTCCGGACATAGAGTAACTAGTGCATGTTATTTACTTTACTCTAATCTATTCCTACTACATGAAATTAAACTAAAGCATGTTTATATTACCTCGTCGAGGCATGGCATGTGTAAACGGGTTTCAAGTGTTAAGCACTATTGATGTAGAAAATCACACTATGTTTATGATAACGTGATTGTGTAAAAAGATATATTCATTCAATTTAAGACGAGAATTAAGAACAAATATATAATCTTATGTCGAAAATAAAAACGGTCACACATATACAATCAATCATCACAATATAGTCACAACTTCCCCTCGTTACAATTGAAAACAAATAAAATAACTACATTACTTGGTTAGGGTTTTGCTAGAAAACCTTAGATACCGAATTAGTTATTCATGGTAGAAGGTGACTACATCGTTGATGTAGAAACACCCTCCATGGTCGTCTTCTTCGGATCTCTAGGTCTTGAATGGATCCTCCCTTTTGATGATATGAATCTGAAAAGAAAGCTCTGAAAATTGGGTAAAAAAAAGTCCCCTAGATCAAGTCCAGACCTGTATTTATAGACAAAGCTGAGGGAAACCCTAACTTGCGTTAGACTCCTATTGAGAATAGGATTCCCCTTCGGTATGATTTCCTTCCAAATTGAGTCAAACATTTCAATATAATTTATAATATGTCTAAAACATGTGTTTAGAGGTGGTGGGTCGAACTCAAAGTCATCGGGGTTAAAATAGGATTTTTGTCCAAATTTGAAATTTCTAGCTTTTTCTACAGGACATCTTTCACTCTTTTGATCATATCTGAAGCTACACACATTGGATGGAGGCATATAATAGTGTTTTGGAAAGCTGACTTAAATCGCTTGATGTTAGGCTCAAGAATCACCCCATTTGAAGCTCTTTTTTTTTTATCGAGATATGGCTTCCCGAAGTTTACTAAAATTTTGTGCTAAAAACATTGTAGCTACGCTTTAAGCGTAGCTCATCCGTAGAAATGACATTTTCTAGCCACTTTTAGTTACTGGATGCGTAGAAAAATTCTTGGAAACCACTTTTCTTGATAATTACTCCATTTAATCCCCCTCGACTCCTTTGGTATGATTCTTGAAGTTGCGGCTCCGAAAAATGACGTTTTTGCCCTTCAAGAAACACTTTTCTCTTTAAAACACCTCTTTTGTTCTCCTCTTGAATAGAAATGAACATGTCTTTGCTTAATTCACCAAAGTTAACTCTTTTTCTTCATTAAGCTCCCGAAACACGCTTAAACACATAAACGGCATAAAAATATCAAATAATGGAATGTAGGAATGTAGGACATATCAAATGCAAGATAGGGGCTTAAAATGGACAATATTGAGCACCTATCAACAGACAAAACATATCCATGTACCATATATCACCAAACCCACCAACTTTAGAGTTTAAAGACATTGATGAAATAGACTATAAGAAATGTTTGTTGGAGACCCACTAACCTGCAAACCCTAAAAATTTGATGAAGTTCTTGATCTTCTACTTGAAGTTGAATAAAAAATTTGAGTCACCAAACACTTGATCATCTTCTTCAAACAAATACAAAAGCTTCGAGGAGCAAGAAGTTTTATGAGAGTAAATGGAGATCGAATGTTGGAGGCAGAGCACCAAAACATTCAGCTATATTTAAGAAGAAAAGTGATGAGGGGTAAATTAGTTAAAACACATTACTTTACAAGGATAGTAAAGTCATTTAACTCTTATAAGGATAGTTTAAGGACTCTATAGGTGCATTTGGAAACTAGTGTTTTCGTTTTCGTTTTTTATCTCTTGAGAACAAAAACTTTTCTTGTTCTTCTCCTAAGGGTAATCCGGAAACAAAAACATGTTTGGTTGAAAATTTTGTCTAAAACATTTTTGAGAAAAAAAATAAAATAAAATTTTGGAGGTTAGGGTTTGGAGGTTGAAGATGGAGGTTAGAATTTGGAGGTTAAAGATGGAGGTTAGGGAATCTGTAACAATTAATTTTTTTTTTGGTTGAGAACAAACAATGCCGAAAAAAAAAAACACCATTTTGGTGTTCTCAAAATTTGAACTAAGGGTGAGAAAACGTTTTTTTACTGTTCACGAAAACAAAAACCATCAAAGGCTCCTAAACGCGTTTTTGTTCCTGTGAACAATGGAAAAAACAAGAACAAAAACGGAAACACCCCTATCCAAACGCACCCTATGTAATTATTTTCCATGACATCAACAATTTAACAAGTTAGTATTAATGGAACTGTGTTAACAGTTGCAAACCACAAGGGAGTTAGGTGACATTTTTCAAACACCAGGGGAGGTCTGTGGATTATTGGCAAACCTCAGGGGAGGTCACTATAAATAACCCTATTATATTCTAAGTTTGTAGGGTTATTTACACTGACACCCCTTGAGATTTGGAAAAATTATAACTAGATGCAACATTTGGAGAGTGTGTTTCAATCGTCCCCTGAGGTTTGAAAAAATTGACAAACACACCCCTAACTACTCAATCCCTCATTTGACACACAATGAAAAATTATTTTTACCCTTTAACTTTTGTCTTCAACCACGTCATTTATATATTGTCTTTTCTACCATTGGTCCTTAATTTGATGAATTAAAATAACCATTCTATAAAACTAATTGGTTGGACCTGCTGTTATATTTGTCTGTGCAAATGAACAACAATGTTAATTTAATAATTAAGTAATTAAATACAAATTCTTAATCTTTCAACCTATATTGGTTCAAATAATAGTGATGTCAATTTCTTTATGCAACTAAGAAGAAAAAAACTTGAATATAAAAAAAAACACACTCCCAAGTAAGTAGTCAATCCCACGAGCACAATTTCATAGAGTACTAGTAATCATATTATTTCCCAATGTTAACCCAACTGAACATACAAGAAAAACTCAATACCCATAACTATAAATATAGACAGTAATACACACCTTTTAAATTTTATTCTCAAACCCAAAACCTTCCTCAACCGCCAAATAAGTTAACAAATCAACCATGCCTAATTCAATATACAACTCAACCATACCTTACCATAACCACGTAATCGAAAATTCATCCATGTTGTGACTGTGACATCCTATTTTTTGTCTCTCATTTTCGATCACTGGAATTGCACTCCGGGAAGTACCTGGTGCCCTTTTAACCATAGTTGACGGGAAAATCACTAAATTTAACTTTATGATATCTCTTAATCCAACTGTCGTATCGGCAATCCATATTTTTCGACATATTTCTTATAATTTTTAACCCTCAGGAATATTTCCTTAATAACTAATCACACACTTCCCCACCATCAAACCGGTGGATGTCCCGTTTAGGATTTTAACTTTAATTTTTGATCATTCTCTCTCCCGATGTCAGATTCCCGTAACTTTTTTGCCTGTGATCTATTATTTTACTATGTCACACATTTCTTAGAGCCGATCTTCTGTTGACCAGGCTCAAGGGTCCCGACTCCCCATGTAATGTTCGGTGTTTTTAATTCCCTTTCTACTTAAAATTTTATGTGCTTTACTTATTTGATATGACATTACGTGATCATTTGTGATTTTATTTTGTGAATTTTTTTTTTGACTCGTTTTGTGTTTTACTTGTTTTTAAAGCTTTAGTGGGCTCGGAACATACCCGGTGGGCCTGATGATTGAGTTTATATGCGAAAATATTTATTTTATTTTTTGGTATTACCGTATATCATCGGTTACATTTAATTAATTATTGAAATTGGTTTTGAAAATTTTCGAACTAAAGGGCAAATTGGTAATTTCAAGTGTTAGAGGAGTTAGTGGAAAAATATGAAAAAATTGGCTAATTGTTCTTCCTATTAAATCATATATATGTATATATATATAGGTGGAATGACATTATTGTAATTATAATGGAAGATCATGTCTTACTTAGGAAAGTGAATTGTGTATAAAGACATTTCTACCCTTCTCTTCTTTACAACCAAAAATTACGTAAAGGGCATATAAAATAATTGGGCTAGATCTTTTATGAGAGATTTCTAGACTTGGGGATGTTGGGCAAATCTCCACCTTTCATTTCCCTCACTTCTCTCATCTTCTTTCTCCACCATTGGATCTTGAGGGGTAGGTTGTGAGATATTGCTATATATATATATATATATATATGTATATATGTATTTTCTTGTCTCTTCTCTCCATCACAATCAACACACAAACAGACACATTACACCACACCATTGGGGCCGACTAAACACCCCCTTGGTGTTCTTCTCTCTTCTCCTCTTTTGTGATAAAAAATTTCACTCATCTCTTGAGATTTTGGTGATGCTTTGTGAGATCCACCCAGGGGTAGTTAAAAATATGTTTTAAGAATGCATCGTTAAGACGACTTAGGTTTTACTTATCACAAGCGCGCGAGTCAATTGTAGTATAGAAACGGCTTGTGAAAAGTTATCGATTCCACAAAGACTAAGTCGTATTCTGAATTCTAGTAAAATAATACTCTTAAATTGCTTTAAAAATTTTGATTTATTGGTTTTGATTTTTGAACTAGTTAACTACTAAAGAAGTAAAGATAGATTAAGATAAGAATAATAGAAATAAAATCTAGGATTTTCATACTCCACCACTAACCATATAACATAACTCTCTACTTGCTCAATTGCAAGAGGGCGATCCATAACTGTGAATCAGGTCGTACCGCAAATAGTTGAATACGTCCCCCAAAAGGATATTATCTACCGAATTCGTTACAACCTATCTCCGGACAGAGTATAACTAGTGCATGCAAATTACTTTACTCTAATCTACTCCTACAACATGAAATTAAACTAAAACATGTGTATATCATCTCACCGAGGCATGACCTATGTAAATCTAGGGTTTGAAGTGTTAAGCACCATTGATGTAGAAAATCATACTATGTTTATGATGATGTGACTGTGTAAGAAGATATATTCATTCAATCTAAAACAAGAATTAAGAACAAATATATAATCTTGTGTCAAGAATAAAAACGATCACACATCTACAATCAATCATCACAGTATGGTCATAGTTTCCCCTCGTTACAATTGAAAATAAAATAAGAACTACATTACTTGGTTAGGGTTTTGCTAGAAAACCCTAGATACTGAATTAGTTGTTTATGATAGAAGGTGACTACATCGTTGATGTAGAAACGCCCTCCATGGTATTCTTCTCCGGATCTCTAGGTCTTGAATGACTCCCTCCTTGGAATGAATCTCCAGAGGCTGCTCTGAAAATTATATGAATGAAGCTCTGAAATTATGTGGAGAGAGTTCCCAAAATCTGTAGCAGACCTTGGTATTTATAGACAAAGTCGAGGGAAACCCAAACTTGTGTTAGACTTCTATTGAGAAAAGGATCCCCTTTGGTATGATTTCTTTCCAAACTGAGCCAAACTCTTTAATATAATGTATAACATGTCTAAACCATGTCCATATAGGTTTTGGAGTCAAACACAAAGTCATCCGGGTCAAAATGGATCAATTTGGGTCAAAATAGGATTTTGGTCCGAATATGAAAGTTCCAGTTTTTCCTACAGACACGTCTCATTCATTTGATAATAACTTGAGCTACGCATATTGGTTACTGGCATGTAATAGCATGTTGGAAAGATGACTTCAAGCTCTTAATGTTAGGCTCAAGAATCACTTAATTTGGACATGTTTTGACCAAGATATATCCCTTCGAAGTTGACTGAAAATTTATGCTGAAAACATTGTTCTTATGCGCCGCGCGTAGGGAGCTACGTCCCGAGCATAGATGAAGCGTAAAAATGGCACTTTTTAGCCACTTTTAGCTACTGGGCCTATAGGCTGGGCGTAGCAAAATCCTTGGAAATAATTTTTCTTGATATTTGCTCCGTTTGAACCCCCTCGACTCCTTTGTTATGATTCTTGAAGTTGCGGCTCCAAAAAATGACGTTTTCACCCTTCGGGAGACACTTTTCTCATGAAAATACCTCTTTTAGCTCTCATCTTGGATAGAAATGAACATGTCATTGGTTAATTCACCAAAGTTAGCTCTTTTTCTTCATTAAGCTCCTGAAACAAGCTTAGACACACAAACGGCATAAAAATACCAAATAATGGAATGTAAAAACGTAACAATAGCTAGATAGGGCCTTAAAATGGACAATATTCGGCACCTGTCACACCCCAAACTTACATATTGCTAGTCCCTTAGCAATGAACTCAGGAAAAACTTTCAAGACCTCTCTTGTGATGATTGTTTTTATTCTAACTACCCTATACTACTCTGCACTAACCTATACTAATCCCTTTCTTTCTTGAGGGTCGACGATTACACTTAGCACGTGTAACAAGCCTTTTAAACCCCTCGGCAACACCGAGTGGACGAGTGAAGTCTCGTGAGGGTTAGCTATACTACCCACAACTTCTTCATTCTTCGTAATCACGCATTCATGAGTTCACATATTCATCAATCAAGCCATAATACAATGTATAAGATAATATAGATACAAATATTCCCACTCACTGCCGAACAATAACTATCTCGAGTTTCATGTCATGAACGGTTCCCACTAAAGTAAAAGATTCTGTTACTCTCTACTCCCAATCCAGACAACCCTCCGTGTTTTTATGAACATTTTCCTATGGTACTTTAATATCTCTCCTTCTACTTCATTTATCAAACTTTGCCATTTTTCTTTAAAAGCTCATTCTTTCCATCATTCCACTTTTATCCCTTTTTGTCTTTTTAAGCTCCAGACTCTCCAGTAAAGATTTTTAGTCCCAACCAACTGGGCTCGAGCTTCTTTATTGTGATTTATGCTCATTAGTTTTCTCCCTTTTTTTTACGCGAACACTCTGCTACTTTATGGTAGGAGGCCCGATTACTCAGATCGAAAGACTACTTTTTGCATTTTATTTTTCAAAATAAATTTTCAACTTTTCTCCATTCCATCTATATCAACTCCCCATCTCCCCTTTTATTGTGGCAAAATTAATTTCCCAACTACATAGTCAAAGATCAACTGTTTTTTTCCCATAGTGAATGTGTGCTTATGCTTATAGGTCAAAGTTGTTATTTTCGATTTCAATTTTACTAATCTATTCACCCATGTAATTCACATCACTTCACTTAGCTCGATCTAATCATTACTCTCATGAATGAGAATATTATATCATATACTACTCATGCATCATATACACAAATTCAATTAACTTGTAATGCAAAACACTCATGTGTAAAAACATAGAATGTTTCCAAAAAATTTCAATTTTTTTTTCAATCATTCCCTATATCTACTATACCTTCCTTCCAAACTTAAATTAAACCATGTCCTCATGGTTCACGATCACATGCATGAGAAATAATATAGTTACCCTTGAAGCGCAGTTCCGGAATTTCCTCTCTTCATGTCCATTCTCCCCCCCAAACTTGAATCGAGCTACCTGTATAAATACTCAACAAAACACACATGCCACGCCCCTAAATTCCAAAGACTCCTGAACCGGGACATCCAAGAAATCCGAGGTATGATCCATACAAGGAGCGACTAATAAAGATCCTAAACAACCATAAACCAAATGAAATATTATTAATAACAATAATTCCATACATAACCAAGCGAAAGCTAAACCAAATGATACACAAGGCACATTGAGGTGCCAAGAGAATACATCTATACAACGATGCACCGATACCAAATACACGAAAGGGATATGCCAACAGACTGGCTCACAAGAAATATACAACAACAGTCCCAATACAGGGGATAAGTAAAGGAAAAGAAAAGGAACAACTCTACGTACGAACGTCCCAAATCCCGCAACAACATCCGTGCCACAAGCCATCTTGCACTCCAAGCTGTCCATAGTCGAATCCTTACCTGTAAACTAGTGTAAACCACCAGGGCAAACCAACGTCGGGGTGAGCTCATTGAGCCCCGTAGGAGAAAGAGAATCGTAACTGTTACATCCTACGACCATCCAAGTCGAGTGCAAACCAACCCGTGTACATGCATATATCCAAGGTCAGTCAAATGTCCCACATGACATTCACGTCAATACGAGACCCCGAAAACACATCTCCCTAGTCCCCTACTATGCATCAACAATTAGGGCAACTAGCACGTAACGAAGCCATAACACAACAACATATAATAATGCACACCTATATCTATATGCACGTATATATAGACAAATATAAATATACAACCAATACAAGCCTCGTAGTACAGACCAACTCCTAGATCACTACGAATCGTACCTGCTAGTCTCACACTGACAATCAACATAACATCTATCATCAAAATACGGGTGCAACACTCCTATTCGTAACACTTCAGGAATGATAACAATCACACTTCCTAGATCATGAGCATACCAAGCTCTAAAACCTCAAATCAGTCTCAACTCATACTAATAATCACCTCACATATCACTACCCGACATTCGTAAACCCAACACAGGGGTAAAATAGTCACTTCAACCCAAGGAAAGTCACAAAGGTTGCCGAACCCTAAAAGAAAGTGAAAGAGATTACATAACCCATCACACTGACCACTCAAAGGTCACATGTTTACCTAAAGGTAGAATAGTCATTTCAAGGGCAAAAATGTACTTCCAAAGGTTAAACCACCTATTTAGACATAGTTTAAACCATAGAAATAAATGGAACCAAATTCAAAGCCCTGACGCGAGATATATGAATTTTTGAAAATGACATTGGACAACGCCAACCCAAACAGAAAGTTAAAGTACCCCTCTTTCACGAAGGGTAAAATAGTTATTTCAAAGGAAAATAAGTGATTTTAAATTTTAAATCAAATATTTGGACATAGGCCAGGTCTTAGAAACAAATGGGACCTAAATCAAAGCCACGAGGCGAGAGATATGCATTTTTGAAAATGGTATCGGATAACGCCGATAAAAACGGAAAGTTGAAGTACCCCTCTTTCACCAAGGGTAAAACAGTCATTTAAAATGCAAATAAATTATTTTAAATTTTATATACAAATTTGGTACCTAGCACAAGCCATAGGAACAAACGGGACCTCAATCCAAGTTACAAGGTGGGAAAAATGAATTTCCGAAAATGGTCAAAACATGGCTGAATTACCTAGTCGACTACACATGAGGTTGTAGTCGACTACACCAAACCTATAGTCGACTACACAAGGTAGAAAATAGCCAAAATTTTCCAGAAATGAAGATTTGAAGGCTCAGTCGACTACAGGAAGGGCTTAGTCGACTACACAGGTTCTAAAAGTTGAAAAACTGACCCGAAACCACTTTAAACCCGTATGAAACACTAAGGATAGCCTCAAAACTATTAGGGAACTTTTGAAATGATAAAAATATCATTTAATCTCGGTTTAATTTTATCAAAAACACTTTCTTAAAAATCCGTAAAACTAACCGTCTTGCCCCTGGTCTCCGTTTTGTACACCATCAACTTTCAAAGGCCAAAATATTATATTTCATGACTTTAAAACCATTTCAAAACTCAAAGTTTTTGTCGGCATCACGGGGGTAGGCGAAAATAGAATTTTCACTTAAAGACCGAATGAACTCAAATACCAGTCTTATGAAAAATCCGTTTTTGGGGAAATAAACCGAAACCAATGGAAAAACCAAAACGTATTTGTAGACGCTCAAATGGAACAAATGAATGAAGAACCGGAGTTCAAAAACAACTCGAAGGAAATGGCAAGTGACTATACCCAAGGCACTAACTCTAACCCAACCACACTTCGCTCCACATTCAAACTCATAAACCCTATAATGCCTTAGCCATGAACGATCACATCTCTGATGACATTCCATTCCTTAAGATCGCTAAAGGAACCCTAGTGGCCGTTGCCACGGAACCAACTAGTTTCAACCAAGAACTTATTCCGATTCTTTCAACCTCAATCTCACATTCGAAACCACCTCACTTAGGTTTCTAACAATGTCATAGGGTTATCAATACCCAAACGACTCGATTTACTCATAATCTCGCATATCATGATCAAAACATCAATAACACGATTGAAGACACATTGCTACACCAACGCTAACTATACCACAAAACCATCAATCGCCTTCTCAAGGCTTCAACTCACATTCAACTCAATAGCCACAACCGACTTTACTTATCACAAGAAAGTACTTAAACCAACTCATATCACCACCTAAGGTATATAAGCACATAACAACAAGTATAAGCATTTATCTCACTTTATACTTTAAATAAGGCATGCAAAGCATATTTTCAAATCCTTCCATTTCACTTGAGCATTTTAACAACATATGAATTGTATGCATCAAAATTCACATTAAACATGTTCCTCAACCACATAGAGTAATATCATGATACACATGTCAACATAAATAACATATTAGCAATCTCAAATGCAATGTGACTCACACACCTCATGATACACCCCTTGCCCAATACAGGTTAACGAATACGCACTCCACCCATTTACACTAAACAAGAGTACCGTATTGATTCTTCCCAAGTGATTTTGACACTTCTCACTTTCAACAAGGAAGGCGGTTGTACGAGACGACCCGTGACTAAGGATTCGTATACCGAATGCATGAGATAACCCACAACTTTGAGGATGGGATGACCTAACCTATATCAACAAATTTTGGCTTTTTAGTTTCGTAGGTGGGGGACACCTCCTGGCCAATTGTTGCGACAATTTGACACAAAACTAATCACCCATGGTTACACGACTGGGCATATCCCAACACCAATTGAATTCTCAATACCAAAAGGTGAACATCATATGCACTATGTCTCAACAGACCTATGCACCAACATAAATATGTATCTCATCATATTTATAAACAACATTCCCATAATGTCAACATATTCATTTTTCACCATTCAACATGCTTTCAAATTTCATTTAAAGTAATAATCAACAAGAATTCTTCTCATGCAACATTTATGCTCCAATTCATCAATTTGTCATTTAATACACAAGGATTACATTTTCATTCATTTAAAATGCTTATATCTCAATTAAAACATTTAAATCTCAATGATACATTCTCATACATAAGAAATGTTCCAATTCATCAAGTTATCCTTTACTTCATAAGGAAAACAATTCCATTCATTTAAACATGTTCTTAGTTCAATTCAAGCAAGTTTATCACAATTCATATCTCAAACATGACATGAATTCCCAACATACCTTCAAGGTACTAACCAAAGGAGTTAGCCTAATCTCCCTTCAAGGCTACATCCCTTACACTCACATACACATATATAATTACACTTACACATATACACCACAACACCCACATACATATCCACATATATATAGACATACAAGCATAGTTTACTATGAGAATTCTTAAGAATTACCACTCAACTAGTATGCATCATATTCGTAGCAATTTCATTACTAATTACTTTATACACAAGGGTTAATTCACATAACACATGTTCAAACCCTAACTTCACCTTCCCAATGATACACTTAGCAATTTTTATCTAAGTTTAGGAACCCTAGAATCAAACTCACAACCACACAATCATAGAATGGCTAGTTAAGAAATTTTCCCATACCTCTTAAAGAACAAAGCACAACCACAAGGCAAGGCCTATGAAACTCTAGCTCTTCCCCAACACCGTAATCAAAGGAGTAATCTAGTGGAAAACTTCACCATAACCTCCTACTAATAAATCAAGCTCCAACACAATAGGAGAGCAAGAGTCATTAAGTGATTTTAACAAGAAACCCTAAACTAGGGTTTGAATGTAAAAACACATAAGGAAGGAAGAACATTTACCCATCTTTAGCTCAAACCGAAGACAAGAATACCATGAACAACTTCCATGTTGATGACCACATCAAACTCCCAACTTAGGGTGATCAAATCAACCCCTAAGTGGAGAAGAACCAAGAGGGAGAAAAGAAGAGAAAAAGGGAGAGGAAAATATGGTCTTGCAATGAAAGACTTTCAATGTGTAGAGATTTCCCACTCACACCTATCACCATCCAATGACCAAGCTTCAAGCTAGTAAGTGAAGACTTAATCCAATGGCCACAAAGTAGTCTTGCAATGGAAGACTAAATACACCACACACAAAACCCACTAATTTTCAAAACAAGGCCTTATCATCCAAGGATTGAGAATAAGGCAATGGAAATGAATTAATTATCCAAGGGTTGACAAAAAGTCTTGCCAAGTGAAAGACCAACAATAATGCATTCTTGCATTTAACTGACAACCAAACAAGGCCCTATGATCCAAGGGTTAAAAACAAAGATGGGAGAATGAGATCAATGGCTAGAAATGAGACAACACCTCAAAAGTGGGAAATGACCAATAACTTCTCAACTTAGGGTTAATTACAAGAGTGTCATCATGCCTTTTAATTACCCTTCTACCCTTTGTCATCATCTCTAATTACCAACATGCCATTCATACCCCAACACTTAGCCGAATCTCTACACTTTTCATTAAGTGCTCTAAATATGAAAATACTCATTTACCCTCCGGTCATTTCTTTCCTGAAATCGTTTTCAACAATTTTCATTAATTATAAAATGAAAATATAACAAACAATTCACATAAGTGCTACCCCAGAACGTTTATAATAAACTAGGGTAACACATTCGAGAATGCAATACGATTGCTGAAACTCCAACGAGAAAATATTGCACGAACCCACGTAGTCACCAATGAAAAATAAATCCCAAAGCCGGAAATGAAAGTTCACGAAGTCGTCTCGCTAAGTCTGAAACTCAAACTCGAAAAATTTACACGTATCGAAAAAACTGATAGGTGTCAAATATTAGTCATTTTGACCCCTTAACTCACTATTGTTACGTTCTTTCATTCCATTATTTGGTATTTTTATGTTGTTTGTATGTTAAAGCATGTTTCAGGAGCTTAATTTAGAAATAGAGCTAAATTCGATGAATTAACTGAAGAATGTGTTCTTTCTATCCAAGAGGAGAGTCAAAGAGGCAGTCCGAGACAAAAAATGGCTTCTAGAGGGCCAAAATGGCATTTTCAGAAGCCGTCATCTCCAGCAAAAAGTATCGTGGGTTCGAGATGGACGTTTTGGCGCATTCACGGAGAAAAGTGATTTTCCACAAAACCCTACACTTGTGCCTACGCTTCCAGTACCAAAAATTGGCTAGAATTAAAAAATCTACGCTTAGACCTACGCTTGAAGCATAACCTACAAGCATAAGTGCGACAACTTTGAGGATTTCTGAATGATTTTTCTTGTTTCACCCCAGGCTTAATTGGAAGACGTGCCCATGACTTCAGACCTCTGTATACATGTATATACACTTATATTTAGGGTTTTGATGAGTTTTGAGAGTGAAAAGACTGAAAAGAGCCCATTGCCTATATATACAAGACCATACATCAAAGTTAGGTTTGTTGAGTTGGAGAGTTCAAACGTGAGTTTTTGGAGGCTATTCATTCACTCATATTTGTTGCTATTGAGAGCCATATTCAAACCTAGAGATCCGAATAAGAGGACCATGGAGGGCGATTCTGCATTAACGATGTAGTCACCTTCTACCATGGCCAACTAACTCGGTATCTAGGGTTTTCTAGCAAAACCCTAGCCAAGTAATATAGTTCTTTTATTGTTTTTAACTATAAACGAGGGGAAACTATGACCATACTGTGATGATTGTAGTAGCTAAGAGACCGTACTAATTTTCAATATAAAATTCTATGTTTGTTCTAAATTCTTGTCTTAGATGGAATAAATATATTATTTTGCACAATTATGATTATTCAATATAGGCTGGACTCGGATGCTTAATCATGGTTTTCTACACAATGGTGGTAATGAAACTTGAAACCCTAGGTTGACATAGGTCGTGCCTTGGCTATTTAATATAGACATTCTTTAGTTTATTTTCATGTATTAGGAGTAGATTAGAGTAATTTAATTGGCATGTACTAGTTAGGTCAGTTATGAGACGGGTTGTCGTGATCCGGTTGATGGTACTCCTTTTTGGGATCATATTTAGCTATCTACGATATGACCTGATTCAGAGTTATGGATCACCCTCTTACAATTGAAACAGTAATGAACTATATTATGCGGTTAGTGGTGGAGTGTGATAGGTGCTCAATACTGGTCATTTTTTGCCCCTATCTTGCGTTTGTTATGTCTTTACATTTCGTTACTTGGTATTTTTATCCTGTTTGTGTGTGTAAACATGTTTCAGGAGCTTAATAAAGAAATAGAGCTAATCTCGGTGAATTAACTGAGTTCGTGTTCATTTCTAACTCGAGAAAGGAATCAAGAGGTGTATTAGTGCAAAAAAGAGATACCAGAGGGCAAAATAGTTATTTCCCGACATCTTTATCTCACCAAAGGGAAAAAAATGTCATTTCTAGACATTATTACTTCAACCAAAAGCATTGGGAGTCAAAGGCGATCAATCTACCTCAAATATGAAAAAACGGGTTTTTATAGCAAAAATGCATGATACCCTACGTTGGCAGAGGGAAAAAGAGGCAGAATGGACTACACCTACGCTTTGGTTTGGAAGCTAGAGGGGGGACCCTACGCCCTAGACCTACGCCCAAGGATAGGTCCCAGGCGTAGGTCCCACTTTGTGGTCACGTGACCAATTAATGCCCATGAATGGTTTCAGAGTGTTTTTAGATTTTTTTCAGTTTAGTCCCTGCGTCGAGATTTTAAGTGATCGATGATTCCGGACCTCTATATACAGGCTTATACATGTATTTTCATCAAATTTTAGGGACATTATTCATGTATTATGAAATTATAGAAAAAGGGCAACCATTAGGGTTTCCCTCACTTGTCTATAAATATGAGAGGGTTAGGTTTAGAGAGGTGTTCTGATTTTCATGCACGTTCATTGAGTTAGTGGTTGATTTCATATCTTCCATATAAGATAATCACCATTGAAGACCTAGAGATCCGAAGAAGAAGATTATGGAGAGCGTTTTTACACCGACAATGCAGTCTCTCTCCACCATGATCAACTAACTCGGTATCTAGGGTTTTCTCGTAAAACCCTAGTTAGATAATATAGTTCAAGTTTTATATTCCATTATAGAGAGGGGAAACTGTGACTATACTATGATGATTGTGTTAGATAAAAGACCGTTTTTATTCGTGATACAAGTTTACATATTTGAATTGATTTTTGTCTTAGACTTTTCAAATGTATTTATCTAATCACAATTATTCACTATGGGCTAAAACTCGGATGCTTAATCTGTGATTTTCTACACAATGGTGGTCATAAAACTCGAAACCCTCGGTTGACACAGGCTATGCCCTAACAAACTGATATAGGCATGCTTTAGTTTATTTTCATGCTTTAATTTACTTTTCTACATTTACTTTCTGTTAGTAGTTGGCATTCACCAATCAGTTTAGTCTTGAGATGGGTTGTCGCGATCCGGTTGAGAGTAATCCTTTTTGGGGTCAAACTGCTAGTGCGGTACGACCTGATTCACAGTCAATGGATCACCCTCATGCAATTGATATATAATCTGAACTATATTATGCGGTTAGTGGTGGAGTGAGGAAACCCTAGTTTTCTCTCTCTCTGAATCACAACCATTATTCATTATTGTTTTTTGTTTTTTTTATTAGTATTAGATAATTCATAAAACAAACTCTTTTCGGAAAAGTATTATTCAGTGTGTTTTAGATTATTGAAGTGAACAATCCTCGTCTCTGTGGGATCGATATTCCCTTACTCAAGTAAAATTGTCTACAATTAATCTGTGCGCTTGCAGAAGGGTAAAACCTAAAGTGTCGTTAAGGTGTCATTTTTAACCATATATTTTGTACACATCTGATGCCCATCAAGTTTTTGGCACCATTGCCGGGGACTTGGCATTGTTCAATATCTTTAGTAGTTTATTTATATTGCGTTATTGTAGATTAAAGCTACAGTTGAATGTTTTGTGTGATTTTCAGGTACAATTGAAGAGCGTGAAAGGAAAAGACAAAGCTGCTAAAGTTGCGTCTGAACCCTTTGTGAGTTTTAATTTTGCTTGGTTTTTGCATTTAATTTTTAGCTTTGCTTTTTATTCATAGTTTAGATAAGTTTAGAAGTAGTTTAGTTAATTTGCTTTATTTTAGGAAAAAAAAATTTCTAACTTTTTTTTTGTGAGCTCAGTGTATGACCGATAGATTGACCCGTTCTAATCCAAGTACAGCGTTAGTTGTTTACGACCCTAAGATCGAAAGAACTCTAAGTCGTTTACGTCGAGATATTGAAGAGCGTCATCGTCAGACAAAAGAAAATACGATGGGTGACCAAAGAGTGAATCAACAGAGGGCACCAGAGATGTCGCTGAAAGGATACTATGTGCCGAAGACATATGATTCCTATACTGATTTCCCAGAAGAAGAAGGCACAAAGCACTTCGAGATTAAGTCAAACGTTATCAATATGCTTCCAAAATTTTCTGGCCTTAGGATAGAGAACCCATACCAACATATAAATGATTTCTTAGAGGTTGCATCTATAGTGATGTTTGAGGGTTTGACTAAAAATGATTTGTTAGTGCGTATATTTCCTTGGTCGTTGAGAGATAAAGTTAAAAGATGGTAGATCAAATTAGCTAAGGTGATTAAAATTGATTGGGAAGCCCTTCAGAGAGAATTTATAGAAAATCACTATCCCATAGGAAAGACCTTAGAAGCACAAGATGTAATAAAAAGTTTTAGAGAATTGCCTGATGAGCAGTTTCATGATGCTTGGGAGAGATATAGTGAAATCTTGTATAAGTGTCCCCACCATAGATTCACTGAACAGGATGTGGCTAAGAATTTTTACATGGGAGTTGGAGATAAACATAGGAATTTGATAGATACGGCAACACAAGGGCAATTTATCTTGAAGCTGGCAAAAGAACTCTTAGACTTGTTTGATAGTATTAGTGAGAATGCAATTCAATGTGAATTTGAGTTAAGGTCTAAAGGTGAACTAGATAGAGATCAGAAAAAGCTTATGAGGTTAATCATGATGAAGGTAAAGATCTAGTGGCATTAATAAAGGAGAAATTAGAGAGATTTGAAAAGCTTCTTACCCAAAGTAATCATTCCCCTATAAGAGAAGTGTCAGAGGTAGAAGTCAATTATTCTCAAAATGAGTGTCAAAATGGTGAATTTGTTGCTACCAATGCTAATATAGCATGGAACTACCTAAACAATGCTCCTTTCACCAATTCATACACATCAAATGTCCAAAATTACCCCTCTCTGTCATCTCAATCGTCGAATGTGGAATCAAGGTTCCATTTGGAACAACAATCATATAATCCACAGCCAAGGGTCCAATAGAGTCAACAATCATACCAATCTCCACAAACAATCATGGCTCGAAATTATCAGTCAAATTACCAACCTAGACAACCATTCAATAATTCTTAGGCTCTCCAGCCATTCAATAATATTCAAGTTGTCCAGCCATATAACTACCAGACCCATCCTTAAGGAAACCAAACCCAATAATTCAACCCAAATCAAGCTTACCCTCCATATCCTCAAAACCATCTCTAACATCAAAATTCAACTCAAAATTCACCACAAAGACCACCTGGATTTGAAGAAAATGTGATGAGTGCTCTGAGTGAGGTTAAAAATCAATCTAATAATCATTCTCAATTCATTACTCAAATGGGAGCCCAAATAGTACAACTAGCGAATGTTATGGATGGGATAAAAAGAATGTTGCCTATTCAGCCAATGAATAACCCGAAGCAGCAACAACACTGGAGCATGAATCCTTTATTGAGACTCGTCATGAGACAGTTCAAGCAGTTACAGTTTTGAGCAGTGGAAGAGAAATGGATAGTAAAGCTGAGGAATAGTTTGAGGAGAGAGAGAACAAGCGAAATGCGACTGAAGAGGTTCAAAGAGATCTACCTTAAGAGGAGGAAGAGCTGGATAGGGCAGAATATGAGGAAGTAGCACCTTACCCTCAACGTCTCCGAGAGTCAATTTCATATAAAGAGCATAAGGAGAAGGACAAGTTGGATCCATGTCGGCAAGTCGAGATCAATAAACCTCTTCTAGACATTGTTGACCAAATTCCACCCTATGCCAAAATTTTGAAGGATCTCTGTACACAAAATTATAAAAATAGAACTAAGGTCTCGAAAAAGATTTTGTTGACTGAACAAGTGAGTTTGATCTTATTGAGTGATACTCCACCTAAGAGGAAAGATCCCGGTGCTCCCATTATTTCTTGTGTCATTGGTGACCAGAAGATTGATAGAGCTCTTTTTTATCTAGGTACGAGTGTTAATTTATTACCTTACTAGGTCTATCAATAGCTAGGGTTGGGAGATCTCAATACTACCTCGGTGGTGCTTCAATTGGCAAACATATCAACTAAATAACCGAGAGGAATTTTAGAGGATGTCATAGTGCAAGTGGGTAAGTTCTACTATCCTGTAGACTTTGTAGTATTAGACATGGAACCTGACCATAGATCGAGGAGACATATCCTTGTTATCTTAGGAAGACCATTTTTGGCTACTGCTGTCACGCCCCGAATCCGAAAATCCGGATAATGTCTTAAATTTAATTAAAATTCATAAAAATACCAAATGATCAAACTGGTCAACCGACATTGTTTATAATTCATTAGCGCGGAAGCGAAATAGAAATAATAAAATCACATACAAATTTCGAAATCAAATCAAATTACAACACGAACACACTAGTTCAAAGCCAAAAAAAATACAAATCATAATAAGCACGCAATCTCCATTATTACATAAAGATGTAATTATTATAGGTTCAAATTTCACAAATTTCCAATAGCTCACGCATCATCCACCAATGGTTCTTTTCCTGAAAAATGTTAAGGGGTGAGCACAAACGACCCAGTAGAGAAAAATCATGAAGCGTAAGATTCCGCAAGTATGTAAATTAATGAATACGTATAGGGTCAAGTCTCTACCCTAGTCCAATGTCAAGATATAAATGCATAAGGAATCACAATATAAACTCATGTAGAATAATTTAAATAATACCATCAAGATAATTTAAAAGTTCTATAATCACGAAATTAAAACCAATACTCTCAATATGAACTCAAATCCAACTATCACAACCGAAATAGCATCAAATTCAAAATCATCAAATGGGAAAATTATGTCGTGAAACAAACCCTAGGACATGAACTACCTGTTCATCTGCCTAGCCGTCTTGGGGCTACTAACCGTACGGTGACGTCAACCAATCGTGCGATAATTCGAGGACTTGCACCCCGGGAGCTCCTTCGCCCCCCCATTGCTCACACCACACGACCATTTCCCAAAATCAACAACCAATCCACCATTCATAATTCACAATTCATAAATGGCATTCACATGCGCACATAAGTAATAAATATATCCGCACTCCATGATCCACCTAATAAAAATTCTATCATGGCATGAATCAATGCATTTAAACACATTAATGCAATTTCACAACTCATCTCGAAAATAACACAATATGATGATGAATCTATATATAAACATTAAAATACATAAATGAAGATTCTTAAACTCACACGATACCCCAATAAATCCCTACCTCAAACTTGATAAAATATCCAGTAAAATAACTACAATAAAAAAAATATGGTTGTGTAGAGAATAAAGAAACGAACGGTTCTCCCTTCACGCCTTCATTTGTACCCTGTTATGGTCGAAACCAATTAACACATATTGAATAATTTTTATATACATAACCATATTTATTTTTATAATAAGATTTGCCAATAAACATTCTGATATATATAAATATCTACTCAAAAATAATCGGGATTAATAGACAAAATTTAGCTACTTAATTAAGAATCGAAAAGTTCGGTTTCGAATACTACCGTAAAACGGACAGCAGGTAATCTATGATTTTTAGAAAAATCTACAGGATTGATAAAAATATGAAATTTACAGGATACACTCCAAACTTCTACGTAGATCTACTGTAAAATTTTCATAAGCTTTAATCAAAGGACAGTGGTCCAAAATAATTATAAAAGACAGCTTTCCTAACAGTTCCGAAAACTGAACACCCTTTACTCCAAGATTTTTACAAACCTATCCATGAATTATATGGCGATTTTTACAAAAATCTCCAGATTTACATCATATACACTCAAGATCAGGTGATAAAATTATAAGTACAAAATTAGAATTATAGATAGCTCAAATTGGTAACACAAGTTCCAGTTTTAAACTACGATTGAAACTGAATAGTTACTACTCAACAATTTTTCTTATCAGTATAAATTAACTTAAAATTCTTGATATTTAATACATATGTCCTAGACATATACAAAATGTTATAATAAAAGTTTCAAGATTTATAAGAATACGAAACCAAATGAAACAATTGGCTAAACCGAAACCGAAATCGGATCAACAAGCAGTAAAATATCACTGGACAACCTACTTCCGTGATTTTTAGAATATTAAATATTTATCTAAATGATCTGAAATTTTGAGAGATGATAATAGACATATAAAAAAGCATACTGTAAAAGTTTCAAAAATTTATAAATAAGTTAACATGGTCTATAAATTTCTCAAACCGAGTAAAAAAAAACGGTCTGCAACAACAACAATATCCGAATAACATGTTTTTCCTAGATTTTTAATTAACTCTCTACTTATCTATAAATTCTGAAATTTTCAGGAACATATAATCACATACCTATATATGAGCTGTAAAATGTTCATAAACTAATGTTGATCCGTACATATATTATAAATTAGAGATCTAAAGCCTTGATTTTCACTAAACATGTAAACTAGCAATTTGGAATTTTTGAAAAATCAAATCAAATTAAATAATATAGATCACATACAGTAATTGGTATTAAACCGAAGATCGGAACACGTAGAACAACTTCCTAGTTGAGCACAAAATTGAATCCCCACTCTAAGATGCCCAAAATGTAGAGAGAAGAAGATAGAAGAAAAATAGAGAATGATGGAAAAAATGGTTTTGCTTGATTGTTGAGAATATGCAAAAGCTAACCTCAACACATCAATATAATGGCTGAAAATTTTCATCAATAATGTCATAAAGTGGTGTCAATATAATAGATGTATGATTGAACCTTTAAATGATGGAGGAATATGCTTTTGGAAAGTTGAAGATAAAAATAAAAATAAACATGTGGAATTCGGTCACACATTTACATAAAATGAATATATTGCAAAAGTTACCCTCATCTTTATCAAACTCAAAACTAACCCCCACATTTAATTAAAATATCGAAACTACCCGGTCAACGACAAAAATGAAAATTTTACAAAACATAGGAATGAACCCAAAAACTCAAATCATGAAATCCTTAATGCACGTAAACACATGCAATGCCACGTAATGCACAAGATAAAAAAATATATATTAACCAAAGAAAAATAAATTATTTAATTTTACCCAGTCATTACAACTGCGAATGCATGCGTTGATTGCAGAACAGGGGTTATGGACTTATCTTTTGGGAATTTAAACATGAGGATGAATGTCTTTGATACCAACCATCAACTACCTGAACCAGCTGAGTGTTTTAACATAGAGGGGTTGGTTGAAAAAGTTGTACCTCAGAGTAGTGTAAGAGATGATTTGGAGATTGTGATGAAAAGGTCGGAGGTGAATTTTGAAAATGGAGAGGAGCAACAACGATCTAATTGGAAATATATTGTTGCGTTGGAAGCTGCGTTATATTCACCGTCAGAGAAAGCATCAAGAGAGTCGCTTGGACCTCAACTTATTCCTCTACAGAAGTTGGTGCCTGAAAGTAAGCTTCCTGAGATGGTGTTGCGTGTGGAGGATGATGAATTAAAAGATAAAACAGGTGTAAAGAATGCTAGAGCTGATCATTTGCCATGAATTGTGATAGAGCCTATCAAGGATGACACCCCTCTTAAGGATCCCTTTCCAGACGAGTGAGTGTTGAGCATAAATATGGTAGATAAGTTATATTCCTGGGAAGATCCACTATTAGGGACTGAGTGTGAGGGGATACAAAATTGTGCATATGAGGATATTCGATTAAAGAGGCGTGGTCAGCGGCTGAAGATTTATGAGGAGATTGATCCAGGACCGAAATTTGTGGCATATGTCAGTTTACTGGAGAATGATGAGTTGGCAGAAGAACTGTTGTCTAAGGTGTTGGAGGAGGATTTGATGGACACACTGACCATACAGGGCTGAAGTTAAAACAGGACAAATGAGGTACTTTATATGGTGATTACTATTTTGTATTCGATGTCATAAGTAGTACTAATTATCCATGGGTAAGAGTCACCTCCTACATTTTGTCCTTTGATTAAGGGAAGTATGACAGATAGGAAAGGTGTTAGATAGCCTTTTCTAGAACGTCGTGCCAAAGACATTAAACATTAGTCCTAGGTTGTCTAGCCTCGGTTTGTATAACAGTAGGTAAGTTAATTTTTGCAATTTCAATTCTTAGAGATTATAGGCCCTTAAGGCTAAATCACTTTTTATTTCATTTAAAAAAAAATTAATAAAATCCAAAAACATAATTTTCAAAAATTCTTTGAAAAATTATGTCAATTTCTGGTAATTTTTGAAATTTCTTTTCCCTTACTATGATATTTGGGTATGTGATTGTTGTATATATACAGGTGATCCGAATCAAGTATAGGGGAGGAGGTTGAGCATTTCAATGTATCCAAAACTGCGCTTCAAGGGTAACTGTATCTTGTCTCATTCTTTATTTTTGACCATGATGACATGGACTCATTTAAGTTTGGGGGTGAGGGTATAGTTGTAAGGAAGGAATTTGTTTTTTGAAAAATTGACAATTTTGAAAAATTTCTTTGTTTCTACGCATGAGTGTTTCACATGATGAGTTGAATGAGTTTATGTTTATAATGCATAAGTAGTATATGATGTGATGTTCCCGCTTATGAGAGTAATGATTAGATCGAGTTAGTAAAGTGATGTGATTTACATGGGTGAATGATTAGTGAAATTGAAACTAAGAAAGATGACTTTGACCTATAAGCACAAACACACATTCACTATGAGAAAAACAATTGATATTTAATTGATAATTTTGCCGAAATATAAGGGGAGAAGGGGTGTGTTATGTTATGTTGGAAGGATGTTATTGAAAATTTATTTTTAGAATTATATGCAAAAAGTAGTTCTTCAAACTGAGTAACTGGGCCTTGGTATGACCAATATTACTGTTCGCATAAAATGGGGAGAAAACTAATGAGCATAAATCCCATGGAAGAAGCTCGGGCCCAGTTGGTCGGGACTAAAAATCTTCGCTGGAAAGTCCGAAGCTTAGAAAAATAATAAAAAGGAATAATGTGGAAAATAGGAAAATTAATTTTATTTCTTAAAGACAAAAGTTTAGAAAGATTGAAATATCGTAGTAGAATGTTCATAAAGACACGGAAGGTTGTCTAGATTGGGAGTAGTGAGTAACAAAGTTATTTACTTAAAGTGGGGACCAATCATGACATGAAGCTCGAGATAGTTATTGTTCGGTAGTGAGTGAGAGTATTTGCATTCATATTATCTTATGTGTTGTATCAAAGCTTATTTGACTTGTGTGTGTGAACTCATGAATGCGTAATTACAAAAGAATTGAGATGTTTGTAGGTACTATCACTAGAAACCTTCACGAGACTTCACTCATCCACTAGGGGTAACCTAAGGGTTTAAAAGGCTTGTTGCACGTACTAAGTGTAATCGTTGACCCTCACAAAAATAAGGGATTAGGTTAGAGTAGATAGGTTAGATAGAATAAGAATCATTACAACCAGTTGTCTTTGATTTTATTGCTAAGGGACTAGAAATATGTAAGTTTGGGGGTGTGATAGGTGCTCAATATTGGTCATTTTTTGCTCCTATCTTGCGTTTGTTATGTCTTTACATTCCGTTACTTGGTATTTTTTTCCCGTTTGTGTGTGTAAGCATGTTTCAGGAGCTTAATGAATAAAAAGAGCTCATCTCGGTGTATTAACTGAGTTCGTGTTCGTTTCTATCTCGAGAAAGGAATCAAGAGGTGTATCAGTGCAAATAAGAGATACCGGAGGGCAAAATGGTCATTTCCCGACATCGTTATCTCACTGAAGGGCAAAAATGTCATTTACAGATATTATTACTTCAACCAAAAGCATCGGGAGTCAAAGGCGATCAGTGTAGCTTAAATATGAAAAAATGAGTTTTTACAACAAAAATGTATGATACCCTACGTTGGCATAGGGAAAAAGAGGCAGAATGTACTACACCTATGTTTTGGTCTGGGAGCCAGAGGGGGGACCCTATCCTTAGACGTACGCCCAAGCGTAGGTCCCAGGCATAGGTCTCACTTTGTGGTCACGTGACCAATTTATGCGCAGGAATGGTTTCAGAGTGTTTCAGATTTTTCAAGTTTTATCCTTGCGTCGAGATTTTAAGTGATCGATGCTTCCGAACCTCTACATACAGGCTTATACACGTATTTTCATTAGATTTTAGAGACATTATTCATGTATTATGAAATTACAGGAAAATGGCAACCATTAGGGTTTCCCTCACTTGTCTATAAATATGAGAGGGTTAGGTTTAGAGAGGTGTTCTGATTTTCATGCACGTTCATTGAGTTGGTGGTTGATTTCATTGCTTCCATGGAAGAGAATCACCATTGAAGACCTATAGATCTTGAGAAGAAGATTATGGAGAGCGTTTCTACACCGACAATGCAGTCTCTCTCCGCCATGATCAACTAACTCGGTATCTAGGGTTTTCTTGCAAAACCCTAGCCAAGTAATGTAGTTCTAGTTTTATATTCAATTGTAGAAGGGGGAAACTATGACTATACTGTGATGATTGTGTTAGATGAGAGACCATTTTTATTCGTGATACAAGTTTATATATTTGAATTAATTCATGTCTTAGACTTTTCGAATGTATTTATCTTACACAATCACAATTATTCACTATGGGCTGGAACTCGAATGCTTAATCTGTGATTTTCTATACAATGGTGGTCATAAAACTCGAAACCCTAGGTTGACACAGGCCATGCCTTGACAAACTGATATACGCATGCTTTAGTTTATTTTCATGCTTTAATTTACTTTTCTACATTTACTTTCTGTTAGTAGTTGGCATGCACTAATTAGTTTAGTCTTGAGATGGGTTGTCGCGATCTGATTGAGAGTAATCCTTTTTGGGGTCAAACTGCTGGCGCGGTGCGACCTGATTCACAGCCAATGGATCACCCTCATGCAATTGATATATAATATGAACTATATTATGCGGTTAGTGATGGAGTGAGGAAATCCTAGTTTTCTCTCTCTTTGAATCATTACCATTATTCATTATTGTTTTCTGTTTTATTTTTATCAGTATTAGATAATTCATAAAAAAACTCTTTTCGGAAAAGTAAAATTCAGTGTGTTTTAGATTATTGAAGTGAATAATCCTCGTCTCTGTGGGATCGATATTCCCTTACTCAAGCAAAACTGTCTACAATTGATTTGTGCGCTTACAGAAGGATAAAACCTAAAGTGTTGTTAATGTGTCATTTTTAACTACATATTTTACACACACCTAACGCCCATCAGAGTGATGAAAACCCTAGTTTTCTGTCTCATCTGAATCATAACCAATTTACTTGCTTTTTAGTTAATTTAGTTAAAATAGATAATTTGGTCTCTCGACCACCCAAAGGAAACAATTTTCAGAAATATAATTCAGTGTTTTTGAATAGCTAGAGTGAACAATCTCAGTCTTTGTGAAATTTATATCCCTTACTTAAGCCGCTTTGCTATTTTACAATTGATACGTACGTTTGTGTAGGGTAAAACCTAGAGTCATTAAGGTATTATTTTTAACCACATATTTTCCCACACTTAACGGTCACATCAAGTTTTTGGCGCCGTTGCCGGGGACTAAGCATTGTTCAATAGTTTTAATAATTTATTTACATTGCGTTATTGTAACTGTAGCTAAAGTGAGATTTTTGTGTAATCGATAGGTAATCTGAAAAGTGTGAAAGGGAAGATTGAAACTTCTAAACTTACGTCTGGAACTTTTGTGAGTTTTAGTTACCTAGATTTTTGCACATTAATTCTTGCTTTAATCTCTGTAATTTAGAAGTAGTTAAGTTAGATTAGATTTTATTTCAGAAAATTTCGAAAAAAAAATATAGTTGTTTGAGTAGCGTATGACCGATAGACTGACCCGTTCTAATTTAAGCAATGCGTTAGTCGAGTACGATCCTGAGATTGAAAAGACTCTTTGTCGTTTACATTGATCTATTGAAGGGTGTCATCGTCAGCAAGAAGATGTAATGGGTGACCACAGAGCCGCTTCGCCGAGAGCACTAGAGACATCATTGAAGGGATATTTTGCACCTGATGCATATAACTCCTATGGAGATTTTCCAGAAGAAGAAGAAGCAAAGAACTTTGAGATCAAGACAAGCATGATCAATATGCTTCCAAAATTTTCAGGCCTTAGGATAGAGGACCCATACCAACACATAAATGATTTTCTAGAGGTAGCCTCTACTGTTAGGTTTAAGAATTCGCCCAAAAATGACTTGTGAGTGAGATTATTTCCTTAGTCATTGAAAGAGAGAGCTAGGAGATGGCACATCAAATTAGCAAAAGAAATAAAAATTGATTGGGAAACCCTCAAGAAAGAATTCATAGAAAAACACTATCCAATAGGAAAAACCTCAAAAGCACAAGATGCAATCAAAAGCTTTAGGCAATTGCCTAGAGAACATTTTCATGATGCATGAGAAAAATATAATGAAATTTTGTACAAATGCCCCCATCATAGGTTTTCTAACCAAGATATTGCTAAAAATTTCTACATGGGTCTTGGTGAAACTTATAAGATCTTGGTAAACGCGGCCACACATGGTCAGTTTACTTTAAATTCAGCTAAAGAACTGTTGGATATATTTGATAATATCAGTGAAAACACAATCCAATATCAATCTGAGTTGAGGTCTAGAGGTGGACAACAGGATAGGAGATCCGAAACCTCTTATGTTGTGGATCATGATGATGTGAGAGATACTATGGCATTGTTTGGAGAGAGATTGGAGATAATGGATAAATACGTTCAACGAAATCATTCCCTTTCTAGAGAAACATATGAAGTCGAAGCTGAGTATTCCCAAATTGAGTGTCAGGAGATAATGGTTGTTGATGCCAACGCATCGTGGAACTATTCCAATATTGTTCCTTTCACCAATTCATACACCTCTAATGCCATAAATCACCCACTCCTGTCTTACAAATCTATCAATGTGGAAAATCCACCACCAAAATTCCAACAAGGACAATCATACAATCAACAACCAAGGTTCATAGAAAGACATCAGTCATGCAGCCAATAGCTGAGGTATACTGAAAGACAACAATCATATGGCCAACAACCGAGGTTTCAACAGAGTCAACAAGCATTTGACTCCCAGTCGACAATCATGGCTAGAAATTCTCAGTCCAACTACCAACCAAGAACATCTAATAATTCCCAAGCCCTCCAGCCATTCAATAACAACCAAGCCTTATAGCCTTCCAATCATTCACAAGCTCTACAACCATTCAATAATTCACAAGAGCTTCAGCTATTCAATAACAATCAGGCTGTGCAACCCTATAACTACCAAGCCCAGCAACCAAGAAGCCAAACTTCTCCACCTGGTTTCCAGACTAGTAGGCTAGAACAGGTCATAATGGACATTCATAACAAGTTAGACATTCATACTCAATCTTTAGCACAACTACACATGCAGATGGGCCAAATGGCTAATGAGAGGAATGTGAGAGAGCCAGAAAAATTACAAAGTCAGCCAATAGCTAACCTTAAGCCACAACAAACATTAAAGCTTGGATCTTTTGCTAATAATCCTCATGATTCGATTCAAGCAATCACGACTCTGAGAAGTGGAAAGGAAGTGGAGAATCAAGTTGAGGCAGAGCATAAAGAAAGGTTACAAAGAAGAAGGGAAACAGAACAAAAGAAGAGGAATGAAGCTGAAGAAGAGCAGAGGAAGGATGCTGCAAGGAAAAAGGTTGAAAGAATGCAAAAAGATCAACCATCGGTGGAGGACAATGTTGATGAGACATTACTTGAAGAGCCAGAAAGAGCGCATTATGAGGAGGCACTGCCATTTCCTCAATGTCTTAGAGAGCCGACAAAGTACGGAAAGATGAAAGAATTTGATATGTTAGATACATTATGACAAATCAAGATCAATTTACCTCTCTTAGATGTAATTGCCTAAATACCGCCTGATGCTAAGTTTTTTAAGGATCTTTGCACCCAAAAATGGAAAAACAAAGGAAAGAATCCAACGAAAATACTCTTGACTGAACAAGTGAGTTCATTGCTTTTAAGCGATACTCCACCTAAGAGGAAAGTTCCCGGTGCTCCCACTATTCCATGTGTTATTGGTGACCAGGAAATTGATGTAAATATTAACTTACTTCCTTATTCAGTCTACCAATAGCTAGGGTTGGGTGAGCTTAGTCCCACATCGAATGTACTGTAATTCGCCGATTAATCAGTCAAACAAGCAAGAGGAGTGCTTGAAGATGTCATTGTGCAAGTGGGCAAGTTATATTTTTTGGTTGACTTTGTAATCCTAGATATAGAACCAGTCCTTGACGCGAAAAAGCATATTCTAGTAATATTGGGATGACCATTCTTAGTTACGGTAAATGCATGCATTAATTGCAGAACCAGAGCCATAGATCTAACATTTAGCAACATGAAGGTCAGGATGAATGTGTTCAAAGGAAGTCACCGCTTGCCTAAATCTGGGGAATGTTTTCAGATTAATGAGTGCGATGAGCTGGATGATATTATATCAGATTTTGCAACTTAAATCTTGGAGGGAGACGAGCTGGAGTCATTTATTACTCAAGAAAGGCCAAATGAGGAAATTTCTGATTGGGAGGCATATTTGAAGCTGCAGAATGAAGAGTTGGATGCAATGAAGACTACATTATACACTTAACCATGGCGGGAGCCGGTTGAACCACTTCCAATAGTTTCAAATACTCCACCAATTCCATCTTTACTTACTCCTCCTGCCTTGGAACTCAAGGAATTGCCTAAAAAGCTGAAGTATGTTTTCTTGGGATCCGATGAGATTCTTCGTGTAATTATATCTTCGAAATTGACAGAAAAATAGGAATTGAGTCGAGTCAAGGTTCTGAGTGAGAACAAAGAGGCAATAGGATGGAGTGTTGCTGATTTGAAAGGCATAGACCCCTCTATTTGCATGCATCACATACACTTTGAGGAGGATGCAAAGCTATCAAGAGAGATGCAGCGGAGGCTGAATCCCAATATGAAAGAGGTGGTGATAAAAGAAGTGGTAAAATTGCTAGATGCGGGTATCATTTATTCCATCTCTGACAGCACATGGGTAAGTCCAACTCAGGTGGTGCCGAAGAAGTCGGGCATCACAGTAGTGCCAAACTCAACAGGTGAGCTAATTCCACAACGCACGACCACGGGATGGCGCATGTGTATTGATTACAGAAGGCTCAATCTGAATACTAGGAAATATCATTTTCCAATACCATTCATTGATTATATCCTGGAGAGATTAGCCGGACAAAGCTATTACTACTTCCTGGATGGCTATTTCGGCTACAATCAGGTGGTGATTGACCCTGTTGATCAAGAGAAAACACCTTTACTTGTCCGTATGACACGTTTGCTTATAGACGGATGTCGTTTGGTTTATGTAATGCGCTAACAACATTCCAACGGTGTATGATGTCTATATTCTTTGACATGGTAGAGAAATTTCTTGAAGTGTTCATGGATGATTTTTTAGTTTTCGGGGAAACCTTTAAAGACTGTTTGAGACATCTAGAAATGGTACTTATGAGATACAAGGAGACGAATCTGATCCTAAGTTGGGAAAAAAGCCATTTAATGGTTCAAGAGGGGATAGTACTGGGCTATATTGTATCAAAGCGAAGGATAAAGTTCGATAAAACAAAAGTGGAGTTAATTTCAAAACTACCTCCTCCCACATCTATTAAGTAGATACGCTCTTTTCTGGGCCATGCCGGGTTTACCAAAGGTTTATCAAAGATTTTAGCAAAATTGTCCGACCACTATGCAACTTATTGCCTAAGGACGCTACTTTCCTTTTTGACGAAGAGTGCCTTCATGCCTTTGAGGAGCTGTGTTCTCAACTATCATCAGCCCCGATTATTCATCCGCCAGACTGGTCTCTACCCTTTGAGCTCATGTATGATGCATCTAACTATGCCATAGGATTTATGTTGGGTCAGAGAAAAGAAAAGTTGTCATATGTTATTTACTATGCTAGTAGGACTCTGAATGAAGGTTAGATGAACTACACAACTACCGAGAAGGAATTGCTGGCAGTTATCTTCGCCTTGCATAAATTCTAATCATATTTATTAGGCACCAAGGTTGTCATTTACTCGGATCATGCCACTCTGAGGCATTTGCTGACAAAGAAAGATTCTTAGCCCCGACTGATTCGGTGGATTCTGTTGTTGCAAGAATTCGACTTGGAAATCAAAGATAAAAAGGGTTCAAAAAATGTTGTTGCGGATCATTTGTCAAGAATTATTGTCGAGTCTACAAAACAAATGACTCCTCTTAAGGATTCTTTCCCGGATGAACATCTGTTCAGTGTGGCTATAGTGGAACAAATACCGTGGTATGCTGACATTGTCAATTATAAAGCTACAGGTCGAATCCCAAAAGGATGGTCTAAGAATGAGAAATACCGATTCTTCAGCCAAGTTAAATTTTATATCTGGGATAATCCTTGTTTGTACAAGTATTGCTCTGATCAAATTATCAAGAAATTTGTCCCCAAAAGTGAGGTGCAAAACATACTTACCTTTTGTCACACGCTGGAGTGTGAAGGGCATTTCGGAACTCAAAAGACAACCCATAAGGTGTTGGAAAGTGGATTTTACTAGCCGTCCATATTCAAGGATGCAGTTGAATTTTGCAAAGCGTGTCTACGGTGTCAAAAGCTTAGATCCATATCTCGAAGAGACATGATGCCTTTAACCCCGATTCTGATTGTAGAATTGTTTGATGTGTGGGGTATTGCTTTCATGGGACTGTTTCCAAAAGTAGATAAGAAGGAGTATATACTTGTGGGGGTTGATTATGTTTCAAATTGGGTAGAAGCAATAGCCACCAAACGTGTTGATCATGACGTGGTGGAAGAATTTGTAAAATCGAACATTTTCTTACGATTTGGTATGCCGAGAGTTCTGATCAGTGATGGTGGAAGCCATTTTGACAACCAGTTTCTTTTCGCTCAGTGTGAAAAATATGGTGTCACTCATAGAATTGGTACGCAGTATCACCCCCAATCACAAGGTTAAGTGAGGTTTATAATAGAGAGATTAAGAATATTTTGGAGAAAACGGTGCGTTCGGATTTGATGGAATGGTCGCGAAGGCTAAATGATGCACTTTGGGCGTACAGAATTGCGTTTAAGACACCAATTGGTATGTAGCGTATCATCTTGTGCATGGTAAAACGTGTCATCTCCCTGTAGAGCTGGAACACCGAGCATATTGGGTTGTTCGAAGATTGAATTTTGATATAAAGAAAGTCGGTGTGTAGCGGAAACTCCAACTACAAGAGCTTGAGGAGTTGAGAAATAATCCATATGAAAATTCTCGGATTTATAAGGCTCGAACAAAAGCATTCCATGATAAGCACATTAGAAAGAAAGTTTTTAAGCCCGGCCAAAAGTTTTGGCTGTTTAATTCAAGACTCAAATTGTTTTCTGGTAAGCTTCAGTCAATATGGGATGGGCCATACAAGATTATGAAGGTTTTCCCCCATGGAGCAGTGGAGTTCGATGATCCTAACACTGGAAAGACGTTTGTTGTGAATGGGCAGAGATTGAAGCATTATATAGAAGTTCAACCAGTTGAGTGTGTGGTAGAAACAATCAATTTGACTGAACCACCACCCGAGCTGGATAAGCTTGATCCGGAGTACGAAGAAGCGGCAGTGTCGTACCAACGATGTTAAATATTGGTACTAGGTAGAGAAAAGTAGCTTTGATGCCTAGTTTATATATGTAGACAGTAATTTAGTTATTTCAGCATTTAAGATCAAGTCCGTAAAATCGAGTTGCGAGGCCATCATCATTGAAGTATAGAGTGTATATGGAGCCTAGGAGTCATTTAGGAAGGATGGAGTTGAATGCGGGATGAATTGATGTCAAAAGGAACAAAATTTAGAATTTGGGCTAGGGGCCAACGCTTGAAGCGTAGGCCAAGCTACGCTTGAAGCGTAGTTGCGCATGCCTGTTATAAACAAGCTGCGACAGGTTCCCTCCTTCATTCCATTCAAACTCTACTTTCTTTCTCAATTCTCCACCACTCTTCGAGAGGCTTGATCCTATTATTTACCCATTCAATTCCTTATCATTCATTACCAACGGATCGAAAAATTATTTAGTGATTCGACCGGATTTGCGTGAAGAACTCGAAAACTCACCGAAACTTAATTTTTGGAAATCCATCGTTTCTCTTAATTCGGAGAGTTTTGTTCCATCATTTTGATTTCATATGACTTATTTAACTATTCTAAACTAGTATTGATGAACGAGCCCGATTAATATCATGTTTTGATCCGTTTTCTAAAAGTTGAGTTTTTTTACTTCGGAATGGGATTAAATATTGAATTTTTGGGATGACGGCTTGTTTAATCATTATATTGGATATATTTAGGTATAGTTTGAGTTTGATTCGGTGTCCGGTTCGTTATTGCTTACTTTTCGAAAATTCCCTATTGTAGGCATGACAGAGACCAAGATATCGGTGAGACGAGTGGCTCAGGCTGCCGTTGCGGCTGATCCACCAGTACAACAGAGGTCGAGGCCATCATCACCTACACCATCACCTATCCGTCACCATAGCACACATGCCAGAAGGCCACAATATGTCGATTCGGCATCCTCATCTTCCTCGTCATTTGAGGCAGAGGAGCCGGAGAGCTCGACATAGGAGCGCGACATCTTATTACCACATGATCGCTTAGTGGTTGAGCCAATTGTTCCACGGGCACCATCATCGCCACCTATGCTGGAGCAATAGATGGATGAGGATATAGAGGGTGATCATGCTCAGTAGGGGGATGACGCTGATGAGGGAGATGATGATGATAGGGCTGATGAGAGGGTGCCGGAGTCACCAGTAGAGGGTGATCCCGCAGTTTTGACCATATTTTTTCTGGTACCTCGGACAACATCAGTTGAGCTTTTATTAGACTGGGCTATCCGAAGGGCAATCAGCAGGAGATGACATATCTGTTGAGGATATTCGAGGGTTTATAGCCAATGCCAACCTGGATGATCGACCGATTAAGGGCTCAACATCTTTTTCCTATTTTAGCCCTAGCTACCCTGCATATATGTGAGGATATGATTCGGGAGTTTTGGCTGCACATGTGCCACTTCATCAGGAGGAAGAGACTAATAATTGTGGTTTGAGGTACAGAGATAGAGATTACCCCCCAGACTATTGTTGAGGCGTGGGGCATTCCAGACGTGTGTCCGCCTGATTTGGCTGCTGATTTCTCGCCTATGCCCGAGGCACTTTCATCTATTTCTGAGCTGGTTGCACTTCAGACTGTCGGGTAGTGGGCCGATGAGCATCAGAACTGCACAAAGAAGATGGATTATCATCTTATGCTATGGTTATGGGATGTGATAGTTCAATCTCAGATTCTACCACACATCCACACTACTATGTGCTATGCGTCATTCCCGTCTCTTAACTATGCATTTGAGTTTGAGAGGTGGATTTCTATTCCACAGATTTTGTGGGGAGGCCTATACGCGCACTACGTTTATCTATGCAAGGAGTCCAAGGTTAAGCTGCGTAGATTTTAGATTCGATTCCCATACCTGGTGATGAAGATTATGATGGATGCCGGGATAAAAATAGATGCGGCTAAGCGTAATAGACATAGGGATGGTACTATGTAAGCCAGAGGGATGTGGACGAGTGTCTGGACAAGGGTGCGTGCAGATGATATTATGTAACACCGACCAGTGTTCAGTGTATTACCGGCACCAGATGCATAGACGTAGGCTCAGGCTGATGATGCGGGCCAGGATGATGCCGATATTGCTCACGAGGCTAAGATGCCACATATGCTAGTTACTGCTGAAGATGTCATGATGCAAGAGGCACCTGCGGGTGGTACTGTTACTCTTTCCCAGGATCAGTTTGATGCTATTATAGCACGGATACAGGGGCTAGAGCAAAGTTTGGCAGAGGAAAAATAGGTCCGGCAGCAGGAGACAGTGCGCTGATGGAGGGATCAGAGGCAGTTATTTCATAGATTTGACTGTATGTGTCAGCATGTGTGTGTGCCGATTCTACCTACACCACTGTCTTCTTCTGATGAGTTTTAGCTTAGTTTTCGTTAGGTTCTTTTTTATATTTATATTTTTATTTCATTTATTTTTTACACATTAGAGATAAATTGTCGAGTGAATAGTTTCGTATAGGGATTGATGTGACCGCTTGAATGATTATCTTCTAAATGTTTTTCAGATTTTCATAGTTTATAAAATTATAGTTTTGATGATTCAATCTAATTGTTTAATGTATTCTCGTTATTTTATGTTTATTCTACATTGCGGATAGCTTGAATTCTTTCAAAATATTTTATCGCACTATGTGGACATTTGTGCGTTTATGTTTGGGGGTGTATCTGCGATGGTTTAATCGGAGAACTGTGATTTGAAAAACAAAAAAAAAATTCAGGCCTAAGCTTACGTTGAAGCATAGTGTTCAGTGAGAGAGTTTTGAAATTTTGAAAAATTTGACCCGTTTTCGGGGTGTTTTGGCCTGATCTGTATTTGTACTTGTATTAGGATTTGTTTAAGTTAATTTTAGAATTTTGTATATAATTTTTAGAGTAATCCTAATCTGACAAGAAGACGAAATGAAAATACAAGTTGAAGTTGGATTTGTTATTGTTTCCCCTTTCCTAGTCAGTTAAGGGTTTGAAATTATTTTTCTCTTATAATTCTACTACATCCATCTATAAATACATGCATAGGGTAGACACAATTCACAATTCTCAAAGAGTGAACTTTTGATTAGGTATTCTTCTTCTTTTATTCTTTCTATTTTGAGGAGGGTTAGTATGGATAATGCTAATGAAGACTATTTTGATCCAGAGGAATTCATAGAAGGTACAGAACCATATGTGGAGATGAAGAGCACGAATGAAGGAGCTATGAGTCGGAATGGAAGCCGAACAACACCAAAATCATTTTTGCAGTGTCGGTTGCAATTTGAAGAGATATTTCATCCGGAGAGGATGAATCGACTATTAGTTGTGCCCGGTAGGAAAATCCTTAGCGAACGAGGATTAAAGACTTTAGAAAAACCGGCGGGTGAAAAGGTGTATCCGAGCTTGGTCCAAAAATTCTATAAAAATATGACAATTTCGGGACCGCCAAGATTTGAGGTGATAAAGGCTAAAGTGACTCAGTGGAGGGCTCCTGTTGTGATTGGAAGAATAAGTATTGCCGATGCGTGGAATATACCAATCGGTACTCCGGCAAACTTACATGGAATATTGAAGGAACGTCCTATAATATGGCCACATAAGGATGAGGAAATGGTTTTGGAATTGTGTGCAGTATCAGATCCAAGAGATAGGACGTGTGATAATTGGTGTTTGAAGTCGGATCTGCTTTATTTGGATTGTGTCGTTGCGACTTAACTTCGGCCCAATAATCGAACTAGTGTAAGGGATCACGTTGGATCACGTTATGCTTAGAACTTTATATGCCCTAACACATGGGTATGAAGTGTGTGTTCCAACAATGATTATGGCTGAGATGTCGATTGCCAGAGCAATTGTGAGTAGAGAATGGGCGGGGGCTGATAAATTTGAATATTATATTCCATACCCGTTTTTACTATCAAAGATCATTGCTGAGCAGTTGGGTGATAGGATGAAGGAGTAGGATGAGATGCGGTGGATAATTATGAAAATATATCTGGAGGAATATTTAGAGAAGTTGAAAGAGACTGTAGATTTTCGCATATGGTTGAAGAGTGCCGTGTCAAGTGATGAAGAGGAAGAGACGGACTAGGATTTAGGTTTAGGATTCTTAGGTTATTTTATTTGTAGGGACGGTAGACCCTTACGACCACGTCTTTGTTTCTTTTAATTTTATTTTATTTTAGGATTGTAGGCCCTTAAGGCCAAATCAAAATTTTTTTTTCTTTTATCATTTTTGAAAAAAACAAAAAAAAAACTTTGATTCTTTGAAAACATGTGTCAATTTCTGGATATTTATGATGAAATTTCTTTTCCCATGCTATGATTAGGTATTTGTGCTTTGTTGATAATATCTATAGGTGATCCAAATCAAGTTTGGGGAGGGGATTCATGCTTTGCATTGGAATCCAAAATTGAGCTTCAAAGGTAACTGTATTTGTTCTCTTATTTTATTTTTGACCATGAGAACATGGTCTGATTTAAGTTTGGGGGTGAGTGTATAGTATTACAAGGAATAAAAAACAAATTGAGAAAAATAATTCTTGGAACAGTTTTTTGCTTTCACGCATGAATGTTTTGCATTATAATTCGATTGAGTTTATGTATATGATGCATGAGTAGTATGTAATGTGATATTCCCATTCATGAGAGTAATCATTAGATCAAGTTAGTGAAGTGAGGTGGTTTTACATGGGTGAGTGAATAAGTTAAATTGAAATTAAGAAGGACGATCTTGACCTATAAGCACAAGCATACATTCATTATGAGAAATATGTTGATTTTTGACTATGTAGTTGAAAAATAATTTTACCGTAATAGAAGGGGAGATGGGGAGATGTTTTGGTTGAAATGAAGAAAATTGAAAAAATTTGAGAAAATAAAATGCAAAAAGAAGTTTTTTTATCTGAGTAACCGGTCCTTGGTATCACCAATATCACTGTTTGCGTTTAAAGGGGAGAAGACCGATGAGCATAAATCCCATGGAAGAAGTTCGGGCCCAGTTTGTTGGGACTAAAAATCCTCGCTGGAAAGTTCGGAGACTTAGAAAGACAAAAAGGGATGAAAAGTGGAAAATTGAAAAGTTACGTTTTGATGAAAAATGGCAAAGTTTGATCAATGAAATAGGAGAAGATAAATTGAAATATTGTAGTTTAATGTTCACAAAATCACTGAAGGTTGTATGGATTTTAAGTAGAAAGTAGCGAAATCATTCACTTTAGTGGAAACCATTCATGACACGAAGCTTGATATAATTGTTGTTCAGTAGTGAGTGGGAGTATTTGCATCCATATTGTCTTTTGCATTGTATCATGACTTAATTAAATTTGTGTGAATTCATTAATGCGTGACTATAGAGAACTGGGATGTTTGTAGGTACCATCATTGGAAACCTTCACAAGACTTCACTCGTCCGCAAGGGGTAACCTAGGGGTTTAAAAAGCTTGTTACACGTGCTAAGTGTAATCGTCGACCCTCACAAAAGCATGGGATTAGGTTAGAGTAGATAGATTTGGTTAGAGTTGTTAAAGTAAAAATATCATCACAAGAAAAGTTTCCTGAGTTTATTGCTAAGGGACTAGCAATATGTAAGTTTGGGGGTGTGGTAAGTGTTAAATATTAGTCATTTTGACCCCTTAACTCACTATTGTTACGTTCTTTCATTCCTTTATTTGGTATTTTTATGTTGTTTGCGTGTTAAAACATGTTTCAGGAGCTTAATGAAGAAATTGAGCTAACTTCGGTGAATTAACTGAAGAATGTGTTCTTTCTATCGAAGAGGAGAGTCAAAGAGGTAGTTCGAGACAAAAATGGCTCCTGGAGGGCAAAAATGACATTTTCAGAAGCCATCATCTGTAGCAAAAAGTATCATGGGTTCGAGATGGATGTTTTGGCGCATTCACGGAGAAAAGTGGTTTTCCATAAAAACCCTACACTTATGCCTACGCTTCAAGTACCAAAAAGTGGCTAGAATTGCAAAATCTACGCTTGGAGCGCAACCTCCAAGTGTAAGTGCGACAACTTTGAGGATTTCTAAGTGATTTTTCCTGTTTCACCCCGGGCTTAATTGGAAGACGTGCCCACGAATTCAGACCTCTGTATACATGTATATACACTTATATTTAAGGTTTTGATGAGTTTTGAGAGTGAATAGACTGAAAAGGGTTCTCTCTATGCCATTGCCTATATATATAAGACCATACATCAAAGTTAAGGTCTGTTGAGTTGGAGTGTTCAGACGTGAGTTTTTTTAGGTTGTTCATTCATTCAAATTTGTTGCTGTTGAGAGCCATATTCAAACTTAGAGATCCGAATAAGAGGACCATGGAGGGCGATTCTACATCAACGATGCAGTCACCTTCTACCATGGCCAACTAACACGGTATCTAGGGTTTTCTAGCAAAACCCTAGCCAAGTAATATAGTTATTTTATTGTTTTTAATGGTAAATGAGGAGAAACTGTGACCATACTGTAATGATTGTAGTAGTTAAAATACAGTACTAATTTGCAATATAAATTCTATGTTTGTTCTAAATTCTTGTTTTAGATGAAATAAATATATTATTTTACACAATTATGATTATTCAATATGGGCTAAAACTCGGATGCTTAATCATGATTTTCTACACAATGGTGGTAATGAAACTTGAAACCCTAGGTTAACACAGGTCGTGCCTTGGCGATTTAATATAGACATCCTTTAGTTTATTTTCATGCATTAGGAGTATATTAGAGTAATATAATTGACATGTACTAGTTAGGTCAGTCATGAGATAGGTTGTCGCGATCCGGTTGATGGTATTCCTTTTTGGGGTCGTATTTAGCTATATTCGATACGACCTGATTCACAGTTATGGATCGCCCTCTTACAGTTGAAACAGTAATGAACTATATTATGCGGTTAGTGGTGGAGTGATGAAAAACCTAGATTTCTCTCTCATCTGAATCACAACCAATTTACTCTTTTTTTAGTTAATTTAGTTAAAATAGATAATTTGCTCTATTGACCACCCAAAGCAAATAATTTTCAGAAATATAATTAAGCATTTTTGAATTGCTAAAGTGAACAATCTTAGTCTCTGTGGGATCGATATCCCTTACTCAAGCCGCTTTGCTATTTTACAATTAATACGTGCACTTGCGTAGGGTAAAACCTAGAGTTGTTAAGGTGTTATTTTTAACCACATATTTTCACACACCTGACAGTCACATCAAATACACAAGACGTCATGAATAAGTGATGTCACAAAATGTTAACACTTGGAAAAGAATTCCAGAAAGAGAAAGGAAAACGTGGGGCGTTACAACACATACCCAATATCATAGCAAGGGAAGAATAAATTCAATCATCGTTGTCCGGTAATTATTACTCAATTTAGCACAAGGAATGAGTTTTTTTTTTTCAATTTTTTCTTTTAATAAACAAACATGATTTGGCTTTAAGGGCCTACAATCCTACAAAATTAATATAAAATAAGCAAAGATTTGGCCTTAAGGGCCTACAATATCTAAAAATTGAAATTTGTAAAAATTAAATGACCTAATATTCTACAAACCTAGACTAGAAACTAATTTTCACAGCCTAGGACCAATGTTTAACGTCTTTAGCATGACGTTCCGCAAAGGGTTATCCAACACCTTTTATGTCTTTCACACTTCCACCACATGGCAGAGCAAGTATGGGAAGTAAATTAGTCCACGGTGTCTATTGCGAACACTCAGTAACGAGCAAGACATCAAGCACATAATAATTGTCATATACTTTATCTTATTTGTCTTCATCCCATGTTTAGTACCTATGTCCAATGATCCTTCTTTCAACGAATAAGGTAATGGGGCCTTCACCACCTCATCAATCCCTTCAACTACAAAATACTAATCCTCTCCTTGTTTATCTTCAAGACGCAACTTTTTGACACATTGGGTGAATATTGCTTTAGGTTCATATGGTGTCTCTTTTGGTAAAGGAATGGTTTCTGCACACTCGTTATATGCAATGTCACTCTTAATTTCAAAACATTCCTCTATTTCACTGTACCCATCTTCCTCATCTTCAAAATTATATACCCCTTGATTTAGAAATTCCTCTATTCTTAAAGTATCAGCTAGTTTCCCTGCTTGGGTTTCTAACCTAGTCAAAGCTTGAGAATTAAAGTTCAATTGGTTTTGAATCTCTCTCAAGGTGCTCATCAGTTTATCCTCAACACTAGTTAATATAGGCATCATATTTTGATTTTGGAACTCGAGTGGATTTTGGTTGGAGGGTTGGAACAATTGGGTATTATTGGACTGAAAATCCTGAGTACTGAATGGTTGTTGACTTCTATTGAAACTTGATTGAGGTTTTTTAGTATTCGGAAAGTATGAATTTACTCTATTGTATGCGATCTCAATTCTTTTAAGGTTAGCTCTGATTTATCTTAAAGAATCTGAGAATTTATCTTCAGACGACAACGGATCTAAACACGAATATGTATTTGACTCAAATTGAAATTGATTTGATGGTTGAGGATAATAATCTTGACTATACGGTTGATACCCTAATCCATGATCGAAATATCGTGGATCCTCAGTAAAGCTTTGGTATGAATTTCCTATACCTGATTGTTGGTATTGAAAATTATGATGATTTATCCAATCCGGGTTGTATGAATTATAATATGGAACACTCGCCGAATTGGTATAGGAATTATACATTTTTTTCTGACAATCACAAAATGGTGGTTTTGAGGTCCTAAATGATGTGTTTCTGCCTAAATCAATTGGGCTCACTCTAAAACAACGAGTTTTGTTTATTGGCCCTTTTCTACTAAAAAACTCTCATTTTTTGTGAAAATTGGACTTTCTGTTAGTTTACACGAAAATTGCAGATTTTTTTTTTTAATTTTTTTTCTAAACTACTCTAACTATGGACAGAAAATAAAGCTAAGATAATGCATAACATTAAGATGCATTAGAACTCACAAGTGGTCCAACGACGTAATCGTCACTGCTCCGCCGATTCCCTTCGCACTTTTTAGTGTACCTCGCAAAAATATACAATCCAACTTTAGATATAATACAATACAAATAATTAAAGTATGCTAAATTACTAAAATTCTGAATATCCGTTAGTCCCCGGCAACGGCGGCAAAAACTTGATGTCCGCCCAGGGGTAGTTAAAAATATGTTTTAAGAATGCACCCTTAAGACGGCTTAGGTTTTACCTATCGCAAGCGCACGAGTCAATTGTAGTATAGAAACGGCTTGTGAAAGGTTATCGATCCCATATAAACTAAGTCGTATTCTGAATTCTCGTAAATAATACTCTTAAATTGCTATAAAAAAATAATTTGTTGGTTTTGATTTCTGAACTAGTTAACTAATAAAGAAGTAAAGATAGATTAAGACAAGAATAATAGAAATAAAATCTAGGGTTTCCATACTCCACCACTAACTGCATAACATAACTATCTACTTGCTCAATTGCAAGAGGGCAATCCATAACTATAAATCAGGTTGTACCGTAAATAGTCGAATACATCCCTAAAAAGGATACTATCTACCGAATTCGCTACAACCTATCTGCGGACAGAGTATGACTAGTGCATGCAAATTACTTTACTCTAATCTACTCCTTCAATATGAAATTAAACTAAAGCATGTCTATATCATCTCACCGAGGCATGGCCTGTGTAAATATAGGGTTTGAAGTGTTAAGCACCATTGATGTAGAAAATCACACTATATTTATGATAATGTGATTGTGTAAGAAGATATATTCATTCATTTCTAAGACAGGAATTAAAAACAAACATATAATCTTGTGTCAAGAATAAAAATGATCACACATCTACAGTCAATCATCACAGTATGGTCACAGCTTCCCCTCGTTACAATTGAAAACAAATTAAGAACTATATTAATTGGCTAGGGTTTTGCTAGAAAACCCTAGATACCGAATTAGTTTCTCATGGTAGAAGGTGACTACATCATTGATGTAGAAATGCTCTCCTTGATTTTCTTCTCCGGATCTCTAGGTCTTGAATGACTCCTTCCTTGAAATGAATCTCCAGAGGCTGCTATTAAAATTATATGAATGAAGATCTGAAATTATGTGAAGAGAGTTCCCAAAATCTGTAGCAGATCTTGGTATTTATATACAAATCTGAGGGAAACCCTAACTTGCGTTAGACTCGTACTGAGAATAGGATTCTCCTTTGGTATGATTTCCTTTCAAAGTGAGGCAAACCCTTCAATATAATGTATAATATGTCTAAACCTTGTCCATATATGTGTTGGAGTTGAACAAAAAGTCATACAGGTCAAAACGGATCAATTCGGGTCAAAATATGATTTTGCCCCAATCTGAAATTTTTTCAGTTTTTTCCTGTAGACACGTCTCACTCTTTTGATCGAAACTGGAGCTACACATATTGGAAAAATACGTGTAATAGCTTGTTGGAAATCCGACTTCAAGCTCTTGTTGTTAGGCTTAAGAATCACGCAATTTGGAGCTATTTTGACTGAGATATGACCCTTCGTAGTTGACTGAAAATTTGTGCTAAAAACACCGTTCCTACGCGCCACGCATAGGGAGTTACGGGCCGAGTGTAGCTGGAGCGCAAAAATTGCACTTTTTAGCCACGTTTAGCTATTGGGCGCATAGGCTGGGCGTAGCAAAATATTTGGAAACCATTTTTCTTGATATTTGTTTCGTTTGAACCCCCCTCGAATCCCTTGTTATGATTCTTAAAGTCGCGGCTCCAAAAACTGACGTTTTCACCCTCTGGGAGACACTTTTCTCTTGAAAACACCTCTTTTAGCTCTCTTTTTGGATAAGAATGAACATGTCATTGGTTAATTCACCAAAGTTATATCTTTTTCTTCATTAAGCTCCTGAAACATGCTTAGACACACAAACGGCATAAAAATACCAAATAATGGAATGTAAAGACATAACAATAGCAAGATAGGGGCCTAAAATGGAAAATATTCGGCACCTATCACTTTGAACTTCAATTTTCATCCTCATGTTCCAAGTTTCCATTTGATACTAAGATTGCAAGGAAAGTTCTTGTCTTTGGCTCCTTTTCAAAATTTCAACCCTAGGTGATCAATTCTTCAGCCTTTGTTTTTCAATTCTTGTTGATTGCCTTTTATGGTGCTTGATATCTCTTTAGGGCCGTGAAGGAAGATTATTCACCAATTGGTTTAAGCTTCCTAATTCTCTTCAGCTTTGTTTCACTTTTGGAGACCTTAGTTAAACTTTGCTTTACGTCTGTTTCTTGCTCTCTTGGAATTGAGGTTGGGGAAAAACAACCACTTTTATTTTCGATATCGTGGGTGTGTGCGTCATAGTGTATATCTATGTATATATACTAGCTTGAGTTGATTAATTGTAGCTTGCTTGACTTGAATTTCCCTTATGTATGATATCGTGTGAACTATTGCTTAAAGTGATGAACTATAACCCTTGGGTTACTTATTGAGCAAGCGAAAAGGTACGCATGTTTGCACAAATCTTCTACAAATTTAGTAAAGTGCGGGCGTGCCAGATTCAAGTTGAATCAAAGAGTGAATTCCAAGAAAATTGGAGACTATTTCCTTGGAAGATGATTATGATCAGGCGATTATTTTTGGGTTCTTTTTGCCTCAATTAAAAGGACTTAAATGTTAAAGTTGTTTAGGAAAGATGGGTAAACTAAAAGAACAAATTTAAAGAAATTGGAATTAAAAGAAAACAAAAGAATTTAACTAGAACTGAAAGTGCCTAAAAGGAAATGAATTGAACTGATATTACTTGAAAATGAATTACAATGAAATGAAATGACATTCAAAGATAAGATTACAATTGAAAGAATTGTAATGTATTGAGTAATATTGTGTGCTGCTGGAGAGCTCCAAAATTATCTTAAGTGTTATATTTATACTATAACCCTTTAGACATTGTAACTGCCTCTCAATCATCTCCTCTTATTTTGCCACTTGTCATTCTCATTTCTTGGTCGTCTTTTATGTGTTACAAGATTTTCCTACTGCTTTACCCACATTTTCCATGATTGCCACAACACTCCATCCATGTTTAGGACTCCTCTTGTATGGGCTGGTAGACTATACTCCTTATAGGAATTTGGCCTTAATATGAGCCAGATTCATTGCATATTTTGAATATTTAACCCCTATTATCAAGGCCCAATTTTCCTATATTTTAACTCATCTCCACAACCAACTTCTATGTTTATTCTATTACCACAAATTTGTATTTAAACTCCCTTTCTTGTAATTGACGTGATGACGTGTACACATACACATGAGCTCTTTTCCTCGTGCCACGTGGCTTGTCACGACACCGCCACCTGGTGTGACATTTTTGGGTATCAACATTTACCCGCCAAGCTTCCATAGCCTTATGGACTCCTTCCAAACAAGGCTTTGGAAGCTTTAATATCTAAACTGCAATTGAATTGTTTTATCCATCTAAAATTTAAGATTTTAAAACATTTTTTTACCTCTTTCTACCCACGTGTACCATTAATACTTGGTTAATCTGCCACCAATTCCACTTGTGTTGACCAAGTCTTCAAATAATCATAACATGCATAAACCTTTACAACTCCTGTTGTTTCTTGGAACTAAAACCCTTATCAAGTCTCTGACTTTGAAGGGCCCCAAATCACTCTATTACTCCCAAAGCTATCTCTCTCTCCAATATTTTCATCTCCTTCGATTTGAATTCAAATACACATGTCTCTAACCACATATATATGTGTTTACTTACATATCTATAGGTATATACGTATATATATATTCATAATTCTCAAACCAAACTCTTACCTTCATTTCCATTACTCTACACGTTTTCATTTACACCAGACAAACCCTAGAATTCCAATCTTTCCTTTTCATCCTCCAATCATGGCCCCAAAAGTTAGAAAGACTAACCTTGATTGTGACCTAATCGCTCCTTCCATCTCTTCCATCACAATGGCACGTCAGGTTGAGGCAATCATGAAAGAATCCCAAGCCATAATTTCTCTAGCCACCTTTATATATGCTCCCGATCAATAAAAAACTCTAGGTCCTACTTTCGTTGAGGTGCCTCATCCCTCACTCAACCCATTCTATTCGATGGAGGAGAAACAACTTCTCTACATGAGAGAAATTCCTCTAGAGGTAAATGGAGACCTCCCCCAATTTTACTTCAAAGCTTGGCCCAACACCATGGAGGGTTGGTCTGAATGGGTGGATAGGGTTTCGCAGGTAAAGGGCAATCTTTGGAAGAACTTGGGTATCTTAGATGCCGTACACCTGAGTAAGATCACTCCACTCCCTGATAAATCTCTAATTTTTGCTTCTCTATTTTTTGGAGTCCCACCACAAACTCCTTTCATTGGAATTTTGACATGATTTCCCCAACCATAAAAGACATATGTCATCTTACTGGCCTCAAACCCTTTGGGTTAGAAGTGAATTGTTTGCTCCCCGAGGAGGATTTTGATTATCCTCCCAAGAGTTTTGGATCTAAACCTTATGTTTCTTCCTATCCCAAATTTATGTCTCATTATAGTGGTAAACCGGGCAAACTAGTTGATGATAAGGGACACATTGCTTTGCTTATTTGTCTGGTTTAATAAATATCTTTTATGTGTGCCCTCAACCCATGTCACTAAAGATTAACCCACTTAGGCATTGCCATATCTAAAGGTACCCAACTGGACAAGGTCTCATTTCTCTTGTCTCACCTCTATATGAGTCTAAATGATATGGTTCTTTTAGATCTATCCAAAACTAGAGGCCCATGGTGGCTCTTACAAGTCTAGCTTCAAATGTACTTCTCTGAGTTAAGTCCAAAAGTAAAAATCCATTCCAAAGATTTCTTGGTCACTTTTAGTTACCTTTCTTCCAACTCAAAGGCTCAATCATTTAAAGAATGTTTATGTTTTCTGTATGATGATTATCAAAGTAGAACCCAAAGCAATTCCTTCCCTTTGTCAACTATCCACAAACCCCAGAATGGTTACTACCTCCCACAGATGATACTAATCAAGTCTCGAATGAATTCTCTTCTTTGATGGCACACTTCCTAATATGTAGAGATTTGCATTATGGGGTTAGCTCAATAGGATCCCAAAATAACAAATGTGGTGTAGAATTCTATAACCCAACACAATTTGCTAGACAATTTGGATTAACACAAATGATTCCACTCCCTCCTTTTCAATCTTACAATCACCATTTTTCCATTGAGTGAAGTTCATAGATGATGAAACAGTTCGTGATGTTAGCAGAAAGTTTCAACAATTGAAAGAAGTTTTTGTTGTATCTCCCTTCAAACCCTATCCTGATGCCCAACAAACTTTTGAATTTTGGTGGGAATCATATGTTAGCAAGACTAGACAGATGAAATAGTTAGCCTTAGTGCTTCAACAGATAAACTCTTTTAATTTTGTTTCTCCTCCTTCCATAGTTATGTACCCCTGCCGACAATCCCTCCTTCTAAGAAATTAAAGAAAACATCCTCAAAGGCATACTCCCAGGCGCCTTCTGGAGCTGAGAAGGAAGGTAAAAAAGATTCTTCTTCTCAAAGTGGTGAGCATCCATTTTTATCTTTCCTTAAAAGTTTCTTTCCTGGTCTCCTTTCATATATATCTCTTCTTTTAAAAAAAATCTAATGATTCAGTTGCTCAAATGGTTGCTAACATTGATATCTACGAATGCTCTACTAAAATAGTGAGGAAGGCTATAGCTGAACTCATTGTTGTTCAAAAAGAGGTGGTTGCCAAGTGAGCATAAAAGGAAACTATTGCTGTAAGGACTAGGGTATCTTCCTTATCATTTTCTTTTTAGCTGTTCCTTTTTTCATTCTTCTAATTCTTCTAATTGCCTTACCATCCCTCAGTCGGGTAAGCGCCAATTGGGTTAGCGAACTTCACAACGTCAACTGAGCAAAAGGGCTTCTCAAATCCCCTTTGGCACCATGATTAAAGTCCCCAGTGATTCAGGTGTACTAGAGTCCCCCCTCAAGAAGAAAAAGAAAGATGTAGCAGAAAGCAACCCAACCAAGAAAGCAAGAACCACTAAAGGCAGTAAGACTAACACCCCTAACCCTAAATCATATCAGGAAAGCACTAAGGAAACTGACACGTCCAATAGTAAGAAGTTGATTCAAGAACAAAAATTAAAAGGAAAAGTTATGGATGAAAGAATGGAAGATAGTGAAAGTGTTGATGATGTTGTGAGTGATGACAGTGAAGATGAAGAGGAAACAGAAGAGGACTCCCCTCAGAAAATAGTCAAAAATGATGAAAAGAGGACCCCCAAGGACAAGGTGGAGGACAACAAAGGAAAGGCTAGGGAAGAGGTTGTAAAAGTGAATAAAGACAAGGTTAAGCAAATGGAAAATAAAAAGGACTCAACTAAGGTAACATTTATCTTTCCTCCTGTTTTATTTTCCTATATATTTTTTTTGTTTTAAAACTTTCAAATTTATTTTTAGGACTCCTCCCCCTTGGAAGGCCACCAAACTCTTAATGATCTAGTAACACAAGCTCCTTCTTCCTTAAATAAAAAGGCACCAAGTTAACAAACGCAGGTCACTGTCAAGTAAAAGGTAATCCTCCCATAACTCTTCCATCATTTACTCTCACTTTGTTAGTTTTCCTTGTCTGACTCTTCTACCACTTATAGGTTTCTTCATTTTCCATGCCCTCCTCTGATCTTGACAGATTTTTCAACCTGGCCAATTATTTTCAAGACTTGGAAGCTACTTTAGCGAGCGTGATTACTTCATCAAGCGGTGCTCCTTCTGGTCTTCCTCCATGTGATCCCAATTTAGCTTAGTTGAAACTCACCCTATCTGGTTTAATGAAACATGATAAAGTAGATATCCTTGCCATCGAGAATGAACTTTCCATAACCCTCCTCAGTGCAAGCAATCACCCAGGATTCTCTAAAGCTTCCAGGATTATCATATTGGAGTTTAAGGCTCATCTAGACCCCCTTGTGGTAGCCCTCAAATAATCCCAAACTGTGAAGAAATCACTTCCAGTAAAGGAAACTCAAAAGAGTGTGGTAGTTAACAGACTCAAAGAAAGCACCCAATCCTTCATGGCAGTTGCTAAAAAGATTCAAGTGCTTCAAGCCAGAGAGAAAAAGCTGAAGGAAGCCCTGGAAGAGAACCTGGCAGAGCAACAACAGTTGATAGAAAAATCAGAACAACTTCAAGCTTCCACTCAAGAGCTCAAGGGCCATATGTTTTCCCTCCATAGTGAGACTTAGTAGTTATCTTACAAGCAACTCCAAGCTGATGAAGCCGTCCATAAAGGATTGCTCTCCTGGGATACCTTTAAAAATGTTGTGGATGGTCTTTGAACAATTTGATTTGATGTTTTGAATTATGTTTCTCTTAGACAATTATGGTGATGTTTGTGTTTTGGGGTTTGAAATTTCCTTAACAGGCCAAATTCATTTTTCTTTCCATAATTTTGTGAACCTTATTTCCCTTATTTGTGATGGAAAGATAACAAAGATTGGACTTTTCAAACTTACATACCATCTTTCACCCACAAATGTTCCACAACCACATTTCTTTCATTGCAGTATTTACAAAGTAACTTACACAAAAACAAATTAGAAAAGAAAGAAACCAACTATTTACAGTCCCCAAGGCTGCCAATGTGCTAGCTTTGAGTTTTTTCCTTGTACATAATTTCAAAGAAACTTGGCCGATATCTTTTCAAGTATCAGCCATTAATTGGATTGACATGAACTTCACCTTTCAGATCTTTCATGTGATAGGTTCCATTTCCAAATATTTTGTGAACTTGGTATGGACCTTCCCAACTTGGGCTCCACTTCCCAAATTTTTTATCTTTCTTCTTAACTGGAAGACAAACTTTCCAAACCAAATCATCTTCTGGAAAAGCCTGAGTCTTCACTCTCTTATTGTAGGCTTTAATTACTTTCTTCTTATGGGCTATCAAGTGATCCAATCCTCCCAGCCTTGGTTCATCTAACTCTTTTATTTCCATCAACATAGCTTCTGAATAAGCTACTAGAGTTAGGTTATTCTGGTATGCAACTCTGGACAATTTGACAACCACTTCCATTGGAAGAACTGCATCATTTCCATATGTGATCATGTATGGAGTGACTCCAGTACTAGTTCTCTTGGAATTTCTATCTGCCCATAAAGGTTCTGGAAGATGATTATGCCAATTCCTTAGATTTTTCTCTATCATCTTCTCAATGATGCCAATAATAACTTTATTAGCAGCTTGTACTTGGCTGCTTGACTATGCATAGTATGGAGTTAAATATAGTGTTTTTACTCCATATAACTTTGTATATTCTGTCATTGTTCCTATAGTAAAGACCCTGCATTATCAAAAGTGATTGATTCTGGAATTCCAAAGCGATGAAAAGTCATTTCCTTCACAAATTTGATAGCCACATTTTGGTCCACTAACTTGTAAGCTTATACTTCTACCCACTTAGTGAAGTAGTCAGATGCTACAAGTATCCATTGATGGCCCTTAGAAGATGGAAGATTGATCATTCCAATCATATCAATTGCCCAACCTCTAAATGGCCATGGTTTGATGATGAACTACATCTCTACAGCTGGAACTCTTTGAATTGGACCATATAATTGACAAGGTTTACATTATTTAGCATAATTGATGCAATCCTTTAAGATTCCTGGACAATAGTAACCATATATTCTAATTAACCATCTCATTTTTCTTCCAGTTTGATGTGCTCCACATAGTCCTTCATGCACATGTTCCATGACCTTCATAGCTTGTTCTTTGGATATGCAGTCCATCTTCCTTGTTTTTCTTATATAACTTCCCATCCAACAACACATAGTTTACTGCCATCAATCTTATCCTTCTAGAAGTGGAAAAATTCAGATTTGCTAGATAATTTACTATAGGACGCCTCCAATCTTCCACTCCGGATTCAAAAATGTCAATGGAAAAAGATTCTGCCATTACTTCATTCCTCATTTTTTCTGTTGGAAGAGCTCTCCTTGCGACTTTCACACATATTTCTTTTATACCTTCAGGGACTCTTATTCCAGATACAATTTGGGTCAAATTGTTTGCTTCCTTATTAAAACTTCTTGGCCTATGTTCCATGCTAATTTCATCAAATTGTTAGACAAGTTGAGTTACCAAAGAATGAAATGGTCTTAACTGCCAACTTAAGCATCTAAAATCTTCTGATACTTGACTAATTACTAAGTTGGAATCTCCCATAATATGGACATTTCTGACTCCCATCTCTAGTAGAATTTCAAGGCCTCGTATTCAGCCTGGTTATTAGAACATTTGAAATCTAGGAAGAAATAAAATGAGGTTTTCCTTCCATTTGGTAACAAGATCACTATTCCAGCTCCAGAACTATATGTTGTACTTGAACTGTAACACCCCGTGTTATTTGCTCTTTTCCTAAAATTATTTCCAATTTGTTTTCGGTGGCAACGTCACTTGTTCATGACGTCGTGATTATTCTTGGTGTTTCACGTGTAAATTTTTTGCATTTACGTTCGGATTCGATTGGACGACTAAATGATTGTCTCTTTGATGACTTCGTGGAGTTTCTTTGGTGATTACGTGACTTGACGGTGATGTTTAGTGTTCCAAACTTAGTAAAATCTTTATGTGAGCTCTTATTGTCGACTACGCGGTTTCGTTTAAACGTTTAGCTTTTAGAGCTTCGACTGGGTAGTGGCACGTTTTGTTTGACTAACGTTTGAGGCTTTGACTCAATGGTTCGAGTTTGACATTTAGTGCTTTAGGGCTTCGAAATTTTTGTTTCCCCTTGTAATGGGATTAGTACGTGTTTTGTTTGGCTAACGTGGTTAGGGTATTTATGTTACCTTTGCTCATTTTCTCTGTGTTTGTATGTACGTGTTGTTGTAACTTTGTTTGTCTGTTTCCTTTTGGTTTCTTTATGTGCCTTAGTTGTTTGGCTCGTGTGCCTAGGGATATTTGCATTACCTTGTTTGCTTCTCCGTATTTGTAATTACGTGACGCGTAATCTTAGACTTACTCGTTTGACTTTTAGAGTTTCCTTGTTTTAGGAGTTTTGAAGGGTTCTAGAATTACCCGGTGTTCCGGTGGTTTGGTTTTTTACCCCTGATCATTTATCCCTATTTGTATTAGTTATTCCGTGTTCCGTTAATTTTTCGGGTATTCGTTAATTCGTTTAGGAATTTTCTGATGATTTTTCCTTTATTATTATTTAATATTTATTATTCAATTGAGGCTGAATTATTTCTTTTTGCTGTCCGCACTTGACGCGGTGGGTTCTGAGTCTGTCAATAGCAGGTATTGTTTATTATCAATTTAGCGGATCGAGAATTAGGATAGATGGATGGAGACCCATCTTTTATCGGAGCCGAGTTTGGGATTAATTTAATATATATTTAATTAAAAATATATATGTGGGTATTTATATATATATCTTAATGGAATATATATATATAATTAGAGAAAATATATAGATGTATATGTATCTGATATATATTTATGTGTATAGAAGACATACCTTCACGCGACAAACCCCCTTTCTTCTCCTTCCACCTCTCTGCGACATCATCTCCTCTATCCATCAAGGATCGGCATTTCCTCCATCTCCTTCATGTTCCTTGACAGATCGGTAGAGAGAAAGAGGGTGACCGAGAGAGAAAGAGGCTATATGTGTGTGTGGGACACGGCCTAGAGGGAGAGAGCTCGCCGGAGATGGCAAGTTTCAGAGGGGTGATGACCAGGAACAGAGTTCTTCGGTGGTGTAGCGACATCTTGGTTGAGAAAGAGAGGGAAAATAGCGATGAGGGGGTTCAATGTTAGGAACTGGTGGTAGTAGATCTGGTGCGATGGTGATGGATAAGCTTGATGGTGATGGTCGATGATGTGGTGCTGATAGTGGTACAGTTCGCGGCTATAGTGATGCGCAAGTGGCAAATTTGACCCGATCGAGTAGGGTCGACTCAATGTCGATTCTTGCTTCGTTTGGCACGAAAGTTTGAGGATAGTTTGCTCTTGAGGTCATACACGATTTGCCAGAAAATCTGATTTTTAGGTATGATTTTTCATTTAGTATTTTTCAAATTTGCTCCATTTCGTTAGGCTATTACCAACGGGCTTTGACTATGCTAATTAGGATGGCAAGATGGTCATTTCAATCCTAGCGGAAATATTTTTGGACGACTTTGGTTGGCGGACCCCATATTTGGGCGCCGATACTGTTCACGGTGGGCCCGTTTTGGGGCTATTTTGTAAGCGTAAATTTAGGTGGGATATTTTTTTAAATATATCTAACTCTCTCGTTGCGTAGGGAGCCGTATATTTTATTATTATTTAATTATCGAGCATGATTTAAATATTTAGGAAATTATAATTTTCCTATTGTTGTGTATTCACGTATGTTTGATAGCATGTTTCATGTTTCTAGCTATATACGTGATTTATGAGTCTTATGAACTCAAAATGGAAGTGCATCTATGTGGACTATAAAAGAGGCAGAAAATAGTAATTCACTCGATAAATTAAATAAATTAAAAACCTACTTAAATTGAATTGAAATAGGCGGCCTAGCACCCCTTGAATTTAAAGTAGGTTAGTGAATTTGAGGAAATTATACTTGAACTTAGACGTGTTGTTAGTTCCCCTTTGGTTTGTGTTTTACTAAAATTAAAACATGTTAAGGGAGACTTAAAACTGAGGGACATGAAAACTTAGACGCTATTTTAGTTCCCTTTTATTTTCTCATAAATTATAAAGAAGTGATAATTTGTGAACTGGATGCCCCTGAGAGGAATTTATCGTAATTTGATTTTAAGCATGCTTTGAATAAAAATGGTAATTTATGTTGTATCATTGAGAATTGGGTACATCTAGAGGCATTTTGCATTCATGTAGCACCGTGGGCATATATATTGAATCGGTGTTGGTAGCATGCCTCATTTGTATCATATATATGTATAGATCATTTGGATAGTCGCAACAACTAGCTAGGGGGTGTTCTCGCACCTAGGGAGCTAGCATCTCTCGAATCCTGAGAAGTTGGGGGTGAGGGCTTAGGCCTCACTTGCCGTTCCGGATGGACTTATGGTCTCCGTACTTTATTAGGCGACACCCATTGTTCCTTTTACAGGCTTGTTACCCCCATAAGTGAACGGTTTGGGATTCCTTGATATTTGTTTAACCCTCATGCAAATAGGGTTACACTTGAGTTGCATTAGCACTGCCATGAACATTGACATTGAATTGGCATTCACATTGAGTATTTATTTGTCATATGATTATTTGTTGAGATTTCATGTTGTTATTATTTGCTGATATTGAGCATGTTGGATTATTTTAAAATTGATACTGTTCCCATGGGCGTTACGGCGCAGTGGTTGTGACTGTGATGATATTTATGGATATAAATACTTGGTAAATGATAACAAGAACTCAATGTGAACGAAGATTTAAAGGCTTTAAGTTGGGAAGTAAAAAGTGGAACAATGATAAGAACTAGGGTTAATGGAGCCACGATTGACAAGTATTCTGGGTGGTTATGTGAAACTAAGTAGAAAGAGGCCTTAGTGTGTAACGTTTCCCCTTTTAATTGGGTTTCTAGTTGACCTAGTCTACGCCTTACTAGGACTTAGTTGAGATTGTGACTTTCGGCCATATAGACCTTCGTGGTTAGTGACTAGTGTTATCACGGGGTGATTGGTGTATCACTTTAGTTGTGTGAGGACTTATTCAATTTAAGGGTTGGTTAGAGATCGTTAGTTTGGCCTTCTCTCTTCCAACTCCTGTATTATGAGCTTGTCGCTCTTTCTTTCACTTTGAAAATGTTTTGGAGAAGTAAACAGTTATTATCTCGTGTATTTTGAAATCTCGGTTACGATTTGGATCTTTGAGACCAAACTAAGACTCTCTCAATGTTTTTAAAACTTAAAGCTTTTGGGATTTTTTATAAAGCTGTGTTTTTCGTTTACCGGGTCCCGCCAACTATTTTTGAGAACCCTAAGTTAGAAACTTGTTTTATGAAGTATGATTTGATCTCTTGGGACCGGGAGTATCAGAAGCAACCCTGTTTTAAAAAGTGTCAGAAGACTTTCTTTTGAAAATGTTCTTGTGAAGTCAATGAGTTCAGGGTACTGTATGTCCCTGTTTTTGAGACCTCGAGGTTGTGTAGAGATCTTGGTATCGTTGGAGTTCGAGAACTCCAGGTTTCTTCTAATTGTTTCTAAAATTCCTTTTGAGCCAGTTATGCCTTGGAGATCTATTTAGAGTTTTCTTAAATTCTTAAACAAATATTGATGGTCCAAGGACCAGTTTTAAAAGGTGTTTAAAAAGGGATTTTGAAATGCTTTTAAGTTTGAACTCTCATGGTTGATCTTACTCTTCATTGTCACTGTTCCTTGGCTTTTAGCTGAACTTGGGATTTTAAGGTTTTTGCCTTTTGGGTGGACCTTATATTCACGTATGTTGTTACTGTCCTTGTCATATTCTCATGTAAGAGACGTGATGTTGATTTGCGCACACATAGTGCAAATTCCTATTACTTTGGGTGGGTTCGGAGATATTGGAACCAAATAAATTTGACAGGGTCCTAAATTGTTTTTTAAAAAACTAGTTGAATCCTTCAGGGTTCAACATTTTTACTTAAAAATCTGAGGGCCTCGACATCCGTTTGGGATTAAATGACTCTGGTACCCTTTCACGTGCCTCAATAGGAGGTGTGAGTTGGAAATGATTCTTTTGGTTATCGAATCCGGTTTGGTGATGGAGTTTTCCTACTAATGTTTCTCTGACTGAAGGGTCAGTTCACTGTTATTATGAATAAAAGGACAGGATTGAAGTTAGAATTTGTGAGAGTGAGGCTTTCTAGATATGATTTGATAGCGGTATGATATAGAAGTGTGATCCAGTTGAGTTGTGGACGTGGTTGTGATGATTCCTTTCGGAAAATCCTAAGGTGTGACTTATTTATCTCCTAGGAACCTTGAACGATGTGCTCGGTGCACAGTACGATGGATAGTTAGTTCTTATGGTACCTCAGGGTGAGAATGCGTATTGGAATATATATGGATATATATATACGCACAAACATGATCAGTTACCTACAGGGTTATATATATATATATATATCTTATGTATAGAGATATATATGCAACGGTACTTGTATGCCTTTATAGTATTGAGATTTATGGATTTATTTATGTTTCATACTATGTGCCTTTTTGTGTGGCATCAGTATATGATTGAGATTAGTTGTGGGGCTATTTTGGGGTCTCGAATTGGCGTGGGTGCATGCACACGAGATGGTTAGAGGTTCCTAGCGGCTAGGGGTATGTTTGTTAAGGATATTTGGTGAGTCGTGGTTTTTGTTCACCCCTACACAGATTGCAGGTTTGCAGGTGGATGCAACACAGTATGTTCAGCGACGATGGTACGGGTGAATTGGGATGTTTTTAATTAGTTTTGTTCCTTTATATCCGTAGTTATCCTTGTGTATTCTTATTTCTCTTAGGAGACAGCCTGTTGGCATATCCCCTTTCGTTATATATTTTATTTAGTGTATTTATTATTTTGGGGTGGCATTGTGTTTCTTCGGTACTGCCATGTGGTTTCTTTGTATTTGTATTCGATCATTATGGCTCTAAAGGTTTTTGAAGGATTGTGTAGAGGTAGCGGTGGTCTTCTTTCTACTACCTCGGCCCTAGTAGGTTTCTAGAATTTTGGGCTTCGTGCCAGTGTCATTTTTGAATTCATTATTAGCAGGTTTCTTCTTCTGTTGTGGTTGTGTGTCCGGATGTTCCATTTACAAATGGAACTCTACTGAATTTTCATTAGATTCCGTTGTGTATGGAATATGTATTTTTCGTCATTATTCCATGTATTTCGTTGTTGTTGTTGATTCTAATGGTCGCTTTCAGTGACGTCATACCTCGGGATTCGTTGATTCTCCGGATGGGAGTCTCAGGAAGAACGGGGTGTGACAGGAACCATCAAACATCAATGTCCATGGAGTTATACTTATTACAGCTGCATCCAATTCATCAAACACTTGTGGCTCCACATTAGTGGATGGATGAACGGCCAAAAATTCAGCCAAAGCCCTTCCTTTGACTAATTTTTGAGGAACATAAGTTATATACTTAGTAATTCTTCCAGTGACTAAAGGCCAAAGTCTACTTAGTAATTCTTCCAATGATTAAAGGCCTTAATAGCATATACTTAATCACATTAGTTAGAAAAGTCACATAAACCTCAACAGTTAGCATATAAACTCTTAATTTCATGGAAGCATAGTACAAAGTTAAACACAATTTTTCTATGGAATAATATTTACACTCTACTGAAGATAATACCCTACTCAAATAATAAATGGCCCATTCTCTTCCAGCTTCATTATTTTGGGCCAACATGCTGCCAATAGATTCATCTGCGGCCGATATGTATAACTTCAATGGGTATCTCTTCCTAGGAGGCATAAGTACTTGAGGTTTTGTTAGATATTCTTTTATTTTATCAAAAGCCCTCTAATGTTGCTCTTCCCAAACAAATTCTTCTCCTTGTTTTAGCTTTAATAAAGGAGAAAACTTATGGAGCTTTCCTGCACAGTTAGTAATAAATCTTCTAAGGAAACTCACTTGTCCAATGAACTACCTTAGTTCCTTCTTATTCCTGGAAGGTGCTGCTTCCATGATTGCCTTAGCCTTGTTCTTGTCCACTTCTTTGCCTCTTTGGTGAATTAGAAAACCAAGGAAGTTTCCAACTAACACCCCAAAGGCACATTTCTATGGGTTCATCTTCATTTTATGGTTCCTCATCCTGATGAATTCCAACCTTAGATCCCTCAAGTGTATGTTTCTAGTGGCTGACTTCACAACTACATCATCAACGTATACTTCCATAAACTTGTCAATCATATCGTGGAAGATGGCATTCATGGCTCTTTGATAGTTGCTCTTGCATTATTCAATCTAAAAGGCATGACCACCCATTCAAAAGTCTTAATTGATCCTGGACATATGAAGGCAGTCTTTGGAATATCTTCTTCAGCTATGTAATTCTGATTGTACCCTGAGTGGCCATCCATGAAAGATAAAATCTCATGTTTGGAAGTTGCATATACCAATTGGTTGACCACTGGCATTGGATATTCATCCTTTGGAGTGGCCAAATTTAGGTTTTTGAAATCTACATAAACCCTTCTCTTCCTATTTTTCTTAACCACTGGAACCACATTTAATAGCCATTCTACATAACTTGTTGTTCTTATGAACAACCTCTCTATCTCAAATTTGATAGCCTCCCAAATTAACTTCCAATAAAGGATCTTGTACTACAACCAAACCATCATCTATTCTTCCTTGGGTCTCTCCCAAAGCTTCATCTTGAGCTTCGGCCACATTGGCCAAAAACTCAATTTCTTCTTGGCTTTCCAAGTACATCCTCTTCTCAACTAAGTAAGACTTTAATCGAATGCAAGCGGCCGCATAGGCCTACTATCTAAGCCTCTGCTCCTCTTCCTCATTCAATTCTTTAATAATCATGGGGAAACTGATTTATCAGACATGCAAGGCCTAAAATTTTACCTTCGGCCTGGTGGTTTCCAGGAGCAATTCTTCTGTCTCTATCCCTATTAATCTTCTTCTTATTGTAGTTGCAACTAATCTTCCAAATTCATTCACCTCAGTAAATCTAATTGGCACACAGTCTTTCTCAAATAGAGCAGCCTCAGCTGAACACACTTTAACTACAAAAGGCCTATTATCTGCTTCTACAATTTTAACCTCATCTCCATCCCAGAAGATTAACATTTGATGAAGTGAAAAAGGTATACACATATTTGGGTGAATCCAATCTCTTCCAAGTAAAAGGTTATAAGTGGAAGAAGTATCAATAATGAAAAAGGTGACATAGGTTGTTTTCCCTCCAATAGTCACCTCTAATGGTAAGACTGCCTTGGTACTAACCTTTCCTCTTCCTACCCCAGTTATACATATTTTGCAAGGGATAACATCTACCATGGATTTACCTAAATTCTTTACTGTTTTGGTAGGGATTACATTAAGAACAGACCCATTGTCAACCAGAACCCTATTCACAGGTCGACCCTTTATCCTTCACATACAAGGGCCTCAATTTTTGAGTCATAGAAATAGGAGGTTTTTCGAATATTACCTTGTCAGACTCACATTCCTTACTGGAAGAAATTGGATTTCTGCTGGTAGAAACTCCTCCAGATTTAATCTCTATGTCTTAAGCAGCCCATTCCACTACTGCACCTTCAACACTTCCAATTGGTTCTTCATCTTCCTAGCTATTTGGTACTTGGAATATATCTGGTTACATAAAGGCTACATTACATACAACCTTAGCTGGAAAAGAACCAAACTGGATCCTTCTTCTTGGAGCATGTCTTGGATTTACATCTTCCAGGTCACTCCCTTCCATACTTGTAATTTCCACCTGTCTTACGGGAGTTGACTTACTTTGTTCACTGCCTCCTCTGATTTCCATACTTTGCCTATTTCCAGCTTCCATCTTCTGTCGTTCAGCTCTCTTCCTCTGAAGCTTTCTTTTAGTTGACTTAGAAATTCCTTATTGCTGAGGGATTTCTCCACTTGGGAATTTTTTATGACTCCACCTCTGTCAGAAATTTGGTGGGATTGGAAGAGGCTTAACCATCCTAACTCTGTGAGAAGTTTCTCCCTTCTGAACCTAAACTTCCAATTGCAAAAGAGGTCTCCTATAGAAGACATGTCTACTCTACCAACTTGGCATATCTCTTCCATGATGAATTTTCCTTCACTGAATAACTGTAACTCCTCTCAGCCTATATTCCTTTAAACTAGGCCGAAAGTCTATTATTTCATATTGGAAGGTTACTCTTTCATGAACACTAGGTCTGGAAGTTTGATGATGATGAGGATGTTCCATTGGCCTCTTACCTTTATCTTTAGGCTCCTTGCAACTTGGACAACAACCATGATTAATGAGGGCGATTTGAGCTTCCCTTAGCTTTCTTTGCAGTTCTTCCATTCTACTATTTACAACTAGAACCTTAACATCCAAAATGCTTGTTGGCCGTATCTGTTCTGCTTTCTTATTATCACCACCTGCCAACATAATCACATTGTTGCTGGCTATTAAAGGGAATAGGTTTTCATCGACACCCATGACTTCCTTCTTTTTCTCTGGAAACTTCAACTTTCCTTCATCTATGGCTTTTTGCAATGCATTCCTGAAAATAAAACAATTGTTGGTCATATGATTCCAAGAATTATGATATTTACAGTACATCTTTCCATTCATTTCACCAGCCAAAGGGATTGTATGGCCCTTTGGAAGTATGATAATCTTTTCAGCTATGAGGTGATCAAAGATTTGTTCCATTTTGGTAGAGTCAAAGGTATAAATCTTTCCAAAATCGGCCATACCCTTCTTGGTCGAATTAGAAAATGCTCGAGAACTGCTACTGGAAGGTTTTGGCTTGGACAGAATCTCACAAACATAAGTATTGGCTTTGAAATTCTATTTCAAGCAATAAATCTTATTTTGATATTAACAAAACATTCAAAACCGTGTTTGGTACTAATATGACTTTGAGCTAAGTGTTTCAGCAAGTACAGGTAAATGATTCAGAAATATCATTAAAGTAACAAGCGTTAAGGAAACTCAAGCGCAAACTCGAAGAAGGACAAAAAGATCAAAAAAAGAACAAAAGTTGGACTCAAGACCTGGGGTAGATAGGTCGGGGTGAGAATATTGTCCCAAGGTATCTTATGCGTTGATTGATCTTATAAGCTCAAGTAATAAATCAAACGAATTCAAACGGATCAAAAATGGACCTTGAAAATAATTCTTGGAGTCACCCAGTCGACTGGCCATGAAATGGCAGCCAACTGACTGTGACCAAGTCGACTGGCCAATAAGGACCCAGCCGACTGGATGAACCAGTGAGCTATAAAACATTTTGACTGCATGAGGCTGTCGACTGGCCTGTCTAAGGCAATCGACTGACTGTGCCCAGTCGACTAGCAGTTAAGGACCCAGCCGACTGACTGAACCAGAGAGTTTTGAACATTTTTTATTGCCTGAGGCAGTCGATTGGCCTGTCCAAGGCAGCCGACTGACTCATGAGGCAGTCGACTAGCCTTCTTGAGGCAGTCGACTGACCCTAGCCGTTGGGAAAAATATTTTAAATCTAAGTATAGAGGCAGTCGACTGGGTGCCGTCAGGCAGTCGACTGGGTGCTTCAGGATTTTAAGGAAAAGTATTTCTAAACAATATTTTTGCCCAAAAAGAAATGGTTTTGCTTGTTGATTTTCAGGTCCTACTCTCCACATTGTCTAGGGTGAGATACACTCTCCAAACCCTAGTGTTACACTATATAAAGAAAGAGATATGGATTGAAATCTTAGGGTTCTTGTGTGAGAAATTTTCCAAATATTGTTCATCTCTAATTTTCTCTCAAGCATCTTCTGAAAAATCTTTTGATAGCAAGAAAGATCAAAATCTCGTTTTTCACTCTTATCATTTTGAAGATTTAAACTCAAGCGTTGAGCTTATTCTCTTATTGAAAATATATTGTGAGAATAAATATATCTTGAGTTCTTGAAATATCACCTAAAAACACTTGAGCTGATATTGATCTATCTTCCATAAAAACCTTAGGGTTTTGAGTGTTTTTGTTTCTTGAGTGATATATTGATTGCATACACAAATTTGTAATCTTGGGTAAGTGAAGCCCATTGTATCAAGGGAGGATTGTTCTCTTTATTGTGTGAAGAACTAGTTAGCTCTTTTATAAAGGTTTTGTTATTCCACCTATTGAAGGAAGAGCCATAGTGTGAGGATCGGGAAAGTCTCAAGGAAGGGGATTCTTTGAGCCGAGGAGTAGGAGTTACCGAACCTCGTAAAAATCATGGTGTCAATATCTCTATCTCTATCTCCTTACTTTATGTTCATGCATGCTTAATTTATATTGTGGTAAATAGCTTGTTAAATTTAAGTGAAATTATTCATTGCATATTTTACCTTGTAAATTAATATTGAACATTGTTGCATGTTCTAGTAAGAACAAAAAGAAGTTAGAAATTATTTTTAAAACCCTATTCACCCCCCTCCCCCCCCCCCCCCCCCCCCCCCCCCCTCTAGGGTATTTTAGTGACTTACAATAAGGCTCTTTTATGCTAAGTTCTGCCAAGTTGGCTTTCAACTCTTCTTCTGTATCCACTTCAAAGACTTCATAGTTTGGATATCTATAATAATTACCTTTGGAACCATTCTTCCTATCTTTTTCTTCCTTAAGGATAATCTGATATTATGTTGCATGATCTACCAATTAAAAGAGATCCCTAAACTCCATACCTTCAAACCCCTTCCTCAGTTCAAATTCTAAACCATTAAGAGCAAGTCTGACATATTCGGACTCTGGAAGATCCACTCTGCACTTCAATCTTGCCCTTCTGAACCTGGAGATGAATTCTTCCACATACTCAGTTGATATTTGTGAGAGCTTGGACAAATCAGCCAAAGTCGCCTATGGCTCTAATCGGTGGAACTGTGTGTGGAAGTGCTCCTCCATTTGTTCCCAATTTTGGACAAAATTTATTGGAAGATAGATGTACCAAATGAAAGCTGGTACAGGTAAGGAATTGGGAAAAAGTCTTAACTTCAACTAAGGGTTTGCTCCTGCTTCACCACATTGAACAGTAAATCTTCCAACATGCTCAACAGTGGACTGGTTTCCTTCCCTTCCAAAGGTCATAAAGTCTGGAACTTTGTATCCTCTAGGAAATTCAATTTCATCAACCACTTTCAAGTAAGGCTTCCTATAAGAAGACCTACTCAGTCTTCTTCCTGCAAGACCATATTCCTGAGTAATCAGATCGGCCAACTGACCCCTGTCCAAAATTATTGGCTCGGCCGGTTGATTTGTTGGAAGTGGAGGATGGTTAGCATTCTGCCCCCCAGGCGTTGCTGGAAGATGGGTCTCAGGAACAAATAAAGGATTTGGATTCCAACAATGATTATTGCCCCCCGAGTCTGGAGCATCATACCCTGGAAGATTTGGAGGGAAAAATGGCTAGCGAAGAGGTTGAAATGGCTGAGTCATGTGGTTAGGTGGTGGATAAGGTAGAGGTAGTGGATTATTTGGAAATACTGGTGGTAGAGTTGGTTGAGGACGCTCCACCGGCCATGGAATTGGCATGTTGGCTAGAATATTCACACATGAAGGTGAAAACAAGTAGATGGTTTGTGGAATGTTTTGGCTAGCTATGGCCGCCACAACAGAAGCTGCCAAATGTGGTAATATAACGAAAGCTTGCACATTTGGACATGGTGTTGGCCGAGAAACAGACCCCATAGTATTAGATGATGCCTTAAGTTCAACAATAGATTCTTCCATTGCATCAAACCTTGCATAGAGCCCTCGAAATAATTCTTCCAAAGACGATGTTTGGATCCGTGCAAATGACTTATCTAGTGGTAGTGAGACTTCACGCTCTGGTCTAAGGTTTGAACTTCTAGTAGAAACTGGTACTGGAACTTCTTGTTCTTGTTCACTCGCCATGGTATTCTTTGTAGACCTTAGCCTTGATGACATATCTTCCAAATTTCAACACGTGTCCCGCTGTGGGTGTGCCACTCAATGTTTGCACAAATCTTCACCAAATTTACTAAAGTGCTGGCGTACCAAATTCACGTTGAATCAAAGAGTGAAATCCGAGAAAACTACCCAAACTTGAATTTTAATTTCCATTTTCTTGACTTTTAATCTCTGTTTTAAATAGGTCTCAGCTGCTCCTCAACCCCAGCTATTCATCATTTTTCCAACAGCTCCATAGACTCATTCTTTGTCGGGCTCTCATTTTGGTCTAGTGACTCCAAGCACGTAAGAAATTCCATCAGCAACTCACATGGTAATTACCTCTTCAAATCCAAAGATTTCGGCCACTCTTAATCCAATAAACACGGTTTCGGCCATCATGATTCTGACGGCCGAAATTGTGGTTTCTTCTTTATCTCCACATGTCTGAAAACTCCTTTTAACATTTAAACCTTGAAAATTTTAAATTAAATTTTATTCAAACTAAAACAACTCTTCTTTTTACAGACTTTAATTATACCCACACTTGCTCTGCTCTCGGTTTTCAGGAGCTTTTTTGATAGTTTGGGCCATAGTGATCCTGCCCCCACCTCAAGTACTGTTACGGCATCAAGTTCAGGTCCATGCATTGCCAATTTCACACCACGTATCATGAACATTATTAACACGGACCTCCTTGACTTCCCAAAAATTCTTGATGATCTATTGCAGCTCTTTGATGATCTCCGAAGTTGTTCTGACCTCGGGCCTGGTTTGACATAATTAATTCCCACTATTCGTGATGATGTCACTTAGATGGCCAACTCATTTCCCTTGTGTATTGAAGTCATTCGTAAAAATGATCAACTTCATGAGCAACAGGATTTAAGCGGTTAGGAAGTCTCTTTAGTACGAACTGAATACGAAGTAACTGAACCCGAGTTGATCGCCCTGGAGGAAGAAGAAGCGCGTCTCTTCAAGACCATTTTGGACATACATGCTAAGAAGAAGCTTCAGATTGACAGGATCAAAGCATTGCTAGATAAGGGTGCAGCGGCAACCTCTCGACTTAAAATTGCAAATTTGACACTTTAAACTTTTGACCCAGAGCGAGTTCACGCCGATATTGCTCTTCGCGGGTTTCAACACCTGTGGGCAAGACTCAAGAAAGATCTTCATGACAACGTTTAACTTATTTGCATATTTTATCAAGAATGTATGGGAAAACAATTTGAATTTTTCTTTTATATATTTTTGAATTGTAATATGATTCTGTGATGTGTTTTGACTAAAAATGAAAATCAATATCTTTATTCCTATCTAAAACTAATAATCAAATTTAAATTAATCTTGCTAAAATAAATCTAGAAATAAAAATAAATAAAAGTAAAACAAGAAAAGAAAGAAAAATAGAACCCTTCTTATTTGCCTTATTTTTCGGCTTCAAGTTCAGAGGCCGATTTCCAATACTCATGTAACGATGGTTGATAAGACTTCAAAACCTTCCCATTAATCGGCTTCGGATGCTCCTCCCCAGCAATGTCTTTTAACTTGTATGCACCACCCTTCAAAACTTCATGAACTTCAAACAGGATTTCCCGATTTGGTGACCACTTTCCCATTTTCCAATTAATCTTTCCCAATGGTAACTCTGTTTTCCATACAAATTCGCCTTATAAAAAATCCTTTGAACGGACCCGTTTATTATAGGCTGGAGCGACCCTCGTTTTATGCGCCACCAAGTGATTTAGAGCCCATAACCTTTCTTCACCCACATCCTCCAATTCGGTTAGCATTGCTTCTGAATAATCGGCCGGAGATAAACCATGTTGAAATGCCAATCGAGTTGATCGTACATTCATCTTTATTGGTAAAACAACATCATGTCTGAAAACCAAACGAAAAGGAGTTGTTTTCGTACTGGTTCATTTTGAATTTTGATATGCCCATAATGCTTTCGAAAGTTTGTCATGCCACTGCCTTGGATTTTCCTCAATCATCTTCTCTATAATTTCAATAATGACTTTATTAGAAGCCTTGGCTTTCCCGTTCCCTTGTGCATAATATGGCATTGAAACCATCATTTTTACTCTCACCTTATTGCAATACTTTATTACCTTGTCTCCTCTAAACACTGATCTGTTGTCGGCAACTATTGTTTCTGGTAAGCCGAATTGATGAAAAATATGCTGCTCAATAAAGTCCACCCCTTATCTTGATTTATAGATTTATATGCCGCGACCTGGACCCATTTTGTAAAATAGTCAATAGCTACCAAAATCAAATGATGATGCTTGGATGAAGGAGTTAACACCAAAACATTCCGGCCATGTGGCATCCTACCATTGTTGAATTTTGATAAATGAGAAGGCCAATTATTGAGCAACATGTGACGCAATTGGAAGAAATAAGTTTGCCAACACTTGGCAACGGTTGGCAGAAAATACGTTTTATGCCAGGTCACATGGTAGAACAATTCAGCTGGAAGAATGAGCCGCCAATTCATGGCAGTTACAAAGAAGGTTATACCTGGCAATTATTGCTAACGAGACACTTGGCATCTTAGAAGGGAAGCAGTTAGGAGATGGAATAACGTGAGCTTGGGAGTTGACGGTGGTTGGAAGAAGGCAGTTGCAGAGACCACGTAGAAAAAGCTAAAAACGTGGATTTAGGACACGTGGTTGTTGGCACCCATATTTTCATGCCATATGTCGGCCAATCAACCTATGTTAACATAGCCAGAAAATATTTTGGCCGAGAGTCAAGCAACGGTGAACATTTAAAATAGGTCAATCTTCTTAGACAATTTTGGCCAAAAGAATGAGATATGTGTTAGCACATAGATTTTCAGGCCTTATATTGACCAATCAATCCACATGGATATGGCCAGAAAATATTTATTTACAGATAATGGCCAAAAGTCAAACAATGACGACTATATAAAAGGGGCCAGCTTCTTTAGGAAGTTTTGGCTAAAAGAATGAGAAGTGGAAGGCCAGCGTTGGCAGTTACAAGAGCAGTTCTAAGACCAAAGTAACAAAAGGACATGTGGAAGCTATTTAAACTATGAAATTTGGTTAGTGGTTATCGTGAATTCCATGAGAATAACTTGAGATAGTCTGAAGCAAAGATAATAGAAGTGGCAGAGAGAAATTGGACGAAAATCAAGGAATATGGCCGAAAATCAATGAATTGATGGTTTTACAATATGAATGAATTTGACCAACAAACGAGCCAGATTCATTAAGGGAATTTACCTCCTGCTGGCCATAGCTTAAAAGGAGATAAATAAGGAAGCACGATTCTGGCAGTTGGAATGAGCAGTTCCAAACTTGGGACAAGGAGAACACGTGGCAGGATGTGAAAAGGAGTTCAAGACACATGACAACATATTAGATGAGAAGTTAGAGGGAGTTACCAAGTGCAATAGAATACTTATATAAATAGAACACTTGGAGGAATTTGGCAGCCTCTCCTGCAGCACACAAACAAACATAATGCTTTACAATTTCTTACAATTATAATATTTATCCTTTCAATTCATGTTTTCATTTCTACAATGTCAATCCAAATTATTTATGTTGTCTCAATCATTATCTTGTGGTCCTTGTTACAAATGTTGATATTTCCAGTTCCTTTTCAAGTTCAGTCATTCAATACTGCAATTCTTTTTCCATGCAAACTTCATTCATAGTCATTTAATTCTCTGCAATTTCATTCCCAGCCATTTACAAAGTCTTTCATTTCTTGCACTAATTTTATTTCTTTAAACTTTGACATTTAAGTCATTTTAATTAAGGCAAAAAGAACCCTTGAAGTAAAAGTCTTATTCTTTTATTTCACAATCACTTGATTCACACCCATCACTTCCAAAAGAAGAATTGCACATTCTTTTAGCAAGTTCGTGACTCTTCCAGAGTGTGGCACTCTCGCGCTTCCAAAACACCAATTTTTGTGTAAGCATTAATTGGCACGCCCGCAACGGGACACATGTTAAAGTTTGAAAGATATATCATCATTGTCAAGAAAACCCATCCGGCCAAATGAAGAAGGACTGGAAAAAGCACCACCAGTTTTTACTGGCAGTTTAAATACGACTCGACCATTATCATTGACAGAAATATTCAAAAGGATCCACGCAATATTTGACATTTTGGAGGGGTCGCTTGCTCAATTCAAGTCATCTTCCAATACTATTGAATCAATTTATCCACCACTACTATGCTCAACCGTGCAAGCCCTTGCCACACAACGTCCCATGGCCATTTCTGTTATGACGGCCGTGGTAAATCAAAGTCTTCCACAAACCACTTTACCACCAGCTTTGGACCGTTGTACTATCCACCAGTTCATCACATGCCTCAAGCAACATATTTTCCACCTTCCAACACTATGGAATCGGTATCCCAGCCGAATTCCCAGCCGGCAATTCAGGCTTCAGTCGTGCAGCAACTTGTAGTTCTTCCACCAATGGCCACTATGCTAAATCATAATCTTCCACATTCCAATATTTATTTTTCAACTCCTTTGGTGAGTCTTCCAATAACTATGCCAATGTCATGGCTTGAGGATCAACCACAACCAACTCTACCACCGTTTCAAATGTCCCTGGAACATCTTCTGCCATTTTAGCAGTTGCTGCATCCATATCTACCACCACGACAACATCAATCACTTCCTCCAAAATTGCTCGGGAGAGATCTTCTAGACTCGGGGGGGCAACTATCATAGTTTAAGCGAAAATTCACTACTTTTTCCACCACAATCAACGACACACGGGGGGCAAAGTATGGCCAATCAGCCGCTTGTTTGGCCATATCACCATTCTTCAACTTAAAATTTTAGAGGCTTTTTCGATAAATCATAAAGCATCCAAAATTTGGGGGGCAAATGTTGACACCCAAAAATTCTGACCACGTGACGTCCTACAATTGTTACATTTTAATAAATGTGAAGGCAAATTATTGAGCAACATGTGACACAGTTAGAAGAAATAAGTTTGCCAACACTTGGCAACGGTTGGCAGAAAATACGTTTTCTACCAGGTCACACAGTAGAACAATTTACCTGGAAAAATGAGCTGCCAATACATGGTACTTACAAAGAAAGTGGTATATGGCAGTTGTGACTACCGAGACACATGGCAATTTGGAAGGGAAGTAGTTGGCAGATGGAAGAACGTGAGCTTGAGAGTTGGCGGTGGTTGGAAGAAGGCAGTTGCAGGGGCCACGTAGAAAAAGCTAAAAATATGGATTTAGGACACGTGGTTGTTGGCACCAAGATTTTCATGCCACATGTCGGCCAATCAACCTATGTGAACATAGCCAGAAATTTTTTCGGCCGAGAGTCAGGCAATGGTGAACATTTAAAATAAGTCAATCTCGTTGGACAATTTTGGCCAAAAGAAGGAGATATGTGTTGGCACATACATTTTCAGGCCTTATATTGGCCAATCAATCCACGTGGATATGGCCAGAAAATATTTATTTGCAGATAATGGCCAAAAGTTAAGCAATGACGACTACATAAAAGGATCCAACTTCTTTAGAAAGTTTTGGCCAAAAGAATGAGAAGTGGAAGGCCAGCGTTGGCAGTTACAAGAGCAGTTCTAAGACCAAAGGAACAAAAGGACACATGGCAGCTATTTAAACTATGAAATTTGGTTAGTGCTTATCGTGAATTGCATGAGAATAACTTGAGATAGTCTGAAGCAAAGATAATAGAAGTGGCAGAAAGAAATTGGGCAAAAATCAAGGAATATGGCCGAAAATCAGGGAATTGATGGTTTTACAATATGAATGAATTTGGCCAACAAACGAGCCAGATTCATTAAGGGAATTTATCTTCTGTTGGCCATAGCTTAAAAGGAGAGAAATAAGGAAACACGATTCTGGCAGTTCGAAGGAGCAGTTCCAAACTTGGGACAGGGAGAACACGTGGCAGGATGTGAAAAGGAATTCAAGACACATGGCAACATATTAGATGAGAAGTTAGAGGTAGTTACCAAGTGCAATAGAATACTTGTATAAATAGAACACTTGGAGGAATTTGGCAGCCTCTCCTGCAGCACACAAACAAACACAATGCTTTACAATTTCTTAGAATTGTAATCTTTAACCTTTCAATTCATGTTTTCATTTCTACAATGTCAATCCAAATTATTTATGTTGTCTCAATCATTATCTTTTGATCTTTATTACAAGTATAAATATTTCCAGTTCTTTTTCAAATACTAGTCATTCAATTTACTGCAATTCATTTTCCATGCAAATTTCATTCTAGTCATTTAATTCTCTGCAATTTAATTCTTATGCAACTTCTTTCAATTTCATTCTCAACCATTTACAAAGTCTTTCCTTTCTTGCACTAATTTTATTTCTTTAAACTTTGACATTTAAGTCCTTTTAATTAACGCAAAAGGTACCCTTGAAGTAGAAGTATTATTCTTTTATTTCACAATCGCTTGATTCACATCCATCACTTCCAAAAGAAGAATTGGACATTATTTTGGCAAGTTCATGACTTTTCCAGAGTCTGGCACGCCCGCACTTCCAACATGGAAAACTCACATTTTTTTGCATAGAAAAGGTGAGTGAATTTTCCCAATTATATCCATAGCCCAGTCTCTGAATGGCCACGACTTCACGATCATTTGCAATCCGACAGTCGGAACCCATTGAAATGGCCTATGTTTTTGGCAAGCTTCGCACCCCTTGGCATACTCAATGAAATATTTCCGGATCCCTTGCCAATGATACCATATCACCGAATTAACCACCTCATCTTTATGCCAGCTTGATGCGCTCTACGTACCTTCATGCACCTCGGCCATCACTTGAAGAGCTTTCTCTTTGCTAATACACAATAACAATAAGCCATCCTCGAAACTCCTTTTATACAGCTCATTACCCAATGTCACATAATGTTTCGCCTTCTGCTTCAAATTAAATTTAAACTTGTCCATTCGGATTTTTTAAGAAACGAAAGATTAAATATCTCCAATTATTTTCCGCTACTTCAATCACATCTATCGCAAACGATTCTGCCATTATTGTATTTCTTTCTTGAACCGCCGACAAACTTCTTCTCTTGATCACTACATACTCTTCCATCAATCTGTCTGGTACTCTTACACTTGAAGCAATCTGTGCTAGATCATTAGCTTTTTTATTCATCATTCTTGGTTGGTGCTCCAATTTAATAGTGTTGAATTTTTGCAACAATTGAGAAGCCATAGAGTGAAACATTGAAAGTCATCTGCCACTTAGCTTAACACAAGATTTGAATCACCCATGACATGGACATCTTTAACATTAAGCTCCAACAGAATCTCCAATCCAATAATCAGTGCTTCATACTCAGCTTGATTATTTATACATGGGAAACTGAGGAAAAAAGAAAATGTAGTAGCTCGACCCATAGGCGTTCAAATTATCACACCTGCTCCAGCCCCGAGAGCTTGACCCATCAAACTCTAGGATCCATGGCTGCACAAAAATGGTATTTACCTCGAATTCATCATGTACGAAAGTATCCAAGTCAGCCGATGGATGATCGGCTAAAAAGCCAGCCAACATTCATCCTTTTACTAATTTTTGGGGACGATAAGTAAAATTAAACTCCATAAGCGCCAAAGCCCATTTTCCAATTCGCCTCGTGATAATTGGTTTAAACAACATATATTTAATCAAATCCATTTCACAAATCACAAAAACCTCTATTGGAAGCATGTACACCCCACCCTCAACTTCATGGCCGAATTGTATAAACATAAACATAGCTTTTCGATCGATTTGTATTAGCACTCTATAGATGTCAACTCTCGACTTAATAATAAATTGCTTGCTCATGTACAACTTCATTATTCTAGGCCAATAAACTCTCGATTGACACTTCTGTCGTCGACAAATAAAGTTTCAATGGTACATTCTTTCGCAACGACATTAACACTGGTGGTTGAGTTAAGTAATGTTACAGTGTTTCAAAATCAATTTGATGAGCCTCCTCCCATTTATATGTTTTTCCAGGCTTCAATTTCAATAGTGGTGAAAAGATCCTTGTCTTGTCGGCCAAATTTGCAATAAAGCGCCTCAGATAACCGACTTGACCAAACAATCTTTGTAATTCCTTATTGCTTCCAGGTGCTTTGGAGGCCATGATGGCCTTTTCCTTATCCTGATCTATCTCAATTCCCCTTTGATGTACCAAAAATCCAAGGAAATTTTTGGCCGCAACCCCGAAAGCGCACTTTATTAGATTCATTTTTAGCTTGTGTAATAGCATTATGTCAAAAGCCTTTCCTAATTGCTTCAAGTGTTATTGTTGAGTTTCTGATTTAACAACCACATAATCTATGTATACCTCCATAAACTAACCAATCATATCATGAAAAATTGAATTCATAGCCCGCTGATAGTAGCTCCCGCATTCTTCAATCTGAACGGCATCACCACCCATTCAAAGGTTCCAACCGCACCTGGACACCGAAAGGTTGTTTTGGCAATATCCTTTTCTGCAATATAAATCGGATTATACCCTGAATGACCATCAATGAATGACATTATTTTATGTTTCGCAGCCGCATCAATTAATTGATCGGCCCCTGGCATTGGGTATTCATCTTTTGGTGTGGCAGTATTCAAATTACGAAAATCAACACAAACTCGTAGCTTTCCATTCTTCTTGATAACTGGCACTACATTAGACAACCAATCAACATATCGTGTCGTTCTTATAAATCCTATTTTCAATAGTATTTCAATTTCCTCTTTAATTTTTAGAATTACTTCTTCTGACATCTTCCTAGGCGGCTGCTTATAAGGTTTAAAACCTTCTTTAATTGGTAATCGGTGTTCTACTAGTTTCCGATCCAAACCCGGCATCTCAGTATAGTCCCATGCGAAGCAAGACAGATACTTCTTCAACAACCCAACTAACTCTGCTTGAAAACCTGGCTCCAAAAGAGCACTAATATATACCGGTTTTGACTCCCCAAATTATTCTAAATTTATTTCTAGTAGTGGGTTTTGAACTCCGCCTTTAAATCATCCATTTTTGTCGGTGCCTCCTCTAAATCCTCTAGCTGAATAGTATCTATACTTTCTTGAGTACCTTCTTCCTCGGCCATACAAGACAAAGTAATTCCTTCTATTAATTTTTCACGAGCCAACCTCTTCTCCGCCAAATAAGCTTTTAGTCGTACGCAAGCAGCTCGGCAAGCCTGCTGCTTGACAATTTCTTTTTCTTCACTATTCATTGGAAACTTCCTTTATTGCAAAAGGGCCAGACACGGTGACGGTCAGCCTTATTGATTATGACACCAACTCCTTTAATTCTAATTCTTTAAAATTTCGCCTCGTGGCCTTCAAAAGTCTACCATTCTTATCTATTCCTCCAAAATGGACAGGAGCAAAAGTGTCCTCATACAAAATCCCCTCGGCCGCATAAACCTTTGCTAAGAATGGTTTATTATCGGCCTCCACTATTTTCACCTCGTCTTCATTCCAAAAGAATAGCATTTGGTATAAAGATGATGGTGTAAACATATTCGTATGAATCCAATATTGACCCAATAATAGCCTATAAGATGCCAAGGTTTCAATAATAAAGAAAGTAGTGAAAGTCATTTTTACCTCCAATAGTTATTTCAAGTGGCAAAATTTCTTTTGTCGTTGTCAAACCACCATTAAATCCACTCACAGCTACATCTGTTGGAATTACATCTTCCATATTTTTCCCAAGTGTTTTTAATGTAGTTGTCAGGACCACATTAAGCATTAAACCATTATCGACCAACACCCGATCAATAGGTTGTCCCTCTACCCAAACCTTCACATACAATGACCTTAATTGTTGAGCCATTGATAATGGTGGCTTCTCAAAAATAACCTTCGCAACTTCTTTCTAATTTAAATTCTTTTTGGTAATTTCAACATCATTTTCCACTACTGGCCCAACAATTTGGAGTTTAGTTTTGGTGCCCCCTTCTAATACATTCAGAACTGACTTTGATGTATCAGCTTTGGCTTCTACAACCTCAACCAACGTTTTCGAAATTCTTTTGGGTCCTTTGGTGCTTCTTTCGGCATCCTGATCACTTGCTTCAGAAACCAACTTAGCTACCCCAAGCACATTCTCTGCCGTTTTCTTTGTACTAGCGGTAACCTTTTCAATAACTTTATTTCCTGAATCTACTAAATTAATATCAGCTTTGACTACTTCTAGTTGCTCCTTTAGGGCTTGAAATTCTTTAAGAATAATAAAAACCTTGCACACTGCAATTTCTGGAAAGCTCCCAAATATTATCTTGTATTTTTCCGCATGTCAGGGCTCTTTGTCAGAATCACTACTATCATCATCTGACTTTTCACACATTCCTTTTCCAAACGATACGTCCACTTCGGGTGTTACTTCTCTAATTTCTTCCCCATGGGTACGTGACTCTCGATGGTAAGCTTCGGTCTCCTTCCTTTGCCTCCTCCGCTTTTGGGTTTTTGTTTCTTGCCCCCCAGTAGTTTCTCTTAGAATAGGTTGGGCTGGAAACTTTGGGTGACTAACCCTTGTCCACCTATCAGCTTGTACCAATGGTGGTCAAACCATCCGAACATGCCACTCATTTAAAATTTTGCTTTCAACCCATATTTGAGATCGAGAGGGAAGAACTCTCTTAAACTGAGCACGGACCAACTGGCCGATCATCGCTCTATGCTCTAAAAATGTATTTACAGGCCTTCTACTTTCTACATATCAGCTTGGGACTCGTCTTTCCTGAAGCCGATCATATACCGAAATCCTTCTTTGCTCAAAACATTCACGAAATGGAATCCTCCTTTCTCTATTTTGCTCACGAACATATGGTTTATATCTTGTGGCCTCTCTTCTTGCAAAAATCTACCTCGATGGCTTTTCCCGCTCCAAAGACCCTTTTGGCTTCTGAATCTGCTCATGTGTTTCCTTGAGTTGTTGTTTCAGATTCTCCAATTTGGCACGCAATGAGTCAATTGCATCTTGTGGAGGTTGTGCACTCTTGTCAGTCAAAGTGATTATGTTGGAATTCATAATTGCCAAAAACAAATCGCCATCGATACCCATCACCTCCGGCTACTTCTTCTGAACTGGAAATTTCAAAGTCCCGTCGTCTATCGCTTTCTGCAAAACATTACGGAACATAATACAATTCTTAGTAGAATGATTTCAAGAATTGTGATACTTATAAAATTATTTCCCTTTCATTTCACTTGTAGTAGGAATTTTATGTCCTTTAGGAAAAGTGACTTGCTTATCCGCAACCAAGTGGTCAAAGATTTGCTCTATTTTAGTTATATTAAAACTATAACTCTTGCCCATTTTAGCCATTCTTCTCTTTCCCACCGTTGAAGGATTGTTTTTAGAACTTGTAGTTAGCTTGGGTTTTGTAAGAGCTTCACACATATAAGACTTCTTAAAGGTTATCTCTGCCACATCCACCTCTAATTCTTCACAATCTGGTTCTATTGCAAACACTTCATAATTCGGGTCTCTATAATAAGTCCCTTTAGAAGACGTCTTGCACTTATTTTCCTCTCTGAGCAAGAACTCATATCGGGTGGCTCGATCGGCTAATTCGAATAAATCTTGAAATTTCACGCCCTCAAATATTTTCCTCATCTCTAAATCTAAACCATTTAATGCCAAACAAACATATTTGATTTCCGGTAGAGCCACTCTACAACACATTTGAGCTTTTCTCAACCGTGCAACAAAGGTCTCCACCAATTCACTTGGAAATTGATAAAGCCATTAAATATCGGCCAGAGTTACTTCAATTTTGGAGCGATAAAATTGAGCATGAAATTGCTTTTCCATTTTTTCCCATGTAAATATAGAATTTGGTGGCAATTTTATATACCACGAAAATGACGGTCTAGTCAAAGAATTGGGAAACAAACGTAATTTAAGAAAAGGGTTACTACTTGCCTCGCCGCATTGTATCGTAAGTCGACCGATATGTTCAATAGTAGATTGAATACCCTCTCCACTAAAATTTACAAAATCTAGAAATTTGAAATTCCTTGGGAACTCAATTAAATCAATTTGCTCTGGATATGGCTTCCTATATACTGGACGTTGTGCACGGCAATACCCTTGCCCAATCTCTTGTTGTATTAAATCAATTATATGCCCCTGGTCTATTACACCTTGAGGATCATCCCACGTAAGGACGTTCTTAGCTGGTAGCAATACACTTCCAGTCATTGGATATGTCGGCACCAAGTTTACTCTCACTTATTCGGTGTAACCGTAGTAATGAGGCCTTCGATTATTGTTTCCCCCCAAGTTTAAACTATCTCTCTATGGGGTACCATTACCTACCATTGGTGGCGCATTGTTGATCGCAAGTGCCTTACCATAATCTGAATTCCTTATAAGACCCGGCTGTGATACTGACGTTGATACACTGGTATTTACAGGAAAACGGGGAGCTAATGTGGTATGTGATCCATCAACTGGTTCTCTCTCCATAGTCAAAAGTATAGCCTTTAAATCTTGTATGAGTCTTTTATTTTGAACCTCCCGCTCTTGAGACCGAGCATCTCGTTCTCTGGCTTGGGTTAACTCATGTCTGAGCCCTTGAGATTGAGCCTCTCGTTCTTTAGCTTCCATCTCCATCACTTCCATTATGCACAAGGTTTAAGTGACTTGCTCCATTTGCTTTTGAAGGATAGTTTGGTTGGTGAAAGCAAGTACTCCTTGTTCTTCCTCTTCCTCGCCGATAATCTCGTCGTCTCATTGTTGATTTTCTTTAGTATTCACTAAATCCAAACCATCATTTCGAGAACTTCTTATTTTCGGTTGCATTGCTACTGTAAGCTTTCTTAATCACCTAGTGGGGTCCCACCGAGCATGCCAAAATATGTTCGCTCCAAAAATAAATTGGTCGAAGAATTAAGCCGATTATATTTTCTGTAAATCGCGGGCGGGCCAGAGCCAGTGACGTGGCTCAAACAGTTCTAGATGAATGAATGATCGTCTCTTTTGAACAATTTTGTGAATTAGGCAATTACACGAGAGAGAACAAAACTCATGTGAAAAGGTTCTTCTGCCTTAATCAAGAAGACTTTCGGTAACCAATAAATTATACTACGAAAAACTGGAATTAAATGAATGAAAATTACGAGACAAGAATTTAATGATACTGGTAAAGTAAATTTTGCAAGAAAATAAAGTAACGATGCTATTGAAGCAAAAGAAATTAATTTTTGTGTTTGGTGCAGGACCCCTAAAATAGAGGTCTTGTTCTTTATTTATACTAAATAACAAATAAACCGATTTACTTGAAAAATAAAAAGATAAATACTCATATATTCTAATCCTATCTAAACACCAACATAACCTAAAGTACAACTTAGTCAATAGTCTCCAATACTCCACAAACTCATCATCTTGATCAGCAAGAACAATTCACAGCTTGGACTCCTAAAATTTGGGACGAAACCTTTAAACAAAAACCCACATTTTTTTCCCAACTAGTCATCACATGGCCCAAGCTTCCTTCCATTTCTCAACCCAACTTTGGCCCAGTATTATAGCCCAGCTTTTGCCCCAGTTTTGGCTTACTTGAATTTTGATTGACTTCAATTTCCGCCATGTCATCAACTCCTTGTTTTTCTCTTGTATTGGCTTAATAATGGTGTCAACAATATCCGTTGACCTTAGTGGACAGGGTGTGTACCATGAGGTGTGTTGAGTCACATTACATTCGAGTTGCCATTATCTGATTTATCTCTACATGTGAATCATGATGTTATTCAATGTGGTTGTGGAATATGTTTAATGCGGATTTTGACACTTCAATTCATATGATTTACATGCATTTCTTTAAAGTATAATGTGAAATGAATTCTTATACTTGTTGTTATGTACTCATATACCCTTAGGTGATAAGATAAGTTAGTTTAGTAGCTTAAAGATAAGTTAAAGTTGGTAGTGAACTATAGAGTTGATTATGAGTTGAGGCCTTACAGGAGACAGGTGATGATCTTGTGGTCTTGGTTGGCTATGTAATAACGACCATTTGATGTTTCTTTAGCACTTGAGGATTGTATCGTCTACCATACTTTGTGGGTTTGAGTTTGGTTAGATGAGGTTATAATTGAACCTAGTCAATTGAGTGGTAACGACCTCTTGATTCCATTAATAAGCTAAGAGAGGTGATATTAAATGTGAATTTGAGGTTTGAATGGATCGGAAGAGGTATTGATTGAACTAGTTGGTTCCGTAGTGTCAGCTACTAGGTTTCCCCTTTTTATGATCTTAATAATAGGAGTGTTCTTGGTGTGTCTCGATCGTCTTAGGTTGTTGAAATAGGTTTGATGATTTTGAGAGATTAAATTGAGTTCACGGTTGAAGATAGTGTTGCTAGACCATCTTCCTCCGCTGCCGTTGAAGTGTTGTTATCTTTGAATCCCATTCTTCATTCTTAGTTCTCTGTGGTCCATTTTGGATGTTGAACCACTCTGTATGGTGTTTTAGATGTATTAGACTATTTCGGGTTAGTTTAGAGTCGTTCGGTGTCGTTTCAGGGCATTCAGACTCACCTAGGGACTTTTCTGAGTCATGAACTACCGAGAACTCGAAATCCCTTTTTTGAGTACTCAAAGCCATGGCACACTAATGGCACGCCTTGGTCTCTAATATTGCATTATGGTTTGCGCCAAGGCGCGGATCACCGAGTACTCGGGAATTTATTCACCGAGTACTCGAAGCTCTACAGTTTGTAGCTTTGTTTCTCTTGCTTCTTTCATTATCCTATGCATCCCTTTCACTCTCCTTGGTGCATTAGTGTATTCTCAAGACTTATATGTCACTTCTTGAGCCGTTGGTTACGGCGAACCACTCCCTTGTGTTGTCATTGATCCGTGGGGTTGGAAACGAACGTTTGTGTCCCGTAAATCCAACGCGTCATTATTCCTTCATCGTCCTCTTGGACGTTATAGGATTCCTTGCATTATTGTTTCAGTTGACTTGAGAGTGTGTTCTCTCAGTGTGTTTGTTTCATACCTACTTTTATTTCTGGGTCTCGGGTATAAGATATGTGGCTTAGTGCACACAAATAGTGGAGTTTTCCTCGTCATAGGTGGATGCCCTTCACCTTGACATGATGTCCCAGTTTTTCGTTTGTTTAGCATTGGGACTCTCTTGCCTTGCTTGATTACATGGCCCTTATGTGGCCATTTTTGCGAGTAGTGTTCACGTGCTCTCCGTGGTTGATCGGTTAGCCTTTCTTGTCTTTAGTGAGAGCGTTGGTGAGAGGATTGACCTTTTTGTGGATAGTGTGATGAGATTGATGTAGTGATATGATTAGCGACATTGATGTGAGAGTGAATCACTTTTACGAATAGATTGACGCTTCGTATGTATATTATGTATATATATACATTGACAATGGTTATATTGGTACGCAAGGACGTGAGAGTTTCCTTGGTACCGGTCATGGATGTATCCTTCTTATAGATATGGTAGTGATCTTATCCTTCTCGGATCCTATGTTTATTATTGTGGCCACTAGAGTGATCGGCTATATTACACTAGGGTATTTGGTACTTGGTGTACGTTTATGTGAGTAGTGTAGACTACTAGTGTTAGATTGATAGGTACGAGTCGTAGTGTCCTCTTGTGTGGTTCGTACTACATGTCTTGTACTTATTTATTGTCTCTCTCTATATATACGTATATATATAAGTGTGCATTTTCCATGTGACGTTATGTCATGGTTTCATTATGTGTTAGTTGCCCTGTTTAATGATACATGTTAGAGGACTAGAGGGATGTGTTTCAGGGGTCTCGTATTGGTATGAGTGTCATGTCGGACGATTGACCGACCTAGGATAGATGCATATACACGGGTTGGTTAGCACTAGACTTTGATAGTCGGGGGATGTGATAGTCTAGGGTTTCTCCTGCTGAGCTAATGAGCTCACCCCTTTCCCCTTTTCCCCTCTCCCCAGTTGCAAGTCCCAAGTTCTTCTTCCAGGATGGCTTGTGACCCGGCTACTGTTGTGGGACTGCGACGTTCATAAGTAGTTGTTAGTCACTAATTGACCCTAGAGGGGGGTTGAATAGGGTAAATAAATATCTTTTCTATCTTTTTTGAAATTCAAACAATCTTATAGTGAATTAACTATTACTTCAAAAACAAATAAATATTTCAATAACAATTTCATGTAAATTGATCTAGAAAATTATCACAATATTATTATAGCATGTAAGATATTGAAATAAAGAGATAGAGAAAAGAGATTGACACCGTGATTTGTTCGAGGTTCGGTAACTCTTACTCCTCGTCTCAAGAACCCTTTCTTACGACTTTTCCCGATCCTTTCACTATGGCTCTTCCTTCACAGGTGGAATAGCAAACCTTTACACACGAGGTAACGAGCCCGTCACACAAGTAAGAGGACAAACCCCTCTTGAATATCAATGAGTTTCACTCACTCAAGGATCACAATCCTTTTATAAAATAAAGAATCACTCAAGAACAAAAACACTCAAAAACCCTAAGGTTTTTATGGAGGATGAATCAATATAATCTCAAGTGTTCTTTTAGTGATGTACCAAAAACTCTAGATGAATATTCTCTAATGAATGGATTCAATAAGTGTGCTCAAGAGAATAGACACAAAATCAAACCTAGAGTTTAAAGCTTATAGTATTTGAGTTGGAAATCAAGCTTTAAGCTTCTTGCTTTCAATGGTTTTTCAAGAAAATCTTAGAGAGAAAAAGTTGAAATTTTTTTGCTTTCTCACACTAGACTTGTATTTTTCACTCTTTTATCTCATTCTATTTATATAGAGGCTTTAGGGTTTGAGGAATGAGAGAATAATGCTTTTGAAGACAAGAATCAAACATCATGTTATGGGCAAGAATGTGCCCAACATAACCATTTGATTGCATCAAGAGTCGACTTCCCATTTGTCGAGAGTTGACTGCCCAAAGACAGGTTTGAACATGATTTATTTCATCCTCAAGAAGTCAACTTCCCACACATGGAGAATCGGCTACCAGAACTTGAGATTCGGCTGCCCAAAGAGAGATTTGAGTATAATTTTGTTCATCTTTAAGATGTCGACTTCCCACACATGGAGAGTTGGTTTCCCAGCCTCAAAACTTCGACTGCCGGACCTTGAGAGTCGAATTTCGATGGAAAGGTCTCAAGCTGATTATCTTCGACCTTAAGCAGTCGACTACACCTTGTGCAGGATTCGAATTCCGAACCAAAAAGAAAAACTGAATTTTTTGAAATTGATTTAGGTTTGTTTTGAGTTCGGTTATTTTAACACTTGAGCTTATAAGATTTTATCAACACATAAAATACCTCATTACAGCGATCGCACCCCTACCTATCTATCCCGAATCTTGAGTCTTTAAGTTTTTCCTTTCGTTGATCTTTTTGTCATTTCTCGGTTTTGCGCTTCAATTCTATTTTGCTTTTTGCTTTTGTGTTCGCACTCATTTCCAAAGCCTTTTCCTGTTCTAGCTGAAACACTTAGCTCAATAATTATTAGTACCAAACAACCTCAAATGATTTGTTATCATCAAAACAAGAGATATTGTTTGAAAGAAAATTTCAAAGCCAACAATCTCTCCCTTTTTTATGATGACAAAACATTATGTATTTGTCCGGAAATAGTGAAGTATCAAGTGATGCTCCCCCTCAATATGTGCATTGCATGATTCATATTAATTTTGCATTTGGAGAGTATTAACAAAAGAAAGATAAAACATTAGATACTAACTATTAGCATTTTAAAATGAAGTACAATGTTGTTGCCTTAGTGGGCGAGGATAAAACGAAAATACAGCAAAAAAGAAAGAAATAAAAAATAAAAATGTAGTACTAGAAAATAAAAGACTACATGTAAAGCATACACCCTCTTCATAAAAGGCATGCCCTCCTCAGACACCCTCTTCATTTCCATCATTTTCTCCCCCTTTGTCATCATCAAAAGGCGGGAGTCTAGACTTGATGCGAAGATTGATAATGTCCGCAACAAGGCGGTTCACTAGTCTCTTAGTACGCTTGCCGGTGGCAATAATTTCCTTTAGAAGGTCAGTCTAAGCACCATCACCAAAGTTGGGAAGGTCAAAAGCTAAGTCGAGGGAATCAACTTGAGAATCGGTACCCGACAGGACAGAGTTGGATGGACTAACAACATCAAAAGGCTAAGGCGGAAGAGGAGGAGGAGCACGATGAGTGATAGTTCTATCTTTGGCAACTTCAAGCTTCATCCGATTTAGCATTGCTTCGTCAACTTCAAAGTCCTCTCTCAAGGCTTCGTCACCGGGGCTAGGAATGCCAAACCGAAGAAGAATGGCAGAGATTGGGATGGGATAGTACAAATGAGCAGTCCCATTTTCTTTGCATGCCATCATATGGTTATGAACAATGTGGGTGAGATTGAGACTATGCCCAATCATTATACAAAAGATAATGAAGGCTTCGGAGAAGGAAACGAAAGTACGGCTTCCGAATTTAGGCAGAATGGTGTGTGACAACATTATGCACTATCTGAGCCTCAGGAGTGAGCATGTGAGAATGAAGGCGTGCAGTAGGAATGACCGAGCTGGGGCTATGACAGATAACATTAATTGCATTAGAGGGTTGAAAATTTGCTCCATTATACCACAAATTACTGACATAGAGGCGAAGCCCACCCGTGTGAAGATGAAACCACTTATTCAAATTATTTTCAGTAAATTGAAAATATTGATTGGCAACGGTAGCTTTATAAGTGTCGGCACGCTGATGGAGTATGGCATAGAATGCCTTCACAAGCCGAGGATAGAGAAGAATGTCGAGAGAGACAAAGAAACCCCATCCCATTTGCTGGAAAAGGTTAAACATGCGAAGTCGGAGTAATTCACAAGTGGCTCGTCTCATAATTCTCGTCCTTGCCACAGTGCGATTGACGAAATTTGCCTCAAAGTTTGCTCGCTAGATTTCGCTAGGAAGGATTTCGGAGAGATCCTTTGGAACTGGAGTGTCTTCTTCTTTAACATCATCTACACGGGAGGAGAAGGAGGAGGTGCGGGAATGCGTGGGCGCTTCCGTTGAGAGCCGGACCCAGACGAGCGAGGAGGAGCCATAAAAGAAGCAAAAGCAATGAGAATGAGCAACATGGTCGGTGATGAAGCTGAAGATATCTATATATGTGTATATATATATATATATATGTGTGTGTGTGTGTGTGTGTGTGAAGGAATTGAGAATGAGAGATATGGTGAGGAATGTGGGTTCAAATAGGATAATAGGGGAAGGAAGTCGGATGAATTTGAAATAAGGGGGGAAGAATGAAGAAGACGAAGCGTTGTATCGCCTTTAAGAAACCCCTTGGGCAGTCGACTTCTGGTAATGCGGAAGTCAACTGTAGGAACATAGGAAGTCGGCTTCTGGAGCTTAGGAAGTCGACTTCCACTAGGTTAGGAAGTCGACTCTTGACCTAGTGGAAGTCGGCTTTTGGAACTTAGGAAGTCGACTACCGACATGTTGGAAGTCGACTACAATGGGTCAAAGAAAAAAAATATTTGATGAAAGACGAACACTTAGAAATTTTTTAAAGATTTCTGAAAAATCTAGAGTAAGCTAAATAATCAAGATTTAATCAAAATCATCAAAATTTAAACAAGAAAATCAAAATCCATGGCCATTCCGATTTCCCTACAATTTTTTTAGAAAGGTTCATTTGGGAGAGGTTTTGTGAAAATGTCGGCCAGTTGAATTTTAGTGTCGATAAACACCAATTCAACGTCGCCTTTAGCAACGTGATTACGTAAGAAATGATGCATAATCTCAATGTGCTTATTACGGGAGTGTTGAATGGGATTCTTAGAAATGCAAGTAGCGCTAATGTTATCACATTTAATAGGCACATGATCGAAAACAAGACCGAAATCAAGTAATTGTTGCTTAATATAAAGAGTTTGAGCACAACTTTTACCGGTCGCAACGTATTCGGCTTCGGTCGTAGATAAGGCAACAAAATTTTGCATTTTACTTGACCATAAAACTAGGGAGTCATAGAAAATGACATGTGTCGCTTGTACTTTTTTGATCTACTTTACATCCTGCAAAATCGGCGTCTGAATAACTAATAAGATCGAGTGAAGTGCCACGTGGATACCAAAGTCCTAAGTTAATCATACCACTAAGATAGCGAAAAATACGTTTTACAGCTAGCAAGTGAGATTCTTTTGGATTAGATTGAAACCGAGCACTTAAGCATGCACTAAACATTATATCCAGTCTGCTAGCAATTAAGTAAAGCAAACTTTCAATCATGCCTCTATATTTAGTAATGTCTACACAAATACCATGCTCATCTTTGTCTAGTTTAATAGATGTACTCATAAGAGTAATGGCATGTTTGACTTCCTCCAAACCAAATCGCTTTAGCAAATCTTTAGTGTACTTGGATTGACTAATAAATAAGCCATACGAGCTTTGCTTGATTTGCAATCCTAAGAAGAAGTTCAACTCACCCATCGTACTCTTTTCAAATTCATTTTGCATACTTGTGGCAAAATTATTGCAAAGGGAAACATTTGTTGAGCCAAATATAATGTCATCAACGTATATTTGGACAAGTAACAAACTATTTTTAACGGTTTTTGTAAAGAGTGTACTATCAACTTTGCCTTTTGTAAAACCAATTTGAATCAAAAAATCATTAAGCCTTTCATACCAAGCCCTAGGGGCTTGCTTCAAACCATACAAGGTTGTAGATAATTTATAAATGTGATTTGGAAAAAGATCATTTTTAAAACCGGGTGGTTGTCTTACAAACACTTCTTCATCTATAGTTCATTTAGAAAAGCATTTTTGACATCCATTTGATAAAGAGTAAAATTTCTAGATGATGCAAATGCAAGAAGCATTCTAATTGCTTCTAGTCTAGCAACGGGTGTAAATGTCTCATCGTAGTCAATGTCTTCCTCTTGATTATATCCTTGAGCTACTAATCTTGCTTTGTTTGGAATAATTACTCCATTATTGAAATCTTGTCTTAACACCTTGTGAAGGATCACCTATGATTTGATCAATAGGATGGTTGTGTACAATCCTCCAAGATTTAGGAATTGAGTTTGTTAAGTCATCATTAGATTGATTCCCAACTTCACTCTTTTCCCTTTGTCTACTTGATGAGTTGGAGATCTTGAGGTTATTTAAATTATCATCAATCCCTACAACTTCATCATCATTAAGGTCAACTCTAGGTGATGAAAGTGGTTGAGATTCATCAAAGACAACATGAATAGATTCGACCATGGTTAAAGTCCTCTTGTTATAGACTCTAAAGGCTCTACTTCTTGAAGAATAACCTAAGAAAATTGCTTCATCCAATTTGGAATCAAATTTTCCCAAGTTATCCTTATCATTTAGCACAAAGCATTTATAACCGAACACCTTGAAATACCTAACATTGGGCTTTCAACCGTTCCATAATTCATAAGGTGTTTATCCCAATTTCATTCGAATGATAACTCTATTTATGACATGACAAGCGGTGTTTAACGCTTCCGCCCAAAGGCTTCGGGGAATGTTGTGTTCATTTAACATGGTTCTAGCCATTTCTTGCAATGATCTATTCTTTCTTTCTTTCAACCACACCATTTTGTTGAGGGGATCTTGGAGCCGAAAGATCATGAGATACACCTAGTTCATCACATAATTTCTCTAAATCTTGATTTTCAAATTCCCTACCCCTATTACTTCTAATTTTCTTGATTTTCAATTCTTTTTCATTTTGAATGATTCTATAAAATTTATCAAGAATGGAGTAAGTTTCATTTTTATGAGCAAGAAAGTGAACCCAAGTAAATCTAGAGTAGTCATCGGCTATAACAAGTACATAGAGTTTTTCGGCTAAGCTAGTTATTCTCTTTGGACCAAAAAGATCCATGTGAAGTAGCTCTAATGGTTTAGAAGTGGTAATGTCTTTCTTTCTCTTGAAAGAGGACTTTACTTGCTTGCCTACTTGACACACACTACATACTTTATCTTTTAAAAATTTAGTCTTTGGGAGGCCTTTGGCTAAATCATTTTTAGACAAGCGATTAATGAGGTCCATATTAGCATGTCCTAAGCGTATATGCCATAACCAACTATTTTCACTAGATGTGACAAAACATTTTACATCTTATTCATGCAATTCACAAAGTGACATAGTATACAAGTTTCCATTTCTTTTAGCATTGAACAATTGTTTTCCATTATTTTCAATCATGCATGCATTTGACCTAAAAATAACATCATAACCTTTGTCACATAATTGACTAATGTTAAACAGATTATGCATCAAACCATCAACTAAAACCACATTATCAATAGAAAGAGAGGAAGATATATCAATAGAGCCAATTCCATTAATTTTTCCTTTAGAATTATCTCCAAAGGTGACGTTTCTTCCTTCGTATGATTTTAGAGAAATGAACTTTGATTTGTCTCCCGTCATGTGCCTAGAACATCCGTTGTCAAGAAACCATTTATCTTTTGAAGCGGATTTTAAGCATACCTACAAAACTAATTCAAGTAACGTTCATTGGTACCCAATCTATTTTGGGTCCACTAAGGTTAGATAGAGATGCAATAGTTCCTTTTGGAATCCAAATCATTTTTGTTATCACATTCTCCTTTTTACATAATTGTGCAATGGTTCCTTTTGGAATCCAAAACATTTTTGTTACTTTTCTCTTCTTTCTTTGAAAGCATACATTTGCCTTATGACCATTTTTCTTGCAATAAAAGCATGTAACATGTTTATGATCATTTTAGGAGGCATGAGATGTTTGTTTTGTGAACGTGTCTTTAAAGATTTTGTCTTCTTCAAAAGAATAGCGTCTTTATCAAAAGCATCATATCCCAACCCACTTTTATCAAATGTTCTTCTTTGTTTTCCTAACATAATGCTTAGGTTTTCTTTACCTTTTATAAATTTTGCCAAAACATTTATTTGATCATCTATAGTTCTTTTCATGGTTTCATTTTATTTTTCTAGTTCAATATTTTTGTCATCCATTATCCTTGAAGAAATTATTGAGGAACATGTTGAGCTACATGAAGATTTAGCTTTCTTAAGTGTCATATGTTTTCTAGCTAATTTTTCAAACTCATCATGCAACTCTTCGAATGCATCTTTTAATTCATTATAAGAGATAAGAAGTTCTGCATACGACAATTTAGATTTATCTAAAGTATGGAAGTTTAGATATACCTCATCTTCCTTTTCCATGAGACAAAGGTTTGCCGTTTCCTCGCCATTTTCTTCCTCATCCGAATCACATGAGTCATAATCATCCCATGTACAGTTCATAACCATCATGTTCGGCCTTCTTTCATTCTCCTTTTTGAGCTTGAAGCAATCAGATTTATAGAGCCCCGGCTTCCCACAATTGAAATAAGTTAGAGGCTCCCTCTTGCTAGGCTCGCCTCTTGGCTTATTTTTCCTTATGAATCTACCACCATTTTCTTTCTTTCTTTGAAGAAATCTCTTGAATTTTTGGGTGATCAAGGCGATGCCTCCATCTACTTCTTCTTCAATAGGCTCATTGGCTTCATTTTTTATAGAGGCTTGCAAAGCTACACTTTTTCTCGGCTTGGAGTCTTCTTCTCGAGATTTTAAGATGATCTCCCAAGTAATAAGAGACCCAAAAGTTTTGTCAATGCTCATGGTATTGAGATCATGTGCTTCTTTAATTGCCATCACTTTTGCATCACATTTGATTGGAAGGCTCCTAAGAACTTTGCGTGACGCATCGGATCTAGGAATAATTCTACCAAGATACTTTAGTCCATTTAAAATATTAGTAAAACGAGACATCATAGAATTGATATTTTCATCATCCCTCATGACAAATAATTCATATTCATGCATGAGTATATCGATTTTAGATTTTCCCACTTGAGTGGTACCTTCATAGGTAATTTCTAGTTTATCCCACATTTCTTTAGCGGTGGAACAAGTAGAAACGCGATTAAATTCATTTGGGTTTAAAGCACAATTTAGATTAACCTTGGCCTTAGCATTAAAAGACATAAGCCTACGCTCATCATTATCCCATTCGTTAGGAAATTTAGGGATTGTTTTTCCATCTATAATTTTGGTTATTGTAAAAGGTCCATCAACAATAACTTGCCAAATTTGATAATCAATAGCTTGAAGGAAATCTATCATTAAAGTCTTCCAATAATTATAGTTTGAACCATCAAACCATGGGGGCCTATTGTTAGATTGTCCTTCAATGTGAGTGACTAAATTTGAGGCCATGATCGTTCTCTAAGACGGTTAAGTCTAAATCAGATAGAGATTAGCCTCTGATACCAATTGTTAGTCACTAATTAACCCTAGAGGGGGTGAATAGGATAAATAAATATATTTTCTATCTTTTTCGAAATTCAAACAATCTTATAGTGAATTAACTATTACTTCAAAAACAAGTAAATATTTCAATAACAATTTAAAGTTAATTGATCTAGCAAATTATCACAATATTATTATAGCATGCAAGATATTGAAATAAAGAGATAGAGATAGAGAGATTGACACCGCAATTTTTTCAAGGTTTGGTAACTCCTATTTCTCGGCTCAAGAACCTCTTCTTGAGACTTTTTCCGATCCTTTCACTATGGCTCTTCCTTCATAGGTGGAATAGCAAACCTTTACACACGACGTAACGAGCCCGTCACACAAGCAAGAGGACAAACCCCTCTTGAAGATCAATGAGTTTCACTCACTCAAGGATCACAATCCTTTTATAAAACAAAGAATCACTCAAGAACAAAAACACTCAAAAACTCTAAGGTTTTTATGGAGGATGAATCAATATAATCTCAAGTGTTCTTTTAGTGATGTACCAAAAACTCTAGATGAATATTCTCTAATGAATGGATTCAATAAGTGTGCTAAAAATAATAGACACAAAATCAAACCTAGAGTTTAAAGCTTGTAGTATTTGAGTTGGAAATCAAGCTTTAAGCTTTTTGCTTTCAATGGTTTTTCAAGAAAATCTTAGAGAGAAGAAGATGAAATTTTTTGGCTTTCAAGCTTAGAGAGGAATAAGAGAATAATGCTTTTGAAGGCAAGAATCAAACATCATTGTTGGCTTTGAAATTTACTCTCGGCAAACAATTCCAAAATTGATGATAATAAACCATTGAAGAGTGTTTGATACTAATGAATTATCGAGTTTATATTTTCAGCAAAAGACAGGTGAACGACTCAGAAATTAAACTCGGAAAGGAAATGACTCGAAAAGCAAGCTCGGAAAGAAATCTTTATTTAAAGCGAAAAGATGTGAAAGAAATTGACGCGCAAAATGGAAAATCATTTAATTCAACAGCAAAGGCGGAAGTCGAAGACTCAAGACTTGGGGTAGATAGGTCGGGGAGCGATCATTATAACAAGGTAATTTTATGCGTCGATATTATCGTATAAGCTCAAGTATAAAAATGAACCGAACTCAAATGGTATGAAAAACGTTTTACTGAACTTAAATGGAAAGAAAAATATATTTATTAAATGTTTTTTAAGTTGTAGTCGACTAGAATCACCATGTGTATTTCAATATAGTCGACTAAAACAATCAGTAGATGCAGGATTTTCATCCACATCAAAGTAGTCGACTGAAAGCACTTTGAGTCGACTAGACTACAAGAAGTAGTCGACTAGAACACATTCTAGTCGACTAGATATATCATTGTAGTCGACTAGAACTCAATCTAGTCGACTAGATGAAACCATGTAGTCGACTGAAATGAAACGAAGTCGACTAGTTGATCCTCAAAATCTGCAGATTCTTCATAAAACATTTCCCATGTTTTGTGGATTGTTTTTAATGGTGTTCAAACGGCTCTTGTCTTTCAAATACTAAAATCATTCTTCAAATCCCTAATGCAATGCTATATATAGAATAAGATGTGTATATTGAATGTAGAGAGATTGAAACACAAAGAGAAAGAAAGCTATCAAAAATTCTACATAAATTTTCTCTACAAAAACCATTGAAACCAAGCTTTGAAAATCTGATTTTCTCCAAGTTTCTTTGAAAATCAAAACCTCTAGTATCTCTTCTTATTCTCCAAATATCATTCATTGATCATATTCTTTGAGAATACATTTCTAGAGCTATTGTAAAATCACCAAAAACACTTGAGCTTATATTGATTTATCTTCCATAAAAACCTTTGGGTTTTGAGTGTTTTTGTTCTTGAGTGATTTTATTGATTACATACAAATTTGTAATCTCGGACAAGTGAAGTCCACCGATTGTTCAAGAGAGGATTGTTCTCTTGATTGAGAGACAAGCTCGAGAGGCTTGTGTTGTAAAGGTTTGCCATTCCACCTGTGAAGGAAGGGCCATAGTGAAAGGATCGGGAAAAGTCTCAAGAAGGGGTTCTTGAGCCGAGGAGTAGGAGTTACCGAACCTCGAAAAAATCACAGTGTCAATCTCTCTATCTCTTTCTATTTACTTGAGTAACTTGCATGCTATAATCACTTGAATATCTTGTATGCTACAATTTGTCTTGAGAGTAATTGTTAGAGAATTGAAATTGAATCATTCACTTGTTCATTGAGAAATTGTGTTTTGATTATAGCGTGTTACAATTTTGAAAAGAAATTTGAAATATTTTTGAACACCCTATTCACCCCCCCCCCCCCCCCTCTAGGGTTAATTAGTGACTAACAATTGGTATCAGAGCCTAATCTATATTTATCTTAGACTTAACCGTCTTAGAGAACGATCATGTCATCAAATTTAGTCACTCATGTTGAAGGACAATCGAATAATAGGCCCCCATGGTTTGATGGATCAAATTATAGCTATTGGAAAACTAGAATGATAGATTTTGTTCAAGCTATCGAATACCAAATTTGGCAAGTAGTTCTTGAAGGACCATTTGTCTTGACCAAAATTGTTGATGGAAAAACCGTCCCCAAATTACCTAATGAATGGGATAATGATGACCGTAAACTCATGTCGTACAATGCTAAAGCCAAAGTAAATTTAAATTGCGCTTTGAGTCCAAATGAATTTAATCGTGTATCTACTTGTTCAACGGCAATAGAAATGTGGGATAAACTTGAGGTAACATATGAAGGTACATCTCAAGTACGAGAATCTAAAATTGACATACTCATGCATGAATATGAATTATTTGCTATGAAAGATGATTAATATGTGAATTCTATGATGTCTCGCTTTACAAATATTTTGAATGGACTAAAGCATCTTGGTAGAATTGTTCCTAGATCCGATGCGTCACGAAAAGTGCTTAGAAGTCTCCCGGCAAAATGGGATGCAAAAGTAACGGCTATCAAAGAAGCTCATGACCTCAACACCATGAGTCTTCATGTAGTCTAGAAAATATATCATTCTTAAGAAAGCTAAATCTTCATGTAGTCTCACTAGTTCAAGCTTAGAAGTTTCTTGCAATGACAAAAGCATTGAGCTAGAAAAGGAAAATATTCGGTTGAAAAATACTATTGATGATCAAATAAATGTTTTAGAAAAATTTACAAAAGGAAAAGAGAACCTTAGTATCATGTTAGGAAGACAAAAAGGATCATGTGATAAATGCGGTCTAGGGTATGATGCTTTTGACAAAAATGCTCTCATTTTGAAAAAGAGAAAATCACTTAGCGCTACATTTACTATAAAATCATCTCATGCATCTTCAAATGATTATAAACATGTTACTTGCTACTATTGCAATAGAAAAGGACACAAAGCAAATGTATGCTTTCATAGAAAGAAGAAAATTATGTCAAAAATGGTTTGGGCTCCGAAAACGACTAGTGCATGCTCTCATAGAAAAGAAAATGTTGTAACGAAACAAATTTGGGTTCCAAAAGAAACTATTGCGTATCTATCTAACCAAAATGGACCCAAAACAGATTGGGTACCAATAAAAGATACTTGAACTCGTTTTGTAGGTATGCATAAAGTCCGCATCAAAAGAAAAATGGTTTCTAGATAGCGGATGCTCAAGGCATATGACGGGAGATAAATCAAAGTTTATTTCACTAAAACCATATGAAGGAGGAAATGTTACTTTTGGAGACAACTCTAAAGGCAAAATTATGGGAATTGGCTCAATCGGTATTTCCTTTTCTCTCTCTATAGATGATGTACTTTTAGTTGATGGTTTGAAGCATAACTTGTTTAGTATTAGTCAACTTTGTGACAAGGGTTATGATGTTATATTTAGGACAAATGCATGCATAATCAAGAAAGATGGGAAGCAAATGTTCAATGCCAAAAGAAATGGAAACTTGTATACTTTATTGCTATGTGAATTGCATGATCAAGATGTTAAATGTTTTGTCACATCTAGTGAAAATAGTTGATTATGGCATAGACGTCTAGGTCATGCTAGTATGGACCTCATTCATCGTTTATCCAAAAATGATTTAGTCAAAGGCCTCCCAAAGACTAAATTTTCAAAAGATAAAATATGTAGCGCATGTCAAGTAGGCAAGCAAGTTAAATCTTCTTTCAAGAGAAAGAAAGATATTACCACTTCTCGACCTCTAGAGTTACTTCACATGGATCTCTTCGGTCCGGAGAGAACGGCTAGCTTAGCCGGGAAACTCTATGTACTTGTTATAGTTGATGATTACTCTAGATATACTTGGGTTCACTTTCTTGCTCATAAAAATGAAACTCACTCCATTCTTGAAAAATTTTATAGAGTCATTCAAAATGAAAAAGATTTGAAAATCAAGAAAATTAGAAGTGATAGAGGTAGGGAATTTGAAAATCAAGACTTAGAAGAATTATGTGATGACCTCGGTGTTTCACATGATCCCTCGGCCCCTAGAACCCCTCAACAAAACGGTGTAGTTGAAAGAAAGAATCAATCTCTACAAGAGATGGCTAGAACCATGTTAAATGAGCACAACCTTCCCCGAAGCCTTTGGGCGGAAGCGGTAAACACCGCTTGCCATATAATTAATCGTGTTATTATTCAGATGAAGTTGGGGAAAACTCCCTATGAGTTGTGGAATGGTCGAAAGCCCAATATTGGGTATTTCAAAGTTTTCGGGTGTAAATGTTTTGTGTTAAATGATAAAGACAACCTTGGAAAATTCGACTCCAAATTGGATGAGGCAATTTTCCTAGGATATTCTACAAGGAGTAAAGCATTTCGGGTTTATAACAAAAGGACTCTAACCATGGTTGAGTTTATTCATGTTGTCTTTGATGAATCACCCTCACCACCATCACCTAGAATTGACCTAGAAGAAGATGAGGTTGTTGGGATTGAGGATAATCTAAATACTCTCAATATCTCCAACTCATCATGTAGCCAAAAGGAAATGAGGGAAGTTGAGTATCAATCCAATGATGTCTTGACCAACTCAATGCCTCAAGCATGGAGGATTGTTCACAATCATCCTCTTGATCAAGTCATAGGTAATCCTTCAAAAGGGGTTAGTACTAGATCTCAACTTAAAGATTTTTGCAACCACATGGCCTTTGTATCGCAAATCGAACCCAAGAACTTCCACGAAGCTCAATGTGATGATTCTTGGATCGTAGCAATGCAAGAGGAACTAAATCAATTTGAACGCAATCAAGTTTGGCGTTTAGTTCCTAGACCCGAAAATCAAACTATAATTGGCACAAAATGGGTTTTTCGAAACAAAAAGGATGAGAATGGAGTAATTATTCGAAATAAAGCAAGATTGGTAGCACAAGGATATAATCAAGAAGAAGGCATCGACTACGATGAGACCTTTGCACCGGTAGCTAGATTAGAAGCAATTAGAATGCTTTTTGCATTTGCATCATATAGAAATTTCACTCTTTATCAAATGGATGTCAAAAGTGTTTTCTTAAATGGTGTCATAGAAGAAGAAGTCTTTGTGAAGCAACCACCCGGTTTTGAAAATAATCTTTTTCCAAATCATGTCTTCAAATTAGCTAAAGCTCTATATGGTTTAAAGCAAGCTCCTCGAGCTTGGTATGAGAGACTTAGCGGATTTTTGACTAAAAATGGTTTTACAAGAGGAAAAGTTGACAACACAGTTTTTACAAAAACCATCAAAAATAATTTGTTGATTGTCCAAATTTATGTTGATGACATCATATTCGGCTCAACAAATAATTCTTTATGTAGGGATTTTTCTACAAGCATGCAAAATGAATTTGAAATGAGCATGATGGGTGAGTTGAATTTCTTCTTAGGGTTGCAAATCAGGCAAAGCTCGGATGGCTTATTCATTAGCCAATCCAAGTACACTAAGGATTTACTAAAGCGATTTGGTATGGAGGCTACCAAACATGCCATAACTCCTATGAGCTCCTCTATTAAGATTGATAAAGATGAAAATGGTAAATGTGTTGATATTACTAACTATAGAGGCATGATCGGTAGTTTGCTTTATTTAACCGCTAGTAGACCGGATATAATGTTTAGTGTATGCTTATGTGCCCGGTTTCAATCATGTCCTAAGGAATCTCATTTGCTTGCGGTCAAACGTATTTTTCGCTACCTAAGTGGTACAATAAAGTTAGGGCTTTGGTATCCACAAGGAACTTCAATTGATCTTATTAGTTATTCGGATGCCGATTTTGCGGGATGTAAAATTGATCGAAAAAGCACAAGAGGCACTTGTCATTTTCTAGGACACTCACTAGTATCTTGGTCAAGTAAAAAGCAAAATTCCGTTGCATTATCTACGGCCGAAGCCGAATATGTGGCCGCATGTAGTAGTTGCGCTCAAACTCTTTATATAAAGCAACAACTACTTGATTTCGGTCTTACTTTCTCTCACGTGCCTATTAAATGCGATAATACGAGTGCGATTTGTATTTCAAAGAATCCTATTCATCACTCACGCACCAAGCATATAGAGATTAGGCATCATTTTTTACGTGATCATGTTGCTAAGGGTGACGTTGAATTGGTTTTTATCGACACTAAAAATCAATTGGCGGATATTTTTACAAAACCACTTGCGGACGAATCTTTTTCTAAAATTCGTCGAGAAATCGGAATGGCCATGGATTGTGATGTTTTATCGTAGTTTCTGTCGTAATATTTATTTTTCATATTTTTTCTATTTTTGTGTATTTATTTCCTGATTTTTTTATTATTTTTATCATTTTTGCCTTCTAGTCGACTCATCCTGTGCAGTGTAAATCACTCTAGTCGACTACTTTGGTCAGTAGCTTCACCATTTCATGTTCTTCACCTTCTAGTCGACTACATTACCCTTTAGTCGACTCATTTTCCATTCTAGTCGACTCAAACAATGTTTTAGTCGACTACTTGGTCTTCCTAGTCGACTCAACCCAAACCTAGTCGACTCAAACCCTATTCTAACCGACTCAACCCTAGCCCTAGTCGACTCAACCCCTTTAAAACCTAAACTTTTTCTCTTTCTCTCCATCCGCCTCCCTCCATCTTCACACACCTTCAAACCCTCTCCTCTCAATCCCTCTCCTACCACCATTTATACCTTCAAATCCTCACCTATCTCTCATTAATTTTACATTTTTATCATCCTTCACCCAATTCCTTTATTTAATTTCTTCATTTTCATTATCTTTCTCACGTTCATATATACACCCACATATACATATACACCATCATATATCTATATATCTCTATATATTTGTGCATCATCTTCTACAATGCCACCGAAGACTCGAGGTCTATTTCGGAAACGTTCCCGCATTGATGGAGGCCAAAGCTCCACCAATCCACGCATTCCTACGGCTGTTGACGAAGAGGCGTCAAATGAATCTCTTCTTCTTGAGGTACTTCTTCTTGATGGTGATAATAGAAATAAATTCATCACTATATTTGATCATCGTGCTCCTACACCTTGCCGTATTGTCACAAAAGATTTATGCACTGAAATTAGGGCTCGAACTTTCGAGTTTTTCCGAGCAATTGGTTGGGATTTTTTCGTTTCTCTTGACATTCCGGTACTTCCGCGAATTGTCAAAGCCTTCTACGCTTCTCTTGAAAATCATAAGGAGGAATTACTCCCCCGTCTTCATTTTAATCTATGTGGTGAAGACGAGACTGTTGATGACAGCGAAATCAAGCGCATTTTCTCGCTTCCGAATGACATTATCCGCCACTTCTCCAAGGATTGATATAAGGCTGATGGGTTCGATTGTATTGAGGTTGTTCGGGCTATATGCGTCGACAAATAAATTTTGCAAAACGCCGGTATTATCTCTTCTATGCTACTACCCGAGGCTAGATTAATTCATAATGTTATTACTTACTCTATTCTGCCTAAAACTGGTAGTCGTAGCAGTGTTTCTCGTATGGAGGCCTTCTTGGTTTATTGCATTTTGACAGGAACCCGTGTTGATTTAGCTTATATTTTCCGTTCCGTCATCCTTACATGTCAGCGCAAGCCATCTGGCCCGCTTTTCTTTCCCACGCACATTACATATCTACTGCAGTTTTAATTTTCCAAATGAAGTGTCGGAGCATCACCCTATTTTTCTTGACGCCACTCATGTCAAGCATATGCACATTTCTTCTGATGCGGAAGGAAACTTGATTTCTGAGAGTGTGCCTGCTCCTCGTTCGCGCCCAGCTCCTACCTTTTCTGCACCGCGCCAGGAAGCCTCTTCCTCGGTTCCTCCGTTGGACAGCGCTTCAGCTTCTCAGGCTACTCTTCTCGACCAAATTCTTCGGGCTGTTCAGAGCAATACGGACCTACTTAGGCAGCAGGAACAAGTGCTTCAGCGCTTTGATACGACCGTGAACCAGAATACGGAAGCCATTCGATTGATCAATGAGCGCCTTGTTCTTCATGATGAAGAAATGTCTACCCGTATTACAAATATGGCCGGGTGACTTGATGACCTCACTCTTGGACTCAAGAACCCTCGCTCACACACCTCTCGACGCTGACAAAAAGGGGGAGAAATTATGTTGTTGTACTGTCATGTATTTCATTATCCGACATTAGCAATGTCTGTTTTTGTGTGGCTTGTTATGGTTATTTGCGAACTTCTTTGTTTTCTTTTCCATGTTTTTTCATTAGTATAAACAGCTTGTATTAAACTAAAACATCTATGATATGCTGTTTATTTTTGCTATCTCAAATGTGCGCCTATTGTTATATATCAAAATGCCTATTAAATTGCAAATCTCATTTACTAAGGGGGAGCATTTGATCAAAATACTATGCACATGTTAAGGGGGAGCATCACTTGATGTTTCGCCAAATGCCAAGCAAACACAAAATGTTTTGTCATCATCAAGGGGGAGATTGTTGGCTTTGAAATTTACTCTCGGCAAACAATTCCAAAATTGATGATAACAAACCATTGAAGAGTGTTTGATACTAATGAATTATTGAGTTTATATTTTCAGCAAAAGACAGGTGAACGACTCAGAAATTAAACTCGGAAAGGAAATGACTCGAAAAGCAAGCTCGGAAAGAAAGCTTGATTTAAAGTGAAAAGATGTGAAAGAAATTGAAGTGCAAAATGGAAAATCATTTAATTCAACAGCAAAGGCGGAAGTCGAAGACTCAAGACTTGGGGTAGATAGGTCGGGGAGCGATCATTGTAACAAGGTAATTTTATGCGTCGATATTATCGTATAAGCTCAAGTATAAAATGAACCGAACTCAAATGGAATGAAAAACGTTTTACTGAACTTAAACGGAAAGAAAAATATTTTTATTAAATGTTTTTTAAGTTGTAGACGACTAGAATCAGCATGTGTATTTCAATATAGTCGACTAAAACAATCAGTAGATGCAGGCTTTTCATCCACATCAAAGTAGTCGACTGAAAGCACTTTGAGTCGACTAGACTACAAGAAGTAGTCGACTAAAACACAATCTAGTCGACTAGATGTATCATTGTAGTCGACTAGAACTCAATCTAGTCGACTAGATGAAACCATGTAGTCGACTGAAATGAAACGTAGTCGACTAGTTGATCCTTAAAATCTGCAGATTCTTCAGAAAACATTTCCCATGTTTTGTGGATTGTTTTTAATGGTGTTCAAACGGCTCTTGTCTTTCAAATACTAATATCATTCTTCAAAACCCTAATGCAATGCTATATATAGAATGAGATGTGTATATTGAATGTAGAGAGATTGAAACACAAAGAGAAAGAAAGCTATCAAAAATTCTGCAGAAATTTTCTCTACAAAAACCATTGAAACCAAGCTTTGAAAATCTGATTTTCTCCAAGTTTCTTTGAAAATCAAAACCTCTAGTATCTCTTCTTATTCTCCAAATATCATTCATTGATCATATCCTTTGAGAATACATTTCTAGAGTAATTGTAAAATCACCAAAAACACTTGAGCTTATATTGATTTATCTTCCATAAAAACCTTTGGGTTTTTAGTGTTTTTGTTCTTGAGTGATTTTATTGATTACATACGAATTTGTAATCTCGGACAAGTGAACTCCACCGATTGTTCAAGAGAGGGTTGTTCTCTTGATTGAGAGACAAGCTCGAGAGGCTTGTGTTGTAAAGGTTTGTCATTCCACCTATGAAGGAAGGGCCATAGTGAAAGGATCGGGAAAAGTCTCAAGAAGGGGTTCTTGAGCCGAGGAGTAGGAGTTACCGAACCTCGAAAAAATCACGGTGTCAATCTATCTATCTCTTTCTCTTTACTTGAGTAACTTGCATGCTATAATCACTTGAATATCTTGTATGCTACAATTTGTCTTGAGAGTAATTGTTAGAGAATTGAAATTGAATCATTCACTTGTTCATTGAGAAATTGTGTTTTGATTATAGCGTGTTACAATTTTGAAAAGAAATTAGAAATATTTTTGAACACCCTATTCACCCCCCTCTAGGGTTAATTAGTGACTAACAATCATGTTATGGGCAAGAATGTGCCTGACATAACCATTTTATTGCATCAAGAGCCGACTTCCCATTTGTCGAGAGTCGACTGCCCAAAGAGAGGTTTGAACATGATTTCTTTCATCCTCAAGAAGTCGACTTCCCACACATGGAGGGTCAGCTTCCCAGCCATAAGAAGTCGGCTGCCAGACCTTGAGAGTCAGCTACCCAAAGAAAGATTTGAGTATAATTTTGTTCGTCTTTAAGATGTCAACTTCCCACACATGGAGAGTCGGCTTCCCAGCCTCAAGAAGTCGACTGCCGGACCTTGAGAGTCAAATTCCGATGGAAAGGTCTCAAGCTGATTATCTTCGACCTTAAGCAGTCGACTGTACCTTACGCAGGAGTCGACTTCCGAACAAAAAAAAACTAAATTTTTCAAAAGTTCGGTTATTTTAACACTTGAGCTTATAAGATTTTATCAACATATAAAATACTTCATTACAATGATCGCACCCTGACCTATCTACCCCGAGTCTTGAGTCTTCAAGTTTTTCCTTTCGTTGATCATTTTATCATTTCTCGGTTTTGCGCTTCAATTCTATTTTCGCTTTTTGCTTTTGTGTTCGTACTCTTTTCCAAAGCCTTTTCCTGTTCTAGCTAAAACACTTAGCCCAATAATTATTAGTACCAAACCACCTCAAATGATTTGTTATCATCAAAACAAGAGTTATTATTCTCAAGAAAATTTCAAAGCCAATAATAGTGTTGTTCTTTTTAGCTTTTCCTTTGTTTGTCCCCTTATATTGGGATTGTTATTGTATTTATTGGGAACCAATCTGTTGGTGTATCCATTTCTTGTATTTTGGTATCATTGCATCGTTGTAGAGATGTGTTTTTTTGGCGTCTCGATGTGCCTCATGTATTATTTGGTTTTATCTTCCTCTCAGTTGTATGGAATCATTGTTATTAGCATGATTTCATTCAATGTATTGATGTTGATATTCTTAGTTGGTCGCTCATTATATGAATCACACCACAAAGTTCTCAAATGTCCGGGTTCGGGAGTTATAGGAATTTAGGGGCATGACCTTGTACGTCCTCTTCAAGTGAACGATTTAGGCGACAACTTATATCCATGATCATAGTTGGTTAGTGTGTGTACCATGGGTGATGTTGAGTCACATTGCATCTAAATTGCTATATATGTGATTGAGATATTTATGTTGAAGCATGTTATATCTTTGAATGATTATGATAGGAGCATGTTGGGGAATTTGCTTGTTGGGTTCGATGGGATCCCAAATTAACGTGAGAGCCATGTCGGACAAGAGACTAACCTAGGATTAGTAGCATGTGCCTTGGGTGGGTTGTACCACTCAGACTACCGTGATTGAGGCGATGACGCTTCCTCTACTAGGCTAGTAAGCTCACCCCACAACTTTAAACATTTTTTAGGTGATGATCCCATTACGGGAGGCTCGTAGTCCTTCGGTGGACTTATGGGTTTTGTTCCATCATTTTTGCACTTGTGGAGGCAGACTACGTTATTTTGTAGAGCATAGATGATATATATATATATATACATATGATTTCTCTTTTGTGAACTTGTACTCAAATGATTAAACACTATTCTTTTACCGGTTAGCATGTTAGCCGGGTAGTTTATGTTTGATGTATGTCCCTTGGAGTGCTTTGCGCGGGGACATTATTATTTTGGTGCACCTCGGTGTCGGAAATTTAAAACTACTTCTCTTTTGTTAAATTATGACATGTACCGCCCTAGGGCGCTTTAAATGAGGAACTGCTTCATTTAGTAGTTAAAGGCTTGTCTATTGTGATAGTTATCATTATTAGGTGTTTTTCCGAAAACGGTGTTTTTCTCGATTTATAAATAAACCATTTCTATCTTGAAAGAAAAACTCGTTTTCGCTCACCCCGTGACCCCGACTAATTGAGTTTTGAAAATAATTTTGAGTTCGTTTTGTAAAAGATTTGAACCTTTAGAAGTCAGCGGTATACAAAAACGGAGATCGGGGGAAAGATGGTCATTTTTTATGAATTTTAATGAAACTTGTTTTCTAAAGCTTATTTTTATGTTTTTGAACTAGCTTTGAGGGTTAGAAAGTAGTTTGGAAAAGTTCATTTAAAATAGAAACTGGAGCTTCTCACCCAGTAGATGGCACAGATGGGGGTGTTTAAGTGCCGCGTCAAGCGCCAGGTTGCACTAATGGGTGCGCTTAAGCGCCATTTTTAGCATTTTAGCCCCCTTTTTAGTTATTGTAAGCACAATACTATTCACCAAAATTATGTAAAACTTATTTTTGGGTTTTGATCCCAAATCGCCTCTATATGTTGCTATGACCTTTCTAATGCTTAATTAGGAAACTTTCAACTTGAATGACTATTTTACCTATGTACGGTTGTTTAACGACTTAAAGTTCTATTTTCATTTCTTTTCACTTCCGCATTATTCCATTGACTCTTAGGCTCGTGTTTTGAAATTCTAGAAAATTCGGGGCGTGACACTTTATATGAGTGAAAGGTAACCATGTTTATTAATAGATAATAATTTTCTCTTTATTGTTATTCATTATTTCTAACATAGAAATTATATTTTGACATGTTAGTTCAACATGGGCAACAAGAATTTGGAAATTGATTTGAGCTTTGAACACTCCATATCTCAACAGGCTGCCAAGATGTTGAAGATTCTGATCCTGAATATGGAGTTGACTCAAATACCCCTTTTTAAAAAAACGGGATGTAGCGGGCCAATCTACCATAACTATAGGTGATATGTTGTATTTGCGGGATAAATATTCATTTTTGTCTACTATTCATCTTCGACTCCCAAATCCGAACGAAAGGTTTTCTTTTTGCATGTCCCGACATGTATGCTTCTTTGAGTCAGCATTTTAAGATAGCGCTTACTCAAGTTTCCCCCAACTTCTGGAAAGTTGTTATCAATTGCTTGATAATTTGAAAATCTTGCGGCAATGGTGATTTGACAGTAAATGAATTTCTCTACTTTTACTACCCAAGGCAATTCAAATAATTTTGGTTTTGCTCACTGAGGGAAAGTAACAAGAATCCCATCACTGAAATTAACGACAATCCTAAAAATTGGAAAAACAAATTCTTTTTTTATTTCTGGCAAGCATCGGCAGTTCTCTGAAAGTTCTCTACATCGAATTCTGGTTCTAAGAGATTGGGGTGCTTCGAAACCGAAAGGTAAGGAAAATTCATCACAATTATTTTTTATTGATATTGTTTTTTGTTTTGTTTTTTTTGAGTAAATTATTTTTTGTTTTTTTATTTGTATACTTTATTTATACAAATGATCACGGGCCGGCTCTTTTATTGATACTTTTTTTTTCCTTTTCCCAAATGATGGATCCATCGTAAAATCGTATAGAGGCCTTTCTAGTTTTAACTATTTTAACGATCATTATGTGTATTGCTATGAACTTATTAGTTCCCTTCACTTTTCGATAAGTATTATGCATTAAGGCACTAATCATATAATTATTATAAAAAATATATATATATGATTTTGATGTGTTTTTCTTTGCGCTATAAAAAGAATAAATTGTAATTTCAACTTTATCTTTATCTTAAAAATACATGGAAGGTTGAAGAAATTTGCAATTGATGGACTCCCATTGGACCTCAAAGACATGACCAAATTTTCATAAGAGGGAACTTCCATTCTAAAAGTAATTCAACCTCATTAAAACTCTATTATGTAAATAAATATATATATTTATATAATTTACGAATATCACAGTGATTCTAGGGTTAGGGTATCTTTATTACCTTCTCGAATTACAATTTCTTTATTACATTCAACATTTATTGGATAGATAAGATCTTCTTTGCCTCCATATACTTTTGAACAACACTTGAAGCTATGAAGTCTAATAATGAAAATAAGAACAAAATTGATATGCCAATTGATTGTTACTCCATCATATGTGTTTTTCACTCTATTGTTTTAGGTTATTTTTTTCTCCTTTGTTTTAACTTGTTATATTTATGAGTTATTAAAAACCTATTTATTTACTTATTTATTTTGCATATTACAACACTATCCCTACTTTGTCCATATTCGAACAAGGTCGCATCAAGAAAGTTATGGACTTTCCAAAGAAGACATTCCGAGAAATTGTGAATGATGAAGCCTTGTCTACTTGTGGAATAATTTTGAAGCCAAAACCATCACTCAATGGCACTGGTAAACTCTTATTATATGTATGAGTAAATATACATTTATACATCTATGCATGTCTAGTGTTTCTTTCACATTTCTCTGTTCCTAAGAATAGACCACAGGGAAGCCACGTGAACCCATTCTCACATGTCTAAATGTTTTTTTTGTTTTTTTGTTTTTATTTTTCGTGAGGATTCCAGTCCTTTTTCTTTTTTCATAGCGGGCTCTTTTAACTTCTCTAGAAAGATTTTTTCCCCTTCTATTTTTCTTTATCTTCCTTTCCTTATAATATAAAAATGCATTCACTAAACCTTATTTTTATTTTTATTTTTTATTTTCCGTGTGAATTACAATAAATTGTTTTCTATAGCCAGCTCTTTTTAACTTCTCTAGAAAGGTTTTTTTTCCTTCTATTTTTCAATAAAAGATGAATTTTTATACCTTTCCTTATAACATAAAAAAGCATTCACTAAACTTATCGAATTACCTTCTCAGAGAACAATTTTCAAGGAAAGCATTTCCCAAGATCAATTTCCCACGACCATTTCTCACTAACAATTTTTCATAACCATTTCCAACTAAAAACTTTCGGAGACAATTTCCCATGACCATTTCCCAGGGACTTTTTTGTCTTCCTACAGTGGAGTGCCACTCTTTCGGGCTGATCTCATACTTCAATCAACCCCTTCTTATCAATAATGGATGAAAGGCAAATTTCTAATTTTTGATATTCTTCTTTTTTCATTTTATTATTATAAGGGTTTTTTACAGTTACCTCCCCTGAATTTTGACCACCCCTAAACTTTTAAATTTAACACTTACCTCCCTTCAAAATACGTTTCATCACAGACACCCCAATGCGAGTCAATGACGATTTTTGCTGATGTCACTTGTATATTTTTAAAAAATCCCTAAAATACCCCTCAGTACGTGTAATGATCTATATGTCCTTGAGTTTTAGTTGTTGATAGGAGTCAAATATCATACATTTAAGGTTCCAAATTATACATTGTTATGTCTAAGAATATCATTATATTGGTGATTTTATACGGTTTTCATGTTTTAAGACATTTCAGGCGATGGTATGTAAAATGAGTTTAATTCGGTGAATTCACTTAATTGATTTGTAACTCAAGATTGTTCGAGAGCCAAAATCATGGATAAAAGACCTATAAAGGACCAAAACAAAGTCAAGGATGTAAAATGAATGAAGATGAATGAAGCCAAGAAGAGAAACGGAGCAAAAGAGGATGAAATGTAGAATTCAAGGTGAAGAACTACCGAATACTCAGTAGATCCTTCACCGAGTACTCGGTAGAGTGAGTGCGAAAGTCCACAAACTTGCGCGGAGGAAGGAAAAATCACCCGAGAGCTTTTGCGAACTTACGTGCGTTTGCGTGCAACCCTGGAGCTGTCGAGTACTCGGTGAGACAAAAATCGGCCAGCTAAGTTAGCAATTTGTATATGCACCGATGGGACCCATTTTGACCAGAATCAGTAAGGAATGATCTCTAGGCTATTTTGGATGCAATATTGACTATAGTTGATGAGATTATATATTATTCTTCATGATATATCACGATACACATTCCTAACTTAATGGTGAAACAATCAGATTACCAAACAAAGACGTCTCTTTTTCTATAAAAGAGAGGTGTCTCCCTTACAGTGAAAGTCTTTGTATGAAAGATAATTTTGATATTTTGGAGCAGAGATATTAAAGATGAAGAAATCAATAAACAAATAACCATAGAGGGCGTGACTGCATCAACAATGCAGATAGCCACAACCATGAACAACTAAATCGGTATCTAGGATTTTTACAAAACCTTAGCCAAGTAATGTAGACTCTTTCTTATTTTTAATTGTATAAGGGGAAACTGAAAGACACGTATGTGATGATTGTGTAGATGAGTGATTATGTTTAATTTTATATAAGATTCTTCATTTATTATATATCTTGTCTTAGCTTGAATGAATATTTTATCTTACATAATCATAGTTATTCAATATAGGCTAGAACTCGGATGCTTAACTCATGATTTTCTACACAATAGTGGTTATTAATATGTAATCTTGATTTAGACAGACCATGCTTGAAAGGGATAACTAGTGACGTGCTTTTAATTTATGTTAGTATGAGTAGTTTAGAGTAGATGCATGTACTAGTTATGCTTTATTAGAGATGGTTTGTGTCAATGATGGATGAATTGTTCCTTTTTTTGGATTAGAGTTTTGTCAATATTTGCGACCATATATCTGATTCACATATGATGGACCGCCCTTTACAATTGAATGAATTATAGGATATGTTATATGGTTAGTGGTGGACTTAGAAATACCCTAGATCTTTATCTCCATTTTTCACAACCAAAACAAATTATCTATCATATTTATTTTATGTTCATTAGTTATAGAAAATCAAACAAACAAACTATCCTTAATAATTTAGTTAGAATAATTATAAAAGAGTTAAAGAATCATTAGTCTATGTGGATTCGATATACCCTATCTCATTGGTACTATACTATAAATTGATTCGTGCACTTGCGATATATAAAATTATGTCAATTTTAAGGGCTTATTTGCACACACTATTATCATTATTATTATTATCTATTACCCAAGCCTAGTAGGTTAAACTAATCAAGGTTTGACCACCGATCAATTGTGAAATATCGAAAATACCATTCCCTCCCAAACTAGCCACTGGGCCTTGTTTGACCTTATATAATACATACAGAGATGATATATACATATATATATATACAGAGATAGGTTTGCCATCTCCACTTCAAAATCCTCTGTAAAGCTTACGTTTTGTGGTCAATTTCTTACATTACATTTGTTAATTGAGTTTGAAGACAACAACTAGCATGAAATTTTGAAAGAGAAAGGTTATTTGAAAGTTTTTACTTTCACTTCTCTAATGCATTTATGCTAGTAAATTGGACTTAAAACTGGAAAAGGTAATACAAGATGGGATAAAAAAACAATTAAACGACCTTACAGAATAAGGCAGAATTTTGTATGGCTCAAAAATGAATTATGTAAGGTCCCAAGTGTTTGCACCTATGTTGGAGCTAATTTATGCTTCAAGTTTTTAAAGGTACAAACTACAAAGACTGTTATAGCTTATTTTAAGAACAAAATTGAAATATTCAAAGGAGAATATGAATGACATTGAACCTAAAAACAAAATTGAACACTTATAAATTGCACTAAATTAACTTCTAAAAATCAAATCAAATCAATTAAACAATGAATAGGAAGAACAGACGTAACAGTATCCATATACATAGATATATATATATATCAAATCTAAATAACCTATATATACGAATAATTGAACCTGTTTAAGGAGGTTATCGGCGATTCGGTAGTAATTGCGGAGAGGGATTCGATTATCAACGTCGATCTTCCAAGCCACGGCGTCCAAGTTGAACTGTCTCTGCAGAGGCAGCCTCATTTTCCGGCGAGAGCGTCCTGGATTTCAGTAGTGGCAGGAAAGTTCACGACGGCGATAAACGGAGGAGTTCCACTCGGCAACATAAACGGCGATGAAGTTGAGAGATCGGTGTCTGGACGTGCTCGCTAAGTAATACTCTTTATATTAAAATAAAGTTTGATTATATTGTTAAATTCAATCTTCTGCTATGTTGTATGTCGACAAAGTGTGACTCTTGCCTATATATATATATATTGTGTATATATTCACTACGTCCATTAATAGTGCAGTGAGAGAGAGATCGAAGAGAGAGGAAGGAAATGGGGGTGAGGTCACAATTTTCTCTAATTTCCCTCCAAAAGAAGTAAGCAAAACTGACACAAGCTCTGTCAAATCAAAATAATGAGGGCATATTTGGAATTTTACACGCTCCGTTAGTCTACTTGACCACCCGTTAATCCCAAGGAGTGTTTGTGATGAAAAGTTTCATTTTAAAAGGAGGCAAGTGTTAAATTTGAAACTTCAGAAGGTCCTGACTATAAAAAATCTTTATTATAATTATTTTTATTATTATGATTTTTTGTTATATTTAATTCATTTATTTTACAGGTATGAAAAAACAACTTTTTCGGAGATAAATTTCTAATTTTTTAATTCTTTTTTCCATACTATAAGTATAAATATTTTTGTTGGTCTAATTCATTTATCTCACAAGTAGGAGAAAACTTGAAAAAATAATCATATACCAAATTCGAGATAAATCGTATAGCTTCCCCCAAACTCATCCACCTAAGAAACGAAGAAAAATAACAGATGAAGAAGGTTAAAGTTACTCTTCTACCACTAGCACTTCAGTTAATCATGCCTCCATCGTCTTAGGTTTTGCGCCATTTCAAAAGACGTCTATGATTTTTAAGGGCTTTGGTGAACCGAACTTTCCCAACAACCAAACACCTTTAACAACTCTTGGGGATTCAATCCTTGACAATGTTGAGATTGCATATGGCATAATTCATAAGACCTGGGTGAAGAGTGATTCCACTAGAGTACAGGCCATGTCAGGAGATAAGATTTCACGCAAATAACATTTATTGTTATTATTTGCCCCATAACTTTTTATAATGTTTATTGTTATTATTATTGGATAACATTTAATATTTTTTCATTATTATTATTGACTAATATTTAATATTTATTTGTTATTGGATAACATTTAATATTTATTTGTCATTATTATTATTAAATAACATGTAATATTTATTTGTTATTACATATATATTATTTATCATATAGAGCACTGTATACTCTATTGAATTGGTCAGTCAGTCGAGCCTCAGCAGGAAGAGTTGGCCAAATAAAATGAAAGGCTTACATCGGAGATATTTATTATCAAGACTAAGTACGAAGACGTGACTAAACTTAAACAAGTTAATAATTCACTTGAACATGCTAATAATGATATTGTTAATTTAGAAGCCGCATTTCGTTATAAGAGGGAGAATGTCGCCAGAAAGCTTGTAAATAAAAAGATGACTGCCATTGGAAGTTTTATGAATTCTGACGAATTTAAATTGCAAAACCAATGCCTATTGTAATGGATTTGATGCCTTCAAAGCTCGTGTCATGATTTATCACCCTAATATCAACCTAGACAAGTACGAGCCAAAGGTTGAAAGCGAATAAGAAGTTTGAAAGTGGCACAAAAGTGGGGACAGATTTATAAATGTCTTTCTTTTCATAGTGTTGTCTTTGCTTTGACAGTTTTTTAGTTACTTTCAATATGGTATTTTGTTCTCGATTTAAAAAAATCTTCTTCAGTCTTCATCGAGGCAAAACACAAGGTCGGGAGTAGCGTGGACCCGATTGAATGAAAAATCGTTTAGTGTTTTCGAATTTAAAATATTATTAATATCCTTATATTAAAACTATCTAATATTAAATTGTCTTTGTTGTTCCTGCTTTAGTTAAAATGATCTATTTCAGAAATCAAAAAGTGTGTTATGTTCGAAAAAACTCTTAAAAAACTCCAATTAAAGTGAAATTGTGCTCATGTATGAAAGACACCTATGCTCATACTTAAGTTGCAACAAAGTTTCTTGCCTTTTGCTATTTGGGAACAAAGAAAAAATAAAACTAAATAAATAGAGAAATAAAGAAAATTATACTATAGTTAACAAACCAAAATAACATTGATATTTAGGTTTATAAAATTAAGGGCATGTTCGGTAACTATTTATTGCTCATGATAAACATAAATAGTGTTTATGAGTTATTTTTATTTATGGATAAAAATGTGAATCGTTTTATAACTGTTTATGTTTTTGACGTTTTTATAAATAAAAAACACAAAATCATGTTTGTTATAAATTTTTGTTTATATTAGTGATAATGGTCGGTGGCGACAATATGTAGAGGCGATGGTCAGTGAAGGCGGTGACCAATAGTGGTAGTTTACGGTGGCTAATGGTGGTGGATGGTGGAGGCGTTGGTTGATGATGGTCGGTGATTGGTGGTGGTGTTTAATGGCCGGTGGAGGAGATGGTCAATGGTGATGGAAGAGATGGGAGGTGGCAAATAGTTGTGGTTGTCGGTGGCCTATGGTGATTAGTAATGGTTATCGGTGGTGGTGGATGGTGGCTAATTGCGGTGGTTGACGGTGGCCAGTAGTGGTGGGTGGTGGAGGCGGTGACCGATAGTGGTGGTTGATGGTGGTTGGCGGTGGTGGGAAGTGGTGATGGAAGAGATGGTTGGTGATGGTGGGAGGTGGCCGACAGTGGTGATAGGTGTCAAATATTAGACATTTTGATCAATTAACTCACTATTGTTACGTCCTTTATTTTCATTATTTGGTATTTTTATGTTGTTTGCGTGTTAAAGCATGTTTCAGGAGCTTAACGAAGAAATGGAGTTAACTTTGGTGAATTAACCGAAGTGCATGTTCTTTCTATCCAAGAGGAGAGTCAAAGAGGCAGTCTGAGACAAAAATGGCTCCCGATGGGTAAAATCGGTATTTTCAGAAACCGTCATCTACAGGAAAAAGTATCATGGGTTCAAGGCGGTCATTTTGATGCATTCACAAAGAAAAGTAGTTTTCAAGAAAACACCTACGCTTTCAAAATCAAAAAGTGGTTGGAAAGTGCATTTTTACGCTTAAACATACGCTTAAGTGCATTCAGACCTAGAGATCCAGAGAAAAAGACTATGGAGAGCGTTTCTACATCAACGATGCAGTCACCTTCCACCATGGCTAATTAACTCAGTATCTAGGATTTTCTAGCAAAACCCTAGCCAAGTAATGTAGTTTCTCATTATATCAATTGTAACGAGGATAAACTGTTGACCATACTGTGATGATTATAGTAGTTAAGAGATCGTTTTGATTTTCAATATAAAATTTTATGTTTGTTCTAAAAATCTTGTGTTAGATGGAATGAATGTAGTATTTTACTCAACCATAATTATTCAATATGAGCAAGAACTCGGATGCTTAATTTATGGTTTTCTACATAATGGTGGTAATGAAACTTGAAACCCTAGGTTGACACAGATCATGCCTTCGTGATAATATAGGAATGCTTTAGTTTATTTTCATGCATTAGGAGTAGTTAGAGTAATATAATTGGCATGTACTAGTTAGGTCAATCATGAGACGGGTTGTCGCAATTCGGTTGATGGTCATCCTTTTTGGGGTCGTATTTAGATATTTGCGGTACGACCTGATTCACAGTTATGGATCACCCTCTTACAATTGTTATTTTGATAAACTATAGTATGCGGTTAGTGGTGGAATGATGAAAATCCTAGTTTTCTCTCTCATCTGAATCACAACCAATTTACTTTGCTTTCTATATAATTTTAGTTAAAATAGATAATTTTAACTAAATAGGTTTCTGTGGGATTGATATCCCTTACTCAAGCCGTTGTTGTTCTATAATCGATACATGCGCTTGCGTAGGGTAAAACCTAGCGTTGTTAAGGTGTAATTTTTAACCACATATTTTGTACACACCTGACACACATCAAGTTTTTGGCGCCATTGCCGGGGACTGAAGCATTGTTCAATATATTTAGTAGTTTATTTGCATTGCGTTATTGTAGTTGTACCTAGAGTTAGAGTTTCATTTTTGTGTGATTGACAGGTACTCTGAAGAGCATAGAAGGGAAAAGCAGAGCTTCTGAAGTTGTGTCTAGAACTTTTGTGAGTTTTAGTATTGCCTTGATTTTTGCATATTAATTCTAGCTTTATTTTCTGTTAATGTTTAAAGTAGTTTAGAAGTAGTTAATTTAGTCAGTTTTTATTTCATAAAAATTTCAAAAAGAAAAAAAAATAGTCGTTTGTGTAGTGTATGATCGATAGATTGACCCGTTCTAATTTTAGCACTGCGTTAGTCGAGTACAATCTTGAGATCAAAAAGACTCTCCATCATTTACGTCGAGCTATTGAAAAGCGTCATCTTCAAACAGAAGAAGGCCCTAGCCAAATTAGTGAAGAATAAGCGATGGGAGACCAAAGACCCAACCAACAAAGGGCACCGGAGACATCCCTGAAAGGATATTACGCACCCGATGCGTATGATTCCTATGCGGATTTCCTAGAAGAAGGAGTAAAGCACTTCGAGATCAAAACAAGTGTTATCAATATGCTGCCAAAATTTTCTGGTCTTAGGATAGAAGACCCATACCAGCACATAAATGATTTCTTAGAGGTCGTCTCTACTGTTAGGTATGATAATTTATCCAAAAATGACTTGCGAGTGAGATTATTCCCTTAGTCATTGAAAGAGAGAGCTAAATGATAGTACATCAAATTGGCTAAAGCAATTAAAATTAATTGGGAAGCCCTTAAAAAAGAATTCATTGAAGAGCATTATCCCATAGAAAAGACTTCAAAAGCCCAAAATGCGATCAAAATATTTAGACAACTGTCTGGTGAACATTTTCATGATACTTGGGAGAGATATAGTAAAATCTTGTATAAGTGTCCCCACCATAGGTTTTCTGACCAATACATAGCTAAGAATTTTTACATAGGACTTGGGGATGCACATAAGACTTTGATAGATGCTTCAACACAAGTTTAGTTTATCTGGAAGTCATCTAAAGAACTTTTGGAGATGTTTGATAATATCAATGAGAATATAATTCAATATGAATCTGAGTTGAGGTCTAGAGGTGGACAACAGGATAGGAAATATGAGAAAACTTATGCTATAGAGCATGATGATGTGAGAGATATAATGGCATTGATAGGAAAGAAATTAGAGAGAATTGAAAAGTTTATGCAGCAAAATCATTCCCCTCCGAGAGAGACGTTTGAAGTAGAAGCTGAGTATTCTCAAAATGAGTGTCAGGAGATAATGGCTACTGATGCCAATGCATCGTGGAACTATTCCAATAATGCTCATTTCACCAATTCATACACCTCAAATGCCAGAAATCAACCACTCATCTCCTATAAATCTACAAATGTGGAGAATCCACCATCAAAGTTCCAATAAGGACAATCATCCAATCCACAACCAAGGTTCACTGAGAGACAACAATCATATAATCCACAACCAAGGTTCACTGAGAGACAACAATCATACAACCTATAGCCAAGGTTCCAACAGAGTTAACAATCATTTGACTCACAACCAATAATCATGGCCCGAAATTCTCAGCCAAATTACCAACCCAGACAGCCATCCAATAATTCCCAAGCTCTCCAACCGTTCAATAATTTCCAAGATCTTCATCCATTCAATAATAATCAGGTTGTGCAACAATATAACTACCAAACCCAGCCTCCAAGAAGCCAAACTCCTCCACTCAGTTTCCAGACTAGTTGGCTAGAACATATCATACTAGACATTCATAACAAGATAGGAATTTATACTCAATCATTAGCACAACTGCACATATAGATGGGCCAAATGGCCAATGAGAGGAATATAAGAGAACCAGGAAGATTTCCTAGTCAATCGGTAGCTAACCCAAGGCCATAACAAGCACTGGAGCTCGGATCATTTGTCAATGAACCTAATGAGTCGGTTCAAGCAATCATGACTCTAAGAATTGGAAGGGAAATGGAGAGTAGAGTTGAAGAGGAACATGAAGAGAGGTTGGAGAGAAAAAAATGAGGCGGAACAGCACAAAAGAAGGAAGCTGAAGAAGAGCAAAAAAAGGAGGCTAAAAGAGTCTAGAAAGATCAACCATCAGTGGAAGACAATGTCGATCAGACATTACTTGAAGAGCCAGGTGGTGCCGAAGAAGTCACGCATCACAGTGGTGCCAAACTCAAAAGGTGAGCTAATTCCACAGCACATAACCATAGGGTGGTGTGTGTGCATTGAATACAAGAAGCTCAACTCAAATACCAGGAATGATCATTTCCCGTTGCCATTCATTGATCAGATCCTGGAAAGGTTAGCCGGGCAGAGTTACTACTATTTTTTGGATGGATATTTTGGCTACAATCAAGTGGCAATTGATCCTGTTGATCGGGAGAAAACAACTTTCACTTGTCTGTATGGCACATTTGCTTATAGACGGATGTCTTTTGGTTTATGTAATGCGTTAGCAACATTCCAGAGGTATATGATGTCTATCTTTTCCGACATTGTAGAGAAATTTATTGAAGTGTTCATGGATGACTTCTCAATTTTTGGGGAAACCTTTGAAGACTATCTGAAACATCTAACACTGGTGCTGAAAAGATACAAAGAGATGAATTTGATTCTAAGTTGGGAAAAGACCCATTTCATGGTTCAATGGGGGATAGTACTGGGCCATATTATATCGAAGCGAGGGACAGAGGTTGATAAAGAAAAAGTTGAATTTATTTCAAAATTACCTCATCCCACATCTGTTAAATAGATACGGTCTTTTCTGGGCCACGCTGAGTTTTACCAAAGGTTTATTAAATATTTTAGGAAAATCGTCCGGCCGTTATGTAACTTACTGGCTAAAGATGCGACATTCGTCTTTGACAAATAGTGTCTTCATGGCTTTGAGGAGCTACGTACTCGACTCTCAACAACCTTTATTATTCGTCCGCCAGATTGGTATTTGTCGTTTGAGCTGATGTGTGATGCTTCTGATTATACTATAGGAGTTGTATTGGGTCAGAGAAAAGATAAGCTACCATATGCGATATACTATGCCAGTAGGACTCTGAATGATGCTCAGATGAACTACACAACTACTGAGAAGGAGTTACTGGCAGTTTTTTTGCCTCGGATAAATTTAGATCATATCTATTGGGCACCAAGGTTGTTGTTTACTCGGATCATGTCGCGTTAAGGCAAATGCTAACCAAGAAGGACTCTAAATCCAGATTGATTCAGTGGATTCTGTTGTTGCAAGAATTCGACCTGGAAATCAAAGATAAGAAGGGTTTATAGAATGTGGTTGTTCACCATTTGTCAGTGATTATAGTCAAGTCTATAAAGGAAACCACTCTTCTTAAGGATTCATTCCAAGATGAACATCTGTTCAATGTGGTTGTTGTGGAACAGACACCGTAGTATGCTAACATTGTCAATTATAAAAGCCACAGGTCGAATTCCAAAAGGATGATCTAAGAATGAGAAAGACCGATTCTTCAGCCAAGTCAAATTCTATATCTAGGATAATCCACGTTTATACAAGTATTGCTCTGATCAAATTATCATAAAATGTGTCACCGAGAGTGAGATGCAGAGCATTCTGACGTTTTATCATGTGCTGGAGTCTGGAGGGAATTTCAGAGCTCAGAAAACAGCTCGCAAGGTGCTGCATAGCAGATTTTACTGGCCTACCATATTTAATGATGCTTTTGAGTATTACAAAACATGTTTGTGATGTCAAAATTTGGGATGTATATCTCAACACGACATGATGCCTCTGACCCCAATTTTGATTATGGAATTATTTGATATTTGGGGTATTGATTTCATGAGACAATTTTTGAAAGCAGATAAAAAGGAGTACATACTTGTGAGAGTTGATTATGTTTCAAAATGAGTAGAAGCTATAGCCACCAAACGTGTTGACCATGCGGTGGTGGAAGAGTTTATAAAGTCGAACATTTTCTCATGATTTGGTATACCACAAGTTTTGATTAGTGATGGTGGAAGCCATTTTGACAATCAGTTTCTTTCGACTTTGTGTCAGAAGTATGGTGTCAATCATAGAATTGGTACGCCTTATCACCCCCAATCACAAGGTCAAGTGGATGATTCAAATAGGGAGATCAAGAATATTTTGGAGGAAACAATGCGTCCGGATTTAAAGGTTTGGCCACGAAGGTTGAATGATGCCTTATAGGCGTATAGGACTGCGTATAAGATGCCGATTGGTATGACACTGTACCATCTCATTTATGGTAAGGCGTGTCATCTCCCTATTGAGCTAGAGCATCGAGCATCGAGCATCGAGCATATTAGGCAGTTCAAAGGATAAACTTTGATATAAAGAAAGTCGGTGCTCAGCGGAAACTTCAACTTCAGAAGCTTGAGGAGTTAAGAAACAATGCTTATGAGAACTTTTGAATTTACAAGGCTCGGACCAAAGCATTCCATGATAAACATATTTGGAAGAAGGTATTTGAGGTTGGCCAGAAGGTATGGCTATTTAATTCGAGGCTCAAGTTGTTTTCTGGTAAGCTTCAATCTATATGGGATGGGCCATACGATATTACAAAGGTTTTTCCCCATGGAGCTGTGGAGCTCGATGATCCTAACACTGGAAATAAATTTGTCGTGAATGGGCAAAGATTGAAGCACAACATAGAGGTTCATCCAGCTGAGTGTATGGTAGAAACGGTTGATCTAACTGAACCACCACCCGAGCTAGGTAAGCTTGATCCAGAGTATTGAGAGGCAACAACATCCCACCAACGATGTTAAATATTGGTACTAGATGATTAAGGTTAGCTTTTGATCCTAGTTTGTACTTGTAGATTGTGATTTGGTCATGTCTATATTTTTAGTTTTTAAGATCGAGTGCGTAAGATCGAGTCATAGAACCATCATCATCCAAGTATGAAGGGTAAATTGAGTCAATGAGGTATATAGGGGTGTGTAAGAAGCTTTGTGATTGTGTGGATTTGGGAAAGATGGAAGCTGGGCAAAAAAAAACCCCAGTTTGATGCCCTTATAGCACAAATACAGGGGCTGGAGCAAAGGATAGAGCTGGGATTTGTTCAGGAGTGATAGGCCTGTCAGTGAGATTGTAGGCGGTTATGCCATAGGATTGACGACATAAGGCAACACATGGGCGTACACCTTCCACCTACCCCACTGACCTCAGATGACGAGGCATAATGTAGTTTTAGTTTAGATTTTCTTTTTGTCCTATTTTTGTTTTATTTTTATACATTAGAGACAAATTGTAGAGCAGATAGATTGTGATAGGGCTTTATGTGACAGCTTTAATGATTATTCTCTAAATGTCTTTGTTATTTCGATATTTTATAAAATGACAGCTCTTGTGAACAATTTTATTGAATTATGTGTGTCCCCAAATTCTTACTCTTACATTGAATGTGCTGATATTTTAAAACAAATCGAGTTTTTAATCGCATTATGAGGACATGTGTGCGTTTAAGTTTGGGGGTGCGTGTGTTTGTCACAGGTTGATGAATTGATTGCAAGAATGTGTCATTTGAAAAAAATAAAAAATAAAAAAAATTAAAAATAATATATATTTTATTTAGGCTAAGCATATGCTTGAAGCGTAGGTTACCCTACACTTCAAGCGTAGGGTACAAGGGAAGTTTTTGAAAAAACAAAATTTGACCCGTTTGCGGGGTGTTTTGGCTTGAGTTGTATTTGTACTTGTATTATATGGTATTTTTAGGCTTTAGATATAAGGTTTTAGAGCAATCCTAGTCCGACAATGAAGTGGAATGGGAATACAAGTTGGAGTAGGATCATGAGTTGTTTCCACTTTCCCATCCAAACAAGGGTTCCAAATCCTTTTCCTCTTTAATCCTAAGACATCCATCTATAAATGCACCCATAGAGGAGGCACAATTCACAATTCACAAAAGTTAAGCAATACGACTAGATTCTCTTATTTTATTTTGTCTTCTTCTTCTTTCTATCTTGGTAGGGTGAGTATGGATAGTGATCATGAGATATATTCTGACCCAGAGGAGTTGAATGAGGTTGAAGAACCACATGCAGATGCGAAGAGTTCGAATAAAGGAGCAACAAGCCGAAAGGGAAGAAGAACCACACCGATTTTGTTTCTGAAGTGTAGATTGCAATTTGAAGTAGTGTTTCGTCCAAATAGGATGAGATAAATATTGATTTCACCCAGGAGGATAATCTTTAGGAAACGAGGATTGCGAAGTTTAGAGCATCGGGCGGGAGAAAAGGTGTATCCGGGTCTGGTTCAAAGATTCTATGCCAATATGAAGATTACTGGACCGCTAGGATTTGAGGTTATGACAGCTAAGGTAAGTAAGTGGAGTGCTCTTATAGTGATAGGAAAGAGAAGTATTATCGATGCTTGGAAAATACCAATTAGTTCTCTGGCACACTTGGAAGGAAAACTAAAGGAGTACCCTCCGGTATGGCCACATACGGATGAGAAGATGGTTAGGGAGATGTGTGCTATGTTAGATCTAGGAGATAAGACTTGTGAAAATTGGTGATTGAGATCGGATCTGCTATACTTAGATTGTGTCATTGCGGCTCAAATTCGACCAAATAATCGAACTAGTGTGAGGGAACACACGATGCTTAGAACGTTGTATGCCTTAACTCATGGGTATAGGGTGTCTTTTTCGACGTTGATAATGACCGAGATGTCAATTTCCCAAGCAATTGTGAGTAGAGAGTGGGCTGGTGCAGATGAATTTGAACATTATCTTCCATACCCGTTTCTGTTATCAAAGATCATTGTAGAACAATTGGGTGATAGGATATAGGAGATGGGTGGAATGCGGTGGTAGTTTATGAAGATATATCCGGAGGAAGACTTTGCTAAGTTGAAAAAGACAGCGGAATGCCGGATATGGTTAAAGAAAACCATGGCTAGTGATGAAGAAAATGAGGAGGATGGACCCTAAATAGGGCTAGGGTTTAGAATTAGGGTTTTGAATTGTTTTGTCTTGTTTTTGCTTTGTTTTGATGTTTTATTTTAGAGACGGTAGACCCTTAAGGCCACGTCTTTACATTTATTTTATTTATAGGATTGTAGACCCTTCAGGCCAAATCATTTGAAAAAAAAAGAATTTTTAATTCCTTGAAAAATTGTGTGAATTTCTAGATATTTTTGAAATTTCTTTTTCCTGTGCTATGATTATGGGTATTTATGCTTTGTTATGTGTATCTACAGGTGATCCAAATCAAGTTTAGGGGAGGAGATCAAGTGCTTCAATGAGAATCCAGAATTGAGCTTGAAGGGTAACTATATCTGTTCTCGTACTTTATTTTTGACCATGGGGACAATGTCTCAATTAAGTTTGGGGGTGAGGGTATAGGATTATAAGGAATTGCAAATTTTCAAAAAAATTGAAATTTAAAAAAAAAAATTGGAGCAGTTCTTTGTTTTCACGCATGAGTGTTTTGCATTAAAATTTAATTAAGTTATGTTTATAATGCATGAGTAGTATATGTTGTAATATTCCCATTTATGATAGTAATGATTAGATCAAGCTAAGTGAAATGATGTGGTTTTACATGGGTGAATGATTAGTAAAATTGAAAGTAAAAAAGATGACATTGACCTATAAGCACAAACACACATTCACTATGGGAAATAGATTGATCTTTGACTATGAAATTGAAAATTAATTTTGCCACAATAAAGGGGAAAAGAAGAGATGTTATGGTTGAAATGGAGAAAATTGAAAAAGAATTATTTTGAAAAAATAAAATGCAAAAAGTAGTTCTTCAATCTGAGTAACCGGACCTTGGTATCAACAATATCATTGTTCATGTTTAAAGGGGAGAAGAGTAATGAGCATAAATCCCATGGAAGAAGCTCGGGCCCAGTTGGCCGGGACTAAAAATCCTCGCTGAAAAGTCTAGAGCTGAGAAAGACAAAAAGGGATGGTAAAGTGGAAAGATAGAAAGATGTGTTTTCATAAAAAAATGGAAAAGTTTGATCAATGAAGTAGGAAAAGTAATATGGAAATACCATGGTAGAATGTTCACTAAGTACACGGAAGGTTGTCTGGATTAGGGAATGACAAGTGTCAAATATTAGACATTTTGACCCCTTAACTCACTATTGTTACATTCTTTCATTCCATTATTTGGTATTTTTATTGCATTTGCGTGTTAAGGCATGTTTCAGGAGCTTAATGAAGAAATGAAGCTAATTTCGGTGAATTAACTGAAGAGTATGTTCTTTCTATCCAAGAGGAGAGTAAAAAAGGCAGTCCGAGACAAAAATGGCTCCCGGAGGGCAAAAACGGCATTTCCAGAAGCCGTCATCTTCAGTAAAAAGTATCGTGGGTTCAAAATGGTCATTTCAGTGCATTCACGGAGAAAAATGATTTTCCACAAAATACCTACGCTTTCAGTTTCAAAAAGTGGCTGGAAATCACATTTCTACGCTTGGGAGCTACGCTTGAAGTGTAGGCTTGCTACGCTTTAAGCGTAAGACATCTACGCTTCAAGCATAAGTACGGCAACATTTGGTGGTTTTTCGTAGATTTTTCTTGTTTCACCCCCAACTCAATTAGAAGATGTGTCTGCGACTCCAGACCTCTATATACATGTATATACACTTATATATATGAGAAGTTAGGGTTTGCATGAGTTTTAGAGTGAAAATACTGAAAAGGGCATTTCTATACCATTGCCTATATATACACGATCATATATCAGATTGAAGAGGTTGTTTTTGCTGGGACGTTCATAGAGGCTGGTTCAGAGGTTCATTCATTCATACTTGCTACTATTGAGAGCCATATTCAAACCTAGAGATCCAGAGAAGAAGACTATAGAGAGCGTTTCTACATCAACGATGCAGTCACTGTCTTTCATGGCTAACTAACTCGGTATCTAGGTTTTCTAGCAAAACCCTAGCCAAGTAATCTAGTTCTTTCATTATTTTCAATTGTAAAAAGGGAAAACTATTGACCCTACTGTGATGATTGTAGTAGTTAAGATACCGTACTGATTTGCAATATAAAATTCTATGTTTGTTCTAAATTCTTGTCTTAGATGGAATGAATATATTATTTTGAACAACTATGATTATTCAATATGAGCAGGAACTTGGATGCTTAATTATGGTTTTCTCCACAATGGTGATAATGAAACTTGAAACCATAGCTTGACACAGGTCCTGCCTTGGCGATTTAATATAGATATGCTTTAGTTTATTTTTATGCATTAAGAGTAGATTACAGTAGCATAATTGGCATGTACTAGTTAGGTCAGTCATGAGACGGGTTGTCGTGATCCGATTGAAGATACTCCTTTTTGGGGTCGTATTTAGCTATTTGCGGTACGACCTGATTCACAGTTATGGGTCGTCCTCGTACAATTGATACAATGAGGAACTATATTATGCGGTTAGTGATGGAGTGATGAAAACCCTAGTTTTTTCTCTCATATGAATCACAACCAATTTTATTTTATTTTTATATAATATTAGTTAAAATAGATAATTTGGTCTTTGACCACCCAAACAAACAATTTTCAGAAAATATAATTCAGTGTTTTTGAATTGCTAAAGTGAATAATCTTAGTCTCTGTGGGATCGATATCCCTTACTCAAGCCGTTTGTTACTCTATAATTGATACATGCGCTTGCGTATGGTAAAACTTAAAGTCGTTAAGGTGTTGTTTTTAACCACATTTTTTTAGACCTGACGTCCATCAAGTTTTTGCACCGCTACCGGGGACTGAGCATTATTCAATAGCTTTATTAGTTTATTTGCATTGCGTTATTGTAGCTGTAGCTGAAATACCCTTGACGATAGTGAAAACAGCCTAGAGGAGGGGTGAATAGGTTTTTTATCGATTTTATGAATAATTTAAATTATTTAGCGGAAATTCAATTTTAATTAGTCACAAACCATAATTCTCAAAATAGATCAATCAAGCAAATATTAATATAAGTGCAGAAAATAAATCATGAGAAGACAGATTTTTTACGTGGAAAACCTTGGAAAGACTTCAAGTAAAAACCACGGATATGCTCAGGTATCGATGCACTATGAATCAGTGAATTTGTACAGACTCTATGAAAACAGAACTTATAATCACTGTAATTTGTTGTTCTTCACTCAACATCTGAAAGTCTAGATTCACTCGTGCTCCACGAAGCTCTCACTCCGATCTCCGTACTCTGACGACTTTGCTTCTCAACAGATCAAAATCACCATGAAGCCTCCTTTTTTGATCTCCACACATAGACGGCTCCATAATTTAACGGATCAATGCAACATCGTTGCTTTAAATGGTGTGATGATTTTTCAGCAATTAGATCATCCAATTTTGCATAAAATGTTCGGTGTAGAAGCACAATTAGAAAATACCAATAACAAGAGAAAACTCGAATATATATATGATCACTCAATATTTTCTCTCTCTATGTATATCTCTGTAGAAGAATATGAATTATAGAATATTGCATAGATCTCTCAAAAACCGTTGCCTCCTCTATTATAGACCTTGGTATTTATAGGCAATGTAGAGGAGAAACCCTAAGTTAGCCCTATTTGGTAATTACACCCTCAACTGAGCCAAACCCTTCAATATAATGCATAATATGTGATATACACGTGCTTATAAGTGTTTGGGTCGAGCTCAAGGTCATCCGGATCAATCCAAGTCAAAATAGAATTTCAGCCCGATTCTGAAATTTCCAACTTTTTCCTGCAGGACACCTCTCACTCTTTTGATCCTATATGGAGCTACACAAATTGTATGAAGGCATGTAATATATCATTGGAACTATGACTTCAAGATCTTGATCATAGGTTGAATCAGTCCATTTGGACCTTTTTTGAGTGAGATATGAGCTCCCGAAGTTGACTGAAAATCTAGCTGAAATCACTGTTTCCTTTTTGAACTAGGATTCCTCCCTTATTTAATCCTCTTATAATTGGGAATGAATCTAGTCAAATGTTGTGTATATATCATTTATACATGTCCTAAGATATATAGGAGTGTATCCCAAGTCATAATAGGATATGTAACAGCCAGCCAAAATTAATAAAAATCTTTGTCGCAGCTACGCTTGAAGCGTAGCCCCTTTACGCTTGAAACGTAGGTTCCTTACGCTTGAATCATAGGTCCAAACGAAAAACCCCACTTTCCAGCCACTTTTTGAAACTGAAAGCGTAGGTATTTTTGTTAAAACCATTTTTCTCCTCAAGTGCGCCAAAATGATCCTCTTGACTCCCCGAGACTTTTTGACGTTGGGAAATGCCATTTTTGCCCTATAGGAGACATTTTTATCAATACACTCTTTTTTACATTTTACTTGTATTCTTCACTACTTCAATGCTTGATTTCGCCTTTGTCAAAGCTTGTAGATGTCGTTAAAACCAACACAACCTATCTAATACTCAACATGGTTATTGTCTAGAACATGCCATACATAAATAATTACAATAAATGTTCTTACAGTAGCTAAAGTTAAATTTTTATGTGATTGACAGGTACTCTGAAGAGCATAAAAGGGAAAAGTGGAGCTTCTAAAGTTGCATCTGGAACTTTTGTGAGTTTTAATTACCTATATTTTTGCATATTAATTCTTGCTTTAGTTTCTATAATTTAGAAGTAGTTAATTTAGTTAATTTTTATTTCAAAAAAAAAATTCTACAAAGAAAAAGTATACAATTGTTTGAGTAATGTATGACCGATATGACCCGTTCTAATTTAAACACTGCGTTAGTCGAGTACGATCCTGAGATCGAAAAGACTCCCTATCATTTACGTCGATCTATTGAAGAGCGTCATCGTCATCAAGAAGAGGCAATGGCTAACCAAAGAGCATACCAACAAAGGGCACCAGAGACATCACTAAAAGGATATTACACGCCCGATGCGTACGACTCCTATGCTGATTTTCTAGAGGAAGAAGGAGCAAAGCACTTCGAGATCAAGACAATCATGATCAATATGCTTTCAAAATTTTCAGGCCTTAGAATAGAGGACCCATACCAGCACATCAATGATTTCCTAGAAGTAGCCTCTACTGTTAGGTTTGACAATTTGCCCAAAAATGACTTACGAGTGAGATTATTCCCTTGGTCATTGAAATAGAGAACTAAAATATGGTACATCAAATTAGCAAAAGAAATTAAAATTGATTGGGAGGCCCTTAAGAGAGAATTCATAGAAAATAATTATCTCATAGGAAAGACCTTAGAAGCACAAGATGCAATCAAAAGCTTTAGACAGTTACCTGGTGAGCATTTTCATGATGCATGAGAAAGATATAATGAAATTTTGTATAAGTGTCCCCACCATAGGTTTTCTGAACAAGCTATTGCTAAAAAATTCTACATGGGACTTGGAGAGGTGCATAAGACTTTGATAGATGCGGCCACACAAGGTCAGTTTATTTTAAAGCCAACTAAAGAACTTTTGGAGATATTTGATAATATCAGTGAAAACACAATTCAATATCAATCTGATTTAAGGTCTAGAGGTGGACAACAGGATCGGAGATCTGAGAAATCGTATGTTGGAGAGCATGATGATGTGAGAGATACCATAACATTGTTTAGAGAGAATTGAAAAGTTTATGCAGCGAAGTCATTCCCCTCCTAGAGAGATGTTTGAAGTCGAAGCTGAGTATTCCCAATATGAGTGTCAGGAGATAATGGTCGTTGATGCCAACGCATCGTGGAACTATTCCAATAATGCTTCTTTCACCAATTCATACACCTCCAATGCCAGAAATTGCCCACTTCTGTCTTACAAATCTACCAATGTAGAGAATCCACCACCAAAATTCCAATAAGGGAAATCATCCAATCAACAACCAAGATTCACAAAAAGACAGTAGTCATATAACCTACAACCGAGGTTCACTGAGAGACAACAATCATATAACCAACAACCAAGGTTCCAACATAGTCAACAATCATATAACCAACAGCCAAGGTTCCAACATAGTCAACAATCATTCGAATCACAACCAACAATCATGGCTAGAAATTCTTAGTCCAATTACCAACCTAGAACATCCAATAATTCCCAAGCTCTTCAGCCATTAATTTCCAAGATCTTCAGTCATTCAATAATAATAACCGAGGTTTACTGAGAGATAACAATCACCAACAACCAAGGTTCCAATAGAGTCAACAATCATTTGACTCACAACCAACAATCATGGCTAGAAATTCTCAGTCCAATTACCAACCAAGAACATCCAATAATTCCCAAACTCTTCAGCCATTCAATAATTCCCAAGATCTTTAGCCATTCAATAACAATCAAGTTGTGCAGCTATAGAATTACCAAACCCAACCTCCAAGAAGCCAAACTCCACCACCCGGTTTCCAGACTAATAGGTTAGAACAAGTTATACTAGATATTCATAACAAACTAGGTATTCCTACCCAATCATTGGCATAACTACATATGCAGATGGGCCAAATAGCTAATGAGAGGAATGTGAGAGAGCCGGGGAGATTTCCTAGTCAGCCGGTCACTAGCCTAAGGCCACAACAAGCACTGGAGCTTGGGTCATTTATCAATTAACCTAATGAAACGGTTCAAGCAATCAAAACTCTGAGAAGTGGAAGGGAAGTGGAGAGTTGAGTTGAGGCAGAGCATAAAGAAAGGTTGCAAAGAAGAAAGAAGGCAGAATAAGAGAAGAGGAGGGAAGCTGAAGAAGAGCAAAGGAAATAAGCTGCAAGAAAATAGGCTGAAAGAGTGCAAACAGACCAACCATTAGTAGAAAACAATGTCGATCAGACATTACATGAAAAGCCAGACAAGGCAAGTTACGAGGAGGTAGCGCCATTTTCTCAGCATCTTAAAGATCCGACAAAGTACAGAAAGTTGGAAGAATCTGATATGTTAGAAACATTCCGACAAATCAAGATTAATTTACCACTCTTAGATGTAATCGCCCAAATACCGCCTTATGCTAAGTTTTTCAAGGATCTTTGCACCTAGAAGCGAAAGAGGAGGGTAAAGAATCCAATAAAAATACTCTTAACTGAGCAAGTGAGTTCATTGTTTTTAAGTGATACTCCACCTAAGAGAAAAGATCCCGATGCTCCCACTATTCCATGTGTCATCGGTGACCAGAAAATTGGTAGAGTTTTTCTTGATATAGGTGCGAGTATTAACTTGCTTCCTTATTCAGTCTACCAACAGCTAGGGTTAGGTGAGCTTATCAAACAGGCAAGAGGAGTGCTTGAAGATGTCATTGTTCAAGTATGCAAGTTTTATTTTCTGGTTGATTTTATAGTCCTGGATATAGAACATGTCCCTGACTCGAAAAAGCATATTCTAATAATACTAGGAAGACCATTCTTAGCTACGGAAAATGCATGCATCAATTGCAAAACCAGAGCCATGGATCTGACATTTAGAAATATGAAGGTCAGGATGAATGTGTTCAAAGGAAGCCACCAATTGCCTGAATCTGGGGAATATTTTCAGATTAATGAGTGTGATGAACTCGATGATATTATAGCAAATTTGTCAACTCAAATCCTGGAGAAGGATGAGCTAGAGTCATCTATGACTAGAAAATGGCCAGATGAGGAAGTTGTTGATTGGGAGACATACTGAAGGCTGCAAAATGAAGAGTCGAATGCGATGGAGATTGCTTTATATACTCAACCATGGCAGGAGCTGGTTGAACCGCTCCCGATAGTTTCAAATATTGCACCAATTCCCTCCTACCTTGGAACTCAATCAACTACCTGAAAAACTGAAATATGTTTTCTTTGGACCTGGTGACTCTTCATGTGATTATATATTCAAAATTGATAGAAAAACAAGAATTGAGTCTAGTCACGGTTCTGAGTGAGAACAAAGAGGCAATATGATGGAGCATTGTTGAGTTGAAAGGCATAGACCCCTCGATTTTCATGCATCCCATACATCTTGAGGATGATGCAAATCCATCAAGGGAAATGCAACAAAGGCTGAATCTAAAAATGAAAGAGGTGGTGATGAAAGAAGTAGTGAAATTGCTAGACGCGGGTATCATTTACCCCATTTCTGATAGCACATGGGTAAGTCCAACTCAGGTGGTGTCAAAAAAGTCAGGCATCACAGTGGTACCAAACTCAAAAGGTGAGCTAATTCCATAATGCATGACCATGGGGCCGTTATGCAACTTATTGGCTAAGGACGCAACTTTTGTCTTTGACAAAGAGTGTCTTTATGCTTTTGAGGAATTGCGTACTCAACTTTCATCAGCCCCGATTATCCGTCATCCAGATTGGTCTCTACCAATTGAGCTCATGTGTGATGCTTCTGACTATGCCATCGGAGCTGTGTTGGTTCATAGAAAAGATAAGTTGTCGTATTCTATTTATTATGCCAGTAGGACTTTAAATGAAGCTCAGATGAACTACACAACTACCGAGAAGGAGTTGTTGACAGTTGTCTTTGCCTTGGATAAATTCCAATCATATCTATTGAGCACCAAGGTCGTTGTTTATTTGGATCATGCCGCTCTGAGGCATTTGCTGACAAAGAAAGACTCTAAGCCCCGACTGATTCGGTAGATTCTACTACTACAAGAATTCGACCTGGAAATTAAAGATTAAAAGGGTTCAGAAAATGTTATTACGGATCATATGTCAAGGATTATTGTCGAATCCACAAAGGAAATGACTCATGTTAAGGATTTTTTCCTGGATGAACATATGTTCAATGTGGCTATGGTGGAATAAATACCGTGGTATACTGACATTGTCAACTATAAAGGCACAACTCGAATCCTAAAAGGATGGTCTAAGAATGAGAAAGACCGATTCTTCAGCCAAGTCAAATTTTATATCTGGGATAATCCTCATTTGTACAAGTATTGCTCTGATCAAATTATCAGAAAATGTGTCCCCGAGAGTGAGGTGCAAAGCATACTGACATTTTGTCACACGTTGGAGTGTGGAGGGCATTTCGGAGCTTAGAAGATATCCCATAAGGTGTTGCAGAGTGGATTTTACTGGCCTTCCATATTAAAAGATGCTTTCGAGTTTTGCAAGGCATGTCTGCGATGTCAAAAGCTTGGATCCATATCTCAATGAGACATGATGACTTTAACCCCGATTCTGATTGTAGAATTATTTGATGTGTGGGGTATTGATTTTATGGGACCATTTTCGAAAGCATATAAGAAATAGTATATACTTGTGGGGGTTGATTATGTTTTAAAATGGGTAGAAGTTATAGCCACCAAATGTGCTGACCATGATATGGTGGAAGAATTTGTAAAGTCAAACATTTTCTCACGATTTGGTATGCCAAGGGTTTTAATCAGTGATGGTGGAAGCCATTTTGACAACCAGTTTATTCCTGCACTATGTAAGAAGTACGGTGTCACTCATAGAATTGGTATGCCATATCACCCCAAATTACAAGGACAAGTGGGGGTTTCTAATAAGGAGATAAAAAATATTTTAGACAAGATTATGCGTCCGGATTTGAAGGATTGGCCTCGAAGGCTAAATGACGCACTTTGGGCTTACAAGACTGCGCTTAAAACACCAATTGGTATGTCGCCATATCATCTTGTGTATGGTAAAGCGTGTCATCTCCCTGCAGAGCTGGAATACCTAGCATATTGTGTTATTCAAAGACTGAATTTCGATATAAAGAAAGCTAGTGCGTAACAGAAACTCCAACTTCAAGAGCTTGAGGAGTTGAGAAATAATGCGTATGAAAACTCTCAGATTTACAAGGCCCGAACAAAAGCGTTTCATGATAAACATATTAGAAATAATGTTTTTTAGCCTGGCTAAAAGGTTTGGTTGTTTAATTCAAGACTCAAGTTGTTTCATGGCAAGCTCCAATCGAAGGTTTTCCTCCATGGAGCCGTGAAGCTTGATGATCCTGACACTAGAAAGAAGTTTGTTGTGAATTGACAAAGATTGAAGCATTATATAAAGGTTCAACCAGCTGAGTGTGTGGTAGAAACGATTGATCTAACTGAACCACCACTTGAGCTAGATAAGCTTGATCCAGAGTATTGAGAAGCAGCAACGCCGTACCAACGACGTTAAACATTATTACTAGGTGAAGAAGAGTAGCTTGTGAGCCTAGTTTGTACTTGTATACGGTAATTTAGTTATTTCGATATTTAAGATCGAGTCTATAAAAACGAGTCGTATGACCATCATCATTTGAGTAAGAAGTGTAAATCGAGCTTAGGAAGCATTGAAAATGCATAGAGTTAAAGACGGGGTGAGAAGACGAAATAAAATGATTTGGGCCATAGGGACATACGCTTCAAGCGTAGGTACATCTATGCTTGAAGCGTAGCTGTGGCCCTGTTATAAACAGGACCCGTCAGCGGTTCGCCCCCCCCCCCCCCCCTCCATTCCATTCAAACTTTTCTTTCTCTCTCAATTCTCTGCCAATATTTACGAGGTTTGATTCTACCATTTATTCATCCGATTCCTCATCATTCTTTGCCAGCGGATCATTAGATTAGTTGGTGATTTGGCCGAATTCACGTGAATAACTCGAAAAGTCTCCGAAACTCAATTTTTGGAAAATCATCGTTTCTCTCGATTCAGTGAGTTTTGTTCCATTATTTTGATTTCATATGACTTATTTAACTATTCTAAACTAGTATTGACGAACGAGTCCGATCAAAATCATGTTTTGATTAATTTTCTAAAAGTTGAGTTTTTCGACTTCGAAAATGGATTAAATATCAATTTTTTTTGGGATGACGACTTGTTTAATCATCATATTAGATATATTTAGATATAGTTTGAATTTGATTCGGTGTCTGGTTCATTATGGTTTACTTTTCAAAAATTCCCTATTATAAGTATGGCACGGACCAAATTATCAGCGAGATGAGTGGTTCAAGCTGCAGTTGCGGCTGATCCACCGGTGCGATAAAGGTCGAGATCGTCATCTCCTACACCATCCCCAATTCACCGACAAAGTACACACGCCAGGAGACTATAGTATGTCAACTCGGCATCCTCGTCTATTGAGGCAGAGATGCCAGAAAGTTCTATACAGGGACGCGACATCCTTTTACCATATGGGTGCCTTATTGTTGATCCATTTGTTCCACAGGCACCATCACCACCACTTGTGTCTGAGCCGCAGGAAGAGGAGATGGAAGAGGATACCGAGAGTGATGGGTGAGGCAGGGGGATGATGCTGAGTAGGAGGAGGACGCCACTCAGGGCGATGATCGAGAAGATGAGAGGGTACCAGAGCCACTCGTAGAGGGTGACCCCAGAGTTTTTATTACAGTTTTACCTATCCCCGCCTGGACAATCCAGATAACAACATGGTTAGAATATTTACTAGACCAGGTGATCCAAAAGGGGTATCAGCAGGAGCGTACATACTTATTTCAGATATTTTAGGGATTACAGCATATCTCCGCCTGGACGATAGGCCGATTGCAGGCCCGACGGTTATTACCTATTCTTAGCCCGGCTACTCCGCATATTTGCGAGGATATGATCCGGGAGTTCTGGCTACACATGCGCCATTTCAGCAGGAGGTAAGACTACGAACAGTGGTCCGAGGTACTGAGATTGAGATTATTCCCCAAACTATTGCTGAGGCGTGGGGTATTTTGAACTAGTGTCCATCTGAGCTAGCTGTTGTATTCCTACCTATGCCCGAAATAGTCCCATCTATTTTTGAGATTGTTACACTTCAGACTGCAGGGCAGTGGGCTGATACACATCGGAACTGCACGAAGAAGGCGAACTATCACCTGATGTTTTGGTTTTGGGATGTGATAGTCCAATCTCAGATTCTACCGCACAACCATACCACCATGTGTTATGCGCCATTTTCGGCCCTCCACTAAGCTTTCGAGTTCGAGCGGTGGATTTCTATCCCACGGATTTTGTCAGAGGGCCTATATACACATTATATTCATTTGCACAAGGAGACCAAGGTTGGTCAGCGTCTGTTTCTCATTCGATTCCCGTGCTTGGTGATGAAGATTATGCTGGATGTCAGGATTAAGATGGATGTGGGTGAATGAAACATATTTAAAGTGGGTACCCCGTATGCCAGAGGGATGTAGACTGGTGTCTGGACCCGATTGCATAGAGATGCTATTATGAGGCAGAAACCGGAGTTTGGCATATTACCAGCCTAAGATGCACAAGCCCGGAAGCAGGTTGATGACGTTAGTTAGGCTGATGCAGGTATGGCTCAGGATTCTGAGGCTGCTGATGAGGCTGAGATGTCATAGATGTCAGCTGTTGAGGATGAGGTTATGTTGCCAGAGGTACCTGCAGGTGGTACTATTACTCTGTCTCAAGCATAGTTTGATACTCTTATTGCACAGCTGCAGGGGCTAGAGTAGACATTAGCTGAGGAGAGACAGGTTTGACAGTGTGAGACAGTGCGCCGTCGGAGATATCAGAGGCGGTTATTTCATCGATTTGACTATATGAGTCAGCATATGGGTGTGCAGGTTCCACCTATACCACCGACCTCTGATGATGAGGCTTAGTTTAGTTTTAGTTAGGTTTTTGTTTTATTTTATTTTTTTACATTGGAGATAAATTGTCGAGCGGATAGTTTTGTATAGGGCTTTATATGACCGCTTGGATGATTATTTTCTAAATGTTTTTGTTATTTTATTTGTTTATGAAATAAAAGTTTTATGAACAATCGTATTGAGATTGAATATATCCCCGGATTTTTACACTTATTTTACATGTGCGGATAGTTTGACTTCTTTCAAGATGTTTAATCACATTATGCGGAAATTTGAACATTTAAGTTTGGGGGTGTATATGTATTAGATTGATCGGAAGAGTGCATTTTTTAAAAAAAATTATATTTTTCAAGCCAAGCCTACACTTGAAGCGTAGGGTATCACGAGGCAATATTTTGAATTTTAAAAATTTGACCCGTTTACAGGGTGTTTTGGCCTGGTTTGTATCTATACTTGTATTAGGATTTGTTTAAGTTATTTTTAGGACTTGTTGTAGATTTTTTGTAGACTTTTTAGAGTAATCCTAATCTAACAAGGAAAAAGGAATGCAAATACAAGTTGGAGTTGGATTAGTTATTGCTTCCACTTTCCTAGTTAGCCAAGGATTTTAAATCATTTTTCCTCTTTGATTCTACATCATCCATCTATAAATACATCCATAGAGTAGACATAATTCACAATTCTCAAAGATTGAGCATTAGAGTTAGATATTCTTCTTCTATTTTGTTTATCTCGAGAGGGTTAGTATGGATAATTCTAATGAAGATTATTTTGACCCAGAGGAATTCATAGAAGGTACAGAACCATATGTGGATATGAAAAGCTCGAATGAAGGACCTACGAGTCGGAATGGAAGCCGAACCACACCAAAATCATTTTTGTAGTGCAGATTGCAATTTGAAGAGATATTTTGTCCGGAGAGGATGAACCGAGTATTAATTGCACTCGAAAGGAAAATCCTCAAGGAATGAGGATTGAAAAGTTTAGAAAAACTGGCGGGAGAAAAGGTGTATCCAGGGTTAGTCCGAAAATTCTATAAAAATATGACAATTTTGGGACCGACGGGATTTGAGGTTATGAAGGCTAAAGTGACTCAGTGGAGTGCTCCTATTGTGATTGGAAGAAGAAGTATTGCTGATGTGTGGAATATATCGATCGGTACTCCGACAAACTTACAAGGAATATTGAAGGAACATCCTCAAGTGTGGCCACATACGGATGAGGAAATGGTTTGGGAATTGTGTGCAGTATCAGATCCAGGATATAGGACATGTGATAATTGGTGGTTGAAGTCGGATCTACTCTATTTAGATTGTGTCATTTCGGCTCAACTTCAGCCCAATAATCAGACCATTGTAAGGGATCACACTGTGCTTAGAACTTTGTATGCCCTAACTCATAGGTATGAAGTGTGTGTTATAATGTTGATCATAGCTGAGATGTCGAGACTATGAGTAAACAGTGGGCGAGTGCAAATAAATTTGAACATTATCTTTCATACCCATTTTTGTTATCGAAGATCATTGCCGAGCAATTGGGTGATAGGATACAGGAGTTGGATGAGATGTGATGGACGATTATGAAGATATATCCGGAGGAAGATTTGGAAAAGTTGAAAAAGACTGCAGACTGCCGGATATGGTTGAAAAGTACCATGTTAAGTGATGAAGAAGATGATGAAGATTAGGGTTTAGATTTAGATTTAGGATTTTTGTTTGTGTTTTATTTTGTTTTAGGAACTATAAACCCTTAAGGTCACGTCTTTGTTTATTTTATTTTGTTTCATAGGATTGTAGGCCCTTAAGGCCTACTCAATTTTTTTATTATCATTATTGTTGAAAAAAAAAAAAAGAGAGAATTTTTATTCCTTGAAAACATGTGTTGATTTCTAGATATTTATGATAAAATTTATTTTCCCTTGCTATGATTGGGTATTTGTGCTTTGTTGATTATTTCTACAGGTGATCCAAATCTAGTTTGGGGGAGGGGATTTAGGCTTTGCTTTGAAATCCAGAATTGAGCTTCAAGGGTAACTATATTTGTTCTCATACTTTATTTTTGACCATGGGGACATGGTCTCATTTAATTTTGGGGGTGAGGGTATAGAATTATAAGGAATGAAATTTTCGACAAAAATTGAAATTTTAAAATTTTGGATCAGTTCTTTGTTTTCACGCATGATTGATTTGCATTACAATTTGATTAAGTGTATGTTTATGATGTATGAATAGTATGTGATGTAATATTCCCATTCATGAGAGTAATGATTAGATTGAGTTAGTGATGTAGTTTTATATGGGTGAGTGAATAAGTGAAATTGAAATTAAGAAAGACAACTTTAGCCTATAAGCACAAGCACACATTCACTATGAGAAATAGGTTGATTTTTTACTATGTAGTTGAAAAATAATTTTGTCACAATAAAAGGGGAGATGAGGAGATGTTATGGTTGAAATAGAGAAAATTAAAAATATATATGTTCATTAAAAAAAATACAAAAAAACAGTTCTTTGATCTGA